>OX459051.1:24527475-25727475 GCA_949775005.1 Orthosia gothica | reverse complement strand
TCCTGTGGGGTGGTCCACGGGAGTGAAGCCGCGGGGAACAGCTAGTAAACTATAAAGTGTATAAGTACTTATCATGCCTCCTTGGTCTAGTGCTCGCAAACACACTACTGGTGAGCTCATACTCACCAGTAGCGTTTGCGAACTTAGGACCTCATGGTCCTAAGTTTGAATACTGGGCCGAGCAGTGTTACATATATTAGGTATTCCCAACTGGAATTTTTCTGTAGCAGCCATACTTCAGTCTGGAATTGCGCCCAGTTGATGACTCTTGACTTACACGGGACTTAAAACAACCCTTCGGGAACTCTTCGGGGAATACAGTCGTAGTATTAAGTTCTATACGAGTACCGGTGAAATAACAAATACCATGTACGGGAACAATAACACAGAGTAAATAAATAAGTGAAAACAAATAGTATCTCAATTAGGAGCAGAGCACACAGTAGCGCAGCGCAGTCCACATGAACTAGCTCTGTTCCGCATAACGTCCAATTTAAACTTGTCTACACTTGTAATTGCGCGCGATGTCGCTTGTAATGAGGAGACACTTTATTAACAAGTTACTTTGTGTCTATGGCAGTATTATGGCTACCGGAGTAAAAAAAAATAAGATTTTTAATCTTATTGAGGAATATAGGGTCCGTATAGTGAATAAACTGGTATAAAATGGCGACCAAAGCTTTTAAAAATAGTTTAATCTACGGCTATTTTATTCGTCCTTTACAAAAAAAACTATGAAATCAAAGAAGTTATATCAAAAGTAATTTACACAAAACACAGAGCCAAACAAACAAATATTACACGAAAAATCAGAACTGAAAAACAAAACAGCACATAAAAAGCGAATAACATAAGAAAAAACACAATACAGTAATAAAAAAAAAGAATCCATGTGTATAATCCTTTGAAATATTCGGCGGCGTATTGTCGGGATGTCCCTTCCCTAGCGCGTGACTAGACTCCCAAGATGGCGGCCACACAAACACGCGGGAAAACATTTATTTTTTTGCTAAACCGTTATTTTTGGGTTCTCCTATAATTTGAAACTTAATCTGGGTGTAATGTCAGAAAGATTTATCTTTAGAGAATGTAGTGTAATGAAGCACGACGCAGAGGAAACTAACATTAAAGTTGTAAAACTGTTATTAGGGTTCCGTAGCCAAATGGCAAAAAACGGAACCCTTATAGATTCGTCAAGTCTGTCTGTCTGTCTGTCTGTCCGCCTGTATGTCACAGCACCTTTTTTTAACCGAAACTATAAGACCTATGCTGTTGAAACTTGGTAAGTAGATGAATTCTGTGAACCGAATTAAGATTTTCTTACAAAAATAGAAAAAAAACAATAAATTTTGGGGGTTCCCATACTTGAAACTGAAACTAAAAAAAAAAATTTTCTTCAAACCCACACGAGTGGGGATAGATACCCCACACGTGTGGGTTTGAAGAAAAAAATTTTTTTTGGATAGGTCTTCAAAAATTATGTTGAGGTTTCTAATATCATTTTTGTCTAAACTGAATAGTTTGCGTTAGAGTCATTTCCAAAGTGGTAAAATGTGTGTCCCCTCCCCTGTAACTTCTAAAATAAGAGAATGATAAAACTAAAAAAACATACAATCTACATTACCATGTAAACTTCCACCGAAAATTGGTTTGAACGAGATCTAGTAAGTAGTTTTTTTTAATACGTCATAAATCGTAAACCGCAATTTACCAAGTACGGAACCCTTCGTGCGCGAGACCGACTCGCACTTGGCCGGTTTTTTTACAGCGGTTGAGATCAAACATTTTGGAATTTTTTAAAATTTCTTTACAAATCGAATATTGAAAAGTAGTCACTAAGTTTGCCCGGTTTAATGAAAGTAAACAGACCTTTATCGGATATCTAGCAAGCAAGAATTTGCGTATCAAAAGAAAATACTAGGTTATTGGATTGTAAAAGTATTATGAGTGTTAGTGAAATCCATTAGTTTATTTTTATAACCTTTGTTTCCTATGCTTTATTTTAATGAAACATTCCTTAGGACCGCAAAATAAATCATCAGCTATTTAACATGAAATGGTATCCCCTTGTCCATCCTTAATAAAAACAAAAAAACAGCACCCGGTGTGACCATTTCCCGCCACCGCCGCCGGCAGAAAGGGTTGCCAGCTCATCGACTGAACACAACAGCAGATATTTTCTTTTCATCTATTTCGTTTAAAAAACTGACAAGTCCAATAAAAAGGGCTTCGGTTATAAAATGGCGGTGGAAGCGAATTTGAGGACGAAATAAAATGGAATAACAGTCCCCAGGATGAAGAGTGGAGCCTTTTATGTGTCCTCGTCGGTTTACACCGACTAATTCTTGTAATACGAATAATTTTCTAGCTGCTCTGGCGGTGAAGGATCTTTCCGGATATTTTTGTCTCAAAACATTGTTCGTTTTTAACAAAAAAATCTCTACTCCTTGAAGAAGCAAATCTATAAAAATGGGGACAACATTTATTTATAAAATATAATTGGCATAGAACTTTACTGATCGTTTTATTATCAAAATATTTTATTTTAATTTAGTCTTATTTTGGTAAGGTTTAAGCTCTATAATAAAATATTTTTGCTAACATCAAACTAAGCTTGGCATACGCATACCATAGTGGCTTTACACGATTCTTTTTTTACTAAAATAAGCAAAGAGTCTCAAGACCCTGTTGCTTCATAATTTAAACTTGTCCTCGAAAAAGCCAAGAGCCAACACACTAGACTTAATAAGAAGGACACGAAAAACCCATCTTATACCCGGAATACTGCATGGCACAAGCAAGTGTTACGCATACACTTAGCATAAATATGAAACTTCAATCCCACCAAAAATACCTAAATGTAAAAGGATGCCAAGTTCTTATCGCATTGGGGAATATGGTAATGATAGACGTGATAAAGATAAAATAAATAAAAAATACGGCTTGTACTAAGTTCTCTCGAAATTCCTGAAGGCTTATAATCCTCAATGTTAACGCGGTACTGGCCGTGCGCCCGCTCGGTGCCAGAATATCAATATTGGTCCTCCTTTTGGACAGTTTTGTTAGCAAAATATTTTTTTTGTTTTATATAATATCCTATGTAGGTTAAGAAGAAATTCTAACCATAAATTTTTCGGTGTAAAATATTTTTAAACATCCAAGTCATTTTGCAAAAGAAGCGAAAAAATATTGTGTTGTTAATTATTTTTCTAAAGGGAAAGTATTAGTCATTCATGTTTCACAAATAATGTACATAAATCAATAATAAATATATATTTTTGCAAACCTTTCAACCTAGCCGTTACTAAGGAGTATGCTTTAGAAAGTAATCGTTTTACGGCACCAAAGTGGAGTACGGACCTTAAAATCATGGCTCTTATCATACACAACGTTTTTTAGTTGCTTTAAAAGATTAAAAAAAAAACAAAACTGTTACGTTCTTTCCTACTTGCGTGACAAGTTTTTACCCACCAACGATATTTCGCCTGTTTTCTTTGCGAACTTGGCTGACACACTGCTGTGTGTCCAGATCTCTGTACTCTGCTCACTCTACGGTTACGCAACGAGCGATCCTTTCATTATTCATGCATTCTCATGGAAACTTAGTATACGAAACATTTCCTTGCGCATTTTGTTTAAATTGTTGTGGAAATAGAAAACTAAATGTTTTAGATGGCTAAGTCTTTTATGTTTTTGATGCAGTAGATTCAAATAGCAGCCTCCAATCCATTGGGTTACTTAGGTAGAATACTAAGCACACCAAACAATTCATTAATCTTATAACTACTACTATTACTCTTTACCAACTATACTAGGCAATTTATTGTTACATAGTTATATCAATCAATAATTCTGACAAAATATCCTCCAACTCCAAACCAAAAATGCCTTTAAGTATAAATACATAAGCAAAGTTTCTTTATTTCTTAAAGTTTTTTCTTCAAGCAAAATAATATTAATTATGACAATATTTTCATTTCATTTATATTCTCCAATCAGTATGATCAAAGCGAGCAGTACTAACAACTCAAGTCGATGTAAGTTGACAACTTCGTAACGGGTACCTTGCGAGTGCGACTAAAAGTTTTAATTGCGTCGGTTTCGCCTGTAATCGCTTACTAACTGATAACAGAGGTACTGCGGTCGTTGGGGACTATGTTAGAATGGGTGTGTTTGTAGATATGATTATGTCATTGTATTCAAAGTGAAGATAAGCTGGACTAGAATTTGACGCAGCTTCAGTCCCGTGGCCAATAAAACAGGAGCAGTGCATTTGCCGGACAAAAGTATATGTCCTCAGCGATATATGGATTTTCATAATCGTACCAGTACTTCCAGAAATTACTTCATCTTAAAAAATATGTATTTTAGGTTTAGAAAAGACGAGTCCCTAACAAAGCTATAAGTTAAGAGGTAAGGGGGACCTTTGCGATGTTGTACGACTATACTGCGTTAGAACGATCGTTTAGGATCAGCTCAGACCATCACAATGTAATCTTACTAATACATTTGTTTGTTACTCTGGATGAAAATTAGCACTAAGATAGATTATAGTCTGGAATAGCACATAGACTACTTTACATTCCGGTATAATTTCCCTGGGGATAAAAAATCACTTTTCACGCGGGCGAAGCCGCTAGCAGAAGCTAGTATGTAATATCTTGTTAGGAATGGCTTGAAAGCACCTTGAGTAACTTGCACATACTTGTAGTTCGATTTCATAGATTTCTGTGGCGTTGAAATGTTTCCCAGTAACGATTGTAATTGGTTTCTATTGTAGCTTTTCCAAAATCCTAGCAACTGTACAACTTTTTGTTAGATAATAACAGACAGTACTGAGAGCTTAGTTTCTAATTGGGTTTCATATTTCACCTAGTATCCAAGATAGTTGCACAATGCAAGTAACTTTTAGCCCTAACTTTATTTTGTCAACGTAGTTTCTTTCTATTACTGATTGGCTCGCGTTAAACTAGAATTTTCTCGATCGTAAGCGATTTTGTGGTCGACGGTCTGACTCTTGACTTAAAGACCCCAAGGTTGTAGCACAGACACAGACTTCGGCAAGTCTTTCCACTCTTTTAGCCGTATGCGCAATGAAAGTATTCCCAAAACGTTATGTCCGTATGGTAGAGATCTACGATGCATAATTGTACATATGATTGTACATATGGACGACGATGCATAATTGTACATATGGACGACCCGTGATAAATTGTTGAGGGTTTTCGGGTTTTTAAGTGGGGTAATCATCTGGTGTGGGTTTAATGTGATTTATTTTGTTTATAATAAAACCAAACTTATAACTAGAGGGCTAACGTGCAAGTAACGTTATTAAATTTTCTTTCGATTGGCTTCGAGGCAATTGACAAAATAATAAGTGAGTGTGACATTAAAGTATTCCTTCCTTTTCAATAAACATCGTCAAGATATATTATATATACAAGGTTTCAACAGTTTGTTTCTCTTTTTACAAGCTTTTATTTAACTTGCAATGTATGTATGTAAGTGTATTGGTGTCAAATCTTGTAACTGAATTTTAAAGAAGTTATCCTCATACACGTTTAGTTGGATGACAATGGATGGTTAGCTAAGACTTCATTCTAAATCCAATATGGCGGTTGGCCCAAGATGGCGAAATAGTTATTTTTGGTACACTGCGATGATATTGGTATCAAATTAAAGGGTTTGCTGAGAAGAATACGAAAAAATCTTGTTTTAAAAAAATATGTTTTAAATAATAGTTATATTTATCTTGAAAATATATTCTTCTAATCCGAAATCAAGCCAGCGCGAGCTTTAGGTAGAGAATTTTTTCGTCGTAACCAATTTTCATTGGTATAAATGACCTTCGACCATTGGTTCCTAATGGTATTTTAAAAAAACTTGTTAACCTTTATGTAGAAAATAAAAGCTAGGTAAAATTATTGACTTAAGTCTCAAGGGTGGCAGTGTACTTAGATAAATTATTTTCACAAAAAAATAACAATGTCATACACTAAATTGCCGTTACTTGTCAAAGAAAAGTTTTCAGGCTTCAAGAAGTCCTTTCAGGTATGAAATTATAAGTACTTATTAAAAGTAGTACCTAGATAATATTATTAAAGCTTTCGAAGTTTAGGTTTAATGTTTTCAGTTGATTTTAATACTCTTAAAAGTTGTATTCTCCTTCCCACGTAGAACTGTGTCCCAGCAACACACAAACGGAAAAACGGAAACATTATCGGCTGATCGTGCTATGCTTATGCTACAAGTTGTTAAGGAAAGAGAGATACAGAAAAGGGATATTGAATCCCATTCACAACTATGCACATACGTTCTTCCCACGGTTGCGCTCGCATGGTTTGTCCCTACAAGAGCTATGTATATTTCGGGAATATGTACATTAAACCTATGGTACTCAAAAAAGTTTTCTGTCAGTCAAAGAGTTTCTTTATGTGATCTGTACTTTCTGAGATTAAGTACCTCTAACGAACTAATACATATTTAAGCTCGCTAATATTATAACTGTTCACGTTTATGACCCCTTAAGTGTGTGTACGGAACACATTTATACAAATAAAATAATTCGCGTGAAGTGTGCCTGCAGACGTTTATCGGCGGTAAACAACTCCTACACACGAAGTTTACGGCTTTTCAGGAATTTAAAACGTAAGTACCTGTGAATACTGTTCATGTAATGTGCAGTTCATCTGCTTGTGTTTTTAATGAATATGTCTTTAGCAGATATTTTAGTACAAATACAGAAAAAGAAAACTGTCACAAAATTATAACTCGATACGAAATTAGGGTGACCATGACAAGTAAAATTGTCAGAATAAATGAAAGATATTTCTGCTGTTTACTTAACCATAACATTTTTTTATAATTAATAGTCTTGGGCTTGACCACTATCTCACCTAATGGTAAGCGATGATGTGATCGACGATGAAGTACGCTTGCCTAGGAGAAACCTATTCACTCTTGACTTAAAGACTCCATTTTACCTTGCCATTGTCTACTAACCGGTTGAATTCCGTAATTACCGAAACAATTGAAAAGCTATTATGTCTCGCGTGGAGCCACGTTTCGGGAACTCATGTGGTTAATACAATAAATACATAATATAGTACAGTTACAGTAGATAACTAAGGAATGAAGGTAACAAAATAAAGCTCTCAACTATTTCGCCAACAAAACTGTCGGTATTTCCTTTCAAACAGAACAACAGGACATACGTCAATAAATAACAAAAATACTGCAAAAACTCCCCTCGTGTAAGCTGCTTTGACATCAAAAGAGTATTCTTCAAGCAATTCTTTCGCATCATCGCTCGGCTGGCTAGTCGGCCGTTGCCGAACGTTTCCGAGCTTTCCCGAGTGTTTCCGAGCTTTCCCGAGTGTTTCCGAACGCCGTCGAATGACCGTTGCGATGGAACTGAATACATGTATAAACGTTGTCGAGCCCTTGCAGTGAAATATTAGCATTTTATTGAATAATTCAGAATACAGAAGATCAAAACTTAATTTATAAAGCATGTGGTCGAGTATTACGCATACTCAAAGTAATGCCTAATATCTACTCTGCCACATAGGTATCTCTTCTAATCATGTGAGATATTGGATAGCGACTCAAATTTTGCACGTGATTATGAAGCGGTGTACTGTGTGTATCTACTACACCATATAATATTATGATAGTTTCAAAACGATTTAAATCATCAAAGCTCCAGCAACCTCTGCGATAATTAGTAAAATTTTGGCCAGAGAAAGGACACGCCAAAACGTGTAATGAATGGGATTGAACCGGAAAGTTCAGGTGCTTAGCGTTTGTCGCATTATCACTGTGAGCGCAGTGGAACGGAACGTCAAGTTAATACGATGATAGTGGCGGATTATCGTCACTTTGTGTTAGATAATGAGGCTGGGTGGCTTGTTTCAACTAGGTTATTTGTTTTCAAATAATTTTCATAGACTTGTTATCTACATAAACTTGCGCTATCTATTTGAATAAAACTTCAAAATTTATGCATCTTTTTATTTCAATACAAATAGAGATCCAACAAAATGTTTTCCAGTGTCGGTTTTCATTAGCCTATATCCATGAAGCCCTAATAACAAAATACATACAACCATAAATATTAAAAAATATAACTAACTTGATAAGTCTATTCTATAAACTCAACAAACTTTCTTTATACCACAAATAGAATAAAAAGAGCGGCAACCTCCACCCGCTCCTCAGTAAGTGGCCCATGATCCACGATGCCTGCTGTCTGGGCATCCTTTACCTTCAATATAAAGTTTTACTTCTTTTAGGTCCCTATTGACTTGGAGACGTTAGTGAAAACTACACGAGTATGTGACACAGAGAGAATAAGGTTTCTTTTTTCAAGTAAATTAGTCAATGTGCTTTAAGATTGAAACTTTTATGGGAAAAAATTATGCGAAATCAATTTTAAATCTTGTATTTCACATGTCAAATATTTAAGATAGTGATTCGATTTCCCTCAAGAAAATGAATAAAATACCTTATAAGAAGTCTATAAAAATAGAGTCTTGTATCAGCAAAATAGGTACTGTGCGAGGTTGCAACTGACAGGCTATCCACACAATCTTTGAACCAAATATGTGTTATTTAACATACAAGCTCTCGAGAATACGTAAAAATAAGAAAGGTTTCCTCCAATACTTACAAATAGTAGTACATTCCAATAAATAAAAGACCAAACTTTCAACGAGGCAATATCTGATATTCCTCGTGTTTGTCATATTATTTTGTTACTGATACGAAACAATAAGAGCTCCCAATTCTCAAATAAGATTTGTTCGAGTATTGACAATATATATTTTCCCGAACATTTTACCTTCAGGACATTGTTCGGGTAACATAGTTACTGTATTTTTATTTAGTGTCAAAAATGACCAGTGTTCTACCTTTTGAAATAAATTTTTTGAATAGTACGTAGCGTTGTTAAAATTTTCATAACATACTGCCTGTTAACTATTTACAGTTCAACGAGGATAAAAAGTGCGAACGCAGTGGAACAGCGTTGCACATCGAATTGAGCATCGCAAAAACTGCCTCGAACCGGTAGGAACTAGTTGCAGCTAGAACAAACCGGTTTAATTAAGAGGTCTGCTCTCTGCTTATAATTTAATTTTAGATTTTTATACTGGTTAGGGGTTTGTTTTGTGTTTAATCTTATGGTATATTTATTCTCGGTGTTATTTAATAACTTTAACCAATACATACACACATAAATACATAAACTCTCGCTTCTTTCCCATGGGGGTGGCAGAAACTATAGAACGCCAACTGTCACATACTCCTAATGCAATAATAATTAACAAACCCACTCCAAAGATATTCATGTAACACAAATCAAGATACTCAAACCTATTATCCCGCTCCAGACTTCAAATGCTTTCGAAGGAAAAACAGCTCGTCGTTTCTTATTTCCCGCATTAATAGCAGCTCCCATTACGTGGCTGCGTATCTGTCACAGTCCATTGCTGGCTCGCTTCGCTACTGTCTCCTCCTCGCCGCAATCTCACGAGACGTGCACAGCTGATAAATTGAATCTACCCGTTAGGGTCGCCAGGAGATAACGCACGGTGTTTTTTTCTGTGGGGTCAAAAGGTTTTGGTCGTGTCGTTTGGAGTTTTCTTGGTCAGTCGGGATGAAAATAATATGATCAAAATTTAAAACTACGAGAATCGGAATGCCATTTATGAAACTGTCAGCTGCACTAACAAAAATCTACTCAGAATTTGAAAATGAGCTGTCTTAATAATTAAGTTACTTATTAAGACTTACTCGGATTTTTTCTGTAATTATTTTTGAAATATCTTTTGACTTTTTTTATTCGAAAATATTCTTATTATGATTAAAAATATTTTCTTTGTGATAAAGCATTTTTTTTTAATTTGGTCTAAAAATTTCATACGACTAGTAATTTTGTATGATTTTTAATATTTTTGTAAAAATATTATGTGTAACGTTACTTAACAAAAAAGAAACGGGAGCTTCATGGTCACCGTATCTTGCTGATTGGCTGGTGGTTCGGGACATGTTCGGCGAATCAATCGCGCCGCTCGTGATTGATTGGCCGCTGCATTAGCTCGGCTAATACGTCGCCTATTCGCGCTCGCCGCCATTTATCAACCCGTGATTGATTGGATTTTATTCCGTGATGATGATGTTTGGATTACAGTAAGTGAAGTGAGGCTTAGGTGAACTCAATGATTTTTTGGTTTTGAAACAAACAAATGAAACTAGAAATATCTATTGATTTATAAACATTCGACTAAAACTATGTCATTATAAAGCTACAAAGCTGCCCTAAAAAACCGGTCCTGCCTAAAACCGATTTTGGGTCCAGAAAATTTCATTATTTTCCCATTAATCTCGGTTTCTAGATGAGCAAAAACTACCTAATAATACTAACATGCGGCATAAGATCACGATTCTATTCGTCATTTCATTTGACTTTACCACAAAGGAAAATAAACTCTTAAAATCAGATTTTAGCAAACCAAGTGAATTTGAAGTACCACCTTTGTACAAAGACTCAAGCCCGGGGCTACAAAAACACGTAAAATCAATAACCTAAGCCGGGCGACACACCGGGACTCAGGCTCACCGGGACTCCAAGAGGCCGGGACACTGGGATTCCGGGACTCAATTGAGATAAAATAATTCGACGACAATCGGAACGAGTGACACGTGTGAGCTCAACTCATTAGTGAATTATTGCGATTCGTGATTTTCTTCAATTGTAACATTTTATAACGTGCTCAATTTGGGAAATGTTTTTTTTGTGATAGAACAAAATATGTCAGTCTGACTTCAGTAGGGACACTTCATTATAATCGTGATTATATAATCATAAGGAATAATTGTAATCGGATCAAAAATACAAGGTTACAATTTGTACCAAGCCTATTGGTTCATAGGCAAATAAACTGTCTCGTTCTAGGTACTACATGTAATGACTAATAACATTTTCAAAACCAAATATTTTTGTACTATTCAAGTAATTCAGTAACAGTTTTAGAAGCACATAAAAAACATCAATACCTAAGTTGCGTGTTTTAAAATTGTAGCTCGAGGAAGTTCTTCTACGCCCTGTAAAACTTTTACGTAGTTAAGACCTTCATTATAGTTTCTACCATTCATTTGGCTTGCCGTGAATCCCTTCATCACAAAATATTGATACTTACATTCTAATAATAACAACAGGATAACATACAGAGGTAATCCAGATATACCTACATAAAAATAAGCAAATGTACTGATAAAATCGTGGACTCTCATTTCCTTCTATATCTGCTCTGCCTCACTGATGAACAAACATAATAACTAACTTATTGAATCATGTCTCTATGACTTCCAAAAATATAAGCCATGACTACTATGAACAAATATGTTATAGTCACCATATAACATATTTCCATTTATTTAGCTAGGTGCTCTACAATATTACTTATGTATTCTCTATTAATTATTTTGTTCGTGTTATTAATTGCCTATCTATTAATTTATTAGTACGTGTATATCATTTCCTAATAATAACGAGTGATTCAGATACAGCACTAATTTTCCGCATAACTTTGTGATAGAAATGGCAGTTTGTAATTAAAACAGATTCACAGTTTGTGTTAGTCGCTCTTTGATTCACGGAATTTAATATAAACTGATGCTATTTGATTGAAACGAACTGTTCAACTCGTCAATTCAAGGATTAATTTAGTTATAACTGTTTATAATAACTAAGTTAAAACCGCTGTTATAACAACTACAGTTTGCGGATAATTAAATCAGAAAACAAACTGAAACTTTGATATCAAAACAGTTCATAAACAAACATATTATAGTGAAAACCTTTGGAGAACCCGAGCTCAACCACAACACCGACCAACCGACCAAGTAACTTGCATTTTACGTCTCTCTAATTTACTGTCCCTAATATTCCCTTTGCGCGTATCCCTGCTAGATTGATGATCAAAGAAAAAAGGCCCAACAATATATTTCGCTACAGGCAAATCAAAATGCTATGAATTCGTAAACGACACACAAATTATATTTTATTTATAATGTAAAAAGTACAATGGCGGACGAAAAAAACGGGACACAGAAATAATCCACAAGAAGTCCTATGAATAATGAAACGGTGTTCAGGGGCTCTGACGTCACGACCTGTGTTGCCAGCCTGGATATGACATAGTGGGGTCGCAATTTATATGGACCTTTATATGAATGTTTCTGTGTCTGCTTTAACGCTAAAGTTTTATTTTGGGCTGAATCGAAGCTGTCCCGCAAAATACGTTTTATTAAGTTTATTATGATTGACGCAAGTGAAATTGTTTACTAAGGACAACGTCGGTTGTCATTAGAGACGCCAGATTCAATTGTGTCCTTTAGACATTGTCAAATAAACGTTGTCTTTCTTTCTTTCTGCATTAAGCACGTTTCATACTTAACAAAGTAAACACTTCAGTTGATGATTTTATACCACATTCACAGTTGTCAAAAGTTTGACATAGTCAAAGGTTTTCTGTTAGTCAAATGTAAGATTTTTTGGTTCTTAGACGTACAATGATAGCTGTGTTCTAAAATAAAAACAATACTCACGACTACTCAACAGTTACGCACTCTTTTAATAATCTTACTTCTTACTACACCCCTCTCACAGAGAGGCCTGTGTCCCAGTAGTGGGAACATTAATAGGCTGATGATGTGATGTGACTTCTTACTAACATTATAAATGTGCAAGTTTGGGTGGATGTATGTGTGGATGTGTGAATGCATGCTTGTTACTCGATGACTTACGACTGAACGGATCTGGATGAAATTTGACACACAGATACGGCATAGCACATAGGCTTTTTATCCCGTTATAATGTTTCCTTTGGATAACAAAACCCTTATCAAGAGGGCGAAGCTGCTGGCAGAAGCTAGTAATTATATAAATTTAGAAAAATAATCAAATTTAACCGTGGCCATATTTGATACGATTCCTCTTTCTGTGTACCACGTGAGACAGAATATATCCTGCGGGCTCAGGGGAGAGAAAGCCCGGGCTTTGGCGGCCACTGGCCGGGCGGCGCGGTGGTGCGTGGTTAAACTGACATGCGCTTTATTTAGCTGGAGGTAAACAGTAGCTATGCATGTTTGTGCAATTGGATTTCATTAATGCGATGGAATCAAGTCCTATATTGTAAGCTATTTCCTCCACCAGACTCAACCTCGACTTAACTTCCTTCAATCAAATTGACAATTACTTATGGCTTGTTATTGTACTGACATGAATCACTCTTATGGCGACTGATTCAAGTAGATTGGAGGATGTTTACATCAAAAAGGCTCAGAATATAGGCGTTACTTGTAAAGGTAAGCCCAATGAAAGATTAATAAGGCTTCTTTTAGAAAAGCACAATTCTCTCTATGAAAGCTACTCAGAATTTTCAAACAACAAATGGTACTCTAACACCCAAACAAAACATTTTTATTATCCAACAAAATACAATTCAAATATCGAGTTTAACAATACCGCTGAAAATCGTAGCGTCCCCGGACGATTCAGCTCTTGCCAACCTTTACACTTCCGAGTACCTCCGAGTGGACCCGATGATGGCAGATTTTTCGATCTCCCTTTAAACAGGTTTATTATTGTTAACTGAGGATTACGCCAGTAGAGGTGGGCTGTAGCCTGTTGTTTAATAATTGTTATTGAAACATAATTACGAGTTTTCGGTCAAACGGTTGTAGTGAATATTTGAAGTCGTCGGCGGCAATATTTATCGTTGGTGTGGCGTCGTATGTTACGTGACCAAGGCTTTTCGTGAAAGTAATGTTATCAAATTAATAGTAATTATTAGTTGTATCGTATATTTTTACAAGCTTTTATTTAACTCGCAATGTATGAATGTATGCATGTAAGTGTGTACGGGTTAAATCTTGCAACTGAATTTTAAAGCAGTTATCCTCCACCGATTAGTTTGGAGTTTGGATGACACTGCATGGTTAGCTAAGTGACGTCATTCTTAATCCAATATGGCGGACGGCCCAAGATGGCGGACTATTGTTTTTGGTGCACTGCCATGATATGGGTATCAAATGAAAGGGTTTGCTTAGTAGAATACGAAAAAAAGTTGTTTTAAAAAAAGATTTTTATTGAATAATTTTATTATTATTTATATTAAAGGTTGAAGAAAAGCTTTTCTAGTAAAAACGTTGTCAGCGATCTTAAGTATTACATAACGAAGATTTTACTGACTTTGGCAGTATTTAATCATGGAATTTAATGTTATTAATTCCAATTAACAAGTATTCTGTAATTATGCACTTTGTATAAATGAACAAATAAAAGTGTAATGTAACGAAAAACAAATATAAACCCAAAAACATCCAATGCTTACAAATCGCAAACATTTAACGGGGCAGCTAATCCAGGACTGCTAAACGCTATTGCCATCGATTGCCAGTGGCAATTCAGTGCCGAGCCCCCGATTAATTGGCGTCATAATAAGCTGTCCATTGCCATCCAACGCAGACATTCGCGATATAAATGAGAGATTCGACGATTCGGATTTAAAATCCATCGGAGCGTTTTCGCATACAAATTATTTTGCACTGCAGTGTACACGTATCGTGAGTTCATTTGTCACTATTGTCGGGATGTGAGAGTATGCGAGAGGTTCCGTTGAAAATGGTATTGTTTTATTTCAGTATTTTCAGAGATTAACTATGTGAAATATTTTCATTTATAATGTTTTAAATATGGCATGAATTTACCGAGTAAGCACTTAAAATGTTGAACACATTTCGTATTAATTTTGCAATGTTTATTGTGCCATTAGTCTTTTAAACTTAATTAATAATGACCTCATCTCATTCAACATGTGATGTGACACAGAAAAGTGAGATAGAGCAGGTATTGTATTTATTTCAATGATTCAACTAAAACTTTAAGTTGCGAAGTGCTCTAATACAGGCAATTTGCCTAAAAGAGCTCTTCAGATACCAGTTGTAATAAGTACCAACATATGAAAAAATAAAATTTGTATTAATCTGACTAATCTTAGCAAACAAATTAAATCTAAAAGCCACTATCAATCTTACCACAAAAACTGAAATTCCTATCCCAAAATTTAAAAGCTGTTTGAAACGAAACTCGCGAAATAATTGTAGTATAAATAATAAATAGTGGCGCATTTGCCGGGCGGCCAGTGTAGCCACCCGTCGTAAATAGTACCCCGACCGGGATTGAACTGCCGGCCATCGCGATATACGACTACCTGTCATTTGCTGTCATTTAATTCACTTTTGCCAATAAAACTTTTTGTGGGATACTCGAAATTATTTTTATTTTTGAAACGAATGGATTTTTTCGTTGATGCATGGGCTGTAGCGTTTTTATTTTGTTCGTATTTTTTTGTATAATTAATTGAGTAAAAGCTGCTTAAAACAGAATAAATAAGTCCTGTGGTATCTGATATCTAGCAAAAATATACTACAACAAAATAATACGATAGGTACCCGTATTATTTTTCAGCTTGTAACGAACAAAAGACATTGTGAATAAAAAAAAGGCCCATTCAAAATGATCAAACTTATTAAAATAAAACTGCTTCCATTTGACCCCAAGCTCACTCACATGAATACTAAAGAGCCTACCAGACCCTACCAACGTTGTAAAACTTTAGCAAGCCGACCAATATCCTCAGAAAACATGTAATGATTGTCAAGCCCTCACTTCTTACCTATGATTGTGACACAGTCTGAATACTTACCTACTGTCATAGCTGGATGTGATAAACTGTATATTACGGCGTAAACTCGGGCCTGGTCCTTATCGGACGGTGAGCTACCCATTACTCGCCGTCCGCAAGCTCGCACCTACGTTGGCCGGGAACCGGCTGGCGACTCCCGACGCCCATGGCGTCTCCTGCGTTGGCTAGAGGCCTGAGGGCGTCTCCAATGCGTCTCCTTCACGTGTACGTTACCCTAACAGAAAAGTGACTCCTAGAGAGATATGAGTGGAACGTATAATTCGTGCGTAATCTGCTGTGAATGTGCGCCACTTAAAAAATAAGTGCGTGTCGTCGGTTTTGAAAAAAGCGGCAAAATAGGTTCCTGCTAGGGTAACGTTGTTCCAGCAGGAAAATTCTAAACGAATGATCGGAATGAGAAAAATTGTGCATGGGCAGAGAGCTTATATTTGTGCGAAAATGTGCGCCGAAAATATAACTTGTGCGTCATCAGGTTTTCGAGATATTGCATTTCCTGCTGGGGTAACGATTTGCAGGAACGTGTATCTCTAAAACATTGGACGTGCGCCTGTAGAATAAACATACACGAGTAGCTCTTGATTTGTGCGTATTTGTGCCGGAATTAGATTTAAGAAAATATTTATAATTTTCAAGTAATTGCGCTTTTTCAAAAACCCGAAAAAAATTCGCAGCGCCTAAATGAGAAAACGTATAAGCTCGCTGAAAACTGTATTCAGTCCATCTTGACGCTTGTAATAACCATAAAAAGTTTCAAAAGCATACATGCTTGCGTTATCGAATAATATTGCTAAAAGTCAAAACGAGAGTGTTATAACTTTGACAGCAAAATACAAGAAACCGACTCAACCCAAGATAGGTAGGTATAAACCACAAGTATGTGCGTTATGTCAACAATATATAGTGAAAATATTCAGCTTGGAATGTTTTGCATTAAGTAGATTTAAACAAAAAACTAAACATATAAACAATGGCTGGTTATCCGACCAAATTCAAATGACTACGAAAAAACGACGGATTCATACATATCGATGACCTTCTTAATTGGACGTATTAAACCTAAGCTGTTGTCCGTACAGTCGCGTTCAAACGTTTGTTGGTATGACCTAATTTTGGGGGCTAATTAAAAATACATTAAATGCACCTTGTGACCATAACAAATGAAAGAGGTTGTTAATGTAGAAATTATTATTTTTATTCTCTTAATTTTGTTTCTTAAAGTAATTATGACATCAAATCACAGATCAAATTACAAACCTATTAATATTAGAACACATAGTTCAATCTAATTATTTGTACCGTGTGTAGTTATTATTATTTAAAATCACAGATCAGTTTTTCATATACATAAGTACTTAGTCTTAGTAATAGGGTGCTGTTTTTAACCTTTGGGTACGAAACCCTAAAAACTCAATGCTAATTTATCTAGCCTACGGCTCAGATCAAGTAAAAAGTCAAGATGGACCGTTGCAAACAACAAAGTGACGCTGGTTCAAACTATGCTTTGCCGTACAAATACACAATTACACGCACTCACAACGAAATTACGCCTTAGCTTGTCATTCGAGCTCACAGATAAAATAATAAAGCTCAACTGAGAAGCTAAGGGGTAGTTTCGTTGTACGTGTGTGCGTGTAATTGTGTATTTATACGGCAAGGCATAGTTTGAACCGGCTTCACTTTGTTGTTTGCAACGTTCCATCTTGACTTTTTATTTGATCTAAGGCCTACGGTTTAAATCAATGTATGTAGATACCTACTTTGTTTTTTTTTACTGTTGTGTTAATTGGCTTTTTATATATAAACTGTATCTGTAGGTTATTTTTTGTAGTAGGTATTCAACACACATACCTTGAACTTTTTTTTTAAAACAGACTCCATAAAATTTTTGGTCTCTACTTTTTTCTACTAATATTATAAAGGCAAATGTCTGGATACACATCCAAAAAATACTGAAAGTATTTTAATGAAATTTGGAATAAAGAAGATAGGTTATACCTTGGCAATACTTTTTCTAATGTACTTACCTAATCAAGTGCAAGTCACGGAAACAGCTAGTAGAATACGTATAATCCAATAACAAGTTAATTTTTTTATAACTTTTCAACCTCAGTGTACTCAGGCACAACACGCTACAACCGGTTCGTGAGTAAATTAAGAAGGTCATCGTTATGTATGAAACCGTCGCTTTTTTGTAGACATTCAAATTTGGTCGGATAACCAGCCTTTGTTTACATGTTTAGTTTTTTGTTTAAATCTACTTAATGCGAAACATTCCAAGCTGAATATTTTCACTATATACTTTTGAGATAACGCACATACTTGTGGTTTACACCTACCTATCTTGGGTTGAGTCGGTTTCTTGTATTTTGCCGTCAAAGTTATGACACTCTCGTTTTGACTTTTAGCAATATTATTCGATAACGCAAGCATGTATGCTTTTGAAACTTTTTATGGTTATTACAAGCGTCAAGATGGACTGAATACAGTTTTCAGCGAGCTTATACGTTTTCTCATTTAGGCGCTGCAATTTTTTTTCGGGTTTTCGAAAAAGCGCAATTACTTGAAAATTATATTTATTTTCTTAAATCTAATTCCGGCACAAATACGCACAAATCAAGAGCTACTCGTGTATGTCTATTCTACAGGCGCACGTACAATGGTTTTAGAGATACACGTTTCTGCAAAACGTTACCCCAGCAGGAAATGCAATATCTCGAAAACCTGATGACGCACTAATTATATTTTCGGCGCACATTTTCGCACAAATATAAGCTCTCTGCCCATGCACAATTTTTCTCATTCCGATCATTCGTTTAGAATTTTCCTGCTGGAACAACGTTACCCTAGCAGGAACCTATTTTTCCTCTTTTTTCAAAAACGACGACACGCACTTATTTTTTAAATGGCGCACATTCACAGCAGATTACGCACGAATTATACATTCCACTCATATCTCTCTAGGAGTCACTTTCCTGTTAGGGTAACGTACACCTCCTTTACGCGTTCCACCTCCTCCTTTGCGAGAATTACTGCTTCGCAGAAGGAGGTGGACAGCTTCCCATGCCCTCTCGCTCTCTACCATGGCCTGAACCAGGGCCGGACGCGAGAGGTCGCCACCGCTGATCGCCTCCACGAGGATACGGCGGTGCTCCGCCCAAGCGGGGCAGACCTCCACCGTATGCACCAACGTGTCCTCATTGTGTAGGACCTACCTTACCTACACTGTAGGTAAGGTATACCGACATTTATGACATAAAACGTTTGATCGCGCGATGATTGCTGATTGCTGTTTCTTACGTAATACGCCTGCCGGTACCTGTAATTATTTCTCGCAAGTTAAATTCACAAATACACTCGCTCACATACTCACACCCACAAACACTTTCGCGCCTGACTTTGATTTTTATTTTATTATTAGTTTGAATGTTTACTTTAGTTTTAATTTCACCCTGTTAATTTGAATAAATTGTAATTCCTCCCCGGCAGAGGGCACTGGCTCCTGTAACACAGGTCAATCACCTGAATCCATGAACTTGTATTTTTCTTATGTAAATAAAGTTTATTATTTATAACTAGCTGACCCCCGCGGCTTATGAAATTATAGCATATGTCAATCGGGAATAATGTGGCTTTCCATAGGTGAAAGAATTTTTTAAAACGGTCCGGTAGTTTCTGAGACTATTCGGTACAAACAAAAAATAATGTTTCCTCTTTATAATATTGGTATAGAAGTATAGATAATAGACTCACTTCTGAGTGTCGGATTGAGCTGAAAATTTGCGCACTCGCTTGCTTGATTTAAAAAAAAATGATATAAAATCTTGTTAATTCTTAACCCGACCATTCAAACGCAATCTAAACTTACCGTAAGAACTGGTTTCGCTGAGTGCTACTCATATGAAGGATACACTTTAAAAAATATTTTATAGTTCAGGTTTGTTTGATTGTTGCCGAAAATCGAGATAAATGGCGTGCGATTGGAGAGGCCTATGTCCAGCAGTGGACTACTGTAGGCTGATAATGAATGATTGTCTAGGGTCTGAAGTTTTTGGTCAGTAAATGGCCACAGTGTTTTTCATGATAATGACATACCTAAAATTATACACAGTGGATGGCTATCAAGTCATTTGCGAGTCTTGTCAGCTAACCGTCAATATCTGCTTAACCCTCTAATGATATAAGGTAGCTACAGTGTTGAGCTGTACCTTCTCATTTACAACTTCTATTACCATAACTTAAGAAGCCTCCCCTGTCGCCTCGACCTCCTTCCATCGTCCATGTTAACAGCGAACCCAAATTAACATCCACTACACTAAACATCTTTTTATTTCTTCCGTACTTTTGCATGCAATCGCCGAAATTAGGGATTCTCAGTTCGTAAAGGGGTGCTCCAATTTTAATGTCGTCTGCACCCCGGTTGCTCCCCCCACCCTGAACCTCCCTCGAACTAATTATCTTGTTCGTTACGCTGTCTTTTTTAACACCTACCCCTTTTGCAGTGAAATTAAATTAAAAAGCCATTGTTTCTTCAAGGTTTTATGTTTTTCAGTTTATTGTTATTGTAGGAAACACAGTCTCTGCCTCGTTGGCGTAGTGGTCACAAGCGGTCCTGGGTTCAATGCCTGGGTCGGATAAAGTGTTAATGGGTTTTCTCAGTAAATGCCCGAAGTCTGGTCTTAGTGCTGGCAGTAAGTTCGCCCTCTAATACATAGGACTTAAAGACTTTCCACCACTATAGGTTAAAACGGTTACTTTCTAAAGCATACTCCTTAGTTTGAGTAAAATATACATTGATAATTGGTTCATGTAAATTATTTGCGAAACATGTTTTTTTCGTGTTACTTATAGGTTTGCTTTAAAAAAAATATTATCAACATGATATTTTTCGCTACTTTTGGATACTCCAAAACGATTTGGATAATATGTTTCAACTTTTTTTACACAGAAATATTATGTATAGAATTTCATCATAACTGAAATAGCATATGTAAACCAAAGAATATTTTGCAAAGAAAACTTTCCAAAAGGATGTTCATTATTTATATTCTGGACTCGAGTGGGCGCAAGGCCAGTACTGTGTTAACATTGGGGAATGTATACGCCTTAAATATAACTGGCAAAATGTGACTGTACAATAGGTGCACCACTGCACACCCTCTTCGGGGAAACGACGCGTGATGTTATTGTAGGAAACAGTTTTTGGAAGATAGGGTCCTCTTTGTAGGCGTGTGTCTTCATTATGCCGTTTAGGTACTTGGCTTTTTGCCAGAGTCTGTTCTCGTGCAGATAGGTCTGTAAGTATAAAACTTGCACCCTTGTTATAGTTGTTACGTCGTACTCACTCCAAAAACGTATCTTTATTCAAGGAACAGGTTAAAGACTCCATCATCTTGTTATTTTATAGGTCTGTAAGTATAAAACTTGCACCCAGGAACAGGTTAAAGACTCCATCATCTTGTTATTTTATAGGTCTGTAAGTATAAAACTTGCACCCTTGTTACAGTTGTTACGTCGTACTCACTCCAAAAACGTATCTTTATTCAAGGAACAGGTTAAAGACTCCATCATCTTGTTATTTTATAGATTACTAGCGGACGCCTCGCGGTTTCACCCGCGTAGTTCCCGTCAAAGTCAAAGTCAAAGTCAAATATATTTATTCAATTAGGCCAATAAACGGCACTTTTGAACGTCACATAAATTAAAATTAACAATTAAAAGTAATAAAAAAAAATTAAAAGTAATAAAAAAAAAACAAGAAAAAAAAAATTTAAAAAAAAATGATTCTACCGTGCATTCGGAAATACCGTGTATGTACGTATGTTAATATTGTAAAACACCATTTTTTTTTAAAAAAAAAGAGTAAGTATGGAGTTTCTTGTTTGTTCTTCTCCATAACAATCTACTGTTATGGAGAAGAACAAACAAGAAACTCCATACTTACTCTTTTTTTTTAAAAAAAAATGGTGTTTTACAATATTAACATACGTACATACATTAATATATGTGAGGACGATGCACCCAGAATAGCTCTAAACACAGGTATAAAGTATTAAAAAGCATTAACAGGAAAATTAATTAATTTGATAAGTAGGAACATGGTTCTCACATACTTACAAATATTACAAACATAGGTAAAATACCTAATTCAACAACAACGGAACAGTGTGTGAGTCAATTTCTAAAAAAAAAAAAAAAACCATGAATACAATAACTACGAATGGGAATATAAATTAACAAATTTGATTTTGTCTACACCAAAGATTGCCCTATGGAGCAGGACCAGCATGTTTCCAAGCATTCTTATCTTGAATATGATCATCTAATTTGTAATATGCTTGTTTACAAAGGGTGCTTTTAACTAAAGTTTTAAATTTACTTTCATTTAGTTTTAATATATCACAAGGTATTTTGTTATAGAATTTAACACAGTACCCCATGAAAGATGATTGTACTTTAGCTAGTCTGTAAGAAGGCTGATCTAACTTATCTTTATTTCTGGTATTACAATTGTGTCTATCACTGACTTTACTAAAGAGATGTATATTTTTCCTTACATACATAATATTTTCATAAATAAATTGGCAAGAAACTGTCATAATATTAATATTTTTAAACAGTTCCCTAAGAGATTCACGGTGACTTAACTTATATATGGCTCTGACAGCTCTCTTTTGCAATATAAATATGGATTCAATGTCAGCCGCTCGACCCCACAGTAAAATACCGTATGACATTATGCTGTGAAAGTAACTAAAATAGACCAAACGCGCGGTTACTACATCCGTTAACTGTCTTATCTTTCTAACAGCATAAGCGGCTGAGCTTAGCCGACCCGCAAGAGATGTTATATGAGGACCCCATTGCAATTTGTCGTCTAGAGTGATTCCCAGGAAAACTGTTTGATTTACAAAGTCCAGCTTTTCGCCATTCAATATGATATCGCATTCGGTACTTCTAACATTCGGCAATGTGAATCTAATACATTTGGTTTTTTTTTCATTTAGTACTAGATTGTTTGCCGTGAACCAATTTTGGACCTGATAAATGGAGTTATTCACGTCATCAAGATTTCGTGACCGCCGATCTATTTTAAATATCAAAGATGTGTCATCAGCAAACAACACCATCTTCGGTTGATTTTGTAGTAGTTGGGGTAAATCGTTAATATAAACTAAAAAGAGGAAAGGACCCAATATCGAGCCTTGAGGTACACCCATTGTCATTTCAGACCCTAGTGAGTTTACGCCGTTTACCTGAACTTTAACTTGTCTGGCTTTTAAATATGATCTAAGTAACTCAAGGGCTGTATGTCTAATTCCATAGTGCTCGAGCTTCAACAATAGTGTCTCATGGTTAACGCAATCGAACGCCTTCGAGAGGTCGCAAAAGATTCCAATGGCGTCCTGTGCTTCCTCCCAGGCCTTAAATATGTTCTTTATTAGGGTGACACCCGCGTCAGTTGTGCAACGCCCTTTGGTAAAACCGTATTGTTGATCATAAAAGATGGAACGTTTGTTAAAATGACGCAACAATTGGTTGAGCATTAACTTTTCGAAGACCTTACTGAGAACCGGCAGAATTGACACTGGCCTATAATTATTGGCTTCTTTGCTATCCCCAGATTTAAACAATGGAACTACCTTACTGTGTTTCATGAGGTCCGGAAAAACTCCTTGCTCGACACTAGTGTTCTCGTGTCACTAGTGTTACCGTTCCCGTGGGAATACAGGGATAAAAAGTAGTTTTTATGTTTATTCGTTACATACAAAAATACAAGGCGTTTTCTCTGTTCTGTGAAAAATACAATACTTTCCTATTTATAATATTAAGTATAGATAAGTTTGTATTTTTATTTTCTATATGTGTAGTTAAGGTATATATGTAATTCATTATATAAGTAGTTAAGCTATAATAGTCTATTTTAAGTTTCCTTATTTGTTTCTACACACTGTGTCTGCGTCTATCATCCAACTTTCCTGTCGCAGGTCTGCTGGAAGAAATTTCTATTGAAATAAGCAGTACCTTTGTGCTCTTCTATCTGTATTTTTTATTTTCTCTGTAAAGTGTTTTGTGAGTACATAAATAAATAAATAATACACTATCATTATTGCTTTAATTTTAACTAGCTGATGTCCGTGGCTCTGCCCGCGTGGGACTAGTACTTTCTCCAATTTATTTATACATATATTACAGTGTTATTCTGATTTATAAGCTACTTGCTGATCCCCGCGGCTTCGCTCCCGTCCAAATAATAACCTGTGTTACTCGGGAATGATGTAGCTTTGCATAGATGAAATATTTTTTTAATCGGTCCAGTAGTTTCGGAGCCTATTCGGTACAAACAAACAAAAAAATTTTTCTTCTTTATAATATTGGTATAGATACGTCTGCAAACTTTCAAGAAAATCCGTTCAGTAGATTTGTTTGAAAGAATATGTAACAATCCATCTATCCTCACAAACTTTCGTGTTTAAAATAATAGTAAGTAGGTAATGTTCATTCGACCAGAAATAACAAAATCTGCCATCTCAACCATTTACCGATATTATGAATAAACTTATAAACAACAACAATGTTGGGTTTAAGCAACAGCTGTTACCATGAACTCAGCAACCTAAAGGTCACTAACTTAAAAAGCTATCTATTATGAATAACATTGCTCTCTTCCAAGAGAATTTTTAATTTCTCTAAAAGGTTTCTTCAAGGAAAATAAACATTTTGTTGATGAGGAAGATTTCCACTTTTTACCTTAATACCTAATCAAACATAAAGCGAACGTGTTCTTTCTCAATCAAGCGGCCTTTTCTAAGGGTTTAATTAACTAAAAGGGCGGTATCGCTAATTGTGATTCGGTAATTAAACCATAGCGCGAGGTTTTACAATCTCTCGGCTTTCGCCCACAGAATATATAGATACAGAAGATTAACTCCATAAGAGTATAGCGGCATCTATACTGCCACATATGAGTTACAATAGGACCTGACTTCACACAAATTGGACATCGTACAAGTTCTCCGCGCGACTTAAACAGATACAATACAACAGCCCGACAAAAACTATCGGACAGTTGAGCACCAGACACTTAAAATTACCATTCCATTATTCCCATTCCATGAAGGTTGCAAGAAACCTCGTGCTGCATACCTTTATGTATAAAACCAGCGAAAATAGACGCAAGCACACTTACCCCCAGTTTCCCAGCTCAAAATTATCGGAGAATTAATGTGACAAATTGTCAAGCACGCGTTATCCGCTGTGATTGGCTGTTGAAAATTCATTCAACCAATCACAGCAGATAACGCGTGCTTGACAATTTGTCACATTAATTCTCCGATAATTTTAAGCTAGGAAACTGGGGGTTAGACGCTTAATTACGATTATCTCAAACAAATGTCGGTCGCGAGTGCGCTTGCAATCTCTGTATGTGTAGCACTTATTATGTGTATGTGCGTTTTCACTCTTTGTATGGAGTTGACTTTCTGTATATTCTATTTTTGACTCTGCGAGCATTTTAGCCTGGCTTACCAATACACTTGAAGTTAAGGGTTAATAGGGCTGTTACTGTTACTAAATATTTGCACCTTTTTGGTGATGAGTTTTCACGAAGTTATTAGATATACATAACATACAAATTAGCCTTGTTTTGTACTCATTTTCATGTTATTCTACGTAGAAATAGTCTGATTTCTACGCAGGATAACATAAAAATCAGGTCAGCTAGCAACGACTCGTTTAATCTTAGCCTAATTAGGTATCTAGTTGCCCCATCTCCAGACATCTGATAACTTGCCAGCTAATAAGGTCTCAGTATTCCGTTTATTTAACTTAATTAGGCAAACGATGTAACCAGCGGCGAGAGAGAGATTCCTTTGATGTCGAGGTACCATTTTTACTTGGTAATTTGTGTTATACCGAAATTTTCATCTGTGTCAAGTTTTTTTTTATTTCGTCTTATTGACGCCAAAGGGAATTGTTTCGCAGATGTGTACACTCTGTGTGTTACAATTGCCAATTATGTTCTTATTCGTGAAAGGGTGGCAAAGAGTTTATTTGTTTTGTTTTCTTTCTATTGGCTGGTAACACCTTGTTTGAAGTGTGACTTGAAGCTGTGGATTGTCCACTTCACTTCATTTCTTGAGTGTATTATTACTAGGACATTGTTTTTGAAACCTAGGCATTTTACTTGTACATCAAGTTCTTGGAGTCAGTAATACTTAGGCACATTTGAACATAAAATTCAATATAGTCATATAAACATTATTCAGGAATAAAATGGTAAACAAAAATGAAAACTCAAATAAAAGTTTTCAGATCCATGAATCAATAAAAAAAAACAATTAAAACATAAAACTATTCTAACTCCCTGTATCATAGTTTCGAGGCGCGAATGTTGCAGCTGTTGCCGTTTCCGTAGTTTTTTTTAAATCTCGAATAAAATGTTTAAAGGCCTTTTACCGGTAAAGTTTTACGTGGGACGGCCACCATAAATAGTTCATAATTCCCACTGACTGGTTAGGTATTTTTTGTATGAACACAGTTTAGTATTAAGATTTAGAAATAGGGAAAAGTTTAAAAGATGTAAAAAGTAACAAATAAAAGGAAGCATAAAAGTTAAAACAACATTAATTTTGACTTAGGCATAGAACTCTAATATTCTAACAACAATGATAAAATCATAAATATTCTGATTTTGTCAAATACTCAACATTCACCATTAACAACAATAGAATTATTATTTCCAACGTCAACATAAGAATCCAGTTTTTTTTTTATTTTTTTACATGTAGGTGGGATTTACTACATAATACAGAATGTAATACATACAATACTATTATAACTAAAACATGTCTGTTTTGTCTTGCTATAGGAATTAGGTAGTCACAATACAACGATTTATTGTAGGGCATACAAATTGGTCTATGGGAACTGCTAATCTTACTGGTAACTAACATAATTCCATAATTTATGACTTTGCAGATATGGATTATGGATTGTAGGTACCTACATATTAAACAAACAAATACGGAATACTGACATTTCATGCAGAAGACATTCAAATACATATTTCTGCTCCCACAATCAAGAAAAAATTAAATAAACTATTATATGGCCAGGAACTTAACATGGATCTTAACATTTTATTTTAATATCCTCAAATAGCTACCTATTAATAGTAAATTTGTACCTAACCAAGAATTGGTCCTAAATATGGTGCTTGATCACAGTAGAAACATTTTGGCACTTCAGTTTCTTATACCGTATGTGGTTTCAAATCACACTAAAATTATAAATTCCAAAGCTTGTGAGTGTATGTGTGTGTATTTGTACGTTTATTACTTCTTCACGCTCAAACGGCGGGACGGATCTGATGTAATTTGGCAAGGGATAGATAATAGCACATTGGTTACTTTATAATAATTATGTATCCTTGGGATAATTTTCGATATTCACGCGGGCGAAGCCGCTGGCAGAAGCTAGTAAATTCTATGTTTGAAAAGTCAATAGCGCTTGAGACCAGCATTGAACGAGTGTTACAAAGATGTCGTATTTTTAAGTAACTTATTTCTTGCAAGCTATCTCCATTAATTTGTTAAGATTCAAATAGGTTAATTTGGCGCTGTTGTTAAGGCCCAGTTTTTATTCCGTAAAAACGCATTTTACCGAAATTTTAAACCAATGGTATTATAACCACTGGTTGAGTTAACTGGGAAACAAACAACTGTGCATAAGTCTTACATGGACGCCTAGTTAACCGAAGATTACTTGGTTTTTTGATGGCGGTATAGATAATTAAAGATTACTTGGTTTTCACAAGCTTTTATTTAATTTCACCTGTCCCGGTGTCTGTGTATGAAATCAAACCTTGCAAGTCCATCGAGTTGTTTTGCACCATCGTTTGTTTCTCGTCACAATGCAATTTTTAATATAAAAACCAGTCACCCCAAACAAAACTTCCCTTCATCATGCACAGTGGGCTGAGGCTTTGCATATTCATAGACAAAAAAGAACACCGTCCGGGCGGCCCCTCTTAATCATAGACGGGATAGTCGGGTACAGATGACCCCGCTGTCCAAAAAGAGATCAATAAGCGGCCAGTTCGGGTTAACCCTCTGATGGCCACTAAGTGCGGCCTGTTGGCGAGTCGATTAGACCTCGTTAAATGAAGATGTCAGGCTTAGCGGCTTTTCGAGCTGTCGTATTTTTTAAAAGCCTCTATCAATGTGCGAAGCTCTGTAAAGTGATTTCGTGTGAAATGGTTTATTTTATGTCTGTGGCACCTGGCTGTAGGAGATTCAATTATAATAAAATGGGTTTTATTTTATGACTCCTTGAAAACTGCTTTATGTAATTTTTATTGAAACTGCTTCAAAACGAAATGACTTATTATAATAAAACTACAATTACCGTTTCCTGAATTGATGTTCACAAGTTGGCAGCACTGTGACATCAAGTCCAGGCACCTTGTCAAAACGTATGTCCAACCTGTCAAACTCGGCATGGGTTTGCCCAACACCCCTCGTTTTGTAGATTGTAATGGATCCCCAAAGGCAAATACTATTAAAAAAAATTGTCATGATTCTGCTTATTACCGTATACATTTATTTCTTACCAAAAATAATATACTATGTATGTTTATTACTATGTTAACACCCATGTATAGTTTATGTAGTGTATGTATATTTCTATTTCAGCGAACATAACCGGCTTCCCGGTGTCTCAGACAAGCGCCCCGCTCTTACACTTGAGGTCTCTGTTGAAAGGTTCGATGCTTGAGTGATTCAAATAACTAAGGGCTTATCCTTCAATCGTCAGATACCTTACATCTGAAGCAGTTATATGGTGGCTTAACATCACCTTGTTATTGCCTCAGAATTCTGACAATTGGAATATCAGTCCAACATTAATTTATTTAATTATAACAAATAAACATACAAAGTTTAATGTATAATAAAAAAATAAAAATAACAGATTTTCTGAACGTTTTTGTAAAATTAACAATAACAAATGAACCAATAATTCGATACCTAACACTAATTGATTAATATTGTACATGTAAACTAAAAACGCTGTATACAGTAAGTAGCTGTTGATGGGCCTTGATAATTAAGTAAACACTAATAAAGTCATATCTTAATTTTTCATTACCTTTCGGAAACGTTTAATTTTTACAATCAAAAATTTTTTACTCCAGGTTTTTCTTGAAAAGTCCTCTTTAAATCACACTATCATACTATTTAATTTAGTATATATTCATACTTAATATTATAAAGGCGAAAGTTTGTGAGTGAATGTTCGGTTTATATGTTTGTTACTTCTTCACGCTCAAACGGCTAGACAGATCTGGATGAAATTCGGCACACAGATAGATTATAGTCGGGAATAGCACATAGGATACTTTTTGTCCCGTGAATATGTACTTATCCTCGGGATACATTTCGATTCTCACGCGGGCGAAGCCGCTGGCAGAAGCTAGTAATAATGAAATGTAAAAAAAAATAAAAAAATGTAAAGTACTATAAAGTACGAAATGTAATATTGCTTGTGAATACATATCTAGTGAGCTCCAATACGATGGTGATATCATATCTGGTTGAGAATTTGCTATTTCCACCTTCCGGTTTTATCATTAGACTAGCTCAATAATACAAAATTATTTCAATTTTTTTTAAGTTACATAAGTACTCGCAAGTTTCAGTTTAATCAGGAAGTGCTTAAAAAATGGATCACTATTCACCGGAAGTACATACGAAAGCAAGAGGTAATATAACGATTGAAAAATCACGTCCTACTACCCATTGCACAGTGTGCCTCTCTAGTCCGAACGCTGGACAAAGTTGTACACTTACTAACGCGATACGTGTCCCGAGCGTTACAAGTTGTTAATGATAATGTAACTGCGATGACTTCGTGTTCGCTTATGTGTTTACCGATAGTTTCCGTCGTTAATATCTATTGAAATATTGATAACGTATCATTACGCTTACATTTCCCGAAGGGGTATGCTGAATAGTAACTTCTCCCATTAATGTGACTTAATAATAGTTTTGGTATAAATTTCTATGTTATATGGAGCGAGATGATTGCCATTAACTTAGAACCATTAATCGAACTCAGAATCTTACGTTATTAGCAAACACGAGAACAGTTTTATGGGAAACATCGTAATCACGCCTTTTTTCCATAGGTTTGACTTGTTGCTTACTTCTTACACTCAAACCGGTTATGAGTAGGTACTACGCAACTGGCTTTTCTGGAAAACATAACCAATAAGATCCGTATATGTCCTTCCAGGGCATTTATGGGTGGCTTATGGTTAATTGATATAATATTACTTGATTGACAAATATATTGGTGAAGCGGGAAGGCGTGTCAGAGTTTTACTGACTAAAACCCACCCGTGTTCCTTCAGTTGCTTATCTCAGGGCCGTAGTAATAAATATCGGTTTACTCTCTGACTGTCTTCTGTTCAGAATGAGTAGTTAGTAATTAATTGTTAATTAGACCATTTTAAAGATCTTTTCCTCGTATAAAATAACCAAGGCTAAAACTATCCCAGGTGCTCGTAAAACTGCATGCTAACTCACTGTCACCCTCTATCACCCTTCACAAAATGAAGGTAAATTCAAATGACGCGGCCCAAGTAAGCCGCGTTTGGTGCGTCTACGTGCCCAGTGTGCTCGCTCCTGCCGTTCCTGGACAGAGTTTAGTTGTAAACTAAAGCTGAACGACCGCCGTATCCCGTTGCGTAGTGTAATTAATTTAGTTTTACGTTGTCGTGTCGTATCACTGGGCTTCTTAGCAGGTGCGCTGGTGAGATGTCGGTGAGGATGGGGATGTTTTGTAAGATGAATGAACGTTATAAGATTCAGTAGGTATTTTATTTAATATGAGTTGAACTATTTAAATTATTGTGATATTTAGTGGCCTCCCTGATAGCTCGACGCATTTCGATTTATATCACATTGATAAGTGATTTTTTAAGTGAAAAGTAAGTTCACATGGACGCAAAGCGATGCGATTCGACCGATACGTACACATTTTTTTTTTTTAAATATCTTTCCTATTGTTGGTACAGAACATGTTAATATGTGTATCCTATTTACATCATAATTTATACAGTAACATTTTCAGAAAGTAATATTTTCCATATTTTTAAAATTTTCATATTGAATAAGGCATTAAATCCCCCTCTGTACGTTTGTGTAAATAAAATATTAAGTAAATATATATCCAACCAAATTTTCAATAAAATTAACGTTATTCATTTACCGCTTTCGAATACAAATAAAAAGTACAAGTGGTGCTCGAACATTAATTAATTAAGCTTTTTCATCGCAACAATTTTAGTAATCACGTAAAATATGAACGGCAGAATTGAAAATAAACATTTGTTGAGTACTGTGAGAGAATTGCGAGTTTACGTACACCGCAGAAATGTGATGTCGTGAAAAGTTTTACAGCGCCATAACAAGCAAGTCCGGGACATCAACTTGTATTATTGTTATTTTATTCGTATTTACTTATGTTTTAACGAGAGAAGAGGTTGTTTTTATAGCTGGTTTTTGGTAACAGCTGGAAAAGTGAAAGAGGCAGTGACAAATCGTTTAAGAGACAATACAACACATTAATTTGATGGCGTTGTCAGAATACCTGCTACATTTTTGTACTTCTTGGCATCATTACGTCATTAAAAATCAAAGTCATCTGATTTTGGGAAAGCCCACAATGTCATTGTCAGATTAACGTAATTATCTCAAATCGCATCATGCCGAGTTAATAACAAGCTAATAAAAGCTTGTTAAAAATGAATGGCCCGTTAAAAATATCCGAAGCGGTTCTTTCCATCAAGTAACATAATTCCTTTGAGAATCACCCCGATGACATCAGAAACGTTAAAACTAACTTCATTCCATACACGATTTCAAATCCTGCAGCAAATTGCGAACGAAGTATCAAACAGACACAGTATTCCACTATACTGTATCTCACTGTAAAGTATTGCACTGTATTCCACTAAACTGTATTGCACTTGGCATCACGTAACGACCTTAGTGCAACGCTATTTGACTCAGTGTGCATCTCATTTGCACAGAATTTGGAATTTTGGCCAGGAAACACGCGCGTCGGAGCAGTGTGCGGACTTTTTAATGTTTTCTTTTGTTTTGATGAGAAGTGAGTTGTTAGTGGCAGATTTTGGGGTGGCTTGGCCTTTTGGTGAATGTTCCGATCTTTACTTACGTTTTAATGATGGTTTGTATTATTTTTTTATTTTATTTCATATAATTTGTTAAATAAGAATCATGTTTTGTAGTGTTGACTAATAAAATAAAGTACATCTTTATTCTAGTTGATGTTTATAAGTATGTAAAGGATAATTCTGTAAGTACTGATGCGGTCACGAGACATATGTCACTGCTTCGATCACTAATAGCGATCGAAGTGTCACTGATACAAAGTGCCCTATCGCTGAGTATGATAGGACATTTATAAATTCTCTAAAGAACATGGTTTTTGGACGATTGGCCTCGAGAACAAAGCTACAAAAAAATTTAGTCTCAAATAAATACGTAAACAATGCAGTAGAAAATTTGAGAGAATGTGTTCAAAAATACGGTTTTAATTACCCAAAGTGTCTGTGTGTGTGTCACTAGGCCGACATGCGACATGAAAGACGGCGGTCCTCGGAAAATACATCTCCATAATAATATTCACGTTTCTAACTCGACAAGTCGACATATCAGCTCATTTTCAACAAGACTCACCCCTTTCCACCACTCTTCAATAACAAACCCTATTTCGAAACGCATAGGGTTGAAATTTAATTGAGGATAGATTTTTGCATGATATTTAATTCATAAAAGTCATACATCGGTCTGAGATTCTAATGTTTGTGTTTGTAGTATTTGTGAGCTTCGTGTGTTGTGTTTGAATTAACTGTGTTTGTTAGAATATGGTGATAGATCGAGCTGAAATTAAAGGAAAACACGATCTTGAGGAAGCTTGAAGATGGTGGATAAATTAGGTATTAGGTGCCGGAAATTAACTGGAGATTCCAGCTAACTGGATTAAAGTAAGGTTTTTGATGGCAGAAATAGTTATAGAGTATTAACCCGGAATATATTGCCATGTAAAAGAAAATATTGTGAGGAAACCTGGACTTTACTTTTGCTCACGATGCTTTCGTCTTTAATTTGAAATCCCCAACCCATATTACTCTACTGTGCTCTACTGTGGGGCAGTAATAGGTATTATACGAGTTGTATATTTGCCATCTCGTAATATTTTGTAAACTCTTTATTTAATAAAATTGCGTAAGTAGATCCTAGGCAATTTTCGTAAAAATAATTAATATATTCTGCTCACATAAATACTGAAGAAATTCTTAGTTCCCTAAGATCCACTTGCACGAAAAACTTAATTCAGAGTTAGTTGCAATATTGTCAATTTAACCTCGTGTTAGCAACTAACTCTGAGTTAAGTTTTTCGAGCAACTGGGCCATTGAAAATTCACAGCACTGTTTTCTAAACAAAACTCAAGCACTTTGTTTGCCACATTAAAACAAATCTTCCTCACAAGAATCTTATCAATTCCACTGTGTACTTGTTCAAAAGCAATTTGCTTCGAACTTATTCCATATTTACTTATCTTCCTTGATCTACTAGATAACGGTTCCACGCAATCTCCGACGCCACATCGAATCTCGAATGAAAATCTTCTTTAGAATACATTGCGGGTTTGCTTCAATAACATTACTGAAGACGCGCGTCTAAATCCGCAATGGAAAACAAACTTTGACAGTTCGTGTATTTTCAATACCGAATTACATTTCGTAGTACGAATATATTTCGTATCTGAATATGGGATAGATATTTTATTAGACATGTTGTAGTTTTACAAACCGGTCTCATTGGACGTTTCATACAATATCATGTATTTTTCTTAATACAAAAACATCATACATTTGGGACTCGTAATATGGCTGTTTTTTTTTTGTTGAGTTCCTTGTATTTTTTTTTGTTAAGAATGTTTTGCCAATATTCTGGTAATATTGGTTGGGACGTATATTATATTGAAGGAATGGACGATCGGGACAGTTTTTTGTGTTCTTTTTATCGAAAGCTTTCATATATAATGCGTATAAATATTTCGTCAAGGATAAAAAGGTATGAGGGCATCCCTTTATGTTAATTTGCAACATATCTATCCCTTTTCCCTGAGGCTCAAAATCGTTTAATAATTTATCTTTTGATGGAAGACCGTACAATGATTACTTGTAACCACATTAAGTATTATGTGTGTCTATTTTTAACCTTAACTAATTAAGTATCATACTTAACCAACGTCGATAAAATCTACAGACCTTTTCAACTACCTCCTAAAGTCCTAATATAATTAATTAGGTCCCGTCTCGGGTCCCGTAAAAGGTATACAGCTCATGAATAAACCCACAAACGGTATCAAAGGTAAAATAAAAACCCAGTAAATAATTAAACTGAAACCGTTTCACCTAAGGACTCTTTGGAGGCAGGGAAGCAATTAGCTAAGTTTAAATTGAAAAGTAGTAAAGAAAACGAGACAGTCGCCGTTTAGCAGTCAGGATTGTTTCATCTTTCATAATGACTGTAAAAATTTGATTTTCAGAAATTAATTTCACTTTTTTTTTTCATAGCTCAGAATTTCAATTCAAACTAGTAAGTGGTCGTTTACTTTGTGGGTCTCTTCCGTTGCCTTCCCATATTCCCAGTGTTTTGCCTTCTCAGACGAATCCGTCGCAAATGCCTCTAAGTCGTCACGCCAGCGTTTCATTTCCTCGACGAGACGCTGTTGGCTTCTACTACCTAACGACTCTGATTTGTGGTTGATAAAGAAATTTAATATAATTTAAAAACTACTACCTCTACACACAATCAACCTACATGCCATCTAACCCAAAATTGATCGCATAAAAGACAAAGATTTCTAACCATCTCTTAATTTTGTTCACAGTAACAGCCCTCCGAGAACACTGGGACGAGGCCAATGCCCGCGTGCTACAGCGCAAGGCGCAACTCGACGCCATGCTGGGCGACTCGCAGCGCTACGAGGCGAGGCGGCGCGACGCGGACGCGTGGCTGTCTCGCATGGAGGCAAGGCTTGCCGCCATGCAGCCGCCGGCCAACACGGCTGATGTGTTGGAGATGCAGCTTAGGGAGCAGAAGGTATGTTGAAGGATATAAGATTACCTATATTTTCAGCTGGAAGACGTGCTCTTCACTGCTTCAAAAAAATTCAAAGTGATCGGTTGTACTTTAATTGATCACGAATATTGGCAATGAAGTTAGTGGTAGAACCTGGTTAAGGGTGGCTCAGGAGCGTGGGGATTGGAGCAACAGTAAGGGTGATTACGCACTAGATCCGATCCGTGTCCGTGAAATTTCGGTTCCGAAGTAGTAGTGGTACTTCTTGTAGGGAACATCCAAACTCTATCCGTTTTAATGCAGAACATTTTGAACTCGGAACTCAAATCACAAACACGGATCGGATGTAGTGCGTAACCGACCTTAGGCTGTGAATGATGACGAGGAGTTGTAGTTTGGAGGACGATTTGATTTAGCACAACATTATAACCGAATTCATTGCATTAGTATAAGGACAATATGGCCTTGAAGAATTGCCTGCCAATCATGATGATAATCATATTGAGTTTTTCTGTATAAAAATATATTTTTATTGGTAAACTCCAGACAAGTGTATGATTTTGCTTGGTACGCAGCTCGCTTTTATCATCCTAGGTAGTAAATTAGACTGTATACTGTATCCATCCCCCTTTTCTGTATCTTAGCAATTTGTATTCGTGACGTGTACCCATTTAATGAAGGCATGTACTACTCATCTACCCTACGCTTTTGCGTAGAAGGCTGTATTTTTACAGCCTACTAAAAAGACATTAACTTTTTACATAAATTTATTTGGAAAACCTATTTCCAGTTTCGCATCCATGTAGACTAAAGTAATGTATCTAAAATAAAAAAGGTGATAAAATATCTTAGCGTGAACCGCGCGCGCGTCGCGGCAGTCTGTAGTTTTATATTAGGTTGGCGACGTGATTCGAAGTGTAAGCATGTGCCACAGAACTCGGAGGCGCCTAGGTGGCCGGTGAGGAACGATTTTGTTCACACTTTCGATTAAAATCAAGCGTGTTGCTTTCTCATAGAAGCTGACGGCCCGTGACAGTTCTGGCAGCCGAATTCGCTCTCGCTTGGAACTATTTGTACTTACTGGTGATTGAGGAGCTCGTGGCTAAATAATAACAGTAGCACGGGTCGATATATAAGGTTAAGCGTGCCTGCCAATGTCGATCCGTGGATAGGTGACCACTGATAACATACGACGATTCATCCGTGCCTTGGAAAGCTCGTTAAGTTGTTCGTCCCGGTTATCATTTGTAATATTTGACAGTTGTTACGGGTACGAGTGAAAGAGAGAAAGACGTCCACTGCTGGACATAGGCCTCCCCCAAACGTCGCCACACTCATCGGACCTGTACGTTTCGCATCCACCGGGCGCCCGCAGTATGATTAGTGGGTGGCCTTCGAACGGAGCGTCTTCCGGTACGCGGTAGCCACTTCAGAACTTTTCGGCCCCATCGGCCATCCGTTCTGTGAGCAATTTACCCTGCCCACTGCCACTTAAGTTTGGTAATTCTTCGGGCTATGTCGGTAACCTTGGTTTTCTTGCCAGGGAGGCAGTCGGTCCAAGTAAAATACTGGTAATCAGCTGCATCCAGTGACACTGGAAGCCGACCCCAACATAATTGAGAAAAGGCTGGGCAGATTAACTAATGGCCTGCAGATGCAGAGGATTTTTTATCAAATGGATTTAATAGTTTTTAGCCAATATAATAGCCAATTGAAATAAGGAATAAATTTCAAAAAAAATAACAAAATCAAAATAGTCTATTTAAAATAAACCATATAGGTACTTTTGAACACTCGTTGAAATATATACTTTATTTCGTTTGAATAACTATTAAATTCAATTGATAAATTTAAAATCCTCTGCCGTCCCGTCCGCCAGTCTGTGCAGGCCGTAACTGTCGTCTCTAGTCGGTGATTCCTTACTCTGTGGTACGTACCGCCTGAGTGTGAGCTGCATGCTTGAAGATGTAGTGAAAGACCGTTGGATGTTCTGCTGTGGATCTGAATAATGTTGGGGTGGTATCCAGATTTCGTAGGTATGGGATAAGTATTGTATCGAGGTGACTGGTTACTGGTATGAAAGTCCTTCAACCTTCTACAAAATAATGAATTTGGTATCAACAACGTTCTATATATTTTCATACAGCTATTTTCATAGTGTAACAGAAACAACGCATTCCCTGAATAGGGGTCATTGTGGACATTATGAACAACTTTTACTTAGGAACCAACCCGGATATCGCCAGAAAAAATCTTCTGCTCCTTACATTTATGTTTGCATAACTCGATGAAATGTTGTTTCTGTTACACCTAGATGCAAAGCTGAACTAAACCTCTGCAATATATATACTGTAAGGGGCTACAGCATATTCCCAAAGATTGCCCGCCTGCCTTCCAAGCTAACGTACTCAATAGAATGTGTAGGGCAGGAAATTTCATACCTCGCTACATTCCAAACAGCCTGAATTCAATATTAAAGCTAGGCTACATCTTTGAAACCTTTGCTGTAACCTATATACTCAGTTACATTTTATTAGACTTGTAGAGGTATACGGATCAGCGTATAGAGTGCCGCATCTTCCATGAAAAGGAATGAAAAGGGAGGATCCTCCAACCATACACCCAGCTGAGAAACAGCCCAGTGGTTGTTTTCTGGCTACTGTATAAAAGTATATGCAAATATCGCGGAGAATTTTGATTTCATGATGCAGGATTTGGTGGAAAATAGTTATCCCCCAGATATCGAAATTCGACCGAAATTTTAGCTTTACGCTATTCTTTGCCATATCAGCCTTATCTATGCCAAATCTCACTTCTCATTGATTAAAAAAATTGCGTAAAAAGTTTTCTTTTCACGTATTTTTCATGAATTTCTCATTTCTATTCTCGCTCTATATCATGATAATCTGGAGCTCGTACGTGTAACATGTAACATTTCTCCCGACACACCAAGACACGGCGTCTCCTCGCGTTATCTCGCCTCACTGCGCTAGACGTCGTCGCATTGTGTGGTACTCCTGAGTCCTGAGTCCTGTCCGCATTATTATCATCACACACATCTACCTACCTGTCAGTATAAATAGCCCACCTGTCAATATCTTTGTATATTTCTAGCGAATGCCCGCAACGTTTTCTGAATAGGCTGTCACTTCATTGAATAAGACCGGTCTACGTCTTGTCAGAAAAAGTAATTGCATTTCACATTATTTTCGGTTGTTTACTATTATACCAGCTTCTATCACCGACTTTGCATGCGAGCAAGTCGTCAAGTATACCAAGGGATTTAACTACCTGTATAATAAAAAGTGTCCCATGTCCTAACCAAGAACAAGGCCTACCCGTGTGTTAAGCTTCTTCCAAATCCGTTGAGATGTGATTGGTTAACAAAACCTTTCACATTTATGTTGTGATGAAATAAGGACGTAGGTTAGGATTATAATAGCCCTTACTGCCCTACTCCTGAGCAAAGACCCGCGATCTTTCCTGTTCTCTTTTCTTAATGTAGCAATCTAGTTGGTCTCACCATCTTCGCCTGAGTATTCCATGACGGCGACGTCACTTTCGGTTGTCTTTAGCACGTCATAATACTTCAATGTGCTGTCCTGTACCGGTGTCTGTAATCAAAGCTTGCAACTTAAATTTGACCACTGCTCGGTATTAGATTGAGCTGATATTTTCACACACTTTTGTTTATCGTGACAATGCAAGCTTGTTTTAACAAAACTTTTTTGTATATGGTAGTTTGTTTTTTAAAATTTTATTATAGATTATAGACACATTTATTTGCTTTAATACCGCAGACAGACAGTTCCCATAATTTAAATTTATTGGGAGTTCACTATTCATACAATTGTGTAACTGTTCGAAACTTTATAACTTATAACTATATCATCTGCAAGGTTTTGGGGAGATAAAATTGTAGTTATAGGTTTTGTAATTGTATTTGGTCAGAGAGTAACGAACTCGCCGGAAAAGGTAACAAAGAAAAAGGCGTGAAGCCTTTTCTGCTATCAGTTGGGGCAGACTCGAATAGAGGAAAAGAGAAAATATACAGAAATAAAATTGACTTTCAAGTGGTGTCTGATATTTTCGTACCGTGTAACAATCTATGGGATGAAATTAAATTAGTTAGCGTAACTCTGAATGATGATAGAACCGCGGATAGTCTAGTTACTTGATATTGTGAGTAATTTTTGTATTTATCTTAACGGTATTAGTTACCGTGTACGGAGTTCCGGTGATTAAGTTAATTTAACCCTGTCTGTGTACCGGTGAATGATATTTGTTATTGCATAGTTTGTTTCTTATTGGAGATCAGTCATTTTTATCCCGGAAAATCCAATAAATGATTCAACATTTCAAATTAAGGTTGAAACGTGTCTTTTTCCAGGTCAGTCCAGTCCAAGTTTACCTAACTTGGACTGGCCCGGTTAAATTAAAATTAGGAAAACAAAAGCTACAATATTTATTAAACTTCAAGTAAATGAGTGAGTCCACTCGAGAAAGCCGTGGACATACGCTAGTGATATAATGAATATAAAACATACGACCTACTAATATCGGCATGAGGAAAATGACAAGTTGGAAATCCTTCAGAAAATAGAGAAGATATTTTCTCTTTTATTCCGTTCAGTCGTTCACTCGTGATCGGATTCTCGACACATGAATCTGTTAATGAAAGCAATTCGAAGACGCGACGTTTTCATGTAATGTGACATATTCTGAGATATCCGATCAGAGATTCATTAAGGAATATGCTTGTTGGTTTTTGAACTAATATAATAATAAACTATAATAATAATAATATATAATTAACTGATATAATATAGAAGATTTTTTTGCTTTTCTTTTGTTGTTTTGCCGCTATTATTTTCTATACCTACTGGTTAAATCCAGACCACAAACTTCTTGCACTTATCACGTGATACTTGGGCCAATGCAATACATTTTTTTGTTTCAATCCTGACCATTATCTACCGAAAGTTTTCTCAACTGTGTTGAGGTCGGCTTCAAGTCTAGCAAGGGTGCAGGCCGTGCAGGTGAAATCGGCTATTCCAACCCAGATGATGAGGGTCTTATATACTCGCACAGGGTTATTGAGTTGATCACCATACTTTAAATGGAGAATATGAAGATCTCATAAATGGTCAGCTACTTTAGAAGTATCTGCTGGCCAACTCCTTGATATTTATAGAGGTTTTTGACGTAGTGTGAAGTAGTCACCTATCCTTTTGCTAAGTCTACTATAACAATTTAACAAAACGTCTTAACACATAACTCAAATCATCTAGGCATGTTTATATTACAAAACTTTTCAAACATTATCTTGAGTACACCCCTTTGCCTACAAAAACTTGCAAGCAATATAATTTCTTGTGGAATCGGCAAAAATATGAACGTTGGGGGTTAGTGCCGACGCCAGCGGAAACTTTGTACATTAGCATAATTACCGCGACGATACATACGTACACACAGACGGATTGTTAGTAGTTATACGTGTAGGCGCGTAACACACCCACTTGTAACCGAGTCTGTTTGTTTAGCACCAACTTTGAGGTATTATAATCTTAATGTACTTCGGTATGGAGTTAGGGAACTTCCTTGGTTTCACGTCTTCTTTTATGTTGTCACTAGCTGTTCCCGCGGTTTCGCTCCCGTCTACAGCCTACCCTTCCTACATACCTACCTACTTACCAATTTTATTTCTAGGGTCATTCTTCCGCGGACAATCTTAACACCGTCATTCAGAAAATGTCGTCTAATGCACAACGCCATCTATCGAATATGGAGTTCAACTGTCCGAGTATCTGAATTGCGTGTGTTGTGATATTTTACTTCTTGAAAACTATAAATTTATATATCTTTTGATAGAGTGAACCGATTACGATGAAACAAAAACTAAGTAATGCTTCAATTCTTGTGTATAAAAGTTATCTACATTGGTTCCGTACATTTTACGTGATGCGTGCACAACTAAACAGACAAAAATTCCAAAAATGCTGGATATGGGTTCTGTTGGTTATCCATACACCCTGGCTATTTTTTTTGGAAATATTTTCGATGTAAAAAGCAACTTTTGTAGCTACAGAATTATTATTTGTATTGATGAGATAATTATGTGTATCGTGGAGAAAAAGACGTGAGTTTATCTACTTATGTGGCGAAAAACCTTGAACAATCTCTGATAAGACTTTGACTTCGCTTATTGCCTTACATCCGGTTATCTGCTAAGGCATCGCTATTTAAAGAAACTCACGCATCTAATGCATTTTCTAAAAACTGAAGTAAACCTTTAGACAAGCTATAAGTCAGTTAGTCTCTAACAATTCTGTAAGTATTTTTTTTAATCGGCTCAACTATACCTGCACCGACTGTCTAAGCCTATCTGACCTCCGCAACCCAGTAACTGGGTAACTCGGTTATAATTCTTGGCAAGACCAGTAGTGTCAGATTATCTCACTTCTAACTGTCCATAACGACCTTCAAAGATCTATAAATGACAGCCGGGTCTTTCCAAGGCACAATGGAGTCGGTACATAATGGATGGTCACCCATCCATGGACCGACCTCGGCAACGATTGCTTAACCTCGAAGATCGAACCGAGTGTCTGTTATTTAACCACTAGCTCGTCTTAAATATAAATTCAGTCCCATATTATTTATTTACTTAGTACCGAAAGCTAGGCCACATTACCCATTAAATAGCCATATCAGGTCCCGCCTAGCAGGCAGGCGATATTACTCACAACTTAGTTGGAGTCTCTCGTACGTTGCTATAAATCCTCGTTAATTGGCGCCGGCCGCGGTGGAACCCTTTAATATTCAGTTTTGCATGGAAACGGTACTTGGCAGTGTTTTACGTGCATCCTAGAAGTTTAAGTACTGGGATATTTTCTTACTTTGCAAAACACACATGGAAAGCAATAAATGTATTGAGTATTGAGTACCTAGCTTTGCATTTTCTGAAAATGGTTTTAGATAAACGTTTGACTGTAGGGAGAGGTACAGTCAGCAAAGAAAGCCGATTAACATTTAAGTGAACTTCAAAATAAATGTCACAAATGTTAAATTCTGAAAAAAAAAAAACTAAAGCTGGAATTCTGTGTAGGGATCTATAATTTTCGGATCTATTTAGATAGCAAGCACCTTAAAGAGATGCGGCTGTTAACCTATTTTTGTTGCTGGCTGATTGAAAGAAAAAAAAACAGCCGAATACTGCTATAAGTGGTGTTTAAATTAGTGGAAGAATTTTAGCAACGCAATTATCAAAAATGCTTCCATACCTCTTGATATACATAAATAACTAAACCTAGACACATGAAAAGAGAAAAGGTTGTTATTGGCATGTAACTTTTCTCATTAAGTCCACAAAATCCAATTAAAATCATGTTAAGTGGCATCACAGTTGAACAAGAAAATGCGATTGCTTCAATCAACTTCAGAGAACCATTTCTTGGCAAAACATGACGTGACTGTAACCCAACGACTAAACTTTAAATAAAATTAATGTTTATATAACTGGAGCAATTTAATTACATTAATTATGCTTATCACAACGCCCGATCTTTATTGCTACAACCAAAGACATTTGTTTTGCTCCGCCGACCTAACATTGGTTTAACGCCACCTATTGATGAAGGTCCGAAACAAAGTTGTGCTCTAAAACTTCTCTACTCAGCCATCAGATGGCGTAACTTTCAAAAGTGCACATTAATTTATGTGTCTATTGTTTTTGATACAATTTAATTTTTGTGTCGTAATAAATAATGTTTCTTTGATTTTGCAGTCATTCCACGCCGAAGTGCATCAATACAAGCACCAGATCGAGCTGTTCGGGCAGCTGACACAGCGACTGATCGCGGTGTATCGCAATGATGATACAACTCGTATCAAACGCTCCACTGAGGCTATCAATCACAGATACAATGAGCTTAATAACAGGTAAGATAGAGTTTAAGTGGGCGTTGTAGCTTTAATAACGTTGTTCATGATATAACCCACCATCGGCTTTTTAGAACAGTTTTTATCAAAGTTAGGCTTCTACCAACTTGGTTGTTACAACTAACGCCATCTGTCTACAGTAAGTTGTATCTTGGAAACAACGCCATCTATTGAAACTATTTCTTAGCTTCATGTTCAGAAGAGGGACTCACCTACCTTAAAATTAGAGTCTTTCTTTATTTTGACTGGAGTCAGATGCCAGCATATGTGAACACTAGATAAAAAGTAACCAGTGAAGAAGAAATAAAGAGTAAAAACGTTGTTCTATGTCACCCCATTAATGTAACTGCTACTGTACTGTAACATTTAAATGAACCAAACATTTAATATTCAACAAGGCACCCTATAAACTAACTCATAAATATTCACCTTAAGGCATAGAATTCATGAATATTTTATTTGTAAACTGTTGATTAAAATTTTCTTTAATTAATATAATAACTCTAACGTAACTTTCTCTAACATTAAATCGTTTGCTTAAGACTCATTTATTTTGTGGGATAAAATATTCAAGCATGAATAATTTTATTAGAGTTCAGTCAGTAAAATAAACAATGTTAGAAAGGTATTTAAGCAAAAATATATATATTTTAAAATTCAAAATCAAGTTTTTTTATTTCACTTAGGCCTACATGTGCACTTCTAAAACGTCGACAAAAGGTGCACGGTTCGGGTTGGTCGTTTCCTATGGAGAAGAACCGGCAAGAAACTCCACGGTTAATCTTTTAAAAATTGATAGGTTTTACAATATTTCCATGTTACAGTGTACTTAGATGGGGGGACAACGCAAGCCCGACAATATTTCGTAAGAAACAAAAAAAAAGGTTATATAATAAATAAACAAAGGATAAAAAAAAGTAAAACGACAAAATGTTAACAAGCATCTAGAAATCTAGAAGGCCTACAATGTTCAGTCATTTACAAAACAGTCGGTAATAGAATCTATACAAAGTATAATAAGACTAAATTTAACATGTGGCACAAATGTTGTTATATATCAGTGCTGTACAACTGTAACTATTCAATTAAGCAACAAATATGTAATAAACGCTTAGGAAATGTACTATCCGAAATTAAATATTGTTATCCTAATAATGATTTTCCTTTCTCAGTATTGTTGCTCGCGGCAAAGCGCTGCATTCAGCGGTGTCATCGCTGCAGAATTTCGACCGGTCGCTGGAGAAGTTCGTCGCGTGGCTGAGCGAGGCGGAGTCGTTGCTGGATGCTGCTGAACGGGATCCTCATCTGTTAAAGGTAAGACTAGTTTTTACAAGTCAAATAGCGAGATTTTGTTGGTCACAAAATAAAAATACCACTTACCAAGAAACTTTACAGTTGAACAATATTGAGAAGAAAAGAATGCGCCATTATAATCCATAGTTGAAAAACATAAAAGAATTTCCGCATGGTTGTCATTACTCTAGACGTGAACCTTTTTCGTTTTGCGACATCTATCGGAAGTTCTGTGAACAACGAAGATGTCAGGATTGTTGTTAATTCTTGCTCCCTCCGCTAGAGGACGAGGGAGCTTGTATTTTGTCCGTTTGAAAGAAGGTACCACTGCAAACATTTCACAACGCCATCTCTGAAATGTTTACCGTATTACAATGTTTTGCGATTCGCGAGAGTTCGAAAAGTTGGTGTTGATTTTTCTAGAGGAAAGATATCGCTGCGAGCGAATTTCAGTGAGTTCTTTGCATATTTCACGATTCATGTTTGCGTATAGTACGAGTACTACGAGTACGTAAATCGATATTCGTACATAGTTGGCCTTAACACACATATTTCGTAACAATAATCAACTAGGTTTTGGAAAATAAACAACTAAAATATGAGAAAGTAATCGGATTCGTCCATTTTCATGCTCCGACTTATCTTGAACCGGTACAAACATTTCCTCTCAAATATATTATTAGCGCCACAAAGTAACCCTTTATTATGTACACATTTAACTTATTCCGAGTCTCAAAAGCATAATCAGTTTATTTGAAGTAAATTAGAACGTAACGCGATCAAGAAACTTGTAGGCAAAGTAATCTAATCTCGGCACAAACGGGAAGAGGCGAACTTAATACAATTCTGTATCTTTATTATTCTACTCTGACAAGTTTGATCTTTGCTTCAGAATCGCCAAGAAATAATTATATTAGCTGCATTTTGAAACATGTTACAAAAGACGGTACCTTGACAAGTATAGAGCAGTAGTGCTAGTCGGGGGTGCGTTTGATATACTGTAATAATATGAAATGGTAAAAAAATACAAATGGATTTTTTATTTAATTTTCTCTGTAATTATGCGGTAGATTTCTTGTGATCACGACTGAAAGTGATGTAAATGATTAAAATATTTTGCACTGTATGGATTTAAATTTGCGTGGGTTTTTAAAGATCCATTATTTGAAAGTAATGAACGTGGTAGTTTCTACAGTTGTACAATTTGAAGTTTATACAAAAGAAAGCTGTAATTTATGTTGGTCCAATTTAATCTGTATAGCCACTGTGGTGTGCCCAAATATAACTTCTAACATTCCCCTGTATAGTGTTTAGAACGCAAGGAATGTTTTGTGGTGAAAATTTCCGTCAATTCGGGGAACTTCCCCAAGAATCCGGAGTGTTTGTCACTGCGTTACCGCGGGGTTACAGCGGGGTTACCGTGGGGTTATCGTGGGGTTATGGGGTTACCCCACGTGTTTCGTATTTTAATTCACCATCCCGCCGTAATGGAAGAGTTTCCTTTGATTACTTAAGCGGTTTAGGGGAAGATGTTCGTACGTATGTTTATTGTGATTGCTCTTCCGTTGCAGATAATATGTTTGAAAATCTTTGCGGGAAACTTTTGAGAGGTTTTTGAGGAAAAGAGGGCAAGGTTTTGTATAATTAATAATGATTTTATTTAAATATTGAATTTTCTGTGGAGTACTTTATAAAATAACCGGCAATAATCTGATAATTTGTTAATTTAGTTTTCTTTCGTATATTTCTGTTTTATTAAGCAGCAAATGTTGCAAACATGTGACAATTATATAAGTTTTTGACAAACATGTTACTTTGTCAGTTTTGAATCGGGCTCTAGTAGTGTTTATATGTGATAGATAAGTATTGCTGTTGAATTTAGACTCAAATGCATGCAATAAGTGATATTGGTAATCAGAACAAGGCTAAATCAGACAAACAGTAGACTTGGGATCACTTAGAATTAATTTATATTGTATTGGTTTTATAAAAACATAATACCCAAATAATGTTACAATGTAATATGATCACCGAATAGTTCATCTCATTCTTCAATAATCTTGAAGCCATTTTCACTTGTACGTTTTCTGTTATTATGAACGTGTATTTACACTTTCCAGTATTCTGATTACGATACAAAATTCACGTATCATACACAGTTGTTTTTGTTCGAGTGTTCGTAGCCCGTAGCAGTTCGCTACGCCGTAGCAGTTTGCTACGCCGTAGCGGAGATTAGTTTTCCTTTGAGCTTCCTAGTAATTCGTAGCTTCATGCTACGTGGAAATGTTTGAGTTATTTTTTGTATTTGTTTAAGAATCAAATCATTGGAATGAGATGTTTCGTTGAGTTAAAATATCTGTTATTTTGTAAACTGTAATGTTCTCGAACCATAACAAACTTTAAATATCTGATTATTCATATTTACTTCAGTAAATATGAAAAAACACATTATGTCATTAGCAATAATAGCAAAAGCGATGAACACACAACATGGAGTAAACTAAAATGTTGTTTCACAACTAAAGTTTTCTCTTTATCCTCACAATACATTTATTACTTCGGCAATCAAACTGAACGCAGCTTATCGCGAACTTACCACTTTTAAATAGTTGGTTCAAGTTTATTAACTTGAACTCGCTGTGTTTGATAGCTTCTTATTATTAGGTGCTTTTGTTTCAAGTTTTAGTGGAGGATGTTCATAAATTGGCTATTGAGGATAAAAGAGATGTTGGCTCGAAGTGCACTGAGTTTTATACTTAGTTTTAAACAGTTAAGTTTTAATCAAACTTCTTTTGCGAATACTTCCATTGTGCATTCAGCTAAGGAGTGGAATTCTCTGCCGGAGTCTGTGTTTCCTAATACCTAAAACCTCAGGGTCTTTAAGTCAAGAGTGAATAGGCTACTTCTAGGTAAGCTTGCTTCAGTGCCGTCAATCACAGGCGATACTGGTCAAACGTGACTCATAAAAATCGCTGTTTTTTGTAAAAAGTAGTCTCTGAAATAACTGATCCGATTTCGAAAATTGAAAAAGCTACACTTTCTTTGAGTGTCGTAATTTTATATCACGGAATATATGTGTTTTTGCTATTGGATTATATACGGGAGCCAAGCCATGTATTAAAACTAGTGTTTTAAATTACCGCTAACAAAAAAAATTAAAACATGCGTAGACTATACTTTTTTTAAATGTTGATTGTTTTTAGAAACCAAACTAATTATATTTCTTTCTATCTTCCAGGTAAGTCTCATTTCTCTCGCGAGGGTAAGTCATACTCTAAGATTGATTTCAGGCAACTTAACGAAATGCCCCAAAATGTCAACAATTTGACGCTTTTCCTGAAAAACAATTGAAACAGGACGTAGATAGGAGGATCTCTTGAGAAGGTTTTATTAAGGCCTTAGACAAACGATGGGCTGTGGATGTACTTCGCACAAGTGGGCCTTCGTCCGCTGTTTGAGAATAACATTTGTAGGACTGTTCACAAATCTTCTCGAATTTTTATTTAAATTGACGTGGAGAATGACGTCTTGGATTCTTTCAATTTCCGTAGATATTGAGGAAATGATATCAAATGCAGGTTCAGTTTCCGTGCTAAGTTCGAGTCTTTGTGCAGATTGCAAGAATTATTATAATTTGTAGATAAAATGTGCCTGCCTCCTTTGAGAAAAAATGTGACAATATCTCCAAGAAAATCTCAGGGTACACAAATCATGAAACTGCTTACAAAATACCTTCGTAAAATACTGAAAAAAGCAACGATAAAATAACTCGATAGCACCAAGTAAACGTTGATCAAAAATACTTTCATACTGCTACGAATACAAATCGTAGTACTCTGCGCCGTAGACGGCTACATCTATCACGCTACGCCGCTACGACGTAGCGCTGCTACGGCGTAACGATACGCCGTAGAGCCCAACACAAACTAAGAATATCTGAGAAATGACTGTCCTTATATTTTCGTCTTAGATCAAATAAATAAAAGGGATATGTTTTCTTCTGAAGTACCTACGATTTTTAGAGTTCAACAGAGCTCAAGCATTGAGAAGAACCCTCTGTTCTGTGGACTAAGAACCGAAAAATTTACATTTACTGTCATCAAACTTAACTCTTCTTATAAACAACTCTTTTTAATAGCCTGCGGATTCCCATAGCTGGGCAAAGCCCTCTCTAGCACTTTGCCAGTTTCAAAAAACATAAAAAGATTTGGTCCACTTAACAACAGCGATCGACGTGTTCTTGCCGGTTTTGTCAGTTAATTTTCTTACAAAAATATTCGTAAAAACCGGATACTTCTCTAATTTCAGGCTAGTTCTTCCGGCTTCAGGTTTTGGTTTCATGTCCGTAAACTGAGACTTATTACTTCAATTATTTTTCGGACGCTTTTCTTTTTTTCACGTTATCTGTGTTCATCATGCTTTGGGAAATGAGGTCAATGTTAAGATGTTCCTTTAATCAAGAAGAAAAAAAAATACTGATATATATGATAGCTTCGCTTTGTATATTGGCAATTCAAATTGTATCTAACTAATATTATAAATGTCAAAGTGTAGATGTATGTTTGTTACTCAATCACGCCAGAACGGCTGAACCGATCTGGATAAAATTTGGCATAGAGATAGATTATAGTCTGGAATAGCACATAGGCTACTTTTCATCAATCGTTTTCGTCAATTTTCCCTTACGCTTATCGTAAGGGAAAATCACTTTTGACTGGCAGAACCAGTAGTTCATATTTACTCGTACTTGGGATGCGATTCTTCTCTATCTTCTTCTACTTCTTAGCGTATCGATGACAAACACAGGCTCTTCTTAGTTCAATCCCTTGCCTGGCCCAGAGTTCGGCTGAAGAAACGCCGTTCGAAATCCGTCTAGCTCCTCTATTACTCATTAGAAACTTAGGAATGGCTTTGGAATAGTTGTTTCTGTAAATATACTAAACTTTTTTCTGAATAGGTAGAAATAATAATATATTTTAATAGTAGGATATTGTACTGAAAGATAGCCACGAGTTTCTTTAGGATAAATAATAACTGCTACACCGATCGATCTTCAAGGTTAAGCAACGCTTGCCGAGGTCGGTCCGTGGATGGGTCACCATCTTTATATAGCGAATTTCCTCCGTGCCTTGAAAAGCACTTTAAGCCGTTGGCCCCGGCTGTCTTTTGAAGATCTTTGACAGTCGTTACGGGTAGTCAGAAGCTTGAGTTCTGACACCAGTCAAGTCCTACAAGTTGTAGGTCCTGGGTTCGAACCCAGGCAGGCGCTTTAGTTTGTGTTAATTATTTCATCACCACTGCTCTCAAAAACGGTGAAGGAAAACATCGTGAGGAAACCGGCATGTCCTAGAACCAAAAACTCGAAGACATGTGATATCCACCAAAACGCACTGAGCCCGCGTGATGGATTACGGCCCATTCGCTCTCACAGAGAAGAAGCCTGCACGCATAATGGACCAAATGGGAATCTAATTGTGGAAAAGCGGGTCCATTTATCCTATCCTACTTTTTTCTCCATATTCGAACAGTTTTAAGTCCCGTTTAACCAACTTAAACAAACGAATTTATGTAGGTTTATTTTAGGGCTCTGCCAAAATTGTTTAATACTCGTATACAACAGAACCATCCATATAGGGGCAGTTTGCCTTCTATTGTGTACCGGCACTATTTAGGTTCGCGTTTCATTGAAACCAGTGGGTTTGTGTGATCGTTATCAGCCCGTATGGTGAACTAACAAGATAACAGACATGTACAATGAATAGTCTGGACATATTACCTAGTTTATCTATGTATTATGATTAAGATTTGTATAAAAATGTATCTTACGACGTATGAGTCAGGCTTCAAAGATTGACAAGGCACATTTATAAAAATCTTCGGTACCTACTATTTCTTAAGATAACTTACAAAAATACTCAACATAAGAGTTAAAATTTATTTTCACGGCTAGAATAATTAAGAATTATTTTAGTTATAAGGTCTCAGAAACCGTTGTCTGCTATTCAAAAAGCTTTCCACATTCACAAATTTAATAATATTACGTTGTTCGTACTTAATTCCTAATTTCTACCAAAACCTTTTACATAAGCAATAATATTAACATTACAATAAGCAAAATCAACTCTGAACACACACCAATATTATAAACTCCGACCGATTAAACGCACGCGTTCGCAACCACACCCTTACGTTATATACATAAATATAACATAAACAGCAAATAATAAGGGTGGTTTCGCACCAGAAATGTGCGACGTTGCTAGGCGGTGTGCGAGGAAAAAAATCACTACTGGGAACACTTAATTTTCCTAGTTAGTCCAATGTTGTATTAAGCCTTAGGCTTAGGGTAGCGAAGCTAGGTATGTGTGCATAAAAAATGGGAGAGATGTGTGCAAAGGATGCAAACTAGCAAAGAATGCCGCCAGTGTAGGTTTATGTTGCATGAAGTTTTAACACATACTTTCATACAAATATTAAAAATGTGGAAGTAACTCTTCTAAAACCATGATTTTCGTACCGCAAATTCCTCGAAATTGGCCACTGTGCGTCGAAAGTCTCGCCGTCGCACATCTGAAAATAGTCCGCTACGCTTTCTCTTACTACTTTCACAGCTTCGCTACGCACTGCGTAGAACTTGTACGCTGACAAGTTCTACGCACAGTTTTGGTGAAAACAATCACACATTTTCACAGCCTCGCACCGCCAAGTTACTTCCCGCACATCCAGTAGAACAACACCCTTAGGCGTCTCCTACACCCGCGTCTTGTCGTGCGTGCGTCAAATAGCTGACGTTCATGCATAATGCGCATATCGCGAGTATTAGGCACAAGCACAATATTAATATTGGAAGGCGAACACCTGCGATGCATATTGACGTGTGCGATATTGCGTTTTATATTTCGTTTGTTTGCCTTAGGTGTGTTGGGTTGCAATATGTTGGGAATTGTGTGTGTAGTGTTTTGATTTCGTATTGCCGGAATCTTGCTACGTTTTATCGAAAACAAAAAACACCATACCTGTGCGATATGCTATAGGAGTGAATAATTACCGTCCTGTTTCTGTCCCACTGTAGGGCAAATGTTACTTCTCAACAGATATCTCGCTTGCTCAAGACGGACGGACGGTCGCTTGCTCGGTTTGACCATTTCAGACTTATATTAACTAGTCCAGGGGGGTGACCACAAGCTCTTAGAGGAAAATTATTTTGAGTGTGTGTAAGGGACAGATGTATATGACTTGTATACGTCTTCCTTAAGGGCACACTCAAAATAACCTTACTCGAAGAGCTTGTGGTCAGCCCCCTGGTATCCTCACAATGTTTTCCAACACCATTGTCAGCGACATCATAGTAAATACCATCAGCTTTAATGAATCAAGATTTTTATTACAAAAGACTTTTAAGTGTTAACTAAATACGATAACCAAGTAACACAAACACGCATCCTACGTACGCTCGCTCAGCTTGAAAAACTTATATTTTATATTTAAACACTGCATTATCCAGTGTCATTATTTTCTCTTGTTTTATCCAAATTCGTACGAGACTGAAATTAAAACAAGTCTGATGCGGGCGAACTCTGTAGATTATGTATGTATGTGTGCTCGCTTTATCCTCGGTAAGCAAATATTTTGGTGGAACGATTGTGTGGAACAGAGGGGTGGTAGGGTAGGTACTCGAATACTAGCTACGTTTAAACGTGAGGAATATTGTAATGGTTATTGTGGTTTTAACCTTGCTAACAACGTTTGGAAAATCTGATTTTCGGAGCAGCATTTAGCTATATACTAATACTAGTAATTCTTTTACGAATTTTCAAATATTTTAACACTAAATAGAATATATTTCCTCACTTCATTGTGGCCCATACTCGGCCACAAAAAAGCCTGTGGCCCATTAGTGAGCACGTGGTGGGTTTGTGCTATGCTTATCATTTAGTTGTCATTAGAATTATAGTTCCTTAACCAATAAAGCCACAAAAATCAGAAATAGTAGAATTTGATATCAAAAATTTTAATAGAAATATTATTTTTAACAAAATGCAATATATAGTTAGTTTCTAAGTCACCCTCTTAAAACTGACCTAATTCCCAATACAGTTAAAAGGAATATACGAGTTCAGTTCGCAGTCGACCGGCCGTAAAACCTCAAATTTCTTTACGACTTCAACTCCCATTTCCGGCGGAAGTTAAAAGAGGTTCAGTCGATAATAGGAGACCGCTCATCGGCTCGAATTACCGCCCTTCGGCTCGGCACAATTAACAAAGCCTTCGGTAAGAACCTTTTAATTATAGGCGTTCTTAAGGTTGTAAAAAAATCGTAAATTTTCGAATAAAGATTTTTTGGATATTTTTTTTCTGTGTCGATAATTATTTCGTAGATAAAATTCAAAAAAATTGATTGTTATTATGATGTCTTGTAAACAACACTTGGTTACCTGCAATGACCATAACAATGAACGGTAAAAGAAGCTATAATACCCCACTCTTGGCAAGTGGGATTGGTGATAGCAATTTGTTTTTATTAGCAGGCAAGAGAATATTATATTCGGCATACTGCCCATGCCATGAGAGCAATCCATTAGTCGTATTTAACAACATATACGAACTTAGAGAGAGTCGGGTCTATTATTAGCTAGAAAAAGCTCAAAACAGAAAAAGTCGACAAATATTTGCTTGTCATGCTCAACAAATAAACAAAACAACAGTCAACAGAGGGTTAAAAGGGAAAACGGGTTAAAAAGAAGGTCTACAACAGACGGATTAGCTGCATCAGCTGATCATACAGGTACTCGTCAACAGTTACGAGAGCTCCTCTTTAATCTGTGACTCGACGAGAGTTTTTATCCAAACCGTAGGCTTTTTAGTAACCGTAGTTGTAACTGGTAATATGTCCTTAAATGCGTACAATGACTTAGTTCCGGTTGGTATCACACTAATAAGCAATTTTTACTAAGCGAAATTGCAAGTACGCGATGCAATACGGACTATTTGCGATTAGCGTGAGTAAAAAAAACATCTACATAAAAACAGATAACCAGAATATACGACACGTTTTAAAAAATCTACGTGGTTAAGCAAATAGCGTATAGTCGCTCAACCACTTTGGTAAACGAGCCGATAAATTGACATTTACTTATGAACTTAAATAAAACACAGCTGTCGGTACACAAAAAAATACATTGTAAGAATAAAAATATATATTCCACTAACATAAAAACTTTTTGTAAAAATGTCCTTCAGCCACAAACTATCGTCAACACATCACATGCACCAAGTGCCACTCCCCACAAGTATTGCAAGTCCCCACAAGTTCCATTCGCTATAAGTCGACAACTTTTCACACTCGTTGTTCAGAGAAATCCTCTTTAATCTCTGAGATATCGTCAAAGTCTAGGTTTTCTTTTAAACATTCAATAACACTAGAAGTTTTGTTAGTTTCTGTGAAAGTTTGCTGTTTGGTACTTTGTCAGAGTCGTGTTGTTGCAGGCGAGGAAATGGTGCCGAGATGTTAATCGGGGAACGAGATGTTGGTAGCAGAGGCACAAGCAACTGTCATCTAGCTTTAATGTTAAGTGTGGTTTATGAAAGTGTTTTTTAACCCCCGCCGGAAAAAGAGGGGTGTTATAAGTTTCACGTGTGTTGCTGTGTATCTGTGTATCTGTGTGTCTGTTTGTGGCATTATAGCGTCTAAACGGATGAACCGATTTTGATTTAGTTTTTTTTGTTTGAAAGGTGAATTTGGCGAGAGTGTTCTTAGCTATGTTTGAATAAAATCGGTTCAGCAGTTCAAAAGTTATGGGCGTTTTACTGTTTGAATCGGGGTATTTTTAATCCCCGCCGGAAAAAGAGGGGTGTTATAATTTTCACGTGTGTTGCTGTGTATCTGTGTATCTGTGTGTCTGTGTATCTATGTATCTGTGTGTCTGTGTGTCTGTCTGTGACATAATAGCGTCCAAACGGGTGAACCGATTTTGATTTAGTTTCTTTTGTTTAAAAGGTGACTTAATCGAGAGTGTTCTTAGCTATGTTTGAATAAAATCGGTTCAGCCGTTCAAAAGTTATGGGCGTTTTACTGTTTGAATCGGGGTGTTTTTGCAAGATATCGTATCATAATTACGTGTTCAATAGATTGCCGATCGAAGCGTATCTACTATGTACTAGATAAATTATGTTGCACGAAAAAAAAATGTGTCGGGGGTTTTTTAAATTTTGGAATTTTACTTGTTTCTGTTATATGATAGATTGATGTATTTCCTATAGTTGTTACTTGCTATGAATGTCTATGTATGTATTTGCCAATCACGGTCATTTGCAGTAACAGGGACGGAGTAATAAAAAGTTATTATGTTTAGAAGTACCAATCTACACGTTTATAGAAAGCTAAACAGTTGCACTAATTTAACCGCCAGTGTGATCGTAAAGGCAACGGTACTGTGTAGAAAACTATTATTAAGCTGAAAATCAATAAAAACAATGTAAAACGCACTCCCTCCTTCAGTTTTTCTCCTAACCGGTTGTGGTAAAGGTTTTAAATTTAATCTGCGTTCAAAATTGGCAAGTGTCGCTGGCACGCGCGTAGTAGCAGGTACTTACAGGTGATACAACAACTTTGTGCATTAAACTATCCTTAGTATCTTATTAACATTTCTCTATTAATTCTATTCAACTTTTGCTAGCTTATTGTAGAATTTTCTGCTTACAGAAATACAGAGTTTAAAAAGTTAATTAAAAATACAAAAACCCGACTGCTTAAAAAGCGAACTAAAAAGACAAGAAAATCATGCTATGCAGTCGGAGTATACATGTTTGCGAGCTGGCTGACCAAAACCAGATGTATCCTCCGACTGCACAGCATAATTTTCTTCTTGTTTACGTCTTTTTAGTTCGCTTTTTAAGCAGTCAAGTGTTTTGTGTTTTTTAATTAACTTTTTAATTTACAACTTTTTAGCTATTTTTTTTAGAATTAGGTACATTTAAACATATAAGTATATATATATTTTTGAAATCACCTCTTAAAACCCTTTATTTTGATACCCCACACGAAGGGTTTGGAAGTAAAAAAAAAATTGGTGCCTACAATATGGCGCCCAAAAACCGCCATTCTTTTATTTTCCAATTTTAATGTAGCCAGTGACACTCGCAGCGTTAAGACTAATAGATTGACGTTAGAATCATCAAAACCGACCAACGTGTTTGCTCTCTAGAACGCCACATAGGAACATACATACATAGACTTATAAACACATTACCCTCCTTCAGCAGTCGGGTAAAAACAGGTTATCACTTCCTTCTTTCAAGCCGTTTTCCTAGATGTACTATATAAGTGGGTCCAAAAAAAAAACAAAAAAAAATGGTTCATTCCTTTCCAATCTATATGCTTCGGAAAATTTTAGTAAAACTTTGCCGACAAAAAATATATGTAGTAGCGTTCAGTCTTTAATGAAAGCCACAGTCCGAAACAGTTCCTTCCAATACCCACTGTGAAGCACCACAGAACGATACAATAAAACTGAAACTACACCAATTACAAAATGCAAATGCACTTAACATAGGAAAAGACAACACTAACATAAAATGACCTATTAAAAACTCGTTACGTCACACTATTGTTGTCCGCCATTGTCTCTGGTTCCCATAGACCCCTGGGGGGTACGACGTACCCCAAGTTATTGTAGTAAATAGCACTAATGGAAAACTATTTGTACCATTGTCTGCTTTTGTATTAGCTGTACAATACAATACAATAGTGAGAAATATTTTCGGTTCGGTTTCCTGAATTTGGATCAGTGCGGTGTTTGGTATAACACACTGGATGTTAGTTGTTTATTTGTTGAAACAGTTCAGGGATTTAACCTTACAAATGAACCTGTAATAGAGATTACACTTACAGATTATTTAATGCTGTTAAATATTTCATCCTACTAATTTTATAAATACGAAAGGTTGGATGGATGTGTGTATGTTTGTTACTCAATCACGTTTAAATGGCTGAATGGATCTGGATGAAATTTGGCAAAAAGATAGGTTATAGTTTGGGATAAGCTCAAAAAAAAAAGAAAAAAATAGCCTATGTATGAAAACACTTTTCACGCGGGCGAAGCCGCTGGCAGAAGCTAGTAATGAATGAATAGCGTTATAGCCGTTCAATCATTATGCCTACGCAACTTTATTTCATTCGCATAATATTATAAAACCCCTTGTAACTGTTTTATTGTAAGACAAGTAAAACTTCAAAATTTAAAAAACCCCCGACACATTTTTATTTCATGCTACATAATTTTTCTAGAACATAGTAGATACGCTTCGATCGGCAATCTATTCAACACGTAATTATGACACGATATCTTGCGAAAACACCCCAATTCAAACAGTAAAACGGCCCATAAATTTTGAACGGCTGAACCGATGTTATTCAAACATAGCTAAGAACACTCTCGACAAAATCACATTTCAGCCAAAAAAAAAGTAAATCAAAATCGGTTCATCCGTTTAGGAGCTATGATGCCACAGACAGACACACAGATACACAGCAACAGACGTCAAACTTATAGCCCCCCCCTTTTTCGTCGGGGGTTAAAAAACGTTACTTCTCATCTAAAGAAATCACGAGTATTAATAACCACGCTTGCAAGATTCGGATTAACGATTTTATCATTCACTGATGTTACTCACGAAATCGCATTAAACCAAGGCGAAGATGTTGGGACGAGCTCGACTGCCTCGCACGAAAAAAAGACAAGATTGTGAGGAAAACGGCATTGCCTGCCTAGTGGGGCAGATAGATGTCAGTGATGCCCAGGTTATAGTCTAGTCTTATTGGCACTTGCTCTGATTAGTATCCATGACCACAACAAGCATAAGAGGGGCTGCTTTAATCACTGGGCCATCACGACATTGCTTCATAACCTCATTTAATCAAGTCCTTAATTGTTACAGACATAAAAGCACCCACTAATAAAGTGGCAACATTTTATTCACTGTTGCCAACTTTATTACAAAATAATAAAAGAGTTATTACCAAGCATCGAATATTATATTGCACAGTTTCAAGTAAACTTAGTTTCCCGTTAAAGTTCCAAGTTTCACGTCAGTCGGTGTTGTCTTCGAGACAGAACAGCATAATTATGAATATATTAGCACAAGATTAATGAGCCAAAGGAACCTTCTTTCTTCTTCTATTTACTCTTCCTGTTTTGTCAACAATGAATTACAGGGAGCTTCTCTATGAATTTAAAACGGATACTGTTCTGAAAGTTTGGCTTGGTTTAAGAAGGGTATGCAAAGTAAATGTATTCTTGATACGGTTACGTTTGCTAGCTAGTGAAATGTACTCAAGCTAAAAAACAGCTTAGTTTTTTTTTAGTTTAGATGTTGTGAACCAGTAAGGTAAACTGACATACAAACAGACTGGTGATAATAGTGAAGGGGATTTCTATATTGAGGAATATAAACGAGTTTTATTATAGACCCAGCTCTGAAATATCGATTCAAGTATCAATAACGAACATTGCAGCTCTTAACCCAAATTAATATAACGGATCCATTTATAGCGTTAACAGAATTGCTCCCATTGTAAAAGCTTTTTTTTGTAATTTATAAGTAATTTCAACCCCCTAAAGATCTTAGAAACTTATAAATGCGAAAGTAGCTCTGTCGGTCTGTTTACTTGTTACCTTTTCAAAAACACATAGATATAGCCTAGGACCTGGAGAAGGACATAATATACTTTTTATCAAATACCACACGGGCAGAAACAATAGCTTCTTTGAATGATACTATATCTTTGAATATTCCAATAATATAATCAGTTTATTCTCACATCACTATCAAATCAACACCACCATTTTAACTTCTGTGACTCAAACATAACTCTTGTAGCAATTCGGAATTCCCCTTAACGACATAACATACCAACATAATGTTGAACACAAAACTATCTTCTACACTAATTGGCGAGATAAGTGATAAACTTGATAACTACAAGTTACTAACACGTCGATGTATCACGTCTGTGCGTCTGTCTGTCACTTGTTAGTCGCTATTACCGACTTGTTAGTGTTACTAACATCGCTAACGTTTGAGCGGAGCGGGTGTTTGGGAGTTTGTCTGACAGTTTCGGATATATTAGACTTTTACTTTTGTTTAATATATCAAGTATTTCTTGGAGGTATTCATTATATATTTAGTATATTTATATTTTTTACACTTATATTAATATTCGCTGCAGTCAGGTAGAAATAATGTTATCTACTCGTAGCTAACATATTATGTACAAAATTAAAATCTAAAGTTAAATATAAGCGACCTTCCTGACGCGACGCGACTTGGACGCGAAGCGATGCAATTCGACAGATTTTTACTAGTTATTTTCTTAGAAAATACGTGCACGATTTCGCCTATCCACGCAGATAAATTCCGTTTGCATTGCACCATCAGCTCTTACCTTGTACCTGGAAAGACCTATATTACCAAGCTCGTACCTATCTACCAAAGTTAGAAAACCTGTAAAAATCCAATCATCCACAGTCCACTAAAAAACTAATTCCAAGCTACCTCTGTAACTTTGTGTACATGTTGTTAAATAAATAATCAAGCAGCAACACACTGTAAACAGTTGAAGACCCACTTCTATTAAAAAACCCCGTTCACTACAAAACTGGTTCACGGATTACATTCATTCAACTATTTACATCAGCGCTGTTTGAAGCTCTGCTGCGCTGTTCAGCGCTTCATTCAGCGGAGCTTCCATCTTGTCTATAATTGGGTACTCGACCGGCTTTGCAATGCTGATGTTTTCTTGACATTACAAAGAATAGATCAGTAAAAAAGGGGAAAACAATAACAAGAAGTATTGATCTATATTCTGTCTCTAAAATTGAAGTTGATTTATATTTTGAATGATATTTATTACAGGAAGTGTGTAAAAAAAATAATTAAACGACTTCCAAAACAAAACACTACAAAGCGAAACATTAGTTTTTTTTTCGAAAGTCTGTGACTTTTTCGTTTTTGACACTTTTTTTGTATTTTTTGAGAATCCGTTTTAATTTTTTTGCTAATAAACACATGAAAATACGCATTATTATGAATAACTCAAAAACTACTCGTCAGATCTTGATCTTGAAATTTAAGTGGGACCACATGAGAAGCACCAGCTTTCAAATATAAAAAAAGAATCATCAAAATCGGTTCACCCAGTAGAAAGTTCTGAAATAACACACACAAAAAAATACAGTAAAATTGAGAACCCTGCACCTTCTTGAAGTCGGTTAAAAATAAATATTTTTATAAAAATAAAAATGTTTTATGAATACTACACCGAGGATCTAAAATTTAGCGCCATGTTTTGTTATTTCGACAGTTTCATCAACATGTTTACATAGTTATGAACATTTACAGCTTAACATGTTTCGCACACAGACATCATTATATTTCTGTCAATCATTTGAAGTTAAAACGATATTTCAATATCGTCATCATCATTCTGCTCCTAGCTCAATTATTTGGTGCAGCATTTCTTCCATGTTTAGTTGGTATGTTTAGCGCTAAAGTCATTTGCGGTGCAAGCTGGCCTAAAACTTTTCACCAAAAAACACCTTATCAACCATTTTTAAAGCTAAATTCGTTTTTTAAACCATATTGCCGTATCGGCTGTCCTTCAGCAGCAATCCCCGCGTCTGAGCTCCGTCTTGTCGATCGAGAACGCAATTACACGTCTTGAGAGCGACTGATTGATCACCGGCTTGTTTGAACGCATTGTTCGGGAATGAATGAGTGAATGAATGAGCTGGAGTCGTGGCGTTTTTGTTGATGGGATATTTAAGATTTGAATTAGTTGAAGGGGTGAGAACTGTACCTAGCAAGAGCTTCCGCCAGATATAGAATAGTTACGAAGTCCTAAAATCGATTTCTGCAAAAGGTCTGTTCTAAAAATAGGATACTAGTCTTGGATTTATGAAAGTTCATGCTGAATGATACTGCAGCATTATTGATAGGCTGGCGTTTGACCAACATATCATTTGATGGTAAGCGATGATGTGGTCGACGATGAAGTAGGATTGTTTAGAAAAAGCCTATTCACTTGTAACATAAAACCCACAAGTTGTAGCTATCAGGAAACACAGGATCTACAGGAAATTCCACTCCATAGTTGAATACAAGATCAAAGTATTTAAAGTTATACGTTTTGTGATTTGTGTGGAACCGGTAAGTTGTATATATAAATTAGTGTCTATATATTAAAATAAAGAATAACAATAAAGAAAAACAAGTTTAATATTTACTCATAAAAAGTCGTTATAAAAATGATGATATTTTAAATTTCCTAGCGAAGTTAATGTAGCCACATTTGCAAGGTGAGCTCGTTCGTCCAATATTTAACAATTTAATAAAAATATTTTTTCTCGTTCACGGTCAACTAAGCGATCATTTATCATAGTCTTATTTATATTCCTTTCATAAGGCTAGAATCAAGATTCATGCCGTGAAACTATATCAAGTGAGATTGCAAACAAGAAAACTGTCACCTAAGATGAAAATGTTGCTTTTTAAATATTAGTAATTAGGGTAAGATGACTAGTTATTGGCACTTTATGAGAATATAATGAAATAGTAATTATACATATAGTTTCACTTAATTATAAAAAAGCTATCTACAATCCTATTACTGACATGAAAATTATCCCAACATTGCGTAATATATGGTTTTCTTCTTTTAACTATAGGTTACTAGCCTAGCGATAGGGTGGTTTACCCTATTTATTGATGATGTATATAGATAGTATCTACTCATTTACGATATGAACAGTTCTATGAGTTACTTTAATACAAGCTTCTGCCAGTGGCTTAGCCCGTGGGATAAAGTCGCTAATTATAAAATTTATTCCCGTGGGATAATCACCGACTCCCGGGATAAAAAGTAACCTATGTTTATCTCCAAGGTCCAGTCTATCTCTGTATCAAAATTGGTTTTGCGATTTAGACGTGAAAACGTAACGAACAATGGGACACAGTTACTTTCGCATTTGTTATATTATTAATATAAGTCCCAATACTTGAATAACAGCGACTTTTCATGTTTCTGGTAAGTATTAATTTATGTAACCATATTGTAAATATCAGTACCTTCACTTATATCAAACTCTTAACACACGAGTGCGCTCTTTAATTCATTTACAAAATACGTCTTCGCCTCAGGCACCCAAATTCACCCCACTGTTAATTCAAAGATATCGCAAATTGACTTACGGCCATTTTGCGTTGCGACGCGATTTACTTCCATCCAAATTGAGTGTGCTGACGACTGGGCTGCAAAGGTCTTATGTGTATTATGATATTAAATTATCATTTGCCCCACTATTTGCCAAGGCCGTATTACTCGCCTTCTTATGAATAATAGCGTTTGCTTTTGTAATTTATGCGTGAGCTGTGTGCTAAGTTTTGTTCAGGAGAACAATTATATTGTGGAGGTCTTTACCCTTAGATTCGGGTTTTTCAACTCTTATTCTTTGTTTTGGGAGAGTTTTATATAAGACCCACTAGTTAGCTGATCAAAAGTGGTGATGATGGCTGTCGGGTCTTTTTCAGCAGCAGTTTTTAACTACGTTAAAAAATACACAATTACGAAGATACGCAAACTCATTGCCTTTTTTATTCCGTTTTCGGGTAAAAAAGATCTGTGTTCAGTATAATATCTTCACAGCAAAACTAAATCAAGCTAAATACAGGTATTTATTTATTTATTGTTATGGCACTCCAACGAATTGTTCAAAATAACATTGATAATAAATTATCACAATTAACTACAGACTATAGCGAACTTTTCACTTAAAGGTGTGCACAGCACTAGCAGTTAAAGTTTACTTTATTTAATGTCAAATAAAAAAAAAAACAAAATAAGAATGAATAAATTGATAGCAATATGGTAATTGAGAATAATAAAACCAAAAAAAATTAATCAACCGGAGTTGTTTAGAGAGATGTCTTTGAAATTGAGGTATTAGCATTCCACGGACAACCATAGCCAATATTAACTTGACCTAACCAATTGATTGTTACAAAATAATTATACCAACCTAAACCACATGGCATCTTCTGTGAACACACCCTTAAATAAATACAATAGTTGTGCAAGAGTGTCGCCAAAACAATCGGTCGCGATGTCACACATTCCGAGAATAGTTGTCATCGTCTGCGACAGACGACGATAGCGCGGGGCGCCGCGGCGCGAGACTAGTGCTAGTGATGTTACTGGGCTTTTGAGCCCGATCTCAAGTAAAATGGGACAAGGACAGGAAGATGATGATGATGATTTTTAAGTCCCTGAATCGTCTCGATGTTTTTGAATGTAATAATTCAGGTAGGGAATGGACAGTTGAAATGTAGAAAGAAAAACTTCTTTCAGTTCATGCTTTAATTGATAAAAAGTGGTTAATTCATAGTTATGTGGTTTTACAGACTAAAAAAAATGAGGTTATATACTCAGTTAAGAAAATCCAAACGTTACAGGATAAAAGATTTACTTTACGAACCAAAGCTTGAGTTATTCAGAGGTATTTCCCACGTAAAAGTAAATAAATAATAAAGTTCCACCTTTAAAACTCGAAACCGATTTCAAAGACTACCTTCCTAATCGACTTAAGTTTAAGAAGTGATATTACATTTTAGTTCTCAACTAAAAACTTTATCCATAAAACTTCCGCGTTGAAAATATATTTAACAACTATAAATAAGTTATGTCATTTATTAAACCAAAGAAAAACACTAACCGGTACCGTGGAACTTAATCGTAATTATTCTACTTTCGTAAACATTCTCGCTAAAGTTGGAATATTAAAAAAATACCCCTTAAAAGTATCGATGAATAAGTGGAAAGTTGCCCGTTGTTTCCCATCCCTACCGAAGCAGGAATTCTGCCCAGTGGGCCGATTATCCCTTTTCTCGAACACAAATTGATTTATAGTTTCATTTATGAAAATTGCGTCTCACGCATTCTTAATACGGTATTAAGGAATTAGGAACATATACGGAACCGAAGCATTTCTGCCTAGATGCCCTTTGATCTTGAGAATCCCTTTTCTCCCTTGATTTTGTTTATAGCAGGATTAAAAAGGGATTTTCTTTGAGACTTTTTTTACTTAGGACGTGGTAAGGGATATGGATGCTGTGTTTATCCCCGGGATGTTTAATAAAATATATGAAAATATGGAGCTTAGCCCCAAATAGGCTTTTAGGGAGAATGGGATAAAAATGCCCTGAAATTGTGGGGCTTATGTAGAATAAAGTATAATAAGAAAATTTCGAGAGAGTTATTTTCTGACCTTTATCATTTATTATTTTCCTCTTAATTATTTCGTGAACAAAAACACATAATAGAAAGCTCAAAGAACCCATAAAGTGTGTTCTTAAAAGCTATCAATTTATACTTCCCATAAACTAACACTGCTCGGGTTATGAACCCTGAACGATCGATCGTAATTTTATTTTGAATCACCGCTCCGAGGTTCCTTCCCGTTATATTTAGATTTTAGACGGTAAGTAATACTTTAGATGTTTAAAGTTGAATGAGAATAAAGATAAAGCGTCTTATGGCTCAAAAGCGATATCTGTTTCATTATTATTCTAGGGAATTCTCCTCCATCATTTGTAGGAAGGGTTAACTGTGACTTAAATGGTATAAATCTTATATTATGCAGTATGCTCGGTGATCAATGCTTGTTTTTTTTATTGTGTACTTATCTATCATAATTAAAGGGTAAACCGGAATACTTACTTGTGGTAAGCACGAAAATACCAAAAAAAAAACCTAAGTAGGAATACTTTTTTGGTAGCCTAGACTGTCCCACTCAGGTAAATCCCTTCCGACATTCTTTATATTTCTCATAGGGGTAAAAAACTTAAAAATATGAATATTAAAAAGTAAACTTTTATAAAAGAGATATCCATTTTCAGCTTAACCAAATTGAACCCTAAAGCCACATAGCAATCACCTTGTACATGTACATTAATGCTATAGAAGTATAGAGTGTGAATACCCTTGTTTCGTTAGCACTCCCGAGCCCTGGCTGATTTCATTCTGATCCGAATTGGTTGCATACAGCTCCACCATATATGTGCATACACTCGTAACAACGTGTTAGTTTTTACGACACAATATGGCCGGTTTCTAAATTGAGAATTCGGAGTTAAGAACGCGCCAAACTCTACATTAATACCGAAGTTTTACAGGTTGACAGTTTTAATTTACAGAGAGAAATTCTCGACTTCAAAGTCTTTTCAGAAATTGGAGGTTATTAGATTGTTTATAAATACATGAACAATATACTAAAGGATTTGTTTAAACTTAACATCCTTTGCAATTGCCATCTTGCCTTGACGAAGCGTGTTAATCAATGCTCGTGTCTTCTCTGTACGAGAAGAAACGCCTTTGCCCTGCAGTGGGTCACTCATAGGCTGCTGTAATTTATGGAATATACCTTCAAACTCTCAACCTTATGTAGTTTGATTTTTAAAGTTGTCATAATGAAGCGTTGCTTTATTGAAAAAACTTGTATACTTATATGAAAGTAAGAGGTGCTGTGTTTTACAAAATATTGCATGGATATAACACCATTATTTCCTAAATAAATAAATCGTATGTGCACTAAGCACTATACGCTCAGCACTACATCTCCGCAAGTAGGTACTAAACTGCAGAAGTTTAAAAACAAGGGTAGTTTTTTAAAAGGTAATTCTAACTAGTGCAGTGACTACACTCGCGGAATCGAATAGTTCCGGATGTAATGTCTTTTGCTCTCTTTAATATTCTTTTCAGAAACTTTTCCCGTCCATAGATGGTTCGATTCATGATGAAAATGTTTTCTTTCCTTTTCATTACTTATACTACTTTTTATAGATTATTTTACCGGTTGGTTTGTAAATGTGTGAACATTGTAGGCCTTCTAGATTGTTAACATTTTATCTCGTTTTACTTTTTTTAATCTTTTGTTTATTTATCTCTCTTTAATACGACTTATTATCGGGCCTGCGTTGTCCCCCCATCTAAGTACTGCTGTAACATGGAAATATTGTAAAACCAAACAAATTTTTAAAAGAGTAACCATGGAGTTTCTTGCCGGTTCTTCTCCATAGGAATCGACCAACCCGAACCGTGCACATTGTCGACGTTTTATAAGTGCCCATGTAGGCCTATGTGAAATAAAAATTATTGATTTTGATTATTTTAAAAATGTTTCGTTTCCTAGAATTTCTCTTGCATCGTTGTTACCGATAGGAGTTTTACATGCACAGACATCTAACTCTCAATATAATGTCATAAACCTGCGAGTATTTATATAGGGAACCTTGTAATACTGAGATGTCATACTGAAAAGATTTTTTTAAAGATAGTGTGACTGCCATATTTATTATCCTAATCACCAGTGTTTTAAAGAATGTTCTATTATTTAAGCCAATAATAATATACCCCTTTTTAGCCTCACTTGACACACTACACTCCAAGTTTGTAGACAAGAAGTTTTAGACAAGTGACTTTCTAGCAATGAAAACGTCGCAATAGCGACTGGAAAAATGTCAAAAATATATGGGAATGTCAAGCACTTTCAAAATGTCGCGTGGTCCCCTACATTTTGGCATTTCAACCATAGCCATCCCTGATTTAATATCACTTTTGTCTAGAGCCTCTGCTTACGATTTATTATTAAATAATCACCCTTTTTTCAAGTCGGTTAACAAAACCAATATGGCGACCAATATCCAAATCGCGATTCAAAACTCACAACATTGAAAACACGACCACCAATCGATTCCGTGTCTAATGCGCCTTATAAATAACCCTTCCAATGCGCACCTATTTATAAAGGGTCCTTAAAAATCCGTATCGGCTGTAAACTGAAATAACTGCACTCGAGATGCATTACAAGCGTCTCAGAGTTCGTTGCATCCACTCGAGGAGCGAGCGCGGGCTAATTTATCATATTGTATGAGCTTCATGTACTTGAGCGATTGTTGGGATAACGTTAATACGTTGTTGTGCCTTGTGGGTTATGTGTGGTGGATTAAGCTTTTGACGTTAATATCATATTTTACTATGAATGTGATTAGCCATTTCAGAGACGTAAATACTGAAAACCGGTCTTGAGCGAGTAATAAGCTCTATTTATAAATGAAGAAAAAAAAACAGAGAAGTTTCTCATTTCGACCCGTATACCTAATTGGAAGTTTTATGCACTAATAAAATATTTTGATGCATAACTTCTAACCGATTACTTATGTTGTTATAAGTAAAGCCACTTCATGGAAACTTAATGAAAGAATGTTTATTTACTTATCAAACGTACTTACTAAGTAAAATATTATTATAAACTTCCAAAGTAAACAAGATAATATATCAAGTTATCTTCACAATTTCGTAAACCACCATTTGACTGAATCAATCATCTGTCATAAACCTTTTTCACAATAAATATTATAATAGCCCGTGAACAGGTACAGCTATAATATAGGGAGCTGTAAATCATAGCTTAGGTCGCCGATACAGCGGGCGAGGCGCGGAAGTGGTGATATTTCAGAGTGACCTCCGCCGCGGGGTCTCACCGCCGGAGTGACCCCCGGGTGCAGGCGGGGCTTGACACACGTGGCCGTTATTGTACGAAAGTTTCCAAGGAATTGAAATAATGTGTGTGTTTATGAGAAAGATTTTTTGGTATAAATAGTTATGAACTTTTATTATGTTGTGAAAACTTTAGGTACATCAATTAAAATAACCAAATAGGAGTTAAAAGTATTTTAAATTAACCGTTTCACAAAAAAGTGTGACTGTTTTACAAAACACGAATTTCCCAATATCTACTGATTTTCTGCTCACCCAGCGTTTTCCAAACCAATAAATAACATCAACATCGAATTCGTTACAAACACCGATACATACGATACACACGTAACTCACGCACGTCCAAAACAAACGAGCGCCGGAAAAAATCGTCCACAAACCAAAACAGAGAGTGCGTCGATGCAGAGACGGCTCGGATGCAGCGTCGCGACGCCACACGCCAGTCGACCGGCGGACGCCGCGCGCGACGCCCGCCTGCCATGTGACGCGCTGCCGGGACACGCCGCCATGACCGAGGGGGCGGCGCGGCCCAGGCCCCCGCCGCCCCGCAAGCCCGACTCGCTGGCGCTTGCCTGGCCGCGCTGGGAAGACCCACCGCCGCCGGCGCCCGACAACCAGCGCCCCACGCCCGCTCATCTCAAAGACTTCGATGGCTTCAGCCCCTACACGCCGCCTAACCCCATACAGAACGATCGGCGGCCGCGACGGCCCCAGAGCGTGGTGTCTCCAAGACCCCCAGTGAACCACCTGGCGCGCCGGCCGCACTCCATCGGATCCGTGGACGATGAGTGGGGCCCGGTGCCGCTGCTGGCACCCGTGCCGCGCCGTCCGCGACCCGGCGCGCTTTGCACGCTGCCGCGCGCCAGCCTGCTGCCGTCCTCCAGAAGTGACTACCAGTTACAAAGACCGGCCATCATGACGAACGGTTACGGCGCCGTGCCGCCATCCACATCACGCCGGCTATCTCTCCCCGGTGGGATACAGAACCCTCCGAAGACGTCTGCGACCTTCCATGGGTTGTCGGCCCTGGTGGGCGCGTATCCCTCGTTGGGCACGCCATGCACGCCCAGCACGCCGGCCGCCGTACGCGAGGCAGTGCGGCACCTGCTCGCACAGCCTCGCAATGGTTTCCCCATCATGGATCAAAAGTTATCCCTGTTCATCGAAATCCTGGACGCTCAGGAACGATTCTCACAGGTACGTCAGTGCTAACAAGCCCCGACAGGTAGATCTGGATTATAAGATACAATCCGTGTTTGCGGACATTTATTTCGGTCACATACGTTTCATCCGGTGCCGTGATATTTACATCGGAATTGTCACAAAAATATTCAATGTGTGAACAAATATGCACAAAAGGTTACAATTTATTAAATAAAAGCGGTGCTCGAAATAGTTGAACGCAAAATTGAATTGGTTGGGACAGTGTTGTGATAGTGTTAACAGCGAAATTAATTGGAAGTAATTACTGGCATTAGCGGGCGATAGCCGCCAAAAAATTAATTGCTCGGAAAATGATAATGATTATTCAAAAGCGGCATCCGTTGTTTTCAGTGATAATGCAAATTCGGGTCGTGTTAGGAGTTAACTTCGCGAGTGTCTGAGGAAGTTGTGTTCTGTCTCAATCATCCCTCCGAGAATTTATAATGCTTGCGAGTACATTGTTATATTGAATAATTCAATACATGAGGCTGGCTCCGTCAAACTTTGAGTCAACTCTTTGAAGTTTTTAAAAGCTTTGAAAATTTTGAAATTACTAAGAAAGTGTATTGTTGGGAGGAGTTATAATGTATGGAGCGCATTAAGTCGTAGTGCTGAGTTAAAGCTGGGGCTCGTAAGACATTTGGTCATAAAATGTGAGATGAGCGTTTTCAGGCGTGCAGCCTCTCGGCAGAATGTCGGCATGCTTTTGATACGTGTGTGTGTGTGTGTGTGTGGGACGTATGTTTCGTATGTAAAGGCAGGTAACGGTATTCTGTTTGCAAAGCCTGTCAGCTGTTATGTATGCACATACACTGTACGTATAATGACGGCAAAAGTATTGAGTGCGATTCGAGGGCTTTCATTCATTTCTGGGAAATTATCCTCAAAAGCGAATGGAAATTATGAAAATGCGTTTCGGTTTCGACTCTAAATATTTGTGTAGTGGTGGTGTTAAGATTTTTTTGTCAAAATGAATAAATCGACAAATTCCGTGTCTGCTTGAAATTCAGTGTTAATTTGTTAAAGTTTATTTGGCTTTCTAATTTGAATATATAGTTCAACGAAACTATAATTCCAAGAGACCTGTAATGAATTCAGGTCTATAGGTAGTGTAAATTGATACTTCAATTTCATCATTCGGCATTTTAACAAAACCTAACAATCTCCTACAATAGAGACCCCATTCAAACTCAACACCTACCAATTAAAATAATGTAATTCAGAACAATAACTCGTCCGTTTGACAATATTGAATTCAATTAAAAAGTACGTTCTAAAACACTTGGCTGAAAGAACCTGAATTCAACCCCTACAGTATTGTCGGCTGAATTTCATGGCGCCCACTCGACCTGGTTTGAAAGAGGCTTTTGTTTCAATATAAAAAATCACTGAAACTGAAAGAAATGAAAATGTTGGGAAATGATTACTTACTTGTGTTTAAGATGTTCATTAAACTTCGTGTGACATTGTCGAGAGGTGTTCAGCAGTGAAGTGAATTTGTATATAATGAAAGTAGAAGGAAACGGTATTTTGAAATAAATCTAAGTTTTTCTAAACCTTGAAAAATGTTTTGTTTAATAAGAGCCTGACTTTTCTCCTGTGGTCTATTTTATAGGAATCGTATATTTTACCGGTTTAAAAAGAAGCCTATGATTCTACCAATAGAGAGTAGCTTTATACCAGTGCTTTTTACCGCTTTATATCAAACAAATGTATGTCTTTATAATATAAGTTAAGAACGATGAACGTAGAGGAAGACGTATTTTTTACTTTTCGCAGCATTTCGAATGAATTAAATTTAAGTATTTCTCAAATTTGGTTTTTATCTGTTAAAAGTGACTTTTGCTTCACACAACCCTACTCTCTACACTAAACTCGAATCATAAGTAAACCTATATAAGTACACTCAAAACTGTGCGCAATAAGTATAAAACTTTGTTTCTAATACCGCCTAAAAACTTCGCAGACTTACGTCTCCAAAATCCTGGATACGGTTCAAGTTTAAGTTTAAAGCTAGTAAGCCACATCCAGCATTAAATCCATCTACAGAACAAACTTTTGCAATAAAGCTATAGATTTGACATGAATAACAGTATTCATGAATAAGTATTCATGATTTTAATATACCTCTGTCGAGAGTGAGTCGGTAAATCGTAGCGCTACGAATTTCGTAGCAGTGTAGCACCGAAGCGCGTAGCACCGCACTTCGTAGCCATGTGCTACGAATAGGCTATAACTATTTTACTCGGGTTTAATGTATTTCGAATTCTCGTTGGCTTTTTGGGAATAGTGAAAAGTGACTGCATGTTCACGACTGTATTCGTAGGTAGAATAGGCAGGAAATTAATATTTATACTCAAATGTCTGAATGGGTTGGATTGTTTTTATAATAAATTGATGTACTGAATGACTGTCCTCTCAAATTTTCATATGATCTGACCATGTTAATGTGTTTGATCATCTAACTAATCTGACTGGCTGAAATCTGCATGGTTTTCATATGACCTGTCATTGTTAATAGACTGACCTCTAATTTTTTTTCTTTATTTCTTCTCAGAGTCGTACAGTGAGTAAGGACCTCATCTTGTTTAAAAATATGTGTTTTTTTGTTTGACGAGTTAGTGTTTCTTAAACTTTACAGAAATAAATATCTTTTATTAATTTTCTAATTCTGCTTTATAAAAAGAGCGTTCGTTTCTCATCTCACCTATAAACGGTATTTAACAAATTCAATACACAATATGAAATAATAATCACTTCCCGCCTGTTGGATACAACTTCCATATTGCTTTTAGTTATAACTTTTATTGACAAAACTTCGCTAAACTTTTTACTGTACAATGTACATTTCTCGCAAAGCGTTATTTGATGGATTTGAAACAACTTAGTATAAAGTAAACCTCGTGTATAGTTTAGAGTTCGATATTAAATACATTAAACGAGGGCAAGCTTTCAGGTGTTTCAGAATATTTTCTAACTGACAAAACAAATGTTCGGAGTTATGAAAAACATGACGAAAGGTTTTGCCCGACTACAACATAAAGTTTACACTATGTTTTTCTGTTGAGCAATTGAGTTATATCATACAACAATACTTATGTAAAATCTTTAATATTATTTTCAAATCTTTGACTAAAACGGTATCAAATAAAAAAGGGTTTGATTTCTGGCCAGGAATATTGATTTTTACATAAATCAATGAAAATCGGACCCGAGACTGCTTTGAGTGTTTTTCCTTATAGTTTCAGATTTTGTCATCAACGCCTACTTGAAAGCCTACCCTGTTTACGGATTATTTATGTTATTTAAATCTTTCACAAAATATTTCAAAAAAACTGAAAACGTCACAAAAAATGATCTCCACAATGCTTAGTCCAAAGTTCAGTCCGGGTTGATTGTCGCGTGTAACGCTAGCACACGCGTACTGTGTCTATGTCAGCGAGCTCCAGGCTTCAGCACAATAGTTCAGTCTGGAATTACTACCACTATGACCCATTTACAGTAATGACTCAAGTTTTATGACTCACTTGCTTTTATTGCTTAAGCTAAGTTTTTTAGCGCTAACGTGAGTTATTGTGGGTTATAATTTTATGGCAATTGAAAGAAAGTGCTAAATGATCTTTCCAAATACCTAGATAACATTTCGCGTAACTCAAGTGCTGGCTTTAAACTTGGTCAGCTGATAAGCGTTGCCATACAACGTGGCAATGCTGCCAACCTTTTGGGCACAATACCAGTCGACAGAATTGCGGAGGAGTTTTTTGATGCCATATAGCGTAAAAGGGTTAGTTATTAGTAGTTTTGAATTTAAGTGTATATTTGTATGTTATATTTATTTATAGTTATAGTTATATTTTAAATATAAAAAACTTCTGAAACAAAACAAAATTTTGATTTTTCTCTGACGATCTGTGAACGTCGTTGATACTTCAAAGTCCTACGCTGTTAGGACAACTTCTCGGACTAAAACTGATGTTATAAAAGCTCCGATTTCTTTTTGACGTTGGATCCCTGAAAAATAAAGAATAGTGATATTTAATCAGCGCAGAATGTCAGTGATCTACATAGTATGAATGGGCTCTTTTCAGCCCTCCCTTCTAAAGATGGCAATGTTGTATCCCGGTTTCCATGTGCCCTTATTGTCAACCCTCGTGGCCCTCGCACTACTGCAACATAGCCTACGACGTATTTTGACCGAGATTTCAAATGCATGTTACTTAGCGTTGACGTAAAGTAGTTTGTTGAGTCACAAGCTCAATAAGATTTTACTACGTTCATCTGTTATAATGTTAACTATGGATTCGCATCTGTTAACAAACGAATTATTCCATGTATATTTGTCCTTTGGTCTACGCGTGTGCCAAGTTTTGATTAAATACATTATGCTGTTAAAGTTCGAAAAGGTAACAAACAGACAGACATACAAAGTTACTTTCGCATTCATAATATTAGATATCTAGTGTTCATAATATTACACACATAGTATGTATAAAGCATGGATTTATTTAAAAACTATATATCGACACGCTAAGAGTAACAACATTGGTGATTTTTTACCAAGTCTATCAGGAATAGTTTCAATTTCAGCCTTCAAACTTTCACAAGTTATAAATTACTAGCTGACCCCCGCGCGTCAACTGGCTATCTACTCTACCTATCCTACCTGCCTACCCACCTACGTTACCTACCTACCATCCCACTCACCTGCCCTACCGTGCAACCTACCTACCCTACCCTATCCTATATAGCTACGAGTACCTACCCTACATACCTACCCACCTACCCTATCTACCTACCAATTTATAAACTATTTATTTGAATAAGAATTAATACTACAATACGAATGTAACCAACTTTTGTTTCTACCGGCGATTTAACTAATTTAGTTCTAGAACACAAAAGCTGCTATTGTAACTTAACTATGATAGTGAGATATATTCTCTCGCAAACTGTTTTATTGTAATAATGAGTATTTTAATCATGTTGTACATAATTTATATTATTTCTCAGCGCACGCCAAATAATGATTTTTATAGGCAAAATTTTGCTACTTTGGGTTACATTATTGTAATTTTCTTAAGTACCTCTATTTAAAAAAAAAAATATAAGCTATGTTACTCGGGAGTAATTTAGCTTTACATAGGTGAAAGAATTTTTAAATCGGTCCAGTAGTTTCAGAGCCTATTCGGTAGAATCAAACAAACAAAAAAATCTTTCCTCTTTATAATATTGGTATAGATAAACACACAAGCAATAAGTTAACATTTCACTTCAATATCCAACATGTTCTACGTTACAAAAATATAAAAGATCTCGCAATTAATATAGATATGAATAATAATGTACTTACCTGTGACGCCACAGCCCAGCCTGCATTTAGATATTACCCTGAATATTTCAGTGCCACCCATCCAGTTCCAGGCGTAGTTCACTTTATTTTGTTTAGTTAAATGTAGGATCCATTTTATGGTGATTCGGTATCTAACTCAGTTTATGGTTTATGTGAGGTGTATTTCTCGCATCGAGGTGGCAGGTCGCGAACTAGATACCCATCGTGTGGGTTTTACTATGTATTTTTTTTTATGTGGTAGGTAAGTTACTAGCTTTTTCCCGTGGCTTCGCTCCTGTGGTCTAGGCACAGAAACCATGTATTTTTTGGGGTAAGTTTTCTTTAGTTGAAAGAATTTTTAAATCGAATTAGGACGTACTTGCAGAGACTACAAAGAAGTAAAAACAAATTTTACCTTTTTATAATGTCAGTTTAGACGGACTTTCTAAGTAACTTTTACAAACCATTGATCTTCGGAAAGAAAACATAGAGGGGAGTTCTGAACCCAAGGTTTCCCCTCTATGTTACGTCAAATAGGTCAAACGCAATCAAAGTGATCAATGATCTTACTTTTGCTTACTGAAAAGACTATTTTGCTTTGCAGTTTTGGTTTGTTCATTTCCTGTTCATAATCTTTTTACATCAAAATGTCTTTCCTTTCACAAATAATAATAACAAAGAATTTAAAAAAGACGACCAACCTTTTAAGATTCCTTCTTATCCACACATTATCTTCAACATAAAGCCACCTGTATACAGGGTGGATGAAAAGAGTCAATATTATGTCGTGAACACTCTGTTTGTCCGTCTTGCACCAAAGAAAACACGGTACGGTGCCAGTGTCCGTCCCCAGCAATTAGTGAACACCGATACTGGGTTTTATAATACACGACAACTTTATTGTTGTTTTAAAGTTTCAAGAAATGTTAAGTTTTGAGTAGAAATAGTTTCTTAGAAGTGGTCTAGTCTTTGTTTACTTTGAAATTGATTTAGTTTTAGCTTTTAATTATAAATGAAATGTGGGCTAATTGGACAACGGAGGTTTGAGCTGTCTGTTCAGTTATTGGGTTTTGTGAACAATCTGTAGTCTTCATTATTTTATTTGTATTTAGTTATCTTCGTAGAAGTTAAGCCTATTTGAAAATACACAACGAATATTTAAACTGAAGATTTTAAAGCAATGATAACATAATATTAGACCCTTATTTATTTTATTTATTTATAAAAGTTTATGCACAAGTACAAAGGCGGACTTAATGCCTTAGGCATATTCAGTCGACCTTAAGGTGGTGCAGAGATAAAATAGCAGGTGCAAATAACAAAAAACAAATAGATAAAATAAATATAAATAAAACAATTTAATATATTTATAAATATATTCATTTTTTTTATTATAGGCTCGCGCTTGACCTCTATCTCACCTGATGGTAAGCGATGATGTGGTTTTCGGTGGAGCACGCTTGCCTAGAAGTAACCTATTCACTCTTGACTTAAAGACTCCTAGATTGTAGCTATCGGGAAACACAGACTCCGGCGAATTCCACTCCTTAGCTGTACGCATAATGAAAGTATTTCCAAAACGTTTAGTGCGTCTGGGTGAGAGGTCCTCCATGTACCGATGGCGCATCGCCGTACTTCTGGTAGTCCGATGGTAAAAAGCGGCCTGGGTGGAACTAGATCATGCAATTCCATCGCATGTATACTTAGATACATAAATACATGTTAAAATCTTATTCCCTGTAGAGTTAGGCAGAACTGTACCTTAGTATACCAATAGGCATTTATGCAGTAGTAAATGATAACGTAATATATATATGTAGGTACATACCTCAAAAAAAAAAACACATTCACCGAGGAGAAAATTATACCAAATAAAATAAAACAATATTACGTGCTGTTTATTGTTTCAACCCACTCAAACCCAAAAACGTAACACATACCGACATATAAACATGAAACAGGCACATGTCACTCATTACTCAACAGTCACATCAAATTATTCTAATTTCCAAACAAAGCCACACGTTTCATGCATAATTCCCGTCAAAAGTCAAACTTTATGAATACTCCACGAAACAATGCAATGGCTTCCGGCATTCCTGAAAAATCCATTTAAAAATCCGCCCGAAATTTGGTACAGCTATGGAGAGGAATTCTCTTGCTGGGGCCTGTGTTTCCTGATAGCTACAAATTGCGGGTCTTTAAGTCAAGAGTGAATAGCGATAGGTTTCTTCTAGGGAGTGGCCCTTCGTCGACTAAATCATCGCTTACCATCAGGGAAGATAGCGGTCAAATACTGTTTATGAAATAATCCATAATTTACTAAGTATAGATTATTTCATAAGTAACTCTGTCTGTTTGTTACCTCTTTGCGTCTTAACGACTGAACGGATTTGGATAAAACTTGGCGCATGATTTGAAATTGGTTATTTTTCATCCTGAATATGTTCGCTGTTCGCCGCCTGGCAGAATCATATAAAAACAAAAATATATCGTATCGTGTCGTCCCCGTATCGTGCGCTGTAAACGGGCGCTCTCTCGCTAAAAGCAAGCGTGGCTTTTTCTATTTTGTTTCGTTTGAGTTAAAATTAGTGCGCGTTTAAGCGGCCCGGCCACACACGCTACTATAGACATAAGTACTGCTTTAAAACTTTAGACGATTCTTATTAAAATGGGCATGTTTTTGTGGGTTATTTTCAAGCTGTACATGTTATTCACAGATGTTTTCTTGTAAGAGTAGGTAAACGCAAACGTTTGATGTTCCTATTACAGTGACATCAGAACATGCTACCTACTTATGTTGTCTAAAAGTAAAACACGAGAATTTATGTAGTACCTGACTTGGCAATTTAAATTAATATAGCTCTCGCATAATTTTTTTACTATAAAGCACCAGTAATTTCTAGGTTTACAGGCAGTAAGCAGCAGCCAAAAGTTTGTAAGTGTGTTTATTACTTCTTCTCGCAAAACGACTGAACGGATCTGGATGGAATTTAACCCAGAGATAGATTGTAGTCTAGAATATCACATAGGATACTTTTTATCCCGGTAATGTGTTCCCTTGGGATAAATTTCGGCATTCACGCGGGCGAAGCCGCTGGCAGAAGCTAGTAACAAAATAGTGCTCTAAAGGGTTACTCAAAGTTTTCGTGGCTGTTTCTTCTTCCTCTTAGCCTTTTTTCACTTTACGGGGTAGACTATCCTTATCTTTCGTTGCCAAAACGTTCTGCCGAGAGTTGTTAGCGCAGGTAATTTCTTCTTCTTGAGAAGCTTTGTCATGCTGATCCACCATGGCAATGAAGGTCGCCCTTGGCCTCTTTTGCCTTCAGATAGGCCCCGAGCCGACCTCGTCCTGTTCTGTCCGTCGACATGTCTGTAACATCTCAATCTACTCTCCGTTAATTTGTCCTCCGTTAAGTTTTGGTTGCTTGAATCCGTATGATAATATTTTATCACATGACTCATAATTTACTCAAACTTCTCAATGGTGTAACCACAACGAGTTTACCATCCTTTCATTAATCATAATATTCTTCCTCATCCGGCGGCTAGTTCCCATCTTTAAATAGTTCCCTAATAACGGCTCATCTCCACAATTTATTATCTCGTTAGGAACGCTTCTTCTCGGCCAAAGCTCGCCGAGTGAAAAATTAAAATTTATTCTTTCACTGAACTTTAATCCTTAGGTTTTTTTTGTGAAAAGAATATATTTACGCTTGCTTTGCCTCGTGCGAGTATGAGCAGAGGTAATCGGGTGAATTATTGCGTTGTGTGCATCTAGATGTGTGGGTTTGTTGTCAGTAGAAGTACTCCTGAACAATTTTTATTATACTAGCTTCTCCAAACATATTTGCCCGGGATAAAAAGTATCCTATGTCCTTTTCCACAGTCTAATCTGTCTCTATACAAAAATTTATCAAAATTGGTTCTGCGATTGACGCGTGAACAGTAACAAACCGACAGACAGGTTTTAGTTTTTCAGAGTTTAGTAACCTATATTGGAAGAGCCGAAATGTGTGATTTGGTTAGAGTATAGACAGAGTAACTAAAGATAAAGTGATACAATAGTTAAAGGATTAGTCTACCACAGCCCAACAAAGTCAGCATGATAACAAGTCTGCCAACTAACAGTCTCTCAATCCCCTGAATGACCCTTCCACAGACTATAGCGGCCCCATAAAGACGCCATCACAGGTCGCCAACCTATCGGTATAATCCTGCCATTGTCTCTGACAGCTATGGGAAGTCATGGGGTCATTCTTTGTATGGGATATAGCTGTTTATTTCTTAAGTGGCATCGTGTACTGGTTTGAATTATAACACCGTACGTAATGACACTTTTCCACAGGGCGACAATTATGTTTTATGGTTTACTAGACTCTGCGCGCGAATTCGCGTTCATGGAAGTCAAAAATTACCCCAAGAGAACAAAATGTACCTGGATAAAAAATATCCTATATAATAATCTCGGGCATTCTACCCGTGTGTCATTCAAATCCGTTCTGCCGTCGAGGCGTGATTGACCTTCCGTTTCTTTTTAGATTGGGACGAGGGAATTAAATAAATAAATAAATTAATTAAACACAACAATTCTTCCTACCAATAATAATAATTTATAAAAAAAATGGTGGCAGCCGTGCGTGAAACAGCTGTGTAGTATTCTAGATAAACGAAGTCTGGAGGTATTAGGAAGGAGTTACTGAAACCGTAAGTCCGTGCGTTTGACGCTAGTGAAGGGTTACTATATAGCATCAATCGAATGGATGTAGGGTTGTATTCGAATTTATTCTTCTTCAATTCTCTTAATTAAGAATCGCGTTCACTGGACTCCTTTAAGCTCACAATCTGACTCCATCAGCGCCGGTCTAAAGCTGCCATGACCACTTCCTGAAATTTGCTTGAGGTCGTGACTTTTTTCACTTGGTCAGACATTCGTGTTGATCTCGTGCTCTCTTTCCTTTTATAGGAGATATCCTCCATTGGGATACATACACACCCTCATACATATTTTAGGGGGCAATAACAGCACACTTAGCAACAGAACGAGCCTATCATCGCCATCGTAAACCCGCTCATTAACGCGTGTTTATTTAGCCATCAGCGCGAGGTTTTTCACATAAAGCTGGTTCGATCGCCGCTGTTGGCAGCTGTCCACACGTTCGTGCCAAAATGCGTGTGCTTATACCAGTAACTATAGTGAATGTGATCATCATCATGCCTGTAAGGGCATTATGGACACCATGTCTGATGCAAGAGCGATTGCCCGAGTGTCTAGCTGTTATCCTAAAAATTTTACGTAAAAAATCTATGTAATTTTTAACTTACAGGGGAATATAAAAAATATCGTTTGTACCATCAGACCGGATGCTTCGGCAATGTTGTTTAAACTGATAAATTATAGAGGGAGGTCACATTATACCCCTTGACAATGACTGGTGTTAGATTTTCTGGCTTTTGACTACCATAACAAATATAAAAAATCTACAAAATGGCGGCCGAGACCAACGTGGTTTAACGTGCTTTCCGAGACACGAAAGAGTCTCTCTCGGTGTACAACACCTACACACGTGGTCACCCATCCACGGATACACCCCGACAAGCCTCACTTAACTTTAAAAATCGATCCGTGCGGCTGTTATAACGTAGCCACGAGCTCCTGCATATAATGAATACTTCACCTTAAATACGTGTGACAGTTCTACCTTTCAAAGGTAACAAATAATGTCAAAACAAATAATATAAAGCCCCTTTCCAATTGCCTCGATACCCAATACGAATGAATATGTCGTTTAGTTCACAAAAATGTTATTATTTCACTGTTTATTACCCACGACACCCTGGAGGAAGATACCGGTAATAAAATTATAGCATTTTCCTACGTGCTGCGAGTTTTTCACACGTTTTCCTGAAAAAACGATAAAATAGGTGTGTTTGTAAAAAAAAATATCATTTTTGCTTAGCATAAATGGTTTATAATGATTATATAACAATGTTTACGTTTTTTAGCTGTATGAAAAAAGTCTAAATATTTGTATCATCCTACTTTTTATGTGTGAGACTTTCATATACTATATTTCCGTTGCTTGAGTAGATATCAACACATCAGTTTGTTTTTAACCCCCGACGGAAAAAGAGGGGTTAAAAGTTGGACGTGTGTATTTGTTGGCATCATAAGCTCTTAAACGGATGAACCGACTTTTATTTAGTTTTTTTGTCTGAAAGGTGACTTTATCGAGAGTGTTCTTAGCTATGGTTTGATGAAAAGAAAAGTTATGGAACGTTTTACTGTTTGAATCGGGTTTTTTTCGCAAGATATCTTGTCATAATTACATGTTCAATAGATTGTCGATCGAAGCGTGTCTAATAATAGATAAATTATGTAGCATGAATAAAAATGTGTTGGGGTTTTTTAAATTTTATCGAAATAATTTGTATCAAGAACCAGTTCGCATTTCTGAAACACTCCTGAAATAGACCCTAGGTCCTTCACCGCATCCATGATTTAAATAGACTGATTGGAGTATATTGAGTTCTAGGCTTCATATAGCAAGTTAGACAAGTTATGCCCCATTCACATGATCAAGTATTAAAGCCGAATGTCGAAAATTATCCCATGGAAACCCTATGTCCCATAGAATTCCTCAAATCCAGGACATTGCCTACCCTTGTGCCAAGTTTCATCCAAAACCGTTCAGCCGTTAAGTCAGAAAAGTAACATACGAACAGACAAACCGAACCAGAGTATGGATTCGTTCAGCATTACTTATTCACAATCTGAAACTCTATAAAAATATTTTTTCACTGAATGATAAACTGGCTTTCCAAATATAAAATCTTAACCATTTCCTCTTGACTGAGCTGTCATTAAACAAAAATTATTAAAAATGTCACAATTCGTTCATAGATATTTTTTTATTTCGACACTTCGTTTTCGAGTAATACGATACTAAAAGCTACGCTTCTACTAATTTGCTGATGGAAAATATACAGTAAGGCATAAGAAAGCTTTTGATAATTTTCTCGAAATTAAAGTGTTTTAAAAATATTTTAGTTTCAGAAAAATAAAAAATAAATCCAGTATTTTTATTGGCATGTTTTTTTTCCTAAAATCTGTGCTACTATTTTTGTTAAAATATTTTAAATGGGTAACTAGCATTATTTATATTCTCTTTGTTAGAGAGAGGGTACGTAGGTCGTAAGTTCGAATCCTAGCAGGATATTAAAAAAACAAGCAATCAATCAGCAATCAGCTTTTTAACGGCGCCATGGGTTCTACTCGCAATCACCAGTAGTTAAATAAAAAACTCCGAACTTGACGGATATCACAAAAAATCTAAATCAAATCGTTACAAAACAGTTTTTAATTTAGAAAGACGTAGGTGTTACAACAACTGTCAGACAATTCAGTTTCAATGTTTTCCTTTCAAATTGTACAAAGACCGACTTCAAAGGAGACATTCCTTCCATACATCTTTATTTACAAAGTTAAAGACTGCCGTTACTAAACACCTGCAAGGCGATAACAAACCTTATCTGGTAAAGTTAAGGTTGATTTTAAAATAAGTTGGTTTTCTCAGGTGTAATTATAAAGTTGTATCTTCCAAAGTACAGTCGACGAAAATGATTCCCAATTACTAGTGTCCCCACATCTTGTTCCCCTCTTAATTCCTTTGTGAGAGTGGAATTAAAAAATAATACGCGTCGTTACAGACCCGTTTGATTAAGAGCTTTTTGATACGAATTTATTTTCAGAACTTGAAGGAGATGGTAATGAGATTTGGGCTCGAGGAATTTTATTTGAAAAATTAACGGAATAGGTACAGGTTTTTTATACTTTGAATTTCTTAATGAATTTTAAATCCGTCTGATTGGTGTAGCTCGCTGGTTAGGCAATAGATTCAGAGAAGACATTCAGGGCCTTATTAGCTGTTCAGAATTTTGGTTTGGTCCTATCTGCGACAATAGAATCCTCGAAATAGATGTATTTTGCAGTACTCTATTTTGCATGCGACGAATTATGTAAAAGCATTAGACTTGTGTCAAAGTCTGCTTCCTGTCAAAATTAATAAAAAAAAAAAAAAAACATTTTAAAGTTGCAATCCCTAGAATATACCGAACGACAGAGAATCGTTCACCATCCACTGTTCTCTAGAAATTGCCTGAGACTGTGTTTACACAGGACGGCACCGATCCGTTATTTTTCAGCGCAGTTTCCATTCGATCCGTCTTTATTAGCGCTGGTGACGCCACAGTAACTATATTTGCGCGCACATACAAACACAGCTCGGCTAGATATTTGTGTGGTCGGCTGTACCTGCTAGTGACAATAATGAATGCTGTCGTGAGTCGATACGGATTTATTATATACGGCTTAAAGTTTTGATATAATGTGCTGGGAACGGGTAGTTTTTACCTTGTAGGACTTTTAATCCAATTTTAGTTTAGTATAAATGGTAACTTTTTAACAGAGTCATGTGTATTTAACTACGCTGAAGTACGTAAATGACATTCTTGCCAGTAGCTTTCCCTTGGCGAATGTCGGCAATTATGCCAATGATACCGGCATTAAAAATGTCCTGATGTCCTAATCCAGAACATGGTCTACCCGTATGCCAATTTCCATTCAAAGTCATTCAGCCGTTGATGCGTGATTAATAAGCACCTAAACGTCTTAACGTCCAGATATCCAAACGATTGATATATTATATAGGTACCTACTAACTTTTTTATATGAAAAAAGCCATGAGCTTGTAGCTGCGCAATTCCTTTTAAAGATAAACTTGATAAAAATACTGCCAGACTCCTAACTTCCCTAAAAAAACCTGTCAATAATTTCATCCCAAACTTAATCTCGAACAAATTATTAAATTATTTAGCCGCGGATATTTTGCCGACCTAAAAAACGGAATAGCATGTATACAGGCGTAATGATCCGTTCAACGATTCTGTTAACTCATCTCAACTGACCGTTTTAGGCAGACCTTCCCTGCCCTTCCTTCTCCCTTCACTTCAGGTCTTTGGAGAGGGTTTTTTTAGGAAACCAGGGGTCGAGGTATACCGGTTGATATGTTACAAATTGCGTAAACAAGTTTAGTGAGTGCGTCAAATAAGACTGATGTACTTTTAACTTGGATATCAGAAGAGCATTAAGTATTTTATGTTTATCGAAAACGATAATATGGCGATCAGTTTCTAGGGCAGAAAAAGTAATCTGGGCAGTCTATTAAAGCCAAACTACCCACTAAGATACCTTCAGAAATACCACGATAAGTCTAAGGATACAGTAACGGGCAATTTTCAAGACCGCTTTCTCACTTGCTCGTCTTGACAACCAAAGATATCTCATAATTACACCACAGAATACAAAATTTTGACCTATTCCTAGCTTAGGGCCCAGCAAAAGGTTCTCCTGCTATTTATTATTTGATTTAAATATGCTAAGGATAACTAACTTACATCTTCTCAAAACCGTTTGATACATTCAAGCGTTAATACCTCTTTGGGAATCAGCAAACCGGGCCATTTGAAGCCACGTCCAAACCTATCGCTCTTAAAAGTTGCAGCAGTGCATACGTTTCGGCAAGTTACCGGTCCATTACTTACGTCCATCGAGAGATTAGTCTCCTTACTTAGTGCTTTTACACGTTCAGAATTAAATATAACGCAGCTAAGGACTTTACTTGTGACGAAATATTTTGTACTTCAGAAACGTTTCGGGTTTAGGTTTCAGAGTGTTTGTGACGCCTGTCTTATTTGCATGACCAACGGCTTTATAGCATATATTTTTTTATTCTCAAAGCGTTTTTCTTTCTTGTATCTGGATTTGAACTTACAATCGGTCATACGGAAACTGTCCTCACTTTGTATGATCAAATGGATAACACAAAAGTCCTTGACAAGTCTGGTATCTAATTTTCTGGCTTCTGTCTGCCGTAAATGTCTACAAATGTCAGTAGATGGTCCCCTATCAACGGACCGACCTCAGCAAGCGTACCATTTCGTATGATAAAGACCTTTCCTTAAAATATGTACGTCCTTCACATGACACACATCCTTATCTATATCTACATTCATACCCACCATCATGAAACATAATAATGTCACTTAGTACTTCACTTGGCGTAAGTGAAGTATACTCAAGAGCGCATCAGACGACCTTTTTGACAAATTATCATGTCGTTTTGTGCTCATGATGAATGACGCTCTCCTGACGATTTTGTGAGCACTTGTTATTTACTGGAGTATGCTGTGGAAGGAGTTAAGTATGTGAATAATGGATATTTTTAAGCTTGTGCACTTATATGTATGTGTTAAGTATGGATCGGTTTTTAACTAAGCGCTCTTTATATTGTCGGCCTTAACCTTGCTTATTTCAATGTACATATTTTCAATTTCGCCAGTGTAGACAATAATCTGTGAATGACATGTTGTTATACAAAAAAGCTATTAATCATTCAGGATCAAAGGTTTTCCTATTCACACAAAACAATAGAAAATTATATCATTTCAGCTTCCAGAATAAACATATTATTTCTCACAAAAACATACAAATTTACAAACAAAGCTAGATATCACAATTTGCATAGTGAAACTAACATAAAATTTCGTCCATTCTTCAAATGTTGCCAGCGGTACCCAGGTGCACACTTGCGACTTTGCGAAAAAAAGTCGCACGATTTTTCAACGCCACTCGTTTCCCGTCGCACTGACGATTTCGCGCAATTGACCTAATTATGACGTCGTGAAATTCAGCACTGAAAACTGTTTTAAAAATTAAATTTTTCAGTTTCAGCTGAGCTCGGCACAAACTATTTAATTTTACGACTATTATATTATTACGGTTCTTTTTGAAAACGAAACCGTTTCTTAAATGAAAAAGTCTAAAGCTTTTGAAATTTTTTTGAGGTCAGCTGCGTATTGGCAGAAATCTGAAATTGTTTCTAAAGTAGAAATGAAAGAAAGTGGATGATATTTTGATTCTGGGTAATTTCAGAATCTCTTAAATTCAGCACTTATTACCGAAACTAAAACGTAAAACCCATCTAAGAATTAAACCTCGCCCAGTCCACATTGACTGGTGTAAGATGCACCGGATCCCCAACCATTTGCTCTCGAATATTTGATTAAGTAGTAACAAAACGTTCATCATTTATTCACAGTCGGACGGCGTATAATTTGTTTAGGCCCTTTCGCTACCCACCGAGATCTTCGAAGGGATTACGAAGGGTACTCGAATCAATGTTATAAATGGCTTCGCTGTCAATACATGTAATGATATTAAGTTCGTGCGTTTCTTGTTTGAATTCACTGTGGCGGAAAATTTTGTGTTTCATCTCATTTAATTTTGGTGGCATTGTGAAGTTGTTAATTAATATAAGTACGGTGTCTGTGTTGATTGCATCATTGGTGTTTGATTTCAATTACATGGTTTAAAATTTTATTTTATTTCCAGCAGTAATTTTTCTAATAAAGTTACATCTGTTGCCTCTTCTTCTGCTCTTTTCATGACCATCAAATTTTCTAACAAAAATATCATAAAAATCTCAGTTTTAATATCGTCAACATTTGGTACTAGTCATTTTGATGACATACAATATTCAGAGGCCGAGGGGAGGGTGTCTCATTAAATTTTAATATCCTCCTCCGTATTTACAGACACCCTTGTAATTGAGCGTGTGACGATGCTTTAATTCATTATTCCTTTGTTGCTGTTGCCTTGATTAAAATTGTAACATCTTGTAAGGGATCGCTGAAAGAGTCCAGTGGAATGGGAACTGAAACAATATTTTATGTTTCATCAGGATATTAACCGGCTAAATTATTATTTCTTTCATTTTTCAAATCAAACAGTGAGCTACGATCTGCCTTATCTGTTCCTCTATCTATCTCTCTGCTATTTTCTAGAAATTCACCATCTATATCATCTCCTGCAACAAGAAACTCATTGTTAAATTATTTCAATGTGAAACCTGATAAGCCTCGCTCACAATCTTGGGTCGATAAAGGCTTTTTGTGACCCTCTCCCAGTCACCGGTTCATTTGTCAGGGGATATTTCTACGTTGCGTTTCTCGGTTTTTGGTTCCAATTTATTAGCAACGATATACGTGGTCATATATAACGTCCAAGTTTTCTATGTGACGAAAGCTTTTTATTATTTTCCTGGAAGGGGAAAAAGTTTGTGAGCAGAAAAGAAAAGTCAACCTTAAATCAAATTGAATATGTTGCTTTTCGTATTATGTAATAGAGGAGACACTGAAACATATTGTGAAAAGTAAATGCATTAAGATTGAGAAGAATACAAATACGGTAAACCTAAAGCACACTCCAAGTCGACTAATATCTGTCCTAACATAAAATTCTGATTTAAAGTTTGCAATAAGACCCTCTCAACTTTCCTCCCATTCTTAAAGAAACAATATTGAAAATCCTATCAGAACTAATATTTATAGCAATAAACAAATAAAATCAAGTGACACAGTTTATATTAGTTACGACATAACCAGGAGGGGACCCTGTCTGCCGGAGACAGCAATGGAACCTACCTGTTGGAACTTTTTGCAATCGACCGATGTAATATCCAGTGCAATCTGTTCGTTATTTAGTGGCCTGTCTGCCAGGTAATTCTGTTGTTTTTCTTGATTTTTATATAAATGCAGATGTTTCTATTGAAATGAAAGTAGTTTTCTAAATGGAATACTGTTTTATTACGACTTGCCAGCTCTAAGTGTTTGTATAAATTGGATCTTCTTAAAACATAAGATTTTTATAGTTACCACGACTCGCATGATAAGCATAATGACATTGAAAAACAGCAATTTATTTCAATTTAAAGATTTTTCATCTATTCTTTTATCAAAATAATTTCTGAAACTTCTCATTTATCTAGACGATATGATTCTCGCATCCAATAAAACCGAACTAATTGATAGAGGAAGTCTGCTCGTATTCCTTTTCTGCATTCGTAGTGTACTTTATTTTTAATTTCCTGTTCGTTCGTGCCGGATCCGGAAACACGCGTCTCTCGCACAACTAGGCCTATTGTTATGGAAAAATGATCATGTCATGTGCTTTTCGTTTTTATAGTTTGGTGAATCTTTTATGCTGAATATAATTATCTTTGGTGGTGTTATATATCAAGCATTTACGGTACTACCATCCAAATTAAAGTACATGTATCAATTTGTATACGTAAGTGTATAGGTATAAGCATACTATAATCAAAGCAAGCACCTATAAAAGCTCTTTTCCCGAACAGAAAAATAACACAAGAGCTTTTAGTAAAATAAAAAGTTAGTTATAACCCTTCTTTTATGAGAAAGACTGGTGTTAGTTTTCTAACGGAACACAGGCATCGTTAAAATGAGGAACAACTACAAAGTATGGCGCAAAGAATGGCAGAACTTGAGGAAACAGATAATGACGGTCATCAATAATCAGGCACTCGTTACTGTGCTAGTTAGCTACGGCTAGGAGAGATAGAGAACGTGTCATTTATATTCTACTTTTCTGTTTCTATCGTTTATTAAAGTTAATAATCCTAGAGCTCTTATTTTAAATAAAAGAATTCTCATTTCATGTCACTTCACTGTCAGCTACTAAAATGTCTATTGAAAGGTAGCATCAGGAAATAGTTGCAAGAAACACCGGACTTAACGGCAACCAGTAGTGGACATCTCTTTTATAGATAAGAGATGAAAACATCGTCATCAGTCATCATTATTACATAACAATGATGTGGTGATGAACGATTAGCAAACAAAATCAAACGAGTCTACAGAATAGAAGAAACAGTCGCTAAAATAAATCGCGTAGCTGAACCAACGTAAACGCCAAACAGCTGGCATACTTTTTTATCATCATAAAAGTACGTCTTAATTACGTTCAACCTATAAATTCTGAAGATAAAATTAGGTAAGTAGGTGAAAATACCATCGTTATTACAAATGAGATGTAAACAGAACTGACGAAGAACAGATACTTGGTGTAGTGAATGTGACCTTGAAGGATCTAGTTTAGAAATTTAGCAAGCTTTTAATAAAAATGTGCACTGATTATTGCATGGGTTATTTTTATATTTAGAAACTAAGATGAGACAAATGAGAAATTCTACATTAGTAATAAGGAATTGCTTCTGATTATTTTTAGGCAAGCATGCTTCACTGTCTATCACGTCATAGATTAACATCAGGTGAGATAGTGGTCAAATAGATAAGAAAAAAACAAAAGAGTTTCAGTTTTATGATGTCCTTGATAGAAAGCCCCAGTCCATTTTCAAATGAGTAAAATTACAAAACACTTGCACATAAAATCGACACGGCAGCAAATACCAGAACAGAAGTTACCAAACTTGTGTCCAAACAAAAAGCTAGCCAAACTTGGCGGCCGTGTGTCCCTCGGGCTAGAATGATAACTTCATAACGTGATTAGTCACCCGGCACTCGCACCAGTTGTTCTATAACTTGTTCCTACTCGCACCAGTAACTCGTACACACAGCTGGGGAATTACTCAGCCATTATCACTGGCTGCCCTGTTTAGGCTGTCTAGTTTAATGTTGGATGTATCGGCATCCGTAAATCCGGGAATCTGTACTGGCTTTGCGGTTGCCAATTAACTAGGTTTGCTGGATAACTGTGAGTAGTGAAATGCTAGCGGCTAATGTGATAATAATTTAACTACTAGCGACTGGGACTTGCCAGTGAATAATCTCTCAGTTTCTTAAAGAACCTAGCATGCATCTATAAATTAGAGTTGTTACAAAATAGATCTTAATACGGAGATACGCAAAAATTAAATAAAATGTCTTGAAGTAGAAGTGGGTGACTCTAACCTAGAGAAGAATAAAATGCCAAAACGGCGATAACTGAAAACGATGTAGCAGTTGCAGTATTATAAATAACAATGACCAATTCTGAACGACCACTGGACACAAGAACTCACTGCAGTATTGATTCTATGACAGTAGCTTCTGATGCAGCTTCAAAATAACTGTCTTCGTAGTAATTCTACAATGTAATATCCTAAGCGCTGCTGTGCTTGAAATTGGCGTAATAACTTAAATGTGGTTAGCGTCCAACTTGTTCACTTGTTCGTTTGTCGTCAACTTAGTTCGCTTGCCGTCTTGCCTGTGTGTTCTCTGTTGTTGCTTAAGTGATTGGTTTAAGTTAGAAAATGAGTTCGTCTTGAGATGAAGCTGGATAGAGAAGAGTAAATCCGTTCTTCTTTTTGTTGTGGTCTAGATTTTTTATATATGGATGATGTTTTTAATTTATCTTTGTTTAACGTTTAGCTTTGTAGATTCTTTTTCTTTGTTCTTGTCTTCTATATATTGCGTAGGATTTATATTTTGTTATTATGAGGAAAATCTACTGTTCTGATTTTATGTCGATTTCAACCATTCAGTTTGTTATTGTCTTCTCAGTAAATGAGTAAAAAACACAAGTATGTTTACTAAATAAATTTATTCTAACTCAAATCTAGATTAAAGCAATAACTAAAGAAATCCAATGGAACATATTTCTTCAATAAACAGCGTATTTCTCACATCGTCTTTAAGTAAATAATTGTGGGGTTCCTTCCATTGAGGTGTCAACATGACGAATGGGGCGGAACCGTCGATTTCTTTGTGCTCAGCTTATAAAGAAAATTCTCCGTTTTCTACTATTATTGAAAACGTTATGTGTTGTTAATGTTATTATGATGTAGTATTGAAATTTTTCTCATTGTTCGCTTTGTGGTCGGAGTTAAGTGTGGGTTTTATCTGGCATTCTAAGGTGCGAGATTTTATATTCTTTGAGTAAAAAACGTTGTGGCTTGCAAGGGGTTCATGCATGGCCTTGCGTTAATCTCATCGACCATTATAACTGTATGGTAGTCTGTCGTTGACTTATTTACACATTTTGAACTTTTTATTTTTACTAACAATCTCAGTAACTTGCAATATGACAGCTCACCAATGTATGCATCTATCTACATAGTTGCCGATAACTTTGGCAACATTGCTGATCTATCAACATAAAATGCCAGTTTGATACCAAGTTTATGGCATAATAACCTAGATAGCTATTAATACAATGTCCCAACAATACAGACTTTTACTGCAGAATATAATAATCGTTATAGCCCTGTTGCCATTTCATAAATGTTGAAGGCAATATACGAGGGAGGGAAAGCCAGGGGAAGGCATACTGTTACCACAATGTAAGAAGTAACAGAAAAATAAATGTCTATTCTTCTCTTGTAGTTGACATAAATACCTACTAACCTAACCCTACACGGTTTTGATCAAAAATAATAGTTTTTGATTCTCAGCAGTGTTTCCTCAAAAGGTGGATCGATGGTCTTATGAGGGCCCTTTGAGTACGCTGGATGCGAGGGACACAGGACTGGGCGATGCGGCGAGTCTTGGGAGAGGCCTATAATCTGCTGTGGATGTCTTTTGTTTGAAATAATAATGATGGAGAGAGCAAGCGTAGTCTCTGATCCTCATTACGATTGTGCAGCTGGAATCTTATTTTCGCTATCATGCGTAAGCTTAAAATCAACCACCTGCACTTAACTTAGTATTGTCACTGTCTACACTTTAAACACCAATACAGAGATATTGTCCGTGACACTTAAACGCCGGAGTAGCACCTGTCTAGAATTGTATTAAGTTGCGGAATGGAGCTGAAAAGTAGGTCAATTTCAGTTATGGTGCCACATTGTAGGGCGACAATTTAGTTAGCTGTGCACTTTACAAAGGTGTTGAAGAAGTATTTTATTGAGTGCCATTTGTTTTCTTAGTTACAAATGCGGATACCTAGGATGATTTAAACATCATTCTAGATTTTTACAAAACTTCTAGCCCACCTCCCTGGTTGTCATCTTTTCTTTTTTAACTCCTGTCTGAAAAAGAGGGGTGTTATATTTGACGTGTTTACCTGTGTATTTGTATATCTGTCTGTGACATCATATATCCTAAAAGGATGAATCGATTTTGATTTGTTTTTTTTTGTTTGAATAGTGATTTTATCGAGAGCGTAGCTAAGTTTGATGAAAATCGGTTCAGCCGTTCAAAAGTTCGGAATCGGAGTGTTTTCGCAAGATATCGTCTCAACGTTCTCAGTAGATTGTCGATCGAAGCGCTTCTACTACTAGATAAATTATGTAGTATGCATTAAAAATGTGTCGGGGGATTCTTTTAATTTTTAAATTTTACTTATTCCAAACATTTTTATTTGCTGTCATTTATATTAGTCATCCATTTCCTTGCGATATCATCTTTAACATAATCTAAATATCTTTTTTTTGGTCTCTTCTTCTTTAACCATCCACATTCACAACAAAATCAGGTCATTGCCCTACACCCCTAGTTATCGGTAGTGTGAAGGGGTATCTCAGAGAGCTCTAAATAATAATCAGAAATTACTTTGAAATCGTATATTGTCTCCACAACACGCCTGCCCTAAGGCGGGCTGTACCGAAGTGACAAGCAAAGCTCAACAAAAACATCTTCAATTATTTTCCTAGCGTTCTGATTTCAATCACCTTCCAAAACTAAATCGTTATCTGTTGCCAGTCTTATAATAGGCAAGGAGGTTGACCTTCATTTGCAATAGAGCTAAAGCTAGCATCTCTCTAAACCATCAGACCAGTCCTTCATAACATTTCATCACGACTATTATAAACCCAGGGTAAGCAGAACCGACGCAGATGTACAGCGGTGCTCAGCCGATGTGTTGTTGCAACAATATTTCATGGCGAGGTCCAGCTTGATTTGTGTCGCTATCTGTCTGGGTTACCATGACAACGCGTGTATTTTACCTACGGTGCTTATGTAGTACCCCCGTGGATGTGTTATTTTATGAAAAGTCATAAATCATAAATCATTTATTTATTTGCAAACATGGGTACAAATATACATTGATGTTTTTTGTTAAAAGTGATAAAGTTCTCCATGTTTAACCATCACATGGGTATGCAAATAATGAACAGTAAGTAGGTACAAGATAAAATTAAATTAAATATGTCAGCCTTATGTAAATTATAATAAAAATAAAAGTTGAATAGGTATTTTAGTAACTTTTGAAAATTCAACACTTAACTTTTAGTTTCCTTGTCTCCTTTTTGGCTATTTCTTACTAATCCTTAAAATTATTACTTCTTCTTCTTCTTTCCGTGTGAAGATGTGGCCACAACTGGTGTCAGAGTTAATTAAGCCGCCTCTGTGAACCCCACAGGCCTCTGATTTGGATATTTCAGACTTACATTAACTTTATGTCCAGCTTTCCTCACGATGTTTTCCTTCACCGTTGTCTGTGATGTCCAAGATAAACTTAGAAAGTACAAAATATAAATTTGAAAAAGTCACATTGGCACTTGCCCGGATTTGGACCCATGACTACAAGCACGAGAGGCGATGTCTTAGCCGCTGGGCCACCACGAAATTAAATTATTACTAAGATGACAAGATATTTTGGAGATGATGAGCATTTTTTCTTGACGAGAACTTAGAGAAGTACGATATTAGAGAGAAGTGGCGAATACCAACCCGCTTGCTAACTGTGGTGGTGAAGCAAAATCTACAAAGATTCATTACTGAAGTGAAAGTTGGGAAACCTATTTCTATATCACTGGGTTTTTGCAAGTCAATATGGCGCGACTTCAATATTCTTGGTAAGATTTCAAATTTTGCGGTCCTTAAATATAAAACGTTGACAATATTAAGAGACAAGCACAGACGTCCAAGCGTTGAAATATTTTAAAACACTACTGCAATATCATATAGGATTTATATTTCAACTTCAGACACATAACGCCTTAATACCCAAAATGCACAACGTAAAACCATTCTTCACTTACAGTGACAAGATCGAATTTCGTTTGAAGGTTTAACTTTGAGTTACATAAGCTGTTCAAGCGATACATAGTGCAATACCGGACGTGATCCATCAAAGTATAATACATTGAGCGTATGATATTAGATTTATAGATGGAGTGCGCAGAAATGCTTTTTATTGCAGGGTAGTGAAAACTGTCAATAAATAATTCACTTGACTGTACATTTTTTATAAACATTGTGAATAATTTTAATGGCAAAATGCCAAAACGGTTGATAGCCTTTTTGAAGGGACTATACTGTTTACAAGCTGAAAAAAAAATGTATTCACTGCTGGTACATAAAATATAATAACAAAAATAGGGATAGAAAAACAACATAGATAACAACAACAATATAAATATGCTCGTCATCTTAAAAAATCAACAGTCTGTCTGATGATAGTCTTAACCCAGAAAACCTGGTAAATAAAGTGACATTCTACTAGTACATATCAGTAATAATAATTACTAAAAAAATCCAAAATGTTTGTGATTGACAAACATGTGGCAATAAATCGTCTGAATCAATCTCTGATAATTTGAACTAAGCTTATCAAAAGTAATATAGTTTAAAACCTTACCTCTGCACAGTCTTAGAAAACGTATTTCATTCAAAGAAAACATATATTTGCAGATAAATGCAACCGTGAAAATACACAGTTCTTTATAATAAGTAACAGCTACAAATATCTGAACAGCATCTCAAGAAAATCTCTCTTATCCACCTAAAAGGAGTACATTTGTGATTCTTTAAAGATTTATTAGCTCACATCAGATGGCGCCACTATCGGAATGTACTAACACCTGGAAAATAGCCCGAGTGTGAAAATAGCCCGCAGAAAATAAACCTCATAGTCTGCATAAAAGAGTTTATGTGTTGCACATTAGTTTGGTTTCAAAGTAGTTATGCTGGAAATGCTGTAGAAATAGCATTTTGATGCAGTTTGCATGTTTTAAAGGGTAGTGGAGCTTTTAGTCTATATTTTATTTTGAAGTAAGATAGTCATTTTATTGTCGGTACCTGTCGAAGGTACTTTGTATGTAGCTTACTTACGTTCGTTTGAAATTTTATTGAAGGGTTTTATTAGAATTCATGAGGCAGTTTTTGTGCAATAAGATTACAAACTTTGCACAGTAGTGGGTTAATATACACAAACTTATCGTTTGTGCAGTTTTTCTGAAGGTCATTCAAAAACGTGGCCTAATTGTTGTAGCACTTCCATATTGAGTCTTATTTTCTGGACGTTATAATAAGTCGAGGTCATCTTTTTTTAAATCTCTGCGTAATATTACATCTTGGGCTTAATCCTTGCTTATTTTCATTCCATATTACTTGCTTTAGAGATCCTTTTCTCCTGCAATACAAATAAAATATTTGCTACTTAACATCTACCTGCTTCCTGAACAAACAGAATTACATTATAAATAAAGTCCAACTTTTTAGCGTTCCTACAGGATCACAAACACAGGCTGATGAAATATCATACTAAATAATATAATTAATATCAAAATTCATGCCTCGCTCGGAGCGGGAGCGAATAAAGCGAAAACAAGAGCGCTGAAAGCTCATAAATTATATATTCTGGACACTTGGCAAAGCAGCGATGTTAAAACAATTGGAATTTTTCAACTACCTTCCATATTTTTGCTTCTTGTTGTATCTGTTTTCATGTTTCTTTTGTTTAAATCCTGTAGTTGTCATGATTTAGTAACGTATTATCTTGTCTTGTATAGAGTAAAGTTTTTCAAAAAGATGAACAAGAGCACTGCAAGTTACTTGGATAACACAACGTCTTGTACATTTTGCTGTTGCATATTAAGTTGACATAAAGTGCTTGCAAGCAAGTTTAAGTAAAGCTATCTGTGAGTGCATTTATAAAATTGCAGCTTATTATTTCATCACAAATATTACTAACTAGCTTATTCCGTGGCTACGGTCCCTTGGTCTCACAAGAACCGTTAATTTGCCGGTATAAAATCCTATAGAATCAATCGTATGGTTTTCTATCATTGAAAAAATTTCGCTATCGCATTAGTCATTCCAGAAATTATCAACTACAAAAAAATCCTTAAATAAAATTAATTTAACCATAAATATTAGCTACTAAAATTGGTTATATATCCCATTATAAACCAAAGTTTTTTTTTCGTTTCCAAAATAGTCTAAATCCGAAACAGTTTCAAATATTTATCTCAAAAGACGTCGCCATATGAATTCGATGTAAGTTCTGAGGTATAAAATTCAACTGCTTGCTTCTATTTAAAGCTGGCCACAGTTGTCGCGACTGTTTGTAGTCATAGAGCAAGGATCACCGCGAAGTCCGACACTAGAACTAATAATATTCGTGCCCGCGAATGTGCATTGAGCACAAGTTTTAAGTAAACGTCCCTTTGTGCCTATTGGTCTAGGTTCTGTTCTGATTCCTGCTTCTTAAGTAGGCAAGTTTAAAATAAAGGTTTCTTAACATTGTTTTCCTCCACTGTTCTATTGTGGATAATCTTGTCAGTCGCATCGTTTCTCTGTGATTTATGCTTGTCCCGAAAATGAAGAGCACAAGTTTCGTCTGTAATAGACATATTCAGAATTGTCACGGCCCGTCTTTTTCTGAGAGTAGACGGTTACACGCTTGGTTTGTATGAAAGTGTCGACAACACTATCTCTAAAAGAGCCCGCGGAGGCGCCTTGGTGTTCTGTGTTTGGAACCGACCCAAAAACAAGTCGCCACGATTTCTAAACTTTGAGCTTGTTCGCTTGCATTGAAATGTTGGGATTCAATGTACATTTGTTTTTATTCATATTTGTTTGGATTTTAAATAGGTTTTGAGTTTGGCTTGTTATTTATAAAACAATGTAACAATTGATAACATAACTTCACGCCTTTCACGGAGGCCTAGGCCGAGATGTATCTATATAACAACCACATTCCGCCAGTTGCATTATTATTATCTGAATTATATTTTTATTGGCACGACATTAAGAAAAGAAGGAATGAGTAGGGATGAATGAAATGGTCTAAGAGCATGACAGTTCAGGATGGCAAAAAAACAATAGCCATATATGTAGTTAAATATTTAATTATTATTTTATGTTTTACAACTTGTTTGCTAGATTTCAAAAGTACAATTTGTCTTTTGTTGAATGTTTCCTATTGGTTCACAAACCACTAGTAACTAAATATCCTTCTTCGCCATAAAACTCACACACAAAAAACCATGCCCATCTAATCGCAGCGGCGACAGTCGCTCGCGTGTATCCGGCCTATCTGTCGGACTCTTCCTGAATATTTTTTTCTTGTTCCTCTTCAAAAGAATCGTCCTGACTTGGCCGCAGTAATTACTTACTCATTTGGCTCCTTTGATTCTCCCCACCCGGTTTTAACTGGAAACTCCGAAGAAATTTTTATATTTTCGTTTTCAGATGAATTTTTTTCAAGTATTGTTGGATTACTTTCGAATTTGATGAGTATGGAATCTGCTTTGAGGGTTAGAGTTTAATCATTGGCTGAGGGGATTACAAAAATATGGTAGGCTCAAGGGGAAACTTTTCCTTGCAATCTTTTTGAAAATTTGTCAACAAAGTGGTGATTTTTCTTTTCTTTTGTTGTATTTTTTGTGTCAGCTGAGAGATAACACACTCTAGTGTAAAATATCAAAGAGTAAAATATATAAGCATGCCATACATACTTCACTTTAAAAATGTTGATGGATGAAGAGGTAGAGGGAGGCCAAAGAAAGGAGATATAGATTGTGTGAGGAGTGATATGAAAGAAAAGGAAGTTAGGGATAGCGTGACAGTAAATAATTCTAACACCATTATAAGGCTGATGATGATGGTGAAATATAACAGAATAGTAACATGCGAAACGGGTAGGAAGTTGATGACTATCATTACATTACCTCTAAAAATTACATTCATAATCATCAGTCTTATAATGTTGGGAACATTACAGCTGGGACTCAAGCCTCCCTTCTGTGAGATGGGCCTTAATCCACCACGCGGGTCCAGTTCGGATTGGAGGATGTCACATGTCTTTTTGGTTCTAGGACATGCCGGTTTCCTTATGATATTTTCCTTCACCGTTTTTAAAGCAGTGGTGATGAAATAATTTACTCAAGGTAAAGCGCCAGCCTCAGTTCGAACTCACAACCTACGACAAGTAAGTGGGGGCCGTTACCACTGGGCCAGCACTGCTTTTTTCACATTCATAATATAACGCCCTTATTCTCCGAATACCTGCCTGCCTACACCCACATTTCGCCAACTATGTTTTAGTCCCATGTATTAGGGGCCGAGCCAATTGCCCACCAGGCACGAGCCCAGACTCCTGGTTGCTACTAAGAATTGCCCGATGAAAAAACCTGATAACACTTTGATCTAGGAATCAAACTCAAAACAGCAATAGCGCTTTCGACCAAATGATCACCGAGGCCGACCTCAAAAAATGATAACCCTCAAAAACTCATGACACAAGTATGAACTAACCTCGTAACCCTCCAATGCCAGGCGGCCGCAGCGACCACATATCGACGCACGGGTCCCGCAGACCGCGCACTAATGAAGCCGCCGATGTGGACCGTCGACCGTAATCACGCCACATTTGTGCCATACACTGCGTTTTAACGAAGACAGACCAGCTGCCTGTAGGTAATTTTATTATCTGTGGTATATGGCTTGGTTCCTGAGTGAGATTTTGTCTACTGTCAAATGTCATGGTAGCCTGGATTAGTAAGCAAAGCAAAGTCCTCTCTACAAACAGACCAAAAACGAGAATAGAAATACCAGTATTTTACGTGGAGCATCTGAATATCTGACTTCACAACCCAGTATAGGGGCAACACGGTCCCCTTGCCAAGACTGGTGTTAGGTTTTCTGGCTTCTGACAACCAGTAAAGTCTGTAAATCGTCCCGACTGTCATTTGAAGATTTTTGACAGCTGATGATGAGTTATTTCCAATGCTCGAAAGCGTAAGCAATTACGATCACTCATCCACAACTTGGCAAGCATTGCGTTTCCTTGAAGATAGGTCTATCCTGCGGCTGTTATTACGAATATTTAGTCACGAGCTCCTTGGTTGCAGTAACTACTATTTGACAGCACATTTACAAATCTGAGCCTAATTCAGGGACCTAAGAGCAAATGTCAAAGTTTACTTTACCAAAGAAGCTAGGGTAGACAAAAATAGTCGCTCCCGGTAAACCCTAGTAGTGTCATCTATTCTTATTAACAGCACACCGCCGTCCCTAAAATATTTTCAATATAAGTAGTACTTTTTTTTAACTTAAAAGCACATTCATGCTGGCTTCTGACAACCAGTAAAGTCTGTAAATCGTCCCGACTGTCATTTGAAGATTTTTGACATCTGATGATGAGTTATTTCCAATGCTCGAAAGCGTAAGCAATTATGATCACTCATCCACAACTTGGCAAGCATTGCGTTTCCTTGAAGATAGGTCTATCCTGCGGCTGTTATTACGAATATTTAGTCACGAGCTCCTTGGTTGCAGTAACTACTATTTGACAGCACATTTACAAATCTGAGCCTAATTCAGGGACCTAAGAGCAAATGTCAAAGTTTACTTTACCAAAGAAGCTAGGGTAGACAAAAATAGTCGCGCCCGGTAAACCCTAGTAGTGTCATCTATTCTTATTAACACCACACCGCCGTCCCTAAAATATATTCAATATAAGTAGTGCTTTTTGTTAACTTAAAAGCACATTCATGTTTGACACTGGCTCTTAAACAGTATCATGAAATAAGAGGTACAAAATTAGGAGCTAGTTCGGTCATCAGCGAACTCGCTTTCAAGTATGTTCAACGTTGCAACTACTTTCAGGATTATTCTCTTTGACGTTCTATGAGCCCGCTTAGTCCAGGAGTCGACATTTTCCAGTTGACGTATCCATAAAGGTTTTATTTAGATGGCCCTTATCCTCAGTTCACTGGACTCGTAAAAGCAATACGAAGTGTATTGCAACCGTTTTTAAAATCACGTGTAAAGACAAAATGTTCTATTTTAGATTGCAAAACGTTCCCTGCAATAATACTAACGTTATTAACTAACCAGGTTCTCGGTATTTACTTTTGCAATTTTTGCTAGAAGAAAATTAGCTGTGCCAGGGTTTCTTTTTATTTCCCAGCGGTTGCTATAAGAATGGGAGATGAAAATAAATATTTATATATGGAGATGGATAATTAATCTAACTCAATATAGCTTTACTACAAGACTTATGAACTGGGTAGTAATATTTCTGGGAATTATTTCGCCTGCCAAAGGTAGACAGACTAAATATTAACGGGTAATGTAACCCTCAAACGCCGCATCATGATCTCACGTTGAGTAGGCAAGCCGCAAACTATCGGGTCGTTTGGGCCCGTCGTGTCGTAGTGGCGCCCTCTCGCGGCGGGCCGGGCCGCAGCGGCCGCGCGCTAATTAACCACAAACAAAAGGTGGCCATTACTCACCGCCGCATCCCTCGCTGATTTTATTCAACTTTTACAATAAAACACGCCATTTTGTTTCGTGGAACATTTTATTGTTAGCTTTATTGTAGATTGTGGGATTAAAATTTAGTTCTATTGTTTTAAAACGACCTTGAAAGGGCGTTAATGTTTGTTTTTAATAGATAAACTATTCCTCTTTTGACAACACAGATATTTTTCAGAGGGATATTTTATTGAGTCATCCTTAAAGAATAATAGTTTAGGATCTAATAGAAAATATCTTTAATTCCGTTAGGTTGAACCTGAAGAGATATTGGACCGGTCACATCTGTTACAGAATCGATAATATGGACCGTCTCATAGTGAATGCTATCGGAGCGACGGCTAGTTTGTATGGAGAGTTGGTCCATATAATCTCTACTTATCGAGTGATTGAGCCTGATGATCGTATCGGAGTACCGAAGTGTATTATGTACCCTACTAGTGTTCTTCTAAAAGGGTTTATGCACTAAGAAGCTTTATTTATGGGTTTATAACAGCATGAGACTAAATTGAATGTGCTGGGCAATTCATGCTTAAGCGCCTTATTAGCATTTTATTATAAACGCAATGCGCATTGTAATTCATTATGTATATTTATTTATTTTTGTGGTATGCGTCGTGGCTGGCGCAAATTAACAAATTGTCTTTATCATTTTCGCATACATTATTTAATTAAACTTATTGAATATATTAATTAAATTATACATCAAAGTATACTTAGAGTAAATTGCAGAACAATCGGCTGATTTTAATTTCGACGACCGCCCTCTAGCGAAGCTGCGGTGAATTTATAATTCATTGCTGCAAAAATAAGTGGCTGAATGTAAATTAATATTGTAGGAAGGGTAGGTAGGTGCTGCGCGTTTTGTTTGAAAAATGTCTAGAAACGAAGAGTAAAGTTACGTAGAACGGAATACTGAGTAATGCTGGCGGAATTTTGCCATTTGTTCGAGTCTGAATATAAGTTACAATTACTGTAGCAATGTCTCGCGAACTATTATTTACATCCTTCATCTAAAATTTATACTGATATTGTGACAAAAAATACTGAAATGTTTTCGTTTAGCTGTGTTCAATATAGTCTGCGGTTTAAAGGGTAAAATACTGTCTGAATTTTTTAGTTCTTGTAATAGAAAATTGTAGCGCACATATAAATCTTGTCCCTATTTAAAGCTTATAAAAATACGTAAACTCCGTCTAAACACAGACGCATCAAAGCAAAACCTCATGAAAATGTAAACTATTTAATATTAGAAATAACCGGAACAATAGCTAACAATATCCGGCGGTGGCCGCTATCTACCGCGGACGACTTGCATACAAAGTGGCCACATTATTCTGGCCAGCAGTTGATTTTATTCATACCCAGCCGCGCTGCATTTAATTCATTTTAATTCTCTGTCCGTCCAGTTTGTGGCGGACAATTTTAATTATTAGCTTTGAAATTATTTACCTACCATTTGAGGGTTAAATGGATGAACCTTTGTAATGTTAACGCTCAGCTGTGGTCTAAACTGTGGTTCGTTTGTTAAGTAGTCTATTTTTAGGAGTGAAGGGATTTCGAAAAGTTTTCTCTCATATAACATTTTATCTCGTCTAGTTGTTAGGTACTTTGTTCAGGATCGTTAGACCGTTATAGATAATGGAATTAATGTTATTGTGTAAGGGTTTGAACATCAAGAGGAACGGGGTAATTAGTGCCTGTATGATAAGTTAGTATTTAGTCTGGTTAACTTAATATTTTTTTCATCAAGGTGACCCAAAATGGTTTCAGAACAAAGCTCATTCAATAAAATATATCATCCTATTATTCTCCCACAGAAAGGCAAAGGCCTTTTCTCATACATAAGATGGCACGAGTATTAATCGCCACACCTGTTCAATCCCGGTTGGTGATTAGACTTATTTTAACTTTAAGTTCAGGTTTCACATTGTTAGCGATGTCCAAGATAATCTAAGAAAGAACTTAGTAGGTGAATATTTAAATAATTCTACCTGCAGCTCAGTTGGACAAGTCAAATATATACATTTCTACCTTTTAAAGAGGTACGGTCCATGATATGTTTCTACTAAAAAAAAACAACATCCCGAGATCTCATTACACGCTGCAATTTCAGGCATTTGCGAAAACCATTTTAACAAGGTAAATAATAATATAACCGTTCTCAAATGAATGCGGTAAGTTTAATTAAAAATGAGGTTACTACCGTGAAACTTAATTTTATCTAGTTTATAGAACTCATGTTTGTATAATAGGGTAAGTTACCTGAAAAATATTTTTAGTTTATCCGTATGTCCGTCAGTTTACCAAAAAATATTGGACATTGATTTGGACAATTTTTGCGTTGCATTTTTTTGAAATTTCACGTTATGGATGTCACGCTTTAGTACATCTTTTAACTAGCTAGAAGTGACGTGACAAGTACTTCACTCTTTTCTTTGTATTTTTCTATTGTTTTATGAAGCAAAAAATACGTGTACAATATTTTTGATAATCTAACTGACAGATCAAAAGAGCATTTTTTTTTTGTACCCTGCAGCCGTATTGCTTAATGAATTCGAAAAGAGCAAAGGACAAAGAGTATGAAAAATTAATCAATCACATAGACGGAAAGCCACATCGCATTTTTCATCTTGCATGTGATTGGTCGATTTTTCATACTCTTTGCCCTTTGCTCTTTCCGAATTCATTACGCAATAAGACTGCTGGAATCGTACCTATTTAAATCTACTTATACGAACATGACACGACCGATTTCGATAAATAGGGTCGCTTAGACCTCAAAACATTATCGCGGTCGACAATGGTAATCGACGAGCGACACATAATAACCAAAGCAGACCTAAAAGGGTCTGTGTAATGGAGCAATTGCCCGTTAATTACGCGTGCGGGCCTAACAGACCCCGCCTCGTTTTTGTAAGGGTTAAATGTTTTGGGAAACTAGTGTATTTGAAATGGAAGGTTTGTTTTCATTCGAGTATTGGGAATAAGTGATTTTGTGTATTTCGGTTGCCAAACACAAGGCTTCAATTTTCCAAAGAGGCAAAGCAAAGATACGCATTCGCCAATGAAGTAATAAATAAAGTAAATAAAAAAAGAGTAAATTTACGTAAAATATAAAATATAAGTTTAATGCAATTTTAATATTTATAATAAATTATTTCAGTTGCATAAAACTGATAAATAAAATTGATTACGAAATTTAAAATAAATATCATAAAAATCTAGTAATAAACTAATAATAAGTAATGCGCATATTATTTAAATTAATATTTAATTGAAAATATGAATAATATATTGCATATAAGATTCTAAAAAGGTTTAAAATTATTCATCATGCAATATTGCAAGAACCACTCTTAAGTGAGGGTGAAGGTCTCCTCCAGACTTCCCTGTTTTCTCTATTATTTGGCATTTGTTATCCAGTTTTTACCTGCTATATTTATTATATTGTTTCCTTTCGTTTTTTTCTCTTTCTAATGGCATATGAAGTAATAAGTCGCTTATAAAAACCGCAAAAATCGAACCTACTAAATTATCAAAATTTCTCTTTCTTGGAAGTCAACTGAGAAACACCCAACAGCTACTCGCCTGTCCAGGGGGCTGAATCTAGAACTTTGCACTCTGCAATCAAAACTACTATTGTATTAGGGTTCCAAGCTTCTCGAAATACCAAAAAGAAAAATCTTACTTATCTACTACACCTTCAAATAAAAACGTCAAAGTTTGTGAAGATGGATGGATGGATCCATGGCTGTTTGTTACTCTCTCACGCAGAAACTACTCAACGGATTTTGATGAAACTTTACACAAATATAGCTTATACATCAGGATAACATAGGCTTTTAATTTATATAGATATTTCGAGTAATACTAATACCACACGGGCGGCAAGAAGCAGTTATATCTTTATTTTCTCTCATGTAACAAAATATGCCTGAACATGCCGCGTCCTTGAAATTTCACTCTCAATTATCGAATCTCTGCCTAGAAATTTCACCTTAAAAACTATTTTTTTTTATATTTTGAGACGCTTTATTTGTCTATTTGTCAGTTAACAGATTTTAAAATCCTCATTATTAATCCGCTTCCCCACGTATTAATCCAAATAACCTCTTCACTATCACCAGAGCAGGCCGGTACAATTTTAGTTCGCTATCGATCCGTCTGCCCTCACCCTCACCGTCACCGTCTTATTAACACTCGTGTTCAGCTATGTGTTCTGTCATATGTCGCATTGTTATTTTGTGGATGAGAGTTTAGGGATTTATTATCTTTCGACCAATCTCAAGAGTCAGGATTAATGAATGGAATACTCAAGTGCTTAATAAAGACTTGTTTTAAAGGCTCGCGTTTGCCCATTGTTTTTTTTTTAATATTTATGTTCTCGCATTTGACCACTGGCTCAGCTGATGGTAAGCTATGATGCGGTTGGTGTTTTTACATAGCTCAATCTGGATTTGCCCGTGTTTAGAGGATATTTTACAACCACGACTTACAAGTTGTGGCTCGTGGGTTCGAACCAAGGTAGACGCATTAATTTGAGTAAATTATTTCATCACCACTGCTCTTAAAACGGTGAAGGAAAACATCGTAAGGAAACCGGCATGTCCTAGAATCAAAATTCGATGACATGTGACATCCACCAACCCGCACTGGGTCCGCGTGGTGGATCACGACCCATTCCCTATCACAAAGAGGAGGCCTAATTCCCAGCAGCGGGAAAATTATAAACCTGATGATGATGAGGATAGGATTAAATTTGAAATACCAAAAATTTTGGTCGTTGGAGCATTATTAATTCTGCCAAAAGACGTCCACTGCTTAATAGAGGCCAGAATCACGAAACTTTAATTTGCCAAGGTCAGGCAAACATCTTGCAACCCATAGCGCAACTTCCTATAGTTTAGCCGCTGCACTAACCGCGTCCACTAAATCTTCAATTCTTAATTACTTCAAAGTGACGTCATCATAATCGACGAGTACAAGCAAAATACACAGAGTGCAACTCCAAGTGACTACAGCTCCAATTTTGCGGCTAATTTTAAAAGCCGAGTATAAAGCAGACTAAATCTACCGGCTTTACCGGGGTAACACCAGCAGTTGCTCGACCCACGGCTAATACCGTCACTCCCGGGTAATTCGTTGCTAAGATATTTATGCCTCGCCATTGGTATTTTGTTAACTTATATGTTTTTTGGGCTGTCCTCTCGAGTGTTTTTGGTATATTTGTGCTTGAAGATGATTTGGGATTAGATGCAATCATTATATCACTTCACTCTTTCACGAGACTTGGTGACATTATAGATAGAATCATTGTTTAAGTCGCTTTTGCAACATACGCTGTTAAGGTAAACTCGGGATTTTATACAGCTATGCATGGTGATGCTGTCAAAAACAACATCATTTCCCCAGATTTCATGTGCTCGGACTCGTCCAGTATCGTATACCATCGTAAGTTTAAACATACCATTTTCTAAAGCAGAAAAAGTATTTCATAAACTCAAAAACATTATCATATTTTCCACATAAAAATGAAAATAAAACAGTTTTATTTTGGTATCGAGTCGAGGTAAACGATATTACAATGTTTTAACTTGGGCTAAAGTCCGGATAATATGCGTAATCTCCGGCTATTAACGTTTTTAAGGATAATACCGGCGGGAGCCGGCTCTGAATGAAGTCGATTGAAAACGCTAAGGAAATGGAAATTGTTATTTTGAGAGATAAACGAAATAGTTATTGTTTTTAAAGTGGACTATATTTTTTTACTGATGACCCGAATTGGTAACTAAGCAAGCCACTTTGATACACTTAAACTTATGATTTTCGCAAGTGATTAAAAGTGGTGTTTAATATTTTTTTATTATTTCGGATAATTTTATTTAATTATTTATCTATTTTAATTTTTCATTTGAAACTAATATTACGCACGAATAAATTAGGCAGGTATTTATTTCTTTCCATTTGTCATTCGTAGATCTTTGACGTCATAACCCCGATAGACTGACACTCAGGTATTTTCATGAGGTACCTATCGTCAGATAATCAGTTGTTCCAAGTAGAATACCGGTGATCCGATTAGACTAGAAGCCGATCGCAACATAGGTGGGAAAAATTAAATAAAATACAGACTTCCAAGACAAAACTATACAAAGCGAAAAATAACGTTTTTGCGGAAGTCGGTGTCAAAAACGAAAAAAAAAATAGGTACCAAAGACGCCCGAATAGAAAGTTATTTTTCGCGTTGTAGTGTTTTTTTTTGAAAGACAGTTTATTTTTTTTGTTAAAACGTTTTTATTTTTCCCCATTTAGTTTTGTTAGGTACCTTACCATGAAAATACGCATTATTAAGAATAACTTAAAAACTACTCGTCAGATCTTGATCAAATTTAAATGAGACCACATGAGAAGCACCAGCTTTCAAATAAAAAAATAGTCTTCAAAGTTAGTTCACAAGCATACAAAAACATACTGTCGAATTGAGAACCTTCTCCTTTTGGAAGTCGGTTGATAATGTAAGGCAGCAGAAGATGCAGCACATATTATATTTCTTTGAAGTATATGATCACCACATCATCGCTTACCAAGACAGTGGTCAAGCGCAAGCCTATCAATAAACAAATATTATAAAGTGGTAAAGTTTGTGAGTTTGTGATGTTGTATGGGGTAAGCTCGATCAGATCTACTGAACCGATTTAGATGAAATTTGGCATGGAGATAGTCTGAGACCCTGGGAAGGACAAAGGATAGTTTGTATTCCCTTGGGATGATAAAACACTTTTCACGCGGGCGAAGCCGCGGGCAGAAGCTAGTCAATAACAAAAAGAAAAATAAGATCTTTTCAATAATAATAAATTAATTATATTTTAAGAAATAAGTTGACCGTTCTTCGAAAACCCTTGGTTTACATCAACCAGACGTAGTGGTAGTACTATCCGTTGCCACGGCGACTGGCAAATTAATTATTCACACCTGTTCAAATTTATTCGTAGGCTCCTGTATTAATGATAAATTGCTTAATTATTAAAATATTAAGTCTTTTGACTATGTTCATTAATTTTGTGCTTGTTCTTTTCAGGTTAGTCCAGTTCATTACGAAGATAGCAGTTACGTAAGTTGCCTTTTTGCGATGTAATTACTATTAATATTATATATAATACATTAAGTTTGTTTTATAATTATTAATAAGCTCACGTAGTCACGTTTCACCACTATCTCACCTGATGGTAAGCGATAAAGTGGTTGACGGTGAAGCACGCTTGTCTAGAAGTAACCTATTCACTCTTGACCTGAAGACTCTTAGTTAGTAGCTACGAGTATCAGTAACACAAAGTCTTTAAAGTAAGAATTCCATAGTCTTTAAAGTGAAGTGAATTATGAAAAGACGGAATAGACTTGTGAATGTTGTAATTCATGTAGTGTTTATTACTACAATAGCATCATTGCTTGCAAATTACTTACTCAAATCTCACTTTAACACGAACAAGAATATAGGCCTGAAAATATTGGTTTCAAAAGTTTCATACTGAAACGGTACTACTTCTTCTTACCCATAACCAAACAAAGTTCAGACGCCGATTCATATAATCTTGTATGAGTCGACTATTGACCTTCACACGATTTCTTCGAAAAAAATACCACTTACACCTCAACAAAAGGGAACCAGCCAATATTTACACAAGACAACTACCCATTCATCGCGTCAATTCATCCCCCACACAAAAGATAAGTACATAATACATGTTATAACTTTCTTTCATTCCCGCGTCGCAAAGAAATTACTATCAAAACATAATAGCGCTCTTATGAGAAAATACGCAATTTCTGCCTCTTAAACAAAATCGGAAAGCGGTTATAACTGGCTATAACAGGCTACGGCTGTTACCGCTACAATCTGGTTATGTCCGGAAATCTTGCCAATTACCGGACAAGTGGGAGTTTGATACGGACTAGTGAAATTGTATTATTTTTATTGTTTTTCCATCCAGAATTTGCTCTAGAGAGCTGGAAAAATTACATAACTATTTTGCTTCCCATTTAATCGACATTTTGCCGAGTTTAGGTAAAAGTAAGTACCTGGTTATTTTAGAATCCGGAAAGTAGATACACTACAATTTAAAATATTTCTTCCAAAAGTTGTGTTAAGCCCTGGAAATATAGTATAACCGGCAAAATATCATATTTCCTTCTATTAATATTAAAAGTTCCAAATCCATCATCTCGATTCCTAGCCTAATTCTGCTTGTGAGATTATAAAAATTAAGTATTAAATAAAACAATTTTTGATTAGCCACCCCATTTAATCGAGTTACGTCTATGGTTGCTTTAAAAAAATATTTACTGACCTTCCCACTAGAATTTCAACCATATATTGTTTAATACAAGGTTTATATTTGCTTGTTGTTTAATACCAGGGGTACTTAACACTGGGTCGAGTCGAGCCGGTGTAAATTTTTAAAATAATTATTTGAGTGGATAACTGGGTTTGCAGTAATTACTGTTTGAAACCTGCCCAGTAACTGAGTCACTGTTCCAAGTTTATGTAGCGACGTGTAACCTAACGGTTTCATATTATTATGTTAGGTATTGCTTTGTAAGGGGGTATCCCTGCCAACATTATTACCGAACTTTGAGGCGCCACAACTTTCGATTTTATGAGAAAGTTGTGAACAACAAATTATTGGATGTGTATTTCGAAAAACTACATTATTGCAGATGCTCAAAATATGGCTAACCATGTTTAAGTGATTTATTTCACGTGTTTCAGAAAATGAGATCGCTACCATAAGTAATGTAAAATGAACTTTAAGTTTGAGTTGGCTAGCTTCCACTTAATCATTTAATAAGTAGTTCTGAAAATAATGTAAAAATAATCCTGAATAAAATACATTTTCTGATTCGAAAAGTCCTATGATAACTAAAATGCTATTTCTCTAACTTTGCTCGCTCGCAAAGTTGTAGAAATAGGGTAAAGTAACTTTATCCCAATGCAAATTATGGTTAGGTGGTACTCCACTAATCTCACAGCTATCCTCCTAACTACTTCATTATTTTAAAAGCAAACGCAAGCTTTAAACTGAAGATTTTTTCATTCCATTAAGATGGCGTTTACTGAACAAAACCAACAAAATACCAGAAAACAGAACAGATTTAATTTCCTCTATTTAATCAACTTGTAAATACAAAGCAAACCTAACCTTATTGTGAGGTACAAAAAGTTGTTTTCCTGTTGTTTAGTAAGGGTTAGGTCAAAATTTGCTAACACAGTAGAAACCTAACCTTATTGTAAGATGCATAAAGTTGTTATTCTGTTATTTAGTGAGGGGTTAGGCCAAAAAGGGGTCGATGGAACTCTTTACGGCTAGAAGTCACCTGTTGCAGGTACGAACGGTTATGGTTCAATAAAAACGTACAGTATTGTGTAATGACATCCCCAGAACATTCTTTTCATGAATTTAAAAGTGTGTCGTGGTTCTGTATGTATTTATTTTAGTGTCTGTACCTTGTAATGTAATGTCCTCTGATTTTGTAGCCGTATGTGGTGAGGGCGAACTTTGTGGTGTTTTTATCGTTGTTGGTCGGCTTATTTTGGAAAGCGAGGCGATAATTTGGGTCATAAATGTCCCTTTTGCAACTGAGAGCGGTATAGATACTTAGACAGGTGATATGAACGAAGGAGCACGAGTGGGTTTTAGTAAAGTCACACAATGTCATATTTTACGGTGTGATTTTTGATATTTGGCACGTGGATTTGAAATGTTAATATTATCAGTTCGAGTGGCTGATTTATAATTGGTACTTTAGTTAGATTGATACAGAGTTTTGACTGATTAATAATACTGTAGTCTAATATAAAGATCACTTAGTGGTCCAACGACAACCAGTCGATACGACAACATTTGGGGGGTCTATGTTCATAGTCAATGATGTCAACGTCAAAGTGTTTATTTGAAATAGGCCATTAAGAGGCACTTTTGAATATCAATATTAAAAAAAAAAAAAAGTTTCTACTGTCCATTCACAAAGATTATGGAGATGAACGGGCTAGATAGAAAGTCTACACTTAACACTTTAAAAAAATAGTGTTTTAACAATATTTACATACATAAATTAAATCTTATACGTGAGGAAAATGGACCTAGCATAACATTGCTACACTATGTATAGGAATGAAATTGCATAAGCACTAACAGCAGGTAAATTCATTAATTTATGAAATAGGAACATGGTTCTCACATACTTACAAATATTGCGAACATAGGTAAAAAACCTAATTTAACAAAAATAGAACAGTGTGGACAATACAATACAATAATTTTGAATTTAAAAATCAACCAGTTTGATTTTGTCTGCACTAAATATTGCCCTATGGAGCAGGATCAGGATGTTTCCAAGCATTATGTATGTTACATAATTTAATACAGTACAATGATGATAATGAAAGATCTCTTTCACGCGTGAAAAGTAGCTTAATCACATGACAAAGGCCACTTTTCACATTCCAAGGAAGACCAAACGCCATATACAAACAACAGTCTTGTATCAGTTTAGTAGAAAAAGTTGAAGGAAAGGGGAATGCCCATTTTGTAAGGGAACCTGGGGTCTTTTGAAAAAATGGTTGTATCTTGATGAATTTGGTTGTATATTGTAGAAAATACACGTTATATTTTATTTATTTTGCGGGGTTCTCGAGATATAACGATGTTTCTGTTCTTGAAATGAACCCTTATTACAATGCAATAAGGTGCATACAAATGTCCAAGTGAAGGCACCTGATCTTTTGTTGTCTGTACATATAAAGTAAAGCATACGTGTGGATGAAAAAATATACAAAATATAAATCCTATTTTTGAATATTATTGAAATCGCAGACACGATACCTCATAAGGGGCCTGTGTATGGGCAATCTCCTTTGGCTGTTAGTTTACAAGAAAAAAATCGGATATTTCATCCAGATCCGTTGTCATTATTTAATAATACGATTGCTTATTTATATGCTGTGACTCTTGTTCAGCTATTTAACAAAGAAAGATTCCATATCCTATCCTCAAAATACTACCCTCATTTACCAAGCAACTACTCCATCGTCTTTCTGCCAAAAAGGCCTGCGTTAGGACAATATTGTGCGCACATTACGTGACAATGAGCGTCGCAGTCGGGCCCGGCTTATAGCAGGCTTATTGTAGCCCTTTTTATGTAGCCGGCTGAATTACAGCCGCATTAGGCAAACGATTTGTTGCCTGTATCGCTGGAACGCTGCTGGGAGGCTGTGTTTTGGGGACAGTTTTTCTGATGTGGAGAATTGAGAGTTTTTGTGATCAGACAAATATATACTGAAATGTTTGTGGAACTAACTGAACCTTTATTTTGTTTGCTGGTATGATTAGTTACACAGAGTACTGTCTTACATGAAGAACCTTGCATTTTTCTGTATAATTTAACCTTGTTTTTGGAATAAAAAGTACTCTTGATAAGTGTTAGCTTGATTCGATCGTAAAAGAATTTTGGTATTCGGATTAGCGCTGCCAGAGATTACAATTTACAACCTGCCGAACAATTTTATCTCTGTTTAGGTTGTAAGTCACAAATTACTGGTGAATAAGTAATCTATCAGTTTCCAAGGTTATCTTAACTTTCTCTCTAAGTTTATATCTTGGACACTGCAAGGCTTGCCGGCTCTAGCCTTCTCGTTTTTAATTATATCAGAAATGAGCCTAAAAACACCAAGAACATAGGTTTTACACATAGATATCAGAGTATACAATAACAATCTCTTATTACATCTCCCACCAAAAGATTAAGACTTCCCCATATTCAAGTGAGCAGGAACACAAACAAACATTCCCTACCAACATTACTTAAAGTTTCAGCGTCAAATGGAACGTAATTATCACGTAAACTTGAATAGAAGCCGTAATTCTACATAATTGAATAACTTACAACCCTCCCGTATTAGCTCTTAGTTAATTACATATTATTATTATAATTCCGTGATTCTCGTATGAAACTAACTTGAACTAATTTCAGAGAGAGCTGAATTTGTATGGGTAATGTTAGAGCAATCTATTCTGTAACACTTAAGAGATTAGGATAGGTCATTCAGGTTAAAATAACGTAACGTAAAATTGTTGCAAGGCCTGGTGTGACAGGGTGATTAAAGCTCGTGTCCTCTCTTTATAAGAAGAGGCATTTGCCCTGCAGTGGGACAATATAAGAAAGTAGACTCTTAATACTTTTTGCTCTAATAAGAATTAGGAATTAGAATCCCAAATTTTAAAATTGAGCTGATTACCAAAAGACAATAACCCTGAGTTAACAAAACAAATGATATTTGATTTTGTAAAAATAAGACAAAGTTAGACTTAAATTCTTGGCCTAAATAATCTCACACAGGAGTTTAAACTAAACTAAAATTCACACCTGTGCCTTTTCCCAGAAACAGAGCACGAAAAACCGAATTTCTCCCTAAAATTAGGTGAGAATGCACAAACCAGAGTTTACCTAATAAACGAACGCATTAACAATACACTGTATAGTGGGGATGTTGCCTACCTGTACACCCCCCTTTTAGCCCCCTTACTACCTCCTGGAAATTATGTCGTCAGCCGGTTAACAGGATTCCACCATCTTTACCGGAGTACGCCGCGTTTAAAATGAAGCTTTATTTTGAAACAAATGCTAGTCGCTTTCAAATAGGATTTGTTAGTAGATTCCGTGGCTTTGCGGGGTAGTTGGATGTTTGGGAACCTGTTCTAAAATCTTGTTCGATGTTTATAGCAAATGAATTTCAAGCTAGAAGTGGTAAATGAGTAGATGATCCTTTTGAGATGCAATTAAAAATTATGCTTTCACTAGCTGTTGCCCGCGACTTCGTCTGCGAAGCATTAGTAATTCGAATTGCTTATTTTTTATATCGCGGCTTAATATTGTAGGTTTTCCATACAAACGTCTACCCCTCTTTCCACTCCCTTAAGTATGATTTCCGTAAGTATGTTTGGATAAAAACTATCCTATGTCCTGCCCAGGGTCTCAAAATATCTCCGAACCAAATTACATTTAAATCGGTTCAGCGGTTTAAGCGTGAAAAGGTAGACAGAGAGACAGACAGAGTTACTTTCACATTTATAATATTAACTCCGACCGCGACTTCGTTCTCGCGAGATGTCTCAAAAAAACTAAAATCATTTAACCCTATCAGGGGGGAGGTAGTTTTAAAAAACGTATTATGTAAATTTTGATTATTTACTTTATCTCCACGAAATGAGATTGTTCATACAAACAAATTGCCCCCTTTTCACCCCCTTAAAGGTTGACAGTTCAGTGGTGACTGCGAACCGGAAAACGCAAATTAGGAAGTCCGACCTGGTCAAGGCTGCGGGAGTCCGGTGGATGCGAAACGCACAGGACCGATCAGTGTGGCGGCGCTTGGGGAAGGCCTATGTTTAGCAGTGGACGTTTTTTGGCTGAAATGATGATGATGGTGTAAGTTTGATTTGCCGCAAATTCCTTCTTCGTGCTCCCCTAGATCCCTACATCAAAAACGAAAGCTTGTCCAGTATGATTCATAACAAACTTTAACACCCACTTAATCCTATTTTGGGGGGTAGTTTCGAAAAAATATAATGACAAACTTTTATTGTTTACTTAGGTTGGTATTTATGTCAACTATCAAGTTTATTAACCCAATAAATAAGATTTTTCAAAAAACTTTAACTCCCCCTAAATCGACTTTTGAGTGTAGTTTCTAAAAACTTATAGTGACAACTTTTATTGTTTACTTAAGTTGATATTTATGTCAAGTTTCTAGTTTAATAACTCAAGAAATAAGATTCTTAAAAAAACCTTAAAACCCCTAAAAAAACCGTATTTTGGGGTTAGTTTAAAAAAACTAAGAATTTCAACCTGTATTGTTTACCTAGGTTGGTATATATGTCAAGTTTAAAGTTAATTAACTCAAGAAGTAAGATTCATCAAAAAAAAAATCTTTTGGGGTTAGTTTTGAAAACTAATAATAAAAACTTTTATTGCTTAAGTTTCAAGTTTATTAACCCAAGTAATATGATTATTTTTAAAAAAAACTTTAACAAATTATTTTTGGGGGTAGTTTCGAAAAACTAATAATAACAACCTTATAATTTATTTAAGTTAGTATTTGTGCAATGTTTCAAGTTTAGTAACCCATGAAATAAAATTCTTCGATACAAACTTCAATACCCCCTTAATCGAATTGTGAGGGTAGTTTCAAAAACGAATAATGTCAACCTTTTATCATTTACTTAGATTACTATTTATGCCAAGTTTCAAGAATATTAGCTGAAGGAATTAAATTTTTCATACAAACATTGTCCCCCTTTTTCTCCCCTTTAGGGGAAGAATTTCGGCAAATCCTTTCTTATCGGATGCCTACGTCATACAAAAACATACTCTCCAAGTTCCAGGTCTCTACGATCAGCGGTTTAGGCTGTGCGTTGATCCGTCAGTCAGTCATTCAGGACAAAGCATTTTATATGTATAGAAGAAGATATTTTTTTTATATGTATAGAAGGAGCAGAAGACTGGTCGGGTTTTTTGAGACGCATAATTTCGGGTGGCCCAAAAATTACTTTAGTATGAAAACGATTGCTGCGTAAATTACGCGACACAACACAAAAACCTAATACAGCGTAAATTACGCAACACACTAAAACGTCACTCACAACTATATTTACCTGAGACAAACGGTCCAGTTCGGTAGTTCCCCGTATTAGTGCCATTTGATTCTTCAAAGAAACTTTAACACCCCTAAATCGTCTTTTGGAGATAATTCCGAAAAACTAATGATGCCAACCTTTATTCTTTTGCCCAAGGAATAAGATTTTTCATACAAATAAATGTCTCCCTTTTAACCCCTTCAAAAGTTGAATTTCCAAAAATCCCTCCTAAGTGCTCCCCTACATCTTAATAAGAAGCTATGTGCAGTAAAAGTAATCAAAAATCTTTACCACCCCGAAATCGTATTTTAAGGGTTGTTTCGAAAAACTAATAATGAAAACCTTTATTGTTTATTTAGGTTGGTATTTAAGCAAAGTTTCATATTTATTGACCCAAGAAATTAGATTCTTCAAAAAAATTACAATCCCCTAAATCGTCTTTTGGGGGTAGTTTCAAAAAATTATAATAGCAACCTTAAGGTTAGTATTTGTGGCAAGTTTCAAGTTTATTGACCCTAAATGTCACATTTTTCAATAACAATGTAATACCTCCTAAATCATCTTTTGGGGGTAGTTGCAAAAAACTAATAATGACAACCTTTATTGTTTATTTAGGATGGTATTTATGTCAAGTTTCATGTTTTTCACCCAAGAAATCAAATTCTTAAAAAAATTGAACATCCCCTAAATCATCTTTTGGGGGTAGTTTCGAAAAACTAACAATGAAAGCCTTTATTGTCTATTTAGATAATTAGATTCTTCAAAAAAAAAATAACACCCCTAAATCGACTTTTGGGGGTAGTTTCAAAAAAATATAATAGCAACCTTTATTGTTCATTTAGGTTAGTATTTGTGTCAAGTTTCAAGTTTATTGACCCAAGAAATCAGATTTTTGCAAAACACTGTAATACCTCCTAAATCGTATTTTGGGGATAGTTGCAAAAAAATAATAATGACAACCTTTATTGTTTATTTAGGATGGTATTTATGTCAAGTTTCGTGTTTATTCACCCAAGAAATCAGATTCTTCAAAAAAAATTACATCCCCTAAATCATCTTTTGGGGGTAGTTTCGAAAAACCAACAGTTAAAGCCTTTATTGTTTATTTAGATTGGTATTTATGTAAAGTTTCAAGTTTATTAACTGAAGTAATAAGATCCATTAAAAAAAAAATAACACCCCGAAATCGTCTTTTGGGGGTAGTTTCAAAAAATATAATAGCAACCTTTATTGTTCATTTAGGTTAGTATTTGTGTCAAGTTTCAAGTTTATTGACCCAAGAAATCAGATTTTTGCAAAACACTGTAATACCTCCTAAATCGTATTTTGGGGATAGTTGCAAAAAAATAATAATGACAACCTTTATTGTTTATTTAGGATGGTATTTATGTCAAGTTTCGTGTTTATTCACCCAAGAAATCAGATTCTTCAAAAAAAATTACATCCCCTAAATCATCTTTTGGGGGTAGTTTCGAAAAACCAACAGTTAAAGCCTTTATTGTTTATTTAGATTGGTATTTATGTAAAGTTTCAAGTTTATTAACTGAAGTAATAAGATCCATTAAAAAAAAAATAACACCCCGAAATCGTCTTTTGGGGGTAGTTTCAAAAAATAATAGTAGCAACCTTTATTATTCATTTAGATAAGTATTTGTGGCAAGTTTTAAGTTTATTGATCAAAGAAATCTGATTTTTCCATACAAACTTCAACACCCCCTAAATCATCATTTGGGGGTAGTTTCGAAAAACGAATAATGTCAATATTTACCATTTACTGAGAATACTATTTGTGCTAAGTTTCAAGAATTTTGGTCGAAGGAATTAGATTTTTCATACAAACTTTCAACCCCCTTTTTACCCCCTTAGGGGTAGAATTTCCAAAAATCCTTTCTTAGTGCACACTTACGTCACTTGAAGAACCTTTCTGCCAAATTTCATGCTTCTACGCTTAGCGGTTTTGGCTGTGCGTTGATTGATCAGTCAGTCAGTCAGTCAGTCAGTCACCTTTCGCTTTTATAGATATAGATTACACCCAAAAATTAGCCCAATGTGGGGCAAAAAGAAAGACTCATTATCATCGACGCTGTCTTGGCTGTTGTTTTCACGAGTTAACTCCACATACATTCCATGCAATACAGTTCCCTGCTCCCCAGAATGCGCGAAAATGTTTTGCCTGTGCACTTCATACGTTTTGCTATGAATAAAAGATACAAAATAAGAAAGTTCGGTTTTAAGTTGATATAGCTTTACAGCGAGTAACAGTCCTTTCATATTTGTGTTCATTCTTTTGTACCTAAGTAGCACGTTTGTGTTCACACAAAACTTGCCTCATGAGCACAGTTTCCTTCGTCTTAATTCCTAACTTCCGTCGTTACAAACAGAAAATGTTTTCATCTAAATACATGGCGACTAAAAGTGCTTGTTCATGAATTTTTTTCGCCAGTGTTTCGGACATTTCTTGTTTTCGACACGACGATGTAATTTGGCACTTTTTCGCAAATCATCTGGGCTTTCGCAAAGCACAAGGGTGAAGATTCGACAGGGGCGCCCCCTGGCGAATTTCTAATGAAACTTGTTTACTCGCTACGCCCCTGGCGACACCTGACGGTTTCAAAATGAACTAATTAAAGGAGGCTGCGAAACTTAAAGTGCTATAAAATGTAGAACGTGATATTTTTTATGAGATTTGCTTCGGAAAAATAAGGAGATGTTTTTCTTGGAGAGAAATAAAGTTGTTGGGGTCTGCTGTTATTAATACAAATTCTTTGACCTAGTTTGTTTAGGATTGGCCATTAATAAGGTTTTTTATGTAGGTATATCTGCCTAGTTCTTTGAGGCCGAATTGTAAAGTAGTGTTGACAGTTTCCTTCGATCAAGAAGTATAAGTTTTAAGTAAATTTCTATCCGTCAAAATTTGTTTGTTTACTTATTGGACTTTGAAAGATTCAATAAATTACCTTGTCACTTATTTTATTCAATAACAAGTTTAATTTTCAGCCCTAAAACTTATTTACTTTTACTGATTTCAGTGCCAGAATAAATTCATTCATCAAATTCTATTTTGACAGATTGTCCTGGCGCCATATATAGCTTATTAGGATAGCTGTGCTCATCTAAAGTAGAATAGCTGTGGGAATAAGAAGATATTCCCTTTAGCGACTTACCAAAAAGGAGGAGGTTCTATGTTTGACTTTGTTTGTTTTTTTTTTATGTTCGCCGATATCTCCGTCAATTGTGGACAGATTTTAAACATTCTTTTTTGGTTTGAAAGAGTATGTTGCAAAATTGGTTAAATTTTAATTTGGTGAAGATCTAAAAAGTTGTATATAAAAAAATATTTAAAAATAACAAAAAAACCCGACTGCTTAAAAAGCCAACTAAAAAGTCTTAAACTAGAAGAAAATCATGCTGTGCAGTCGGAGGATGCATCTAGTTTTGGTCAGCCAGCTCGCGCATATATGTATCCTCCAACTGCGCTGCATGATTTTCTTCTTGTTTAAGACTTTTTAGTTGGCTTTTTAAGCAGTCTGGTTTTTTGTTATTTTTTTGGAAGTTGGTGTCCGTAACGCAAAAAAATGTACCTACGAAAGATACCGACCTCCAAAAAGAAAATTATTTTTCACTTTGTAGTTTTTTTTATTTGGAAGACGGTAGTATTTTTTTTTACAAAGTTTTTTTATAAATAATACAAAACACACCCCTCAGGCCTCGTCAAATAGACAGCAAACCGATAGCGTGGCGAAGCGTTTTTATTTTGTAAATCGGTTCGCTTTCGCATTTCTATGTGACTAGATTCAAACGATACCAAACATTACAAAACAATATATGTGTCGATGTTTTTTTAATTTTCAAAAATTATTTATATTTCATGCTTTTTAAAGTACATATAATATAGCTAGTAGTAGACACGCTTCAATCAACAATCTATCGAAACACGAAATTATGAAAACCCAGATTCAAAGAGTAAAATGCGGATAACTTATGAACGGGTCAACCGATTTTATCTATCTGTTTGGGAGCTACGATACTACAAACAGACACACACACACACACAAACAAACACACAGAAACGTCAAACTTATAACACCCCATCGTTTTTGTGTCGGGGGTTAAAAATAAAGACGCTTCGCCACGCAATCGGTTCGCCGTCTATTTGACGACTCCTTTATCGTGCATCCAACCAATTATGAACATGTATCATCCCCTTTGAATACAACACAAAGATATATCTCAACTGTTTGAGTAAAGGAATGCTCTGACGTGCTAAACAGAATAAAACGCAACTCACGATTCTCTACGTGATGCGATTCGTTTCAGCTCCATGTAAAGTTTTATTTTGAAATTACTTCTTAAATTTAATGGGTTTTATGAATAATTGTTAAAGGTGCTCTTAAAATAGTCATTATTGAATTCACAAAGCGACATGAAGCTCTCTCACAATTGATGTACCTTTACGTAATCACTTCTTAGTCATCGCCTGACAGGTTCATTCTGGTTTTTTACCAAATTATCCCATTACATTCCTACGCGACTATTGATAAATGTGATTTTGTGTAACCGAAACACAATTTTTTTCAGCCTTTTCTATCTCACTGCAGAGCAAAGACCTTCCCTTTTCAATCTATTCTATTTTGAGTTAATCATCAACTTACCCACTATACAAAGTAAGCAATATACATAGGTATTATTTCCTTGATGTAATTTTGTATGAAGAAGCAACAGAGCCATCTCTCTCCCCGCTCGATTAAAACCTCGCACACGCATTCTCTGAAATAATTCGAATCTGCATAACATTACAGAACCTCGCTGTTTTATTGCTATTGATTCGCATAAAAAGTCACCGAGCAACCACGATTAATGGTTTCTTTAAGTATCTACAATACGTTCTCAACTGTGAGAAAAGGTTAGATTTAAAGAGATAAACATTAAAGACTGAAGATTCTAAATCAGATCTAACTCTAGAAAGGTTAAATTCGTCTGTGGCTAAGGTCAGATGCCCTGCTACCTTTGGCTGGTCACGGCTATTGGTCTAGATTTAGCTCTGCCTAAACAAACACAATCCATACTATAATCTATATCTAAATCTATACTGAAAGAGGAATGATTTGTATGTAACGAATAAACTTACAACTACTGGACCGATTTCAAAAATTATTTCACCGTTGGGAAGCTACATTATCCCTGGGTGACATAGGCTTTTTTAATCCCTGTATTCCCACGGGAACGGGAACTACGCGGGTGAAACCGTGAGGCGTCCGCTAGTTATATTAAAAACTCTGTCTGTCTGTTACCTTTTGACGCCTAAACCACTGAACGGAATTCAATGAAAATTTTGTTAGAAGATAGATGGCTTCCTGAGACAGGAAATAGGCTACAAATTGTATTAAAATAAAGGTATGTAGGGTAGGGTAGGTAGGCTAGGAGCAAGGGTAAGTGGGTAGGTAAGGAAGGGTAAGGTAGGGTAGCTAGGTAGCTAGTGCATTTATAATTAAAATAATAATTCTTATGTCTTTTAAATGCTTCCCTAATTGGTTGACACTGATCACACATTGCGCAACAGTATTATTTTCACCACCTAACCTTATTTAACTAGTTACTAGATTTTGGAGGTCAGAAAAGCAGTTCTTCAATGTTTAATACTGGTTTTAGTTTAAAAGGTTAACTAGATGAAACTGATCACATTAAAATTTGGTTTAAACGGCTAAACAGTCGTTTTAGTTACAAGAACATTGTCCTATATCTACCTGTATAACAAAAAGTAATAGGATACATTTATAAGACAAGCATTGTTCTCTTTTCGACCAAATACTTACATACACGAAGAGGTTAGAGGTCAAACAAGTGTTGCTCTGCACATAAAATTCTATGTAGGTATTTACGTAACAGTACCTCAGAGGTAGGTAGGTCGGCCATGCTACCTATTGTTCTTTTATCAACGAAGACAATAGGGGTAGGCGGGGTACGTAAATGAAGAAGGGAGAATCAAAATTGATATACTGTGGCTAGAAAATGTTTGGATCACTTAGGAAAATGGATTTGTTTTGTTACAGTTAAGGCACAGTATAAATATGGACGATTATTATTATTTTTATTAAATATGGACGAACAGTACGGAAAATACCTCCAAACGATCGAAACGGCACACTCACACAAACATGCATATCGACGAGACTCCTAAGCGGCACGCACCACTGACAGCATCGCGACAACAACTGCCTTATGGGTCTCGTCGATGTGCATGTTTGTGTGTGTGCCGTTTCGGGTGTTTGTCTACCAAAAAAGCAGCGGCAATTTTTTCATTATTCATCATTTCAGCCGAAAGACGTCCACTGCTAGACATAGGCATCCCCCAGGCGTTGCTACATTGACCGATCCCGTGCGTCTCGCATCCAGCGTCTTCCCGCAACCTTAACTAGGTCATCGGTCCACCTAGTGGGAGGTCTTCCAACGTATCGTCTTCCGGTTCCGTATTTGTGCCGGACATTAAGAATTTCACCATCCCATGTCTCCCCGTGGGTGTCGTAAGAGGCGACTAAGGGACAAACCAGAGAATGGGTAGCAGCGTTCTCTATGCTTCTATAACAACCATACTGCGATCGCCAACCCGCCTGCCAAGCGTGGCGATTATGGCAAAACCCCCCCATGAATAGCACAAATATATTTTTTTTAGACAGAAGGTTTTCTATATTTTCTAATTTATACTTACATTAAATTGTCTTCTAGCGTATGCCATTGACATATGGAGTGAAGCCATCGAGAGACACGGGGAAGCGCTTTCCGTCTCCCTCGACATCTCGAAGTCTTTCGATAGGGTCTGGCACGAAAGCCTCATTGGTAAACTTCCTGCATTCGGTTTGCCCGGTTGTCTGTGTGATTGGATTGCAGACTTCCTGAGAGATCGGTCCATTCGAGTGGTTATCGATGTCTCTTCGGACCAATTGGATATTAATGCCGGGGTCCCTCAGGGGTCAGTACTCTCAGCAACATTGTTCTTGTTGCACATTAACGATCTGCTAAAACCCGGCACCTTTGGGTATGCTGACGACAGCACTGTTGCTGAGAGATACTTGTCCAACGTATGGGCTACCGGGCCGCAGTTCCAATTTCTCCGTGAGGCCATGGTAGAGCGTTTGAACCTGTCCTTGCAGACAGTCTCCGAATAGGGCGATGCCAATCTGGTCAGGTTTAATGCTGCTAAAACCCAGGCGTGTCTTTTTTTCGCTAAAAGGAGCCAATTCCACCCGGCGCCTTCTTTCCGTGGTATGACCGTGCCAATAACGGACCATCTTGAGCTTCTTGGTGTTTCGTTGACATCGACTCTCAATTTTGGCCCATACATTGAGGCAAAGGCTCAGCTGGCTGCCAAAAAGTTGGGGGTCCTTGCGAAGGTGAGAGGGTACTTCACGCCAGAACAGCTGCTCAACTTGTATCAAGCGCAAGTTCGATCATGCATGGAGTACTGTTCTCATTTCTGGGACGGATCTGCCAAATACCAGCTTGATGCACTCGAGTCGATCGAAAAGCGGGCCAACAGACTCATCGGCAATGAAGCAGTGGTCAAGTCAAAGCTCCAGAGCCTTGAACATCGTCGCCGAGTTGCCAGCTTGTCGGTTTTTAACCGGTTGCATTTCGGGGAGTGTGCGATGGAATTGCATGATCTGATTCCGCCCAGCCCGTTCCATCATCGGACTACCAGACGTACGGCGATGCGTCATCGGTACATGGTGGATATCCCACCCATACGCACACGTTTTGGGGACACTTTCATTATGCGTACAGCTAAGGCGTGGAATTCCCTGCCGGAGTCTGTGTTTCCCGATAGCTACAATCTAGGGGTTTTTAAGTCAAGTTCGTTTTTTTTAGGCAAGCGTGCTTCACTGTCGACCACATCATCGCTTACTATCAGGTGAGATAGTGGTCAAGCGCAAGCCTATAGACGATAAAAAAAAAAACTGTACAACATATTAAATCAGTTGTGGATAATTTAATTTCTTCTACAAAAACTAGCCATTTGAGTTTTGGGAGAATAAGACTGTACTTTTGACCGTTGACTGTACATTTGAAAGAAAGAAAAATATTTATTTATGACCTGCACATGAGACACGAGATAAGCAAAACACAAAAAAAAGAAAGAAAGAGTTTTCTTGAAGGTGAATTTTGTGAGTAGCCTTATTTAGTCATATTTTCAAGCAATAACTTAGATATATAATATAAGGATAAAGCTAGCTTTTCTCGAGGCATCTCGTGACCTATCCCACATGAGCCGGAAAAAGCATGAGCAATAGCGATAGTGTAGCTTGCCATCAGTTCAAGAATCCATCGCAACCGGCTCAGTAGTGCTATTCTGTAAACATCTCACCGTGATAACACAGGTGAAGTGAGCTGGAAATGAGCTGTCATTCCAACCGATAATCATGCTAGGGATTTATTTATTTATGTATTGGCTTATCTACAATTGTTACACTAATAATAACCTTATAATACAAGCAATAATATAAACTAAGTGTACGATATGATGCGATAGACACAGCATGCAAAAACAAAATTATAACAGAAAGTTACAATAATAGTGCAGAAATAACACTCATACACAGTGAGTCTTCAGAAATTAATACAGTAAAATATTTTTTATGAAAGTAGATACAAAATAAAAAACAGTATGGTGATTATATATTTTTGGTGGACTGAGTTTTTGAAGTGACGTGCAACAAATATCAATTCCTTAATCGAATTAAATTAATTGAGGGAATTATTGAGAAGCCTGCAAAGCCTGAGAATGGGGGAGTTGAATCCTGATACAGTTTTGCGGAATGGGGGACGTATTAGTTTGTTAAGGTGTCGCGGATAGTTGTAGGGTAGGTTGAAATTAAACTTACTTAACAAATGTGGGCAACCTATTTTACTGTGAAGTATTTTAAATAGAAATATTAAATCAACACCAAAATCTCTTCGTTTATCAAGTGAAGTCATGCAAATTTTTTAAGACGTTTTGCATAGCTCCGAAGTTTTTTAGCAATACTGCAGAATAAGACTGGATTGACTGATCACTTCGAGTTCACCTTACCTAAATCACACGGTGTGATTTTAAACCTTTTTTTTACCTTTTACAAAAGTTACAAACATTTCATTTTGCGTCTTTGTAATTTAAGTTTAGATGTATAAAAAGAAGCTTTGAGCATTGTGACAAACACCTGAAAATGCCAACTGAAAACCGCAGAAAGAAAAAACAAAAGATAAAAAATTCGTTTCTTTCTCTCAATTCTCGTAATTTCATAGACGTTTGGCAAGGTGTTCCGTATCGGGCGCGCCTCCCCTAACGAGCTGTCACACAGATAGGCATCTGAAGCGAAGTTGAATTATTGTTCCAACTTCTCCTGATTTTAGTTATATTAGTATTAGATGAGATATTATGTGTGGGTGGATGTAATTCACGTGGGAGAGACAGATAAATACGAGTAAATTAGAATTGTTTGCAACACAGGGGAAAATTTTAGAGTTGGTAACATAGACATGTCAAATCATCTGGATTTGTGCTCTGTATACGCATATATGCTATAGAGTGTATATAGAGTTATAAGACATGAAACTTAAACTTAAGTGGTGAAATAAGGTGGTACTTTAGGTACCTACACTTTTACCTAATTGCAAAAACATACTTACGTGTCGTGGCGTGGCGTGGAGCATTTGATTGGTTATAAGACTCGTTGCGATATGATGTAGGCTTGAATAGATTCGTATGATTGGTGTATCCTGCGCCACGCCACTCCACGGCCCATATCTGTGTCAGATGCATAACTCTTAGACGTGATCTAATGTGTTACATATCTAGTTATTTTTTTACTGCTTAGGAAAGTATTTGAAAGAGGCGTAACGCGTCATTCAGATACAACAGTTCTAAAAAAGGCTCTGTTATCCCAATTTTAAAACTGGTCTATGACAGAATGTTTTTCTCAAAGTTACTAAAATGTCATCATATATTTCAGGTAGGTAGCCTTATTCTTATCCGTCGGTTAGGTTCGCCTACGCAGCCGTGAAGTTCACAAAAGGCAATCATAGACAAATATCTTATGTCAATACCATTATTTGTGCGGAGTAAATCCCCCGCCTATTCGGAGACGGTAAGCCGCTTACAGAGATACATTCAATATTGCCCCATATTCCTGAATCAGCAACTTCCTAACATATAATAAAATAACATCTTCCATATTAAACAAACAAACAATTCTTATTCGTGAGCTCTAAAAAGAAAAATTATCACCTGTCACATATACAGGACGTTACAAAAAATAACACATTCGCTAAAACGCACAATGTCCCGTCAAATCGCGCAAAAACGCGCCGCGTCGCCATTGGGGAGGGGAGGGTTGTCGCCTGTTAGACAAATGGCGTGCTTACTTAGCCGTCTGCGTTTTTTCACTGAGACTTACTTTCGGCGGCGGCAGTTTGTACGAATTGTGTCATTTTGATAGTTTTTCCGGAGAACCGATGTTCCTATTTTGTAGAAGTATGTGCTGGATTTGGCTGGTGGAGGCTTGTGTTGAATTGTTCAATCTGTCTTGGGAGTCGAGATTTTTGTTGTTAAACTACATAAAGAATGTAGATTTTAGAGATGAGAACTGTCGGTTAGAAACGAGAACATGATCATCATTTTGATTAAATACGACGATTCTGTTTTAATTATATTATCGAAGTTGATGAAGATGAAGGTTATAAATTGTTGTAATACTTACTGAGAGCTCTGCTGATTGCGCTTGTTAGTAATTCAAAGTATAATATTCCGTCCTCCTTCCGAATCAATATTTGAACAGTAGGGACTACTTCCCAAATATTGAGTTCAACAGCTTCCTAATTTGACAGAACATTAAAATAGTCGTCTTCTATGATTGACTCAACATAAAAAAATATTTCATCAAACCTTTCAACAGGTCTCTGGGCATTTCAAAACACCCTCTCACAAACTTACTCCATTATTTAGTATCAACCTAAATATTTCGGCAACCACACCGTATTAAACCTTGCTTACTAAACAATAAAGTTGGAATTTGACTGCGCAACTGTAAGCAGTTTACGTCTTTAGGGAATTGAACCAAACTTCAGCCATTTTGAGGTAAGAAGAGAGTATTAGTTCGACAAGTTTAGGAGGTTTTCAAGTTATCTCGAGCGTTTAAATGCTGTTGAGGTAAAGTGAACTGTTTTAGTAGGTGTTAGGATTGAATATAGTTTGTCAGAGGATGGGGTTGACAAACAAAATTCGCAGGCAGTAGAGTGCTGACACAACGAATGTGCTTCGTGTTTATTTTAATTGGCGATTGTTTTTGTGAAGCGTTTATCGAGCTCTCGAGCATTGTAGCTCGATTTGAAGTCGCTGTTGCTCGATTTGAAGTCGCTAATGTCGCTCGATTGGAAGTCGGAACACGTCGCGGCGCGCTTTAAGTTCATCTGCTTGATGCGAAGTGCGGATTGAATTGTTATTGTCTTACGTGTTGAGTTGGCGTTTAGATTAAATTAAATTAAAACTACGGGAGAGCTTTACTGATATGTTTTCATTTGGTCTCGGAAGTAATTCTTGCTAATGTTTTCCGGCAAGTAATGAATCAGCCTGTTTCTTGCTTCTTTCATGGCTTTGTCGGGGGATTATATCAAATATGTTGTATAACCAAGTGAAACAGAGTTAACAAACACTGTGTGGTGTTATAGACTCAATATAGTACTTAAAAAAACATAAAAACAAAAAACCCGACTGCTAAAAATTCTTTAACTGAAAAAAGAAAAACAAGTACTAGATATAATTTATGCATTAAATATTATGAGGTGCTGCCGGTGACAAACGAAGTTTTGATCGGATTTTCTATATTTTTTGCTTGTAATAGTCCCTCATAATATTACTGTGTTGTTGGAAATGGCTATTTAGCAGCTTGCATTTGATACCCATATTGTTAGGATACAGAAAATAAAAAAAAACTATCAACCCCTTTTTTTGAGTTGCGCCCCCCCTAAAAAAAGGGGTTGATATATTTTAGATAGTTGATCTCTAAAAAAACATATATGTCACTCCCATAATTGAGACGAATCCAACGACATATGTCATAATCTGTCAAGCTGTTTGGGCTTTAGAGCGTGCTATAGAAATGGACATACATATGTATGTATGTCCATTTCTAAAAAAAAGTTTGGGTTTGGGTAAAGTTTTTCGAGCTTATGTAAGCTCGAAACCTTAAACCCTCCCGCAGTCGGGTAAATAGTCTGTTTACCTTGGAAAACTATCGTTCGATATTTAGTTCACGACTAGACTAGACTAGGTGCTATTTCCTTTACCTATAGATTAAAATTAGATACCTAATATACAAGTATTTCTAAGTAAACTATATCGAATCCAAAGGTCGAATCTAAACAAGCAGACTTGTGAACATTTTACAACAGTTCTGGTTCTTGTTAAGTTAATTTGACAAGTTAGTACTGATTAGCATCAACTAGATTAAGATAAATGTTATTACATTTGTCTGAATAAAAACAGTAGGTACCTAATCAAATATTTTGAATACACTAACACTTCGTTAAGAGGAAATTCGGTCGCAGACATCCAACTGAATATCCTAAGTAAAGAGTCATAATTCGAGGTTTGGCTCTTGCCTATTTCCTCCTCCAATATTATACCAATTTTAAATATATTCCATAAACTGAAAAAGAAAGATTATCTGTGCATCTATGTTTTACTTTATGAGTTTGGAATTGTAATGTATATGGTTGCCTGTTCATGTAATACCTATAAACGAGCAATTCTTGTATATATATAATCTGAATCTCGAGAACGGCTCCATCGATTTTCATCTGATTCTCGGAAATGGCTCCAACGATTTTCATGAAATTTAGTTTGCAGGGGGTTTCAGGGGCAATAAATCGATCTAGCTAGGTTTCATTTTACCTGAAAACGTCGTTTTCTCTATTTTCACCCGAGCAGAGCTCGGTCGGCTAGCTACTTTACCCAGCTACTAGGCTTTTGCCAAGCTGTAGGACAACAGATTCAATTTAGTAGTTTGTCAGCAACTTGGACACACCAGAGTTATTCACCTTGCACAACACAAAAATAAAACACAAAGCTACACTAACATACATCAAAGCCGTTTGCAAGCCATCCTCAATTGAGCACTATCCCTTAAAAGCTCATAAGCGGATCCAGGCTCCACCAGTGTATAATGAGTGGTGTAAACGCTGTCTACACACTGGCCCACAATGGCGGGCTTTGGCCCGGGAATTTTAATGAACGTCGATGTCATTACGACATGGCATGTGGTTGGAGGTAGGCATGCTGCGGAATTCCGCACTGATTTCATCTCTACCTATGCGTTTGAGGGGATAGGCATTGTTTGGTTTACGAAAGGAAGTATGGTATGGTGGTACGATTGTCTATAGGTGTGTGTGGGTTTCTGAAATGATGGTTTGATCTGTCAAAATCATGCAAAGACGCATAAATACCATTTATTTTTATTACTATCATAGATATGTAAATTCACGCCTTTTGCCCATGAGGGCAGAAACTACAAAATGCTAACTGCTACGATCCTTAATTACTCCTCTTGTTTCATTTACGTTCATATGTATCATAATATATTCGCACTAATTTTGACAGCTCGAAGCAAACGACCTTTCACCGCTACAATGCCGTAAAACGGTTACTTTCTAATGCATGAAAAATATATATTTATTATTTATTCATGTACATTATTTGGAAACATTTTTTTTTTCGTGTAGCTAATAGTTTTGCTTTAAAAAAATAATTAACGACGCGATAATTTTTCGCTACTTTTAGATACTCCTCCTCCTCTCCGACTTCTTTCTTTCTTTCTTCTTTTCTTTTAAAAAAAAAATAATTCTCGATTCGAAAGTTTAAAAATATTTTAAACAGAAAAAAATATGGCTCGAATTGCTTCATAACTGAAATAGCATATGTAAATCAAAGAATATTTAGCAAACAAAACTGTCCAAAAGGTGGTTCAATATTCAGGGTACTGGAGGTTTGATATTCTGGCTCCAAGCAGGCCACAGCCAGTATTGCGTTAGCATTGGGGAATATATACGCCTTAAGTCTTCTCTAAGTTTGATCTGTGTGTCTCTGTATTTTACTAGAAGCTGTGTAGAAACAACCAATTCTTTAGTATTTAGTATCTCTTCTTCCGAGTTCCAAGTTGTAAGTTCTTCTTGAGATGTTAGTGATTTGGCAAAGCAAAATCAAAAAGTTAAATGAGATTTATGGTTAGAAGATTTAAAACGATTAGACTTGGGAGACTTGAAGATCTTTAGAAACTTGGAAGATTGAAAGAAAATAATGTTTTAAAGAACAACACGCAGCTAAAATAAGCCCGATATTTTTTTTACTTTTCAGAGTTTAAAATATAAAATACACGAAGCAATTTTTATTAAGCTTTCAACGAATGTGCTTTCCGTATCTGCGACCATTATTTACTACGTTATCTGAACGAATAAATAAAATTAATGTGTGCCGCCATTTTTAAATTAACGACACCATCAATAAGGCTCTTCAAATGAGTATTATTTTCATATCTGTTTGATTGGGAGAGGTTCGTGGTTATAATGATCATATCATAGGGTTCTGAGCTTGTATGACATAAGGGACTACCGTTAATGTTACCCTAGTAAACTTCAAATTAATTGCCGTGTAGTTTATAATTATGCAAAAACCATAACAGGTAATTTGGCCAGCTACTTATACCTTTTTGTTTTTCGTAAACAAAAAGGTAAATTTAATGGTTTAATGCAAATACTAAATGTATAGTCGTAAATCAGGAAAGGTACTCCATTATTAAGTTTTGGATGGCTCATTTCAATCATCTTATCACAGCACTCTTTTTGGCTTCGCTGTAGTCGGGTAAAAATGGTCTGACATTGATTCCTCAGTTCTGCGGTTCTATTTTAGCCATCACACTAATATTATAAAGGCGAAAGTTTTGTGTGTTTGTATGTTTGTTACATCTTCCTTCACGCACAAAAGGGCTGGACGGATCTGGATGAAATTTGGCTCAGATATAGATTATAGTCAGGAATAGCACATAGGATACTTTTTATCCCGGAAATATGTTACCTCGGGATTATTTTCGACTTTAATGCGGGCGAAGCAGCTGGAAGAAGCTAGTAAAGCATAAAAAGCTGTTAAAATATTAAATTAATGCCTTTAAAAATACCTATCTAAAATCAAGGCCTTTCAGAAAAATCGCAATTGCTATAGCAAAATAAAGCAACTTAAACTGAAAATGTTCTCAAATGTAAAAATGTGTCGGGTGACATTTCAGCTTTTTAATTCTCCTTTGAGGCGTCCAGACTCAAAGTTAGTCGCAAATCGCATTACGGTCTGCCTTTGTCGAGGCGTGGTAGCTGATGCAGACGTCTATACCACTTGCTGTTTGCTCCCGCTAGTTTGTTCTTTGATTTGCTGAAGGCATGACAATTTCGATTTCGGTTTTTAAGAGATAAAATGTTTGTTAAATGTAGTTGTTGAAGCGTTTTAGAAATTAATTTTATAGACCGAAATAATCGTAATAGGGATATTTCCTGGGTAGATAAATGATAATTGTATTTAGTCCGTCAATGAGATTATCAAATAATATTGCACAGGTATTTTATGCTTTATCAAATAAGTACAAAATTGACAAAGATAAAGCGCATCAAAGTTGAGGAGTGGGGGCTTGTGACGTCACTTTGTCAGTAAAAGTGTAGCACGTCGTGACTTCACACGATATTTCATCGCACTGTATCGTCATCATATTTTGTTTACGTGACAAAAGAAAAAATACGTGTCAAATATTTTTAGGTAATCTAACTGTCGGACTATAAAGTTTTTTTTGTCATCATCCCTATTGCGTGGAACTTCGTCGTTATCCTAGACAAGAAATCTCTACCACAAGTATTACAGTACTGCAGACAAATCATCATCATTTGCCTGCCACTGTCCCATGTTACTGCAGACAAATAACATATATCTAAATAATGGAATCTTGTTTCCTTTCACACTCAATACAACATAACGATAAAGATAAATAAATAATTGGTCCCTAATTCCCGTAACTGAAGCTCTAACAAGTAATCTCGATGTACCTAGCAATAAAAAGTGTACTAACCAGAGAACAATTTTCCGAGCGCCTGATAATTTTCTTATGGCAACGAGTGTCAGTATTGTTATCGTAGCTATAATTTTCAGGCGCTCATTTGTTTCGAGGCTAATATTTCTGAATTGTAAGGGTATTTTATGGTATATGGCGGCTGTTATTTTAGGATAATAGGCTCGCTAATACTATTGCAAACTATTTCACCTTACTTACTATCGTTAGCCTTATAAAATCTCAGAGTGGTTAGGTATTTCGTACTTTTCTTATACTATTTTTTGTACACATTATTTTTATTCGAGAACTTATATAATATACAAGTTAAAAATATATTTAAAGAGATTTAAAAATAAACTCAACCTGCGTATTTTCGTCACAATAAAAGGAATAAGGTATAATAAGAATTTTCCTTAACTTACGTAGCGTAAATACAAAAGCTTCAAAACTCAAGCCTGTAAACATAAAATCCTTATTTTTAGACTTTCTAAAATAGATAAATAATCATGATATAGTTTAAAAATAACAAGCTAAAGCTCAGTTTCTAGAAAAATAACAAGAATATTTTAACACATCGATTCAGCCAGTATGGCAGTGCGTCACGGTCGTACATGCCAAAATAGGTCGGACAGTAGAACCCTCATCTCAGTCGGTTTCATAATTACTTCGCCACGTTAAATTTTCATTGCCCTCTCCGTAATATTATGAATATTAAAGTAAAAGGTCGGAACTAGTGATGTGTAACGACTCCAGTCCCGCCACACGTGTCCCGATTTTCCGGGACTTTAATTCCGTCATGACGTCTCGTTGGGGACGCTCAAATATTCCGTTTTCTAAATGTCGCCGTTCCATGCTTTATATTTTGTGTTTTTGATCCGTCGGTGTTGACTGGCTTTGTTATTCATTAATCCACACATGAAGCCTTATTTTCGTCATTTTGTGCCGAAAATATTTTAGGTACGTTTTCTTTTAGAATATGTATACAGCGTTGGTTATTACTTTTCAGGTCACGATATTTCTTTGAACCATCTGTTTTGTGTTGCATGTAAGGGTGTGCTACCTCTATCAAAATATCGCCTACTTGTTGTTTGCTTCAAAGAAAAGTTAAACAATGTGAAGCTTTAGAATTCTTTACACACCGAAAGCTACCGCACGTATTTGATTTTTTTGGTAACGTTTTTTGTATTCCACTGGTACAATATAGTCAATACTAACGATTACAATGACTTGCCTTCTAATTATGAATAGAAATGTAAAGTCCCGAGTCAAACAATAAATCCTTTTATCCTTTTGTGTCACGAAAAGCCCGTAAAATGCCGTGTAGTTACAACACTAGTTAGTACTTATTATAATATTAATTAAATTACATTTTAGTGCTTAGTTTTACATTTTGTACTCTTGTTTTACTTTACGCTTAATGAAAATGATAGTGTTCATTGTTATTTCAACCCTTACCTTATCTGTTGAGGCAATAATGTGACTATTGTTAGCCTTTTAGTTGTTTGGCTTTAGATTAGCACAAAAACATTTTTGACTAAGTAATTCTGTAGTGTTATAGTAGTTTCAGTCGTAATAAATTATGGGATAAATAAAGCTGTTTGAACTCGGAAAGCATTTCACATATTTATACACAAACGCATTCTGTTGCAACAAGCATCTCTGTGTGAGGTGGCTATGACATAACCGACAGGCGTTTCGAACATTTATTTTACTCGTTTAGTAACTACACATATTTCCTCTTTTAGAGATGAGTTGAGTGTGAAATTATTATAGAATTAATTAATGTCTTGATAATTATGAAAGTAGTGGGTGTTCAAAATATACTAATAGCAGACTGTTCTTGCAATAGATAGGATTATAGATGTAAGTTAATAACAGTTCAGTGATAAAAATGTTCTACAGGATCCTCATATTTTTCGCCATTATTTGTAAAACACGTCAAATATTAATCGTATTAAAAATGTCCATTTAATTATTCCATAACGAACTCGTCCCTCATAACAAACGTTACATTGTAAACAGAACGTAATCTCAAATTACAATAGCCAATAGCGAAGACCCGTCAAAGTTAACCCTGTGACCGCGAGCGGTATTTATTTACCATCGCTAATCCGCCGTGTTGGTACAACCGACCCCGACCAATTTAAAGAGAACAAGCCTAATCCGCCCTTTGTAATGACCCAACTTGGGGTTTTAACCCTTTCAAATGCGTACGTACGACTTTTTTCACCCCCTTTGAATTTATATCGGTTAATTTTTTATTGTATCACTTTATGTGGGTATGTCGTTACGATTATTACGTGATGTTTCCGAAGTTTAGCGGAAACGCCCGAAGTTTAGTCTCGGGATGATAGTAGAGGGTTGCTGGTATGTCAGGGGCGCGGTGATTATGTGGTATTCATTAAAAGTTGTTGTTTATGTGTGTGGAATTTAGGAATTTTATGTTTGAGTTTAGAAACTATTGTGTTTAGGATAGTGTTTAATATTACCTAAATATTAAAAGTTGTACAATATATGACTCAGGATTATTGGGCAAACTAATAATGATTTTAGAGAATGAGAATGAAGCGAGTTCTTATTTCAACAAACAGCAGAAGAAAATAATTACTGTTCATATTCAGAAACTTGGAGCCACCAATACATTTTATATTTTAAAATAATTCATGTTTTCATACAGCATAATATATTCGAAACCGAGAACAGCCAAATTTGTACGCCCCAAAACCCAGGTAATACAAAAAAATTCAAGACTTAATCCCTTACTCGTACTCACCTACTTTCAAAGTGACCAAAACCAGCCTTGTTTTACGGCTGACTAAACTCTAAACGACCTTTGATTCGTGAACTTAAAGCCGAAACTCCAGTAGCGGACTGTTTTAGCTTGTGGTTAGCAAAATGGTGGTTCTTTGAATGATACTCGACACAAAGGGCGCCTCTTATACGTTCACGGGTACTTTTAAATAGTGACCTTGACACGGGGTCTTTGTAACTAAGAGCTGAAGATCTTTTTCATTTTGAAAGTATACAGCGAAAGATAGGATCTTTTTGTCAAAGTTGAATTCACTGAAAAAAAATGTTATTTCGAGAAAGTAGATTCGCCTTTAAAGATAAAAAATATACAAGTATTGACACGGCGTTGGGTCGTCGTTTCTTGGAGGGTCGTTTAGGGTCGTATTTTAAAAATTTGGACGTGATTCTAACGTTGTCATTTTAGGGTTAAAATTGAAAGAACATTTATTTTTAAACGAAATTAAAGTTGGGTACTAAAGGAGCTGGTGAAGTGTGGGTGTACTATATAGATATTATATATTATTTCTATAAGATAAAATCAATGTTCAAGTCAACACCACTAATATCTCAGCAAACTTCATGTATGTTAGAACAACTAAACGTACCTACACAAAACATACAAAACTTGAACCTGGAGCAGAAAACAGAAGTTTCCCAACCTAAGCTAGGTGAGCTATACGTAGGGTTTAAACTCAAAGATGGCGGACACCTAGGATCTACAGATCTCGTGTTGAACTTACAATCACACTTGTGACAGTTTGGGACAGAGGCTGTATCTGAAGATACGCTATAGAAAGATATATGATGCTATAAAAAACTTTTTTGCAAAAAAATACTACCAACTTCCAAATGAAAAACTACAAAGTGAAAAATAACTTAATTTTTTTAGTCGGTGTCTTTCGTACGTACCATTTTTTTGGGATATGGACACAGTTTCCCTTTTTAGTTTAATAATATTAGTTTACATTATATATTATAACAATTAGCCAAGTTGTTTCCTAAGGTCCCTATAACGCCGAATAGATTACCCGAATAACATGAAATTTGAACATAACCGGTGAAATGAGAGATCTGTGTACCCCATGAGAGCGTACTGTCGTGATGTTATGTTATGAAATGGTATAAACAATAAACAGACATGCGATTGCAAGAATCTCGAGAGTGTTGCCGTTATTTATTGAAGAGTTCTGTTGTATATCTCCGAAGTTCTTCAGCAGACCTTCACCAAATTAAAATGGGACCAATTTCAAAACATACTCTTTCAAGCAAAAAAGGATTTTAAAAATCGGTTTACTATTGACGGAGATATCGGTGAACATACACAAAAAAAAAAAAAAAAAAAAAACAAACATAAAGTCGAACATAGAACCTCCTCCTTTTTGGAAAGTCGGTTAAAAATATAGGTGGTTGCATCAATTAGTGCAAACGTACTTGTGAAAGCTTTAAGAAAAGTTTTAGATGAAGATACGCTATATACTCGTATATTATGACGCTATACAAAATAGTTGGTGCCATTCGTTGATGCAAGTAAGATAGTAGCTTTTAAGGAAAGTTTGTAGTGAGAGATACGCTATAAATAAATAAAATAAAAAATAAAATAAAAAAAACACGCTTTAATAGAAAACCAAACTAAAAAGTAGAAAATAATTATTGCATTGTCTTCATCGGTCCTTGATAAGCGTTCGAAGTTTCAAATTAAAACGTTTTGAAGGGGGTGAAAATCACGTTCAAAGATTCAGTTATATAGATACATACATACTAAGTTAATAAAAGCGTGTTAACTAAAACGACATATTGGCCATAAAATAAAACTCATGTAGTGAAGAAAAGGCAAGCGTGTCAGCAGGGCTGACGGTGAGCAGTGCTTAGCAGTCGTTACTTATAATATAGGCTATTATTTAAATGTCCAAATTAACTCTATTATGATTTTAAAATGGTCAGTGTCGTAATAAACAATTTTTTTATTATTATTTAGGATAACCACTCAAAACAACATCTTAATGAAGATTGTAATAAAACATTACTATCGTCGAGCGGGAATTGAACTCTTAACAGTATTGGTACAGCAAGGTAGACTTATTCAGCTCAAATAATGCTCGAACCACAACGTCAAATTCACATCATAGTTAGATTATTTTTCGATTTCTAGAAAATATCTAAGTTACTCTATAGTCTACTATATATCTTCGCTAACACTGTGTTAGGTCCTAAGAGCTTGCAAGTGGCAACTACCGACGAATCCTCAGTGACAAAGCGACGAAGACAAAAGACGACGCGACGAATCGCAAGCGTTCGTGCCGCTTTGTACGGCGACGTCGTCTTGTCACCCTGTCGCTTTGTCGCTATCTTCGACGCTTCGGCCATGCTTTACTGGCACCCTTTGTTTTATTGGATCTAGTTTAATGTTTCTAGACGGAAATAAAGTTTTGGAAGATTATGTTATGATATTGGGGGATTCTCTGGTTTCTAACTATCTTGTTGGAATTAAATGCTAAATTTTATTGAAGACATAATAAATACTCGGGATACCTTGTATGTGAATATACCAGTCAAAAAGCTCGCTCATAAAATCTATTACCAAGCGATCAAAACTGCCGACACCATCTTACCTTTCCACATTCGTCCAAATAGACACATCACTCAAACACTCTTTCATCACTAACATCCGCCGATGACATTGTAAACACGACCCTCAACTTAAAAATATTCAATAATCCACGAATCCCAAGATGAAGAGGCATCGCGGCATCACATCATTTAGCAGCGCCATCCACCGCGATCCCGATTCCCCCCGATTATCCCCGATCCTCCCCGATCTCCAGCGATCCCGTGCGAATCCCTACGGACTTGCTGCTAAGCCCGTATTTGCATTTATGAATAATGTCCCTCAAATACACGTATGTGTTGATTTTTTAAGATACATTTCTTGGTTTGTATTTTTGTCGTGTCTGCTCGAATGGAAGTGGTTTCTGTTTTGCGAGTTCTTTGAATGTTTCAGTTTTGTGGTTTATTTTTAATGGTGTTTGGTTATGTGTGTCTGATATTCTCAGGAATAACTTCCGTATAAGTATCGAATTAATGCTCTATACACAAAATGTAATAAAAACCGGCCAAGTGCGAGTCGGACTCGCGCACGAAGGGTTCCGTACTTGGTAAATTGCGGTTTACGATTTATGACGTATTAAAAAAAAAACTACTTACTAGATCTCGTTCAAACCAATTTTCGCTGGTAGTTTTGTTTTTTTAAGTTTTATCATTCTCTTATTTTAGAAGTTACAGGGGGGGGACACACATTTTACCACTTTGGAAGAGTCTCTCGCGCAAACTATTCAGTTTAGAAAAAAATTATATTAGAAACCTCAATATCATATTTGAAGACCTATCCATAGATACCCCACACGTATAGGTTTGATGAAAAAAAAAATTTTTAGTTTTAGTTTCAAGTATGGGAACCCCCAAAATTTATTGTTTTATTTTTATTTTTGTGTGAAAATCTTAATGCGGTTCATAGAATACATCTACTTACCAAGTTTCAACAGCATAGTTCTTATAGTTTCCGAATAAAGTGGCTGTGACATACGGACGGACAGACAGACAGACAGACATGACGAATCTATAAGGGTTCCGTTTTTTGCCATTTGGCTACGGAACCCTAAAAAGGCTATAGTTAATAACACCGTACCTGAAATATCTGTTCTGTTAACCCTATCTGCATAATCAGTTCCATATTCCTCCAACTAGTACCTAGCCCAAAATTCGCCAACGAAGAGTCAAAATCACCTTCAGACAATCTCATAGTGTATCTCCATCAATTTGCTTCCTAAATAGACAATGCCGTCTTTAAGAGCCCTCCGTTTACAACGTTATAAAATATCGCACGCGCTCCGATAGTTACTCCGAAGTGTTTCCAAATCGTATGAGGCTTTAAAAATAGCAAGGCTGGTGGATAAGGGGCCTGAAATTGGTATTGTTATGGAATAAATTGGTGACTATTTTCTTGGCGGGCTTCGAGACGAGCGTCTTCGGGCTTTTGTTTAGTATAGCATTTTATAAGCGTTATTGTATTACATTGATAGTATTTTTATTGTAGTGATATCTGGGCACCTTAATCGGTCAATATACTTTGTGATGATCCTTGGTTAAAGGCTTCTTCGATACATTCTGCCTTAAAATATGTTTAAACGACAATTAGCGTTTACTTTGATCAGACATTGAAAATCTTATAGTTGTAGTTTGGTATTTGTACGGCAGTGTTAAGAACATACTTGCTAAGAAAAGTTTATACCTCGACCGAAGACATCCTGTCAAAACTTTGGGCAGTAGTGAACACTGTCCTTATATTATTTAAGAGTATTTTCCCTTGACCTGTCGTTTTATTAGCGGTCATAGGGGTGTACTATTTCTTAGTGAGAAAACCAACTGTTATCATGAAGATAGCCTCATATTCCAGAGTTTAAATCTAGCCTTCCAGCTAAATTAAATTATAAATACAGCATGATGTATATCCTGACACCACAAGCCAGGCGTTATTAAATAAAATATCAAACTGGTATCGTTTTATGTTCAAGGCGTCCTCTGATATGAGCGCGAAGCGAAACCCACATGTGATCCTTTACACGCTTTTATTAAACTTTAAAATATAAATATTTTACGAAATTTTCTTCTCCTTCTTTATACTTCTGGTAAAACGCTTTCGAGATTGTTTAGCGTTTTAACAATATTATAAGTAAGTATTTCATTTCATTTCATTTATTTATTCATAAACAAATTACATTGTGTTTGAACATTATCATTAAATTAATATCGACCAATACAACAAAACAATTCATTAACACAATTTCACTACATAAAAGTTAGCAAATGTCACAAACAATATAAAAAATAAAAAAAATCATATGTATGTCAAATTAAATGTCAACCTCATATCCAATATTAACAAAAGGAAACAAGAAAGTTAATTACATGTCATAAAAGTTAACAAATTCAATGTCAAATTCAATAAAAATATAAGTCATATAATATAAAACAAAAACAACAATAAATGAGATAATAACAGGACAAACACATTAATACATAATACGAGAAGAAGTCCCTGTCTCTCATGCCTACAATTCTTCAACTGAGTAGAGACACCTATCTAACAGGAACGCCCGAAGCTTTGTTTTAAATGCAGATGTGTAAATCAAACTTTTTAAGTGAAGTGGCAATTTATTGAAAATTTGTACTGCTTGATATTGTGGACTTTTAAAAAAAGTTTGTACTAGTAGTAAATCAATTGTCATATGCGGCGATTTTAACATTAACATATTAGAAAATAACTCTAACACTATCAGGTTATTGGGTCTTTTTAAATCATTTAATCTAGCAAATGTTTTTATGGAGCCAACTAGAATGACAGCTTCTTCTGCGACTTGCATAGATAACGTTTTTTGTAATTGTGATTACCTAAATAAAGAAATTATAAATAAATTAACATCTGATCACAGTGGACAAACAATAACGTTTAGCACCTACATACCTTTGCAAAAAATGCAAATAAAATTTAGACCAATTACATGTAAAAATTTAGAAAAATTTAATAAAACCTTGACTAGTAAATTATGTGTTCAAAACTTTATGAATATAGATGACCCAAATGAGTTCTATGCCGAGTTTTTTAAAGTACTCAACACGCAATTCAATGACACTTTTCCACTGAAAGCAAAAAGTATTTACACCAAGTTCATATTTAGCGATTGGGCGACTCCAGGCATTCGTAAAAGCAGGGAAAAACTTTATGAACTCTATGGCCTAAAGCAACATATGAATAGTACAAGTTTTGATAAATATGTTTCAAAATATTCAAAAACCTTTAAGATTGCATGCAAAATAGCTAAAGCGCTGTATATTAGCAATAAAATAAAATCAGCAGATGATAAAATAAAAACTACCTGGAAAATAATAAATAATGAAACAGGTAGGAAAAAACAGCGTAACACAGAATTTAATTTAGCGACTGCACATGGCCCCACACACTCAGATATAGAGGTAGCTCAGGAATTTGAAAACTTTTTTGTTAATATTCCACTTAAAACTACAGCAGCCTTAAACTCCTCACCTGCATTGTCTGCTGCCTTACTTAGAAAGAACGTAAATGCGTGCCCTTCGGAGTTCAAGTTTCAACATACAAACCCCCAGGCTATTTTAAAAGCTTTTAAAGATCTTAAAATTAAATCAACAGAAGATCTTTGGGGACTATCTGTAAAAGTGTGTAAACCAATCATTGAAACTGTTGCACCCTATTTGGCTTTCATATTTAACACTAGTGTCGAGCAAGGAGTTTTTCCGGACCTCATGAAACACAGTAAGGTAGTTCCATTGTTTAAATCTGGGGATAGCAAAGAAGCCAATAATTATAGGCCAGTGTCAATTCTGCCGGTTCTCAGTAAGGTCTTCGAAAAGTTAATGCTCAACCAATTGTTGCGTCATTTTAACAAACATTCCATCTTTTATGATCAACAATACGGTTTTACCAAAGGGCGTTGCACAACTGACGCGGGTGTCACCCTAATAAAGAACATATTTAAGGCCTGGGAGGAAGCACAGGACGCCATTGGAATCTTTTGCGACCTCTCGAAGGCGTTCGATTGCGTTAACCATGAGACTCTATTGTTGAAGCTCGAGCACTATGGAATTAGACACACAGCCCTTGAGTTACTTAGATCATATTTAAAAGCCAGACAAGTTAAAGTTCAGGTAAACGGCGTAAACTCACTAGGGTCTGAAATGACAATGGGTGTGCCTCAAGGCTCGATATTGGGTCCTTTCCTCTTTTTAGTTTATATTAACGATTTACCCCAATTACTACAAAATCAACCGAAGATGGTGTTGTTTGCTGATGACACATCTTTGATATTTAAAATAGATCGGCGGTCACGAAATCTTGATGACGTGAATAACTCCATTTATCAGGTCCAAAATTGGTTCACGGCAAACAATTTAGTACTAAATGAAAAAAAAACCAAATGTATTAGATTCACATTGCCGAATGTTAGAAGTACCGAATGCGATATCATATTGAATGGCGAAAAGCTGGACTTTGTAAATCAAACAGTTTTCCTGGGAATCACTCTAGACGACAAATTGCAATGGGGTCCTCATATAACATCTCTTGCGGGTCGGCTAAGCTCAGCCGCTTATGCTGTTAGAAAGATAAGACAGTTAACGGATGTAGAAACCGCGCGTTTGGTCTATTTTAGTTACTTTCACAGCATAATGTCATACGGTATTTTACTGTGGGGTCGAGCGGCTGACATTGAATCCATATTTATATTGCAAAAGAGAGCTGTCAGAGCCATATATAAGTTAAGTCACCGTGAATCTCTTAGGGAACTGTTTAAAAATATTAATATTATGACAGTTTCTTGCCAATTTATTTATGAAAATATTATGTATGTAAGGAAAAATATACATCTCTTTAGTAAAGTCAGTGATAGACACAATTGTAATACCAGAAATAAAGATAAGTTAGATCAGCCTTCTTACAGACTAGCTAAAGTACAATCATCTTTCATGGGGTACTGTGTTAAATTCTATAACAAAATACCTTGTGATATATTAAAACTAAATGAAAGTAAATTTAAAACTTTAGTTAAAAGCACCCTTTGTAAACAAGCATATTACAAATTAGATGATTATATTCAAGATAAGAATGCTTGGAAACATGCTGGTCCTGCTCCATAGGGCAATCTTTGGTGTAGACAAAATCAAATTTGTTAATTTATATTCCCATTCATAGTTATTGTATTCATTGTATTTTTTTTTTTTTTTAGGAAATTGACTCACACACTGTTCCGTTGTTGTTGAATTAGGTATTTTACCTATGTTTGTAATATTTGTAAGTATGTGAGAACCATGTTCCTACTTATCAAATTAATTAATTTTCCTGTTAATGCTTTTTAATACTTTATACCTGCGTGTAGAGCTATTCTGGGTGCATCGTCCTCACATATATTAATGTATGTACGTATGTTAATATTGTAAAACACCAATTTTTTTTTTTTAAAAGAGTAAGTATGGAGTTTCTTGTGCGTTCTTCTCCATATCAATCTACTTTCCGAATGCACGGTAGAATCATTTTTTTTTTTTTTTTTTTTTTTATCTATGTTTTTTTTTTTTTTTTATTACTTTTAAATTTATTTTTTATTACTTTTAATTTTTAATTTTAATTTATGTGACGTTCAAAAGTGCCGTTTATTGGCCTAATTGAATAAATATATTTGACTTTTGACTTTGACTTTGACTTTGACTGTGTTTCACAATGTTGAAATGGGGACTTATCTTATTTCTCAGATCCATTCTACGTGATCCCTCTCTATCTAATCTTTCTTCATTTGTTTCGTATTCATGTAGATACTTTTTAAGGTTAGTCAGGAGTACTAAAACGTAGTATATGCAATGGCTTGTGTATTTCAGACTGCCGAATGATCTTAAGTAAAGTGTAAGCCTACCGTAGCTGTTAAGAATGATTTCCTTTCTAGAAGTAGTGTTATTAATCCTTATTAATTTGAGAATATATCGTATCATAGAGCATCTAGTATTTAAATTCAGAATATGAAACCGCTTTTATCCAAAAAAAAGTCTATTGGCCAACAGCATTTTCCTGTGGTCCTTTAAATGTTACCTGGTTTCTCTAGGGGATTCGAGGAATATAAGACTTCTAACTTATTAAATCTCTCGGTGACCGTAATTAGAAAAGGTTTGGTGGAGATCTGGGATACACCTATCTCAGCATTCTAAGTTGACGTAACACTGAAAATTACTTACAAATCATTCAGAAGATGATTAATAAATTGGTACTAATGATATCGCTTCTAAAAGTATTCTAATAAACTTTCTTTAAAAGTTTGCTCTATGTATAGCTATATTTTATGTATGCATATGACTACACAGACCATACGCATCACCATATTTTTGACCGTTATTAATATGGTGAAGCGTATGATATAATATTTCAAACATTCTGTGATTATCCAAATCCCCACTTGACATTTCCTTCGGCAGCCTTCCCACACAGCTTTCTTCACATATGAAGCATCTTCTTTGCTGGGAACCAGACTCACAATCACAAGTAGCACGAATAATCCTTCATAATCAAACATGAGCCCTTTACAGCGCACTTCGCTGCCGGAGCAGATTTTTTTTAATATTGCCAATGATTAAGGCTGCCACATTGAGGTAGGGGGAGAAGGGGGGGTATTTATTAAAAAATAACTCAGATGTAAAAGCGGTTTAAACGCGTAAACGTATAGCGGTTAGTGGTGCCATGTCAGGAGTGGAGAGCGGGTTGAATATGAGTTTATACTTTTCAAACTTTTTCTGCCAGTAGATTTTTGGACCATGCAAAGATTTAGATTTAAGGCTTCGTATACTAAAGTTATGTATTGCTTCATAAGTGATAAATAATTTTATTTCTGTAAGTTGGTTTGTACAAACCCTTTTACATGTCGATGTAGTACATACTGAAATATGTTGTTATTGAACCGTAGCTGCATACGAAAAATTAAGGACAAGTGGTAAAGTAATAGATATTACTTGAAAGAACCTTAAACCTTAGTTATTTTTATGGTGATTTTAATTTTGGATTACCATCACTTGATAAGACAAATTAGGCAACGGTGTTGATTAATTTTCCTCTGCGTTTTGCAAGGATTTTCGACCCTTTCGTGCTTTTCATTGAATTTCTCGCTACCTCTCAACACTTGATCCAGTGATATAAACAAACCCCAGCTATGCGTGAGCGCTGTCAAAGAGCCGACGCCGCGATATTGAACATTTTTGTACCGACTGATTAAAATAATGTTTTGTAATTTTGTGATACTTTCTCTTCATTGTCTCTTTGATGTCTGTGATTTTTGGATGAAATTCTACCTGGTTTGGGGCTGGTGAATATTTTCGCTGGACCCTCTGAATAGTTAACAATAATGTTGGTGGAAATCCTCCATGATTACTGATATAAAAATACACACAGGGTGAGAAGTCCCGCAACTTCCATTGAATACGGGGGATCCTGCGAAAACACGAGTGTTGTGTCCATTGGACAACTGACCGATTTTTGTTATTGTATATGTTTAAATCGCACGGAGAACTTTGATAGCGCGACGTGGGATTTATGTACCGTCAGGTTCGTATATGGCAGTATAAATGCCGTTCAAGTGATACTTAAATATAGCTATGTTTGCTTTACCTTGAGCATTACCCTGACTCATCATCTTCCTGTCCATGTTACTTGGGTTCGGCGCAACACGGTTTCTTCTTCCATACCGTTCTGTCCCCCGCCACGCTATCACTAACTCCCTTTTCTTTCATATCACTCCTCACACAGCCCATCCATGTTTTCTTTGGCCGTTCCCTCCCTCTCCATCCATCCACATTTATATTCATAACTCTTTTAGTAACATTATGCGTATCATCCTTCCTCATCAGATGACCTTACCAGGACTAACGGTTTCTTTTCAACCATTCTGTCACTGGCGCCACTTTCAAACTTCCTTTACTATAGGTACTCATTTCTCACTTTATCCATTCTCGTCACTCCGCATATCTATCTCATTCTATCTATTTTATTTTTTTAACATTCTCATCTCTGCTACATGTAATCTCATTGATACAATACGACAGGCCTAATCACGGACTTATACTTATACTTACGCATTACCCTGACTGCTATATCTTTAACTCGGCATGAAATTCTCCTGCGAAAAGTATTTTCTATGTTGTGACTTAAAATAAAGCATTTACATTGATTTTAGGTTAAAGGTCATCCTAAAAATAATATGAAAGGTCAATTTTAGATAAATATAAAGGAGTCAAATAAATCCTTCAGTCTGTTTATTGAACAAGAAGTGAGTGGTCAAAAAGCTAGTCCTCAGTATTGTGTGGTTACAGAGAAGCAAGAAAATTTAAGAAAATAGACTCCCACCTGATCAATTGACCTATAGAGTAAGAAATGAATGAAGTTGATTATTAAGGTTAACAAAATAGTTAGGTACATCGAAAAAGGTGGCGTTAAAGTTCAAGTTTCCCTGAAGTTGCTCATACTGCTTAACTACTTAGAAACTTATATTTAACTTTATTTTACTTTGTTTGTTAAGGTCAAATCTTAGAAGAAAGTTTTGGACAATTTCCTCTAGGCATATTTAGTTATAATTTGTGTACTCCTGCCATTCACAGGTGGCACATGTATTGGATCATTCAGTTCCCTTCATGATAGTTGAGCTGAGTGGTGCCAGTCCATGCGTCATGTTCGTGAAAAGGCGCCATCAGTTGGGATTGCTCATAACTTAACTGCCTCAGTTTGTTTTATTTATTGTATTTTTGAATTGTGTGTTTTACTCCAGACACTTTTACGTACACGTCTTTTTACATCGTTCTTAGATATTATTATGTATTTTTCCAACAGAATGATGTAACCAAATAATTGTATTTAAAATTGAAGGAAAAGAGTGTCCGTGGAGTATCTTGCACATTCTTCTCCATATAGACCTACTGACGCGTGCGAATGTGCAACTAGATTCATATTTTGTTTGACAACTCAAAAGTACCTACAAAAGTTTAGTTGAACATAAAAATATTTTGATTTTGTAGAATCAAAATCAAAATTTCTGACAAAATATAACCATGCGTCATTTTATACCTCTGGTTTTTTATAGGTAAGTGAGTAGTCTCGTGTTTGACTAATTAGTCACATGATTTAAGCGAATGATGTGAAGTATCGACGGTGAAGCACGCTTGCCTAGAAGTAACCTATTCTCTCTTGATTATGACCTCCATGGTTGTAGGTATTAGGTAACACAGACCCCGGCTAGGTATTCCGCTTCTAAGCTGTATGCACAATAAAAGTATCCCCAAAACGTTTAGTGCGTTTGAGTGGGAACCTTTATTCTTGACTTAAAGACCCCAGGAAAGATAGACTGCTGACTATAATAAACCAAGCTCAAACTTCATTACCTACCTACACGTCTGCCACCCCCCTCCACCTATCCCTCATAAGAGTACCAATAAAAGTCCTCAAAAGTAAATAAAGTGCGATAAAATCAGTTTTCCGACCGACACCGTCACTTATTAGATTTGGATCGACATCGGAGCTCATCTACTGTCAGTAAATAAAGGCACTAGTGCGAGAATCGAATTCCTTCTCAAACTACCTGCTATCGGTAACTTCGGATTAGCATAATGGAAAAGTTCGGAGTGGTGGAAGGTACTGAATTTTGTGGACTGTTTTGGGGTTCGGTTATTAGGTACTTATCTACTGAAAACTCTTTTTGTACATGGTTCGATTGAAAAATCACCTTAATATTCTATTACTTACTATTTATGAACGCAAACATTTGTAAGGATGGTTGGATGTTTGTTAATCTTTCACGCAAAAACTACTGAAGACATTTCATTTCAGTTTGTAGATCAGAATCTCAATAACCATGCCTCAGGCATTTAGTCCGCCTATGTACTTTTATGTTGCATGAAGATTTAATAAATAAATAAACACATAGGCTAGAATTCTACGAAAGCCGCAGCTAATGAGAATATAATAAGATATGATTTTGAGATAAATGATTCAAAATTGTGGTTTTTTGTATGTTCTGTGTACGATCATGTGACTTGATTGAAGGTTTCAGCAGATTGTTTAATAAATCATTCATAGGTGACCATTTGTTGTGAGTGAAATTGTAGACACTCTAATCCGTTTACAACATCCTAAGGAAAGCCTCCTTTTATTTTTAATCGGAAATCTTCCAATGATTTCGACCGCTCTGGGTGAAACGGGAGAGTGTGTTAGACTTTTACTGTCTAAAACCCACCCGTGTTCTCTCAGTTGCTTGTGGCAAAGCCGCGGTAACTCTCTTTCAAATTTATCAGCAACCCAGATAGGCATCGTCCCTAACGGACCTCGTCAGTTGCTGACAGCTCTTTGAGGCACGCGTGGAACACTACGCGCCGTTTACTTGGCCTACGTGAGCCAAAGAGGAAACAGCTTCCCATGCCCTCTCGCACCGGAACCGCCCGAAACAGACGTGAGTGAGGTCGCCGTTCGAGCCACTCCTCAAAGAGGGGCGCGTGCGCAAAGGAAAGCCTCCTAGAAACTAAATCCATCCTAATAGATTTGAGCGTGTTTTTTTGATAACACGACTACTTGACCTAGCTTGAGTAAGCAAATATGGTGGTCAATGCTCATTCCTGTACTCTGTATAAGAAGTGTCCTTTGCCCTACAAAAGGACAGTAACAACCTAATAATAATTTTTATTCGACTGCCAGAGTTTCATGGCACGCTATAAACATTTTGATGGCGTTGACCATACTTATAAAGTAATCCACTTCCCTTTTATTTCTGCGACTTGGCCAGAATAATAAGCAGCTGTACTGAGGGCGAGCCTATCCGTCAAGCTATGTAGACTAAAGTAGGCAGTCATGTTAAACTTAGGACTAAATCTTTTGTAGTGTGAAAATTTTACTAAGAGGTGAAGCAGGTATTGACAGAAACTTGAAAGCTATTCTAGTGCGTTTTTCCTTCAGTATTGTACGTTGGGCTTTTAAGCTAAAATTAAAGATTATTAAAGCTAGTTTTTTTTGTCTTGACTAATAATAAACTAAAGAACTAACAGTGCGACATATTTGACAAAAAATATACAATTGGCACATTTTCGTGACCGGTGTTGCTGTTTAAACAACCAATAAATATATCATCTTATTCTAGTAATTTTCTCCTTTCTGCTTTCAGTTGGGTAAATGCCAGATTGTCATTGGTCGCTTTACAGAGACACAATACGATTTCATGACAAACTTGTAAAAAACTACAGAGGCAAAAAAAACTAAATGTCGAATAAAACCTGTAAATGCGTGGCAGTAAGTTAACGGAACAGCGCAAACTGGGACAAACTGCTCCTTTGTATATATACTAACCTTTCTACATATGCACAGAACTGCTCTCAGGAATGGCCCAACTGTTGTACGAGTATGTATGGGTCAAATGGATTGTGTAGCTATGGGAAAACTTTGCATGAATGAATGTGTACTGAAAACGGTAGAGAAATCTCAATAAAATAGGGTACAGATATTATGTTGACTAGGTTCATAACTCTTTGTTTTCTGTCTATAAATTCCATGGGAAATCTTTGCCCTGCCCTTAGATACTCATAAGTTTTTGTCTGTGTATTAAAAAATACTATAATCTTCTTCATTCCGCTCTTGACCTTGATCTCGCCTAATGGTAAGCAATGCATGAGATCCTACTATTGATTCAAGATATAAGGTTTCTTCTTTTTCAATCGGTCCCTCATTACTGAGGATCGAGGTCACTGGACCCCTTTATGCGGACAATCAATCCATCGACTCCGGTCCAAAGTTGCCATCACAAACTGCTGGCATTTACTCGTACTCTCTCACCTTCGGTATTGCCAACAATGACCAGCTTTTCAAAGCTGCTATCTCCCCTTCGCATTATGTGGCCAAAATAGGTCCAAAATACGCTGTAAGCAATTTGTAGACAATCCGGTCTCGGAATCGGTTGAGAAAGGACATACACACTTGTTTGTTTTGCGGATTCGGAGCATCCGCCTCCAGCACCACATTTCGAATGCATCTATTCTGTCTTCCTTTTGCTCGGATTGTCCACGTCACAACTCCATAGAGGAAAATCATGAAAACCAGCGCTCTGACCAAACGGGCCTTGGTTTTGAAACTTGTACTGCCATTTTTCCAGATGTTCTAGAGACGCGTCATAGCATCTTTAGCCATGAATTTCCATCGCTATATTTATATAAGGTTTAGTAGGTGCTAAAAAAAAATACTTTTTTCCTAGATCAAGGTCAGCCTATGTAAATGTAGGCGATAAGTTACATAGCCCAGAAATAGATACCAATATCCTTGGGGACTTGGCTGTCAAAAAAGTCATTATTATGGACACCCATTCCCTAATTCAACCATTGAAATAGAAAATACACCCCATACATCACATTTCAAGTGAAAACTAAAATCATAAGCTGGCTCGTGATGCTTGTCTGTCATCCATGTAACCTATTTAGGGGTTGAAACTAGTCCGGCCAGCGACATAAATTATTTATGAGGGATGCCGAGAGCGAGGCAACGCACGGCAGACTTATAAAGGAGAATGTTGATTTTAATTATTTTGTTGCAGATTTTTTTTGTTGGGAGTGAAAAGGGGTCAAGTATTGTGTGATGGAAAAAACCGGCCAAGTGCGAGTCGGACTCGCGCACGGAGGGTTCCGTACCATTATCGCAATAACGGCAAAAAAAACACGTTTGTTGTATGGGAGCCCCACTTAAATATTTATATTATTCTGTTTTTAGTATTTGTTGTTATAACGGCCACAGAAATACATCATCTGTGAAAATTTCAACTTTCTAGCTATCGGTTCATGAGATACAGCCTGGTGACAGACAGACAGACAGACGGACCGCGAAGTCTTAGATGATGATGATGAATGATGAAGTATATGTTTTCTTCATCTATCTTTTCTGTAACTTGTTTTGTGTAAAAAAGTGTGTATAAATATGAGCTAAAATATTTTTTTAAACAGCTTTCCGAATATGCAACATACGAGATTCTATTATTGACAACTCTGCTTTCGTCTGATGATTTTCTCGTAAGCTTTTACATTGTTACAGTACAGTTTGCTGAAATGGCAATATTTGCACCAAAGCGCTGCAAAATAAATATCCTTGTCTCACATAACATTTTGACCGAATTCCCACATCCCTGCCATCAATTTCTCCTTTCAACCCCTACAATTCCCCCTACAAAACATACACATGGCATATCTCACACATTCCCACAAACAATATGATTAATTTGAGTGTTATTACGTCACGTCATATCGTCGTATTAGCATACGTCACGGCGGCGTGCGCCGACAATCTATTAAAGGAAAAAACTGCCCCCTGCCTGCCCTGCCCCCGTGGATGCGTATACAATATTTATGAGATATTCTGCCAGCGAGATGAGATGGGCTTTAAGTTAGAAGTGGAGGCGATTTAGTGTTGGATTTTGTTTAAACGCTGTAATGCTTCTGGTGAAAGGTCTGGAATACATTAGCAGAAAACAATTCTGAAGTCTCTTTTCTTCAGAATTGTTTTCTGCTAACGTTTGCTTCCCCAGAGATAGACTGCTGCCTGTTAGTTGGGAAGTACGGTTTAGTAGATAGATATTGGACTTATTGTCAGCTTGGACTCATTCCTAGTGTGTATCGAGTGCTATGGATCTCACAGGCTTACAGCAAGCCTTTCACTAGCCCATAACTATTTACTCAAATACTACAATAACAAGCGAGCCTATTGTTCATAATTAAAAAGTGAGTTCATAAGTGAGCGTATTAAATGCCTCAGTTTTCCGAAGATTTACTCTAGTAGTCTATGTATCTTCACCAGTATTCTTGAAAATATTATATATTATTTGTTTTATTTAAGAATCTCGGTGAATTATTCGACATACTGGCTTGCTACTGTTGGCTCGATTTGCACATTCCCCTCCAGAATGTTCCACAAAATTCGGTGTCCTACTTATATCCGCTACACTCCTCTGACTTGGCCACCCAAGTTGAAGTGGTCTCGGATTAAAGTTGGGTCAGACACGATCCGTCTCGGGAATCATGATCCACAACTAAATCCACCGAGTTGACTGAAAACTGTCCGTTTATTACTTCAAGCTGGATTACTTGAGATAGCTTGCTGCGATTTTTTTGATTAAATTAAGTTTAGATTTGACTTTTATTTAAGTTTTGGTTGGAGTTAGACTTGCTAGAAGATTATGAATAAGACAAATGAAAGTTATTAATTTGGTAATTAATTAACGGCATTGTCTAGAGCTGTAAGTACTTGTATTTATACTTACTTAGCAATAATAAAGTCTAGGTCGGAAAAACGTATCATACGTTCTCTTCAGTATGAGATTAATTCAATATAGGATTAGAAAAACCTTTTGATCTCCAAACACATTTGTAAATATTATACATATTTAATCCGTTTTTTATAAACGGGCCACCTACTGGGCCGAAATTATAAGGGTTAAATCACCATCGACTCGAAAATAAGAAGAATCCGTATTTGAGTGATACCACTAACAGCTCAATCAAAAACACGCCATAAATCTCTTACTTATATCCCTCATTTTAACGCAGTCGGGTAAAGGGCACAAGAACCCTATAAAAAAAACCCCCATAACTCTACTCGTACCATAAAACAAATAACATATAATAATTCCACTTTACACAACACCTTCACGCCGTCAAATTGACGAATAGGGGTGGGCAGACAAAAAATTAACAAAGTAAGGTCTACAAAATAAAAGAAGGGTCGCGCCGTATTAATATAATGGTGTTGAGCTGCATTTACACCGTGGTGTAACACAGGTGTGAGTGACAGAAGAAAAGAAGAGTGAATAGGTTACTTCTAGGCAAGCGTGCTACACCGTTGACTACATCATCGCTTACCATCAGTTGAGATAGTGGTCAAGCGCGAGCCCAAATATAATTAAAAAAAAAACTAAGTATTTCCTATTTTCAAAGAATCTTATAAATGGCATTTAATAGACTGATTTTAATGATATTGCTGAACAACGTTCTATTGTTTAATTAAATTTTAGGTCCCGTTTTGCGGTTTGATTCTTGTTGTATCAAAAGGTCATTTTGCGTTAGTGTTTTTTCACTTTTTTGAGGTAGAATCTTTAGAGGATTTCCGCTGAAGCGAGCTCATTAATAAGAACCAAATAGCCACAAATCGCTACCTCCACTCACTCAGGAAAAACCCTTTCCGCAGTCTACGAAACGCAATGAAATGGACCCATAGCCTATCCATTACTGAGTCAACATAGACGCACAAGTTACGCACCAGTGTAACCGCGGCCATGTATAGGCACCTCGTATTTTACGTCCAGATGTCCTCGCCTACTGGTTGTTACAAGCCTGCGTTGTGCCGATAAAAAATAACCGTTCTCTGGAACAGTTATTTTACGTGGTATGTTGTTTTTCGGAGCAGTTCTCGCGTTATTGGGTATGCTGTTATTTTGACGCATTATGTAGAAAATTAAGGACGTATCGTATGGTTATGGAAAATTTATATGGGGTTTATTCATGAATATTTTTCGGAAAGGTTGAAGAAGTCTGGTATCATTTTTTAGGTGATGCTGATGAGAAATTAAACTTCTCTTAACAATTTAGTGGTATTTGTAACTCTCAAGTACCTTATTTTTTATGGAAACTTGTCAACAATATCTTATGTGTTTTATTTCTTGTTGCAGGTAAGGCAGTGTTTTTCATCCGCAGTTTTTTAGAAAAATGTAAGTGCACATAATTAATCAATGTATTTAGGTATAGCATAGGAAAAGATGCAGATTTGTCCAATTTAACAGCAATTCTACTTATTTTCTTTCGACGGTTTTCTATCATACAGGGGTTGAATAAGAATTTAAATTGGACCCCTCTCGACACTGATTAAACAGAAAAAAAAAGCAATATATATATAAAGCAACCTTAAATTATTTTCGTCTCAAACAGTAGCCCACGAAAAAAGTTAGCTGTAACCGCTTTTACTACAGGATGTATAAAGAAAAATGAGACAGCTCTACCACGAAAAACGTTTAACCTCTTCTCGTCATCCTAACCACATCATGTCTAGCGGGATGGACTCACAGCCTCGCAATATCGTGTAGTCATCAGTCGGTAGACATGACTTCATTAAGTTACTCGGGCCAGCTCGGCCATGCTCGGCTAAACTCGGGCATGTTCGGTGTCACTCGGGTTTAGCCGTTGACGAGGAGTTCGGAACACAAAGCTTGCATTTTTTAAAGGAATTTGGGAAAGGGGTCTTAATTTGTCTGCGGATGTTGTAATTACGTTGTTTATGAACTGGGTCCGTGGTAAAATCTTTTAAAGGGAAGATTAAGTGTAGGACAAGTCAAGGCGTCGGTTGCCTTTGACTTTGGTATCAAAGTGTTCAACTGTCCATGAAGTTTCTTGCTCGTTTTAGAACGTGCAAATAGCTTGCAATTTCCTGGTTAACTGACCAGCTCATTGACAATTTAAAAGTACCTTTATCTGGTACAGGTACGTAGTTGAAATAAATTGTTTCAGATTGAGTATAATCTCTGTAACATGAGAATCCTGATTTAGAACCAAGCTTTACCAACAAGAGCAACGTATTTATAAACTAGCTTCAGCTTCCAGACTATAATCTAACTCGGTGACAAATTTCATCCATACAAACTTTCACATTTATTATATTACTAGCTTCTGTTAATGGATGCGTGAAAAATGTTTTCTTATCGTTGTCATTCTTATCTTTTGCCTATGTGCTATTCCAGACTATCATCTGTCTCTGTGCCAAATATCACTCAGATCCGTTCAGCGGTTCCCATCCAAACTTTCACATTTATAATATTAGTTAGATAAACTCACGCGTTTTTCCCGTGGGGTAGAAAGGAACTATAGAACTACGATCCTTAAATATTCCTTTTTGCTTCGTTACCAACCCTTAGCGACCTCCCTGATGCCTGATGGACGCGATTCGGTTTATATCACACGGCATACCGATAAGCGATTTTTACTAAGCGAAAATTCATTTGACCGATATGCACTGGACATTTTCTTAGAAAATACGTGCGCCATATCGCCTATTCTTTTTTTATTATTTATGGGCTTGCGCTTGACCACTATCTCACCTGTTGGTAAGCGATGATGCGGTTGACGTTGAAGCACGCTTACCTAGAAGTAACCTATTCACTCTTGACTTAAAGACTCCTAGATGGTAGCTATCGAACTCCATCAATTGACCTTTATTTCGACCAAACTGAATATCGAAGTCCCTTATCCCCGGACAACCAGTTATTAAGGCGCACGTACACCGACCGTCGTCCGATGCAATCGAGCAGTACGTGTAGTCACTGGGGAGCGCTGATTGGCTGCCTGATGACGTCACACGCTGGTGTGTCCGCCGCCCGCCGTAACGCGTGGCTAAATTAAATGTTGCGGATTTTGTGTGTTGTTAGATTAGAGGATTTCAATTTACACTATAAATGGCCCTGAAAACGGCATATTTGATGCTTTAATATGTATTTGTGCCAAATTTCATCCAGGTCAGTTCAGTAGTTTTTGCGTGTAAGAGTAACAAACATACATACACATGTACACACTCACAAACTTTCGCCTTTAAAACATTAGTGTGATAATTGTGACAGTGTGATGTTTTTATGGCTGGGTACTAATTGTCTCACTTACTGACAGAAATTGTTCTGCTAGACCTATGAAGATAGAAACGGGTCTTAACGTGCACACGAGTATCTATGAATTCATATGGTTAAAATCTGAATAAAGCGTCGTGAAAGAAGTATTAGAAGGATAAAATCATCACTTATATCTTAGGTAGATGTAAAAAGATTAATGTTGCCCGCCCACTAAATATTCAAAACAGTCAAATATTTTTAAAATGTTTTCTACTATGAAATATGAGACAAAAACATTATACAGCATTATTCATACTTATCATTGTAGTGTAAAAACAAACTTCCCTGGCAGCAATTTTTTTTATGTTACACAATTTTCACCTTAACGTCCCAAAAGTTAAGGTATTCTTTATATTTTTTGAGTTGAAAATATTATTTTTGTGCAGACCCTACTCTGAGCATCCCACAAATGAGAGTTGTCACCTGTGATACGTAAAAATAGAAATATGTAGCGACAGCGGAAAAGTTTCACCAAGTTTTTTTTTGTCACTTTATCTTTGCCTTGATGGGGCTATTTTTTTAAGAGGTATTTTGCTGTAAATATGTTACCAGAATATATTTATAGATTTGTGTAATATTAAAGATACTTTTTAACCGACTTACCAAAAAGGAGGCGGTTCGACTTCTTGTATGTTTTTTTATTTTTTTATTTATGTTCACCGATATCTCCGTCAATTGTGGACCGATTTTGAAAATTCTTTTTTTGTTTGGGAGAGTATATTTCGAAATTGGTCCCATTTTAATTTGGTGAAGATCTGATAAAGAACTTCGGAGATATACAACAGAACTCTTCAATAAATAACGGCAAATCTCTCGGGATTACTGCAATCGCATGTTTGTTCATTGTTTATACCATTTCATAATATAACATCACGCCAGAACGCTCTAAAGGGGTACGTAGATGAGTACAGTTCACCTTAGTACACTTTCATTTCACCGGTTATGGTCAGTTACATAATATTCGGGTAATCTATTCTGGCATTACAGGTACCTTAAGTAACTGCTTGCCTATTACGGAGGTACAACTAAAAAGTAAAAAAACTTTTTTACAAAAAAATACTACCGACTTCCAAATAACAAAACTACAAAGTGAAAAATAACTTTATTTTTGGAAGTCGGTGTCCATAACGCAATAAAATTGGTACCCACCAAAGACACCGACTTCCAAAAATAAAGTTATTTTTCACTTTGAAGTTTTGTTATTTGGAAGTCGGTAGTATTTTTTTGTAAAAAAGTTTTTTTTAGTAAACAAAATTTAAGAGACTGCTTTGGTTAAATTTCACAATTTATTCCATAATGTGCTCTGCAGAAAATTTCAAAAAGAGCATCAAAGCAGTCCAATTTTCATTTCGCCCTCATTCAAGGAAAGTCATTAAAACAATATTACTATTACCGGGTAGCGTAAATAAACCTACCTGAAAAGTGGAACGTTCAATTTCAGCACAATTTTACTCACACGCAGCGAAAAAATGCTTTCAATTATTTTTTATTTGTTTTTCTATTTCACACAGGTTACCAACATTTACTATGCATAAGAGTAGTTGATTACATTTTTAACACTCGTTTTACTGTTAGCATTTTTTTGCTAACCGTCCTTTGTAGCGGGTGTTATGCAAATTGTCTATTACAAGCAATGAGCTGCACATTTATGCGTAGAAGTTTTGACAACACCCTGTGAATGTGAGGTGAAACAGATTGCGAGGGGTGAAATATGTGTCTGAGGGTTTTCAGGGGGTGAAATTCTTGTTAACATCGAATTGAATACAAAGTTTTTTGTTCACACACTTGGCTTTGTTATTGTTCTGCGGAAAAGACGATTTAAAGTTATCTTGTTACTGAATTATGTTTGTACCCACTTGTGTTGAATTCTACTTCTTTTCTTTATCAGACTTAACTTTTCTAGCAAGTTTCAATAATTTCAGCAGCTTTAAACAACGTTAATTGCATCAAGTCTGTTTACCTTTAGCCAAAGCCCTAGGTTACAACCCCAGACTTAAAAAAAAAAAGTCATTGCAAAAGCGATGAAGTTTTAACACGACACTCCAAACTGGTCCATTACAAATGCATTTGCACTTTATTCAAAATTACACAAAAAACGCCTTTAAACCAATAGTCATAAAGTTCACTGCAACTGCAATTTAACGTTTGTATCTTGTTCTGAAAACAAACTTACTTTTACCATTGGTTTACACGAAATTGCACTTTATTTTGCTGGAAATAAGGAGATAACGTGTGTTGGTGCAGCTGAGTATATTCGGTGTCTCATCACATAGTTGTCTGTCTGTCTGTCTGCGTGACAAATTGTTGCCAAGGAACGATTAATGGTATTATGATGCTTTGTAGATTTATGATCTGATGTAAGATAATAGAAAATGATGTATGGTGTTTTGAGTGAACACATGGTACTATCACAAAATAGTAAGTATACAGAAGGGCCACTCCCGCCCGTTAGAAAATTGACAGCTAAATTTGACAGAATCACTAGGGTTGCTACTAAATTGATGCCGAATTTAAAAAAAGAGTAGTTTTTAAAAGTTTCAAACATAAATACAACGATTCGTCTAAACATACATCATATCATGCTTACATGCCTTAGAGGGTAGACAGGGCATCAAATATCCATTGAATATCACGAAACATTTAATATTACGCCACATACGACGAAGATTAGAGAGTAACAAGACGTAGTAATAGTGTAATAATGATCCCACTAAAAACATTAAATTGTGAAAAGCACCAAGCTCGACAAAAATATAAATGTGAAAAAACAGGTACCTAATAAAATCAAAAAACCAAAGATGATCTTAAACAAGAAGAAAATTATGCTGTGCAGTCGGAGGAAACATATTTGTAAGCAGAACCTTATTATTATGACAAGTTCCCAATTTCGTATATGGACTTAAAATAATTTATTATAATCCTAGATAATGAATTTCTAATTTGTCATATTGAAAGATTTAATGACCTTTATAACTTAAAAATTATTGAAAGAAAGAATTAAAAACAAAAAAGTAAATTCGGTCTGTAACAAATAATAAAGGTAACCCATCCAATGCAAGCAACCTCGTTACAGTACTTAATGTATGAATGACGTGACAAACGCCCGCACAAAGCACTCATGACAGCCGCGACTGAGCTCGGTCCAATATTGCCCAATATTCCCTGTAAGACCGCAATGTCAAAGTGTGTGTGCAAAATGACACTTCGTTCGTAGTGGCCCCTCTGTCTGCGGCGCGCCACCGCTTACGTACTTTGTGGTACTATGAGTAGTTGAGTACTTCTGTAGCATATTGGTTGTAAGTGCGACTGCTAAGCGTAGGGTCCTGGGTTCAATTATTGGGTAGGTTTTTGATAATTAAATCCTCAATAGCAGACCAGAATCTAGATTTGCGACGGTTGCAAAAAGTTATTTGGGGAAATAGCTAAGAATAGGCAGTAGTATTACAGAGAAAGCAGTGGTAGCCCAGTGGTATTGGCTGCGACTTACAAGTGGTTGGTCGTGGGTTCGGACCCAGGGAGGCGCTTTACTTTGTGTAAATTATTTCATCACGACTACTCTCAAAAACGGTGAAGGAAAACATCTCGAGGAAACCAGCATGTTTTAGAAACAAAACTTCGAAGACATGTGACATCCACCAACCCGCACTGGACTCGCGTGGTGGATTACGGCCCATCCCCTCTCACAGAGAGGAGGCATGTGTCCCAGCAGGATGATGTTGTTGATGATGTATATAGACATCATCGCAGGCAGTTTCCTGTTACAATTAAGTAGTCACTTATTACTTAATGTGGTAGTATAATCCCTTAAATATGTAGTGATAAAAATCGGCCAAGTGCGAGTCGGACTCGCGCACGAAGGTTTCCGTACCATTATACCAAAAACGGCAAAATATTAGTATTTTTTGTTGTAGCGGCAACAGAAATACATCATCTGTGAAAATGTCTATAGCTATCACGGTTCATGAGATACAGCCTGGTGACCGACAGACAGACCGACACTGGAGTCTTAGTGATAGGGTCCCGTTTTTCACCTTTGGGGTAGATGTAAGGATCATAACTGAGCAGGTGGCGTTCTGTAGTTTCTGCCCACCCCCACGGGTTTTCTCATGGGCCGTTCCAAGGGCGTGAGTTGATGTACAAAAAGTAAAGAACAACACCACTTCAATCATTGTCTATATTTCAAGCATAATATCCAAATATATTTCTTGATAAAAGAACTCAATATGTCCACATCCTATCGACGATCGAATCTGAACGGTGGCATGCGTTTCTCCAACTCTGACTCGCTGACGCTAGAGGAAGATGTCTCCGACGATGACACTACCGATTTACTCTTACTTGAGCTGTCCTCATCGGTCAGGCTAACATGGTAGTCGTAGAAGAAATGGTGGTTGTATGGACGTACGCCGTCCTTCGTGCCGTTGGGGCATCGATGATCGGCAATCTTGGTAAACACTGGCAAAGATAAAACCGTATATAAAATCTCAACAAAGTTGAAAAGCTTTATAGAGTTCTATCGCTCCGTGTGGACCGAACCCTTACAACAATTTGAAGAATAAAGCGTTTCTAAAAACTTTGAAAATAAGCTAGATTTCTTGTTTTTAGACAAGCCTTTGACCTCTATCTCATTTGATGGTAACTGTAAGGTGGTCGACGAAGGGGCACTCTTGTCTAGAAATAACCTGTTGAAACATGTAAAGTAGAGGCCAAAAAACTACCTTACTAAGTATTTTGTCAAAAAAACTAAGGCTGTAGAAAAAGATTATATTCTTTCAGCGATAACGGTTGTCCAAAATTAAAAAATTAAACATATTTGAGATTGATCACGTGGCATTTCATATATTTTCAATTTCACAAATGTTGAACTTTTTAAAAATCGTTGTTACTGAAGAATGTCATATAGCCTAGAGCAGGGATCACCAACTGGCGGACCGCGGTTCGTGTTCGGACCGCCAACTTATTTCGTGTGGACCTTAAGTAAACAGAACAATATAATTTACTTGTGTAACTTGAGTACGTACATTTATATTTTATCCCGCGCTTTGCCTTTAGTGCCGTCGATTCGACTGCAGAAGAGTTCTAACTTCGGACGGATAGTTCAAAGCAATAAATTACATTGTGCAAACTAATATTAAAAAAAAAAACATTAGAATGTAAATGAATGAATTACCTTGTTTGACTGGTAGAGAATGCCTAAGGCACTAAGTCCGCCTTTGTACCTTTGTGCATGAAGTCTAAATAAATAAATGTATTCAGGTATGATTGATGAGGGAGGGGGGACCTCAAACAAAAGTTATTGGTGACCCCTGGTCTAGAGTTTCTGATACTTACTAGTGCCATCCTGACAGTTCCTCATGTGCATCATACAGAGGCTCTTGAACGACCTCCTGGCTCGCTGGTATGCCCCACAGATCCATTTGATGGCAGGGTCTCGCCACTTCATCCGCATGTCCTCTGGGCACTTCGTGCACTTACGATGCCATTTTCTCCTGAAATGAAACACCACGTTATTTTTTTTTTAATATCACAGTAACATACATATATAGATCTATATTTATGGTTCAAGTTTCTCAAACATAGGCGAGTCAAGTGTCACCACAAGGAGCGGTCCTGTGCGTCTCGCAACCAGTAACCAGTAAATTATCATTAAGTTTTATATGTATCAGGTTCATAACATAACTATAAAATACTTTTTCTCATACCATTTCGTGCGTTCTACGGTAGACTTAGGGTCCCGGTTCTTCTTCTTCTTGGGTTTCTTTCTATTATCTTCGCTTTCTGACATACTCTCAGTATCCGTGAACACCACATTCAAAGATTCTGATTTACCTCCATTATTTGCTGTCGGCAAAATATAAGTTTTAATATTAACTTGAGGAAAAGTAATAATTAGTACACCTGGATAAAAGTTCTTCTTTAAATGTATTCTATAGTATACCATAGTATAGTAGACCAGAGTTAACGTGTCCCAGAGACAAAACTGAATGATTAATGTTGATGATGGTGTCGTATGTGTCTCTTATTACATAGTACTTATACATACTTATGGAATCTTCTATACAAATAAATTAAATTGAAGTGTCTGCATGTAATATCAAAATAACAACGTTTTATTGAATGCATGTGAAAGTATATACGGTACTAATAACAAATACGCAATTTTTAAGATCTCTGTCTGTCTGTTCCGGGTAATCTCCGAATCCGTTATACCGATTTTGACGGGACTTTCACTGGTAGATAGCTGATGTTATAAGGAATAACATAGGCTACTTGAATCAAAAATCACAGTTACTGTGGGATAATAAATAAATAAAAACGAGTTTTACGCGAAAGAAGCGGGCAACAGCTAGTATATCTTAAATATCAAAAACCGGTCGAGACACAGCTTGGCGAATTATTAAGCAAAAGTCTGCAAAGCAAATAGTTTTTATTTAATTCTAACTGAGATCAACGAAATTCTAGCCGATCGTATAACATTCGTCCGTTCAGGGGGGTGACCATAAGTTTTTAGAGCCATGTTATTTTGAATATGCGTAAGGGACAGATGTATAATATGATGTATGATATGACTTGTATACACTGTCCCTTTTTCACAGAACCACCAGATTTCAGAGAACCATGATAGTTTTGACAACTCATGGTACGGGGACAGGTATCTCTCTTCGTTTAAGATAAGTGTTCCTTTTTTAAGACCTGTTATATTCTAGAAGTATCATTATCATCCTTCGCAGCCCAACTTCTCTTTTACTCCTCAAATCACGACGTTATTGTGCTCTTCGCCACGTTCTAACCGTGCTGGCAACAATGTCATCAGCACATCTTCTTGCGATCTTTGGACGTCTATCGTTCACACCCATACCCGGCGTCAATCTGAAGATACATACATACCTTCATGAGACTCCTTATCAGATGATGTGGACTTGTCTTTGCGTCTTGTTTTGAGTCCATTTAGTTTATTTTCAGGGTCTTCTAATAACGTGTCGTTGGCTACAAATGCTGTCGCGATTTGCGCTACGAAAAAAGATTGTGATTAGTTTTATTGTTCAAATACTGCCTTAGTTTTTTCATAGTTATCTAAAAGTGTGGTTTAAGTTGTGGGTAAAAAGAGAAGATACGATAGTTATTAATTGTTATTGTTGAAATTATTTACGTATAAATATTCCATAATTCTTAAAAACATTATTTATTTATTCACTTTAAAGAACTCACCTAAAATCAATACAAGAACAATGCTAGTCACTCCTCTAGCCATGGCTCCACGTCAATCATTTTATACCCTTTTGTAAAACATGTGTAGAAACCCATAAATCCCAGCCATGGCAGATTTATATCCATTCGATTTGATTTTTTACGATACATGTAATTTTGTTCTTTTATTTTATTTTTATTGCATAACGTGGTGTTATATTTTATTAATTCGTACTCTAGAGTTACATTTCCATCAGTTATTTCACAGGAGAGTTCTTGAAAAAGATCAACGTCTATTTTATGGCAAAATCCAATTTACAATCGCAAATTTCTCCTTTAATTGCATCGTATCTAAGAAATTCTTTTAAAAAGTGCTTCTAGCTTCATTATACAATTGAGATGTAATAACATCGTGATACGGATTATATTCGAGAGGCAGCTGTCTATTACTCGATCTTTATTTTTACTGAGTAAAAAATATTGTTCATATCTTCTTTTACAAGACTCCTAACTATTCACTGCGTTCCTTAATACTAGGTACCATGCTACTAAAATTTTCGTTTGAGTAGGTAGAATATTATATAAGTACTTGAAAGGATATACCAAAGGCTAGGCTGTTAAAATTAAATGATTTATTATCAACGTATTTTTAATGCACAACGATATCACACTTTGTATTCGTAGAACCAGCTCCTTCCATGTCGAGGGTCGTTCTTGCATTTATTTTCATACATCTTCACGAACACTGGAAATGTTAAAAAAACTTAAAACTATTGTTATTTTAACAAATGTGATTTAGATTGTTATAAATCCAAAACAAAATATTATATTCATTTTGAATGAAGCAGCTAAATGAAATCTTGTACCTATTGCCTTGTATGAAACTTACGTGACCGATAAATCAATTTGGATGCACCGAAAATAAATCAACTCAGATTATTGCAGTCCACTGCTGGACATATGCCTCTTTCAAGTTTCACCAAAACACACAGTTTCCGCTTTTTGCATTAATTTTGTTGCCGAAACAAGAACTGCAGGTTCATCTGGGCCAACGGGTAACGTTCCTTCTTAATCCAACACCTCTAAAGCTAGTTTACTTTTAGGCTATCATCATCATCATCATTTCAGCCGAAAGACGTCCATTGCTGAACATAGGCCTCCCCTAAGCGTCGCTACGTTGAGCGATCCTGTGCGTCTCGCATCAGGCGGATTCCCGCAACTTTAACCAGAGCATCAGTCCAGTAGTGAGAGACTTTCCAACGCAGTGTCATCCGGTTCGCGGTCGCCTCTTCAGAAATTTTCATCTCCAACGGCCATCTGTTCTGCGAGCAATTTTACCTGCCCACAGCCACTTAGTTTAGCAATTCTTCGAACTATCGGCTCGAATAGACAGAATTATATTCGAACTATAATTCTGTAATACTTACTAGTACCATCCTGGCAGTTCCTATACCTCATCATGCATTCACTCTTGAAGCTTCGTCTGGCTTCCTGGTAGCCAGCGCATATCCACTTTATGCCAATGTTGGTGTGCTTCTTCAGCATATCATGAATACATGGAGTGCACGTCCGGTACATCTTTGTGCTGGATATAGAACGTCATTGCTTTCATGATATAGCTCATTTTATGTAGCATGAGTAAGTAAGAAAACGGTTATAAGAAGATAAAAGAAGAAGTTATCTTACACGCGTCTCTTTTCATCTGTTTCTTTCGAGGAACCAGTAGACATTTCGGAGCTTGACATAGAATATTGCGAAAAATCACTGAAAATAATAATAGTGTAATTAGAATAGCAACAAAATGAATTGATTTCTTCAAAGTCAAAGTCAAATATATTTATTCAACTAGGCCAATAAACGGCACTTTTGAACGTCAAATAAATTAAAATTTACAAGCAATAAAATTGATTCTTACGTGCATTCGGAAAGTAGATTGTTATGGAGAAGAACGCATAAGAAAAAGTTTAAGTATGGAGTCATACTTAAACTTTTTTTTTAAATAGGTGTTTTACAATATTTACATAATTACATAAATAAATTCATATATGTGAGGACGATGCACCCAGAATAGCTCTACACACTATACTACGTACAGGTTTATAGTATTAAAAAGCATTAACAGGACAATTATTTAATTTGATAAGTAGGAACATGGTTTTCACATACTTAAAAATATTGCAAACATAGGTAAAATACCTAATTCAACAACAACGGAACAGTGTGTGAGTCAATTACAATAACTATGAATAGGAATATATAATATCTTATTTGTATCATTATATGCAGCACGTAGAATGTAGTTCAACAGGAGGTTTAGTTAGCATGGATGGATGGATGAATGTTTGTTACTTAATCATGCCAAAACGGCTGAAAGGATCTGGATGAAATACGTTCGGAATACGTTCCCTTGGGATAATTTCCGACATCCACGCGGGCGAAGCCGTTGCTAGTACTTAATAAAAAATACTGCAATCACAAAGCAATACGAAACTAAAAATAATAATAATAATACCAACAATTAATTTCGTCATGATCCCCAAGCAAGTATTGTGAACCAAACTCCAGCTAAATATTTCGATAATGTCCGGTTATTGCTGAAGCTGCTCAGAGAAGGGCTGACCGTGCAAAATGGCGTTGTTCCTCTGATTTATCTCATGGCGCACGTAAATAAATTATCTCATAAATAAGGACGGGGTCTTTTCGCTGAACTAGTACATTTTCCTTTGGCTAAATGAAGGATGTGGGTCTTTTTGGGGTTTCAATAAGTCTCTGCGTAGCCAATTTTTAGGCGTACATTGCATTTTGAAATAACTTTAATATCAATTTATATTTTTTTAAGTGGATGAAGGAGGAGCATTGGGCATGGATTGTGTAAAAGATATGACTAGATAGAAGATCATGAGATGACGGAATATGTAGAAGAAGAAGACCATATTGAGCTGACCCCAAATAAAGTAATATAAGAACTAGAGGATGACGATAATTATGTTGAATGAATAATAAGGCAAAAAGAAGATAATAATAATGGTCTTAAGTTGTGAGGAAGAACGATGATGATAATAATTTGGGAGTAAGACAAGGAGGTGACAATAATAATGACATATTGTGACTAACGCAAGAAGAGAACGATGATGATGAAGCTTCAGAACTTACAGCGATGTCGAGTCATCCTTCTCCAGTGAGCTCGCCGGCTCCACGCTAGACTGGCCGGTATAGTCGTAGAAGTTCGGGCCTCGATGCTGTGCATCATCGAACTGCGCCAGCTCCTGCATCTCGTCCATAAGCATTAGACGGTATGGGGTCGTATAGCATTTTGATACTGGCAGATTTTTTTAATATGTATTAGTGGTACTTTAATGGAGTTTAGTTTTGAAATGTGAATACTATAGGTGCACCTCTGCATAATCCTTCGTGAAATACAGGCGTGATGTTAATGTTATGTTACCTTTATGAATCTTTAATCTATTCAAGGTAAAGTTGCATTTGTACAAAATATGATTATTTTCACCTAAGGAATATAGCGTTGGTCGTATCTTCAATAATGTGTTAAAATATATATTTTTTGGCATCAGATTCTACAAGTGTTACTTAAGTCAGCTACAAAACAACAACTTTTTTGTGTTTGTCTATGCTTTGCTAACCATGAGCTCTCGACAAAGTGACATTGATTGATAACAATTGTCAATTCCAGAATAATTGGCATGCACCACTTCACATTTCGGTAGCGAATGTCAGCACTATATATTTTGACCTTTTAGGCGATCGTTATCACTGTTCTTATTTTGTTCTCTGTCTTCTTGAAGTTCTTCTTTATCAACACATATCATCATATTCCTGCCCTTGTCTCATGTTACTTGGGGTCGGCGCAACACTTTTTCTTCTTCCATACCGTCCTGTCCCCGGTCACGCTATCACTGACTCTCTTTTCCTTCATGCCACTCCTCACACTGTCCATCCATTTCTTCTTTGGCCTCCCTCTCCATCCATCCACATTTATATTCATAAATCTTTTAGTAACATGCGTTTCAACCCTCCTCATCTTTATATATAGGAATGATTTGATTGTTTGTATTTCAAAAACTAGATTTAGAAAATTCTTTCACCAGTTGTAAGCTACATTATTCCTGAGTGACAAAAACTCAAAAAATAGTTTAGGGTGCGCCACGGGACCGAAGCCGCGGGAAAATCTAGTTGTAGATATACTATACAATATAGATTATGAAGGTTTAACATTTCAATTTTATTATTATAGAAATAGCAATGCCTTTAGTCTAATTTAATTTAAATCCTGATCATAGATTCATTCTGCGCTCTCATGTAGAGATTCATACAAAATTCATTAGTAGCTAGAAAGGTTATGATCAAAATGCGCATACTATTAAGTGTTCTTGCGATGCATGAGCAGGAACATATATCTATGTAGGTAAGGATTAGATACCTAAGCAGTTTAGTATCTGTCGTGTATTTGTAGACTTCCCAAAATGTAGACATTGAAATCTGTATTTAACTGAGCCAGCAGAAAAACATTGATTTCGTAATTATTCATTTAAATTTTTAGTAGTTATATGTAAGGTTATTTGCAAGTAAGTGTCTATGCAACAAATCGTTTAGAGTAAGTCTTTTTAAACAAAGCTGTTGAACTAAATAAAACATTATTTTATAAAATTTCCTCTAGGACAAATTCATGATTCAACAATCCACTTCATTATTAAAATTTGAATATCACAAGAATCATACTCAAAATTGAAGTTTTCATTTAAACGCAAGTAAGCATCCTCTAGACGATTTTACTTTAATACTAAGTTTTCAATTAAGTTCCGGAGTGATATTATGAGAACTAGAAACTGTTTTGACTTAGAATATAATGGCAAGAACTTAATAAGATGCGAAAAGTCTGTCATTTTGCACGCTATGCTAAATGTTTAGTCCTTTCCTGAATTCCTTATAATTTCTTATCTCGACTCAACATGGAATGAAATAGACTGGAAACCAACTTTAATATTTGTTGTTGAGAAAAGGCTAAGGTAGATTGAATGTTTATTGATTTATTAACACTCAAATGATATAAAGAAAAAATAATGTTAAATACAAAAACGACTTACCTTTTATAAGTGAAAATACAAAGATCCAGACCAACATTACTATAGAAAACTTAGATTAGATCTAAAATAAAATTCACATCTTTCAATTCATCGAACAGCCTTTAAACTGGAATTTATATTTTCAACGTCAAATCGGTTTGCATTTTTTATTACTATTGTGTAAGTTTTTTTCCATATTTTAATACAACTAAAATGTTTGTAGGTGAAGCCTACTATGGATTTTTCGGTATTTTTATAGCTATATATTATTATAAATATTGGGCAAGCCATCAAATTGATCATCATAATCACCATCAAGAGCCTTTTTAATGTTTTAATCAAAAAAAATTTTATTCAATTAGGCCATTAAGCGGCACTTTCGAAGGTTAAAAAAAGTAATAATAATTGATTCTACCGTCCATTCGGAAATGTAGCTTATTGTGGAGAAGAATGGACAAGAAACTCCACACTTACTCTTTTAAACAAAAATGTGTTTTACAAGTATTTAGTTACATTATCTTGTTGAAAAAACAATTTATATATGTAAGATCGATGTAAAAAAATAAAAACACCGCACTTAAAGCTTCTACAGTAAAGCAAACAATTAAAATACAATAAATAGGTAATTAAAAACAGGTGGAGGCAGCTAAGTTATGACCAATCCCAACTGATGGCGCCCGTTCACGAACATGACACATGGATCGGCACCACTCAGGTCAACCATCATGAAGGGAACCGAATGATCCAACACATGTGCCACCTTCAGAGAGACATTAGAGAGAGCATGACACACTATCAACTGCCAGGGCACACTGAAGTCAACGAACGACACAAAGGTACAGTAAATGGTAGATTTACAGTTGGTACATAGTACTCACATATGTGCTGTGCAGTTATATAATACAAAAATAAATTGAGTTTATACAACACAAATACATTCATACAGTCTTCAGCAGGTCTAACAATACTTCAGAACTTTTCTGCTAATAACTTGTTATTGTGCCCTAGTGACTGTGGAGCTGGACTAACTGTTCTCACTGCTACGACTCAGGCCTCCTCTCTATGAGAGTGATAGAGCAATAATCCAACACCCGGGTCCAATGCGGATTCGTAGATATCACAAATGTCTTCGATTTTTTGTTTCTTGGACATGCCAGTTTTCTCACGATGTTTTCCTTCACCGTTTTAAGAGCATTGGTGAGGAAATAAATTACAAAAAGTAATGCGTCTGCTCTGGCTCGAACCCATGACCTACCCATGACGGCTCGTAAGTCAGGGCCGTAACCACTGCGCCACCACTGCTCTCAATTGTTAGTGTTGATCAACTCAATGTTTATCTACACACATAATATAGCATCGGCAAATGCAAAAGTGGACTCAGAAGGTTAGGTTCTAAAAGGATGAGAATATAATAATATAAAATAAAACAAACAGATAACGATGCTTTTCTTTTAATATAAATATAAAATATAATATATAGCATCTTTTGCTGTGCACACTTCTTAAAACTACTCGTATTATGCATTGGAAGCCATGTCGTCGGTTACTTAAATAATATATCCTGAAAAAATAATGTTTTTATTAGTTGAAACTTAATTTACTCTTCTTAAACGATGTCACTATGTTTCTTCAGAGAAAGTTTTAGAACTGAAAGTACCACTAGACGAACTATCTTTAAACTTTGGAAGGAAAATTCAACCAGATTTTGAGGCAGGAAAATAGAACATTTTGTGTCCTGTACCAAATGATTGATTCCTTATTTTAGCTCACTAATAAGGAACATAACACTAAAATTACGGAACACTATTTCAGTATTTCTGTATGTAGTTAGACCGATCGTTAACCCAATACGTTTCTGTTCATGATTTCAAAATAAACAGGCGAATTTAATGTTGTAATGGGACCAGTATTTTAGCTGTTTCGTAATCATTTTGATTTAAATTCATCACTTTGATCTAAATCCGTATTACATCTGTACATAAAAATAATAAAAGGTTTATAAAAATCATTGTATTACTTACACATTATTCATAACATTATTACCGCGAGGCGTCATCTGGTCCATCTGAAAATTTAATAAAAGTAAATTGTTTACCAACTATTTAAAATTAAAAAAGGAAACAAGGTTCAAAGAAAGTACAAGCGAAATTCAATAACTAGTGAAGGCCCAAAGTTTGATTAAATATAATTTGCATGGCGGGCGTCCCACCAGATGCTCTCCTAATATATTTTTAATTTATGTCCAAAAAGTTGAAGGATCCGCACGGGATTACGGGGCGCGCTTGTTAAAAATTATACTAAACTTTGGGGTTTCCTTCGTAAACATCTGTGGGTGTATGTTGATCTGAAGATGTATTTATATTTTAATCAATAGCTTTTGACTTGCAGGACTTGCGAATATTGGCCATTATTTACATATATTGGTAAGTTATTGCCAATATTTTTGCCAACATTGCCTTTTCACATTCACAAAGATATGGAATGTTGACACCAACATGGCCTTTTCGCAAACATGAAATAAGGAATAACCACAAGGTTCTTTTAGCAATCGTGATAGAAACCCGTGTTTTAAAATAAAATAGGTGGTATCTACCTTTACCAGACTTCGAATATCCTATAGGTGCTGCGTAGCTTGGGGTCAAACTCTGAACACCTGAAATTTGGAAAAACATTTTAGACAGATTCGATGCCTACTCAAATTATCGTGACGTGACAAAGGCGAATTAATGACATAAGTCAATCAATCTGCCTAGTCTTTTCCCAACTACATTGGGGTTGGCTTTCAGTCTAACCGGATTCAGCTGAGTACCAGTGTTTTACATAGAGCACTGCCTATCTGACCTCCACAACCCAGTAACTGAGTAACACGGTACCCCTTGACCAACCTGGACCAACGGCTTTACGTGCTTGCCGAGGCACGGAGGACACTCGGTATGTTGAAATGGTCACCCATCCACGGTCCGACCTCGTCAAGCGATGCTTAACCTTAATGATCGACCAGTGCGGCTGTTCTTATTTAGCCACGAGCTCCTCTAATTAATGGCATAAGTATAAAAACATAATAAGTAGTTATGAAAACTTACTAGGTGGACCTATTGCTGGCATCGGGGGTTTCACATAACCCTCTCTGAGCGGCGCATGAGCATACATGTGAGGCCTATCGTAAGCCCTCTGGTACATCCCAGGATAAGACGGCGCTGGAACCGCCTGGAACCTCGGATCAAATGGCTGGTAGTGCCCTTGTGGCGGGTAGTTGTTCCCTACCGCATCTCCTTGTGTGTATTGGTAGTTTGGAGGATATCCGAAATTGTTGGGTTTGTACTGTCCAATCGTGTTACCAGTCCCGGGTAGAACTGGTAATCTTGGTGGGTATTCAGGATATTGTGGGTTCACGTATTGGGGTGGATAGTTCGGTTGATATGGGTAGCTTGATGAAGGGTCTACGTAGCCGGAGTATGGTGGTACTGGCGGTTGGTTCAGAGGATCTGTTGCTGGATTACTTTCAGGATAAATCGTCCCGGCTTTTGGACTGTACGAAGCGTATGCTGGTGGAGGCCTGTAAGTGCTGGTAGTTGGCTGTAACGCGACGGTTAGGGCTTGGTCAGAGCTGGTCACGGCATTGCTTAGTGCTGGATACGGCTGGTTGAAACCTGAAACACGTATTACGCAAATATTTACATATAAAACTGCAGAAAATTTGATATATTGACGTTTATTAATTGAATGAGAAAATCATATAACTTTTGCATACGCCGTGGCAAACTTAAACGAATGTGTCAAATATATACATAAATAAAATAAAATTGAAACAATTCAAACCAGATTTAAAAAAATTACGTTCCGCTCTCCCAAAAAATAATCAAAAATAAAACGAATTTTAACGTTGACCAATAAAACAGTGATAACAGAAGTGGCACCTGAATGAAAAACACAATTACCCTCACGCTATCACGTTCAGGGGTGAGTGGCTCCGTTAAATGGACATCGAGGTGTCAATACACTTGAGGGGCAATCTATAGCGTGGCAGTTTGCTCGATGGCGCTCATCGCTCGTTTCAGACTCACCCTTATTGCGTTCTGTTTCCAAAACGATTCACCGTATTGGTTTTCCTCAATGCTCTCGTACTAATTAGGGACCGCTATCTCGGAGGACGATTGATTTATGTACCATTGTTTGTTCTGTTATCTCCTATCAAAGTGCTACCAGGGGTAGAGGACGGTTTACGTAATTTTTGGGTAAGGCTTTGTTTTCTCTCTAATAAATGTTTTCGGGGGAAACGTTTAATTTAACAACAGATGGAGCCAATTTTGTTTTATTTTTGGTGAAAAGTCGTACCTATCTATGTTTGTACGAGTTGAAATTACATTTTCTTTTGCTGGCTGCGATGTATTTTGACAACTTCTTAGTACAAAAATGAAAATATTGTTTTATGAAATATGCTTTTGATATTTCAATATTTTACCTTACCGTATCGGGTTACTGGTCCCGTTCCATGTTTTTTTACGTCACCTGTTTCTGCAATTTTGACGGCGTGTCGCAGTGGCTCGTAAATTTTTACTTTATTTGTTTGCTTTTAATGTTCCAGTTGATACGAGTTTTTTATTTCACCCTCTGTCGCCCTCTGTCACCCTCTGTCGACCGCCCGCACGTTGGGGTGCAAACGAGCGCAAACGGTGCCATCAAATCGACAGTTATCACGCATTTGCGAAACTTTTCAACTGCCCACCGAGTGCTGAACTTTGAATGGGGATCTTGAAATGTCGAGCTTAATCTGAAATGAAAATATCCGATCAATTTTGTGAGTTCTCTCTGAAGGGAATAAATCTTTGTAAAGATTGACATAATGCTTACCTAGAAGTAACGCTAGTTTACCTGGGAGAGCTAGAACAAAGGTAGTAATTTCAAGATTAAAATGAACGTTAATTATAAATGTCTTATAATAGTTATAACAAAAGAATTCTAAACTAACCTGCTTTAACAGAATCTGGTGGATCTATGCCTGAAAGAAATGCTGAATTTAATAAGCGGAATATTAACAAAACAGAGTTTTAAATAAATAAAAGGACACTAACAGCAGGACGGCTTGGTGTAACAGTTGACTTCGACGGTTATCATGCCGACGGCAGTGGCTTCAGTACACACGCAGACCTGGCACTCATCCCAGGGGTGCTGGAAGGTCTGGTTAGGAGGGAACGGTCGGCAGGACTCATCTGGTGAAATGATGATTATGAATATCTTGTTATATGAAGTTAAAAATAATGAAAAATATAAATGCAAATTGTGGAAGTAATTTTTTGCTAACGAGTGTTGATTTTGACTTTAAAAACATAATAATCAAAAACTATAATTAAATTTCAATAAAATAATAATTTCTCGTTTCTTATACTTCTAAGACTTAATTCACAAAACTCACGTGGTGATGGTCCTGGTAGGGGTCCAGGCTTTGGAGTTACTGGCACAGGAATCGGTGCCACTGTCGTTATAGGAGGCCACGGCACTGAGAAAATATAGAATATTGGTGATGGAGACTGCTTCATCATCATCGCCATCATCATCTGCCTTTGATCGCACGTTATTTTAGTATAATTTCAGCAACTCTCGTTCCGAGACTGCCATTGTAATCATTAAAAACACCACTCACAAGGTTCCACCGTCACGACTTCTGGCAGTGGCACAGGCTCCATTGGCAGGTAGGGTTCTCTCAAGGGTTCCGTAGGCAGTGGTTCAGGTACTGGAGCTACAAGGATGGGTAGAGGAGGTACAGGCTGCTCTGTAACTGCTTCCAGTTTTGGTACTAAGGAAAAACGTATCATTGATGATGATAAAAAAATTGCAAAGACATCAGTGGAAAAGAAGCAAAAAAATTATTTGTGTGAACCAAAAAAAATGCAAGAAAAGGGAAATTAAGATAAAGCCTTATAAAGAGAAAAATCATGCTGTGTCGACTTAAAATAAATGGGATCAGAAAAACGATGATAATACATCAGAAAAGATGATGTAAAAAGAACGCGATAGAACAACAAAGAGTATTCTATCGGAATTATATAAGAATCAAATTGGATGTCGATATATAAAAAGCAAACTTATCAGAAAATCTCACCACAATCAGGATGTGGATAACAAGTTATCTGCTGTTCGTAATCTCCATCATCTAACACATTCTTGGCGCACTTGCAGAGCTTACAGGTTTCAGTTGGATGAGGGAACAACACGTTTTCCGGGAACTTCTCGCATATCGGTACTGCAATGATAAGTAAATGATTAAGGCTATATAGGTATGCTACTAGTATTTTGACTGGTGCGCTTAGAGGAATTGTCAGATATATCTTCTATCTATCTATATATATATAAAACTCAATGCCACTTTTCGTTGTTATATATTTTATAACTCACTAGCGGACGCCTCGCGGTTTCATCCGCGTAGTTCCCGTTCCCGTAGGAATACAGGGATAAAAAGTAGCCTATGTCACCCGGGCATAGTGTAGCTTCCCAACGCTAAAAGAATTTTTGAAATCGGTCCAGTAGTTCCGGAGCCTATTCGGTACAAACAAACAAACAAAAAAATCTTTCCTCTTTATAATACCAGGCCCCTCAGAAAGTATTGCGAAAAAAAGTTTTTATATATGGGAGACTGGCCAGTTATAATGTTTTTCGAAAATATGATTATTTATAAGTAAAAATAAGTAAGTTCCAATTTCAAAATTTCCCTCCACATTTTTTGCGAGTTAATTCAAAGTATTGTGTCTCACTGAAATATGGATCTGCGCCGGGAACATTTTAGAGATATGATTTTATACGATTTCAAGTGTCGCCTGAAACCGGATGAATCGTACGATAGACTTCAAATGGCATTCATGGATGAAGGCCCTTCCAAGGCAACCGTGTATCGTTGGTATAACGAATTCAAGCGCGGTCGACCAACTTTGGGGGATGACGAAAGAAGCGGTCGCCCTTTGACGGCTGTTACCGAAGAAAACGTGCTAGCAGTGAAAAATTTAATCCAAGACAATAGGCGAATTACATATCAGGAGATTCAACACATATTGAAGATTGGGTCGGGAAGCGTTCACGAGATTCTACACAGCCATCTTCGCGTGAGGAGGATAGTATCACGCTGGGTGCCGCACAACCTCACCGATGCTCAGAAGCAGGCCCGGGTGGAATGGTGCCGTGATATGCTTAACAAATTTGAAGCAGGCTCGTCTCGGCGTGTTTACGACATCGTTACAGGTGATGAGTCCTGGATTTATCAATACGACCCAGAAACCAAGCGCCAGTCGACTGTTTGGGTGTTTCAAAATGAGCCAACGCCTACCAAAGTGAAGCGATCTAGAAGCGGGGGTAAGATTTTGATCGCTAGCTTTTTTAATTTGACTGGCCACTTGGTATCAATTCCCTTACGGGATCAAAGAAGCATTAATGCCGAATGGTATACTACCAAATGTTTGCCAGAAGTTTTCTCTGTTATAAGCAACAAGCGACCAAACACAGGGCTCCGCGGGCTACTGCTCCACCACGACAATGCACCTGCGCACACCGCACTCAAAACGAGGGACTTCCTGGACAGCACGCCAGTCAAACTCCTGGGTCACCCTCCTTACAGCCCTGATCTAGCACCGTGTGACTTCTTTTTATTCCCAAAAATAAAAAATCAGCTCAAAGGGATACAATTTTCGTCGCCGGAAGATGCGCTGGCTGCGTTCGAGCAGGCTGTAAACGAGGTGTCTGCGGCGGACTGGAAAAAGTGTTTTGAAAACTGGTTTAGGCGCATGAATCTTTGTATAGAGGCTGGTGGAAAGTACTTTGAAAAGATTTAATAAAAATATATGTACGTATAGAACAATTTTTTTTAGTTTCGCAAAACTTTCTGAGTGTCCCACGTATTGGTATAGAAGAACGGGCTCACCTATTCAAACCAAATTTTTAGGCTTTATTCGGACTATTTAGCAGATGGTTTATGTGACGAAAAAATTAAAAAAAATTGAACCTTAGGGTAGGTTAGTGTAAGGTAGGGTAGGGTAGTGTAGGGTAGGGTAGTGTAGGGTAGGGTAGTGTAGGGTAGGGTAGTGTAGGGTAGGGTAGTGTAGGGTAGGGTAGTGTAGGGTAGGGTAGGAAAGGGTAGTGTAGGGTAGGGTAGTGTAGCGTAGGGTAGGGTAGGGTAGGGTAAGGTAGGGAAGGTAGTGTAGGGTAGGGTAGTGTAGGGTAGGGTAGTGTAGGGTAGTGTAGGGTAGGGTAGTGTAGGGTAGTGTAGGGTAGTGTAGGGTAGGGTAGGGTAGGGTAGGTAGTGTAAGGTAGGGTAGGTAGGGTAGATAAATGTTTGGTATTTTTATGGCAAAACAAAGTTTGCCGGGTCAGCTAGTTATTTATAATTTAATGGTTAAACCACATCTCGATTACTTAATCGAAGTATGGGGAAGTGCTGCCAAAACTCGCCTTTAAAAGCTACAAACATTGCAAAATAAAATGATTAAAGTCCTATTCAATTATGATTATTTAACATCTTCTCAAAAGATTTTAAAAGAAACAAAATTAATGTATGTTGGTCAAATTTATAAGTATATAATACCTGCATATTTGTACGTAAAGTAATTAATTGAGACATACATACACAAATAACATTAACAAAAATAATGCAAATTCAAAAGCGCATGACAAGGCAGGCTAGCGCACCACATAATTTTAAGAGCACCGAGGACAAACTACGGTAAAAGGAATGTCGTATATGAGGGGGCTGAACTCTTACCTGAAGTAATCCAGGAATAAAAATCACTTTTAAAAGGCTATTAAAGAACCACCTAAACATTGTATACATTGTAAGTTTTATAACTTAATTTTAATTTATTACCGAGCGAAACCTTCGCTTATCTTAATTATAATGTATTTTTATCCTCATAGGAGTGAATAATTGTATTATTTTTAAGATACAATAAGACCGTATTTTTTATCTTTTCTCTCTAAGTCTCAATCTCAATCTGCCTAGCCTTTTCCCTATAACTATGTTGGGATCGGCTTCCAGTCTTACCGGCTTCAGCTGAGTACCAGTGTTTTACATGGAGCGACTGCCTATCTGACCGCCACAACCCAGTAACTGTGTAACACGATACCCCTTGGCAAGACTGGTGTCACATGTCCGTAACGACTGTCAAAGATTTTTAAATGACAGCCGGGGCCAACGGTTTAGCGTAATTTCCAAAGCACGGAGGAATCTCGGTATGTTGAAATGGTCACCTATCCTCGGATCGACCTTGTCAAGTGTTGCATAACCTTGAAGATCGACCCGTGCGGCTGTTATTATTTAGCCACGAGCTCCTTTTCTCTCTAAGTCTACTCTAATGCAACTATGTCTCTAACATTTTAATCTGGACTAGTCAATTTTACGCTAAGGAGCCATCTCTTGAAACTAGCATTTTGTATTGTTATCAATATCTAGCAGAGATCTTTCTCGCTATGTATTAGCAAGTACACCTCATGAAGGAACTCGGGGATACTCAACTGAGTAACGTTCTTCGTGAACATCACATAATTCATCCCCTGTAGCATTGACAGTTCACATCCAACATGAAATTCATAATAAAATTTGTTTATTTTACTCCCCTTACGGGTTTCTTAATAATATGTCATTCAGTTATAATATTGCTTAAAACTTACGCGGTATCGGCTGGGGCACATCTGGTATCGGTGCTGAAATGGCATAAATATTTATTATGATGTGTTATTACACGTATTAACAAAATAATTGTTTTTTTTTTTAATGTCTAAAACACTTACGTAAAGCGGTCACATCGTCAGGCACAACTAAAAAATTAAATAAATTATTTTTTTAAATTTTTCGTTCCATGCATTTTTTTGTTGTTATAAACGAATTCTGATAGCTACTCACTGCACTGGGGATTCTCTTTGCATTCGATCTGGACATCAGTCTTGCCAGACATGAGGGATTCCCTGCAGATGCAGAGCTGGCAAGGGTGTAACGGGTTCGTGAATGGTACTCCGGTTGGCAGTGGATTACAATGTGCTAGAAAGAGAAACCGCTTGTCAGGTGTTAAATTCACAACAATAAAGTATTTCAAAAACAAAAAAATGCCTGTCATTAAATTCTGCGACGATAAAAATAAGTCCAAATGCTTTTAGCTACTAATACGAGCATACTAAACTAAACCGGTGGTTTCATTTGAAAACTAACGTAGCCTTTTCTGAACGTGACGTTATTAATCAAAACGACAGACTAAGACAGCTCAGTTTAAGAAAGATCGTTAATCTTTCTCAGTGAAATATTATTTCTAGATCTTGATTGGAATCTTATGAGACCTGCCTTTCGTAAATTAGAAAATCGAGATCTGATTAATTGAATTTCTTAATTACACATAGCAATAAAGTTAATAATAAATTGCTATGATGTTAGAAAGAATTGTATAAATAAATTATTTGATAGTTTCCAAGAATGCTACGAAAATAGCTACTAAATATGTGCTATATTCATGTTCGATTATCTTTGGTTTCAACTGGGATGAGTATATCAGTTGAACTTTTACAATAAAGGAACCAAAATACATCTGATCTCAACTATACAATTCCTTTATCCTGAAATACCTTTACGAGACAAAAGCTAACGCTGTTGATGTGGCTGATTTATGGTCTAAGCGCATTTAATTTGGAATCATGGATACTAACGATGAAGAAGATATACAACACATACAGTTAGAAACTGTGATTTTATTACCATTTTCTGATGCTGGAGGCAGCGTTGCGACAGGCTCAGGAAAAAATACTGCTGGAGGCAACGTAACTCGCTCTGGTGTTGGATACACAGGAGTAGGTAAAGGCTCATTAGGCTCCTGAATAGGCTGGTCCGTATTAGGCTCAGGCATTATTGGTACAGGCTCAAAGGGCCCAGGAGTTGCTGGCTGGACAGTGATGGACTCTGGTAGTTGTGGGACAGGTTCTGGAAGCGTCGGTTGAGGGCTGTGGCATCCACCACAACTCGCACATACGGGTTGAAGAAGTCCGTACTCGTTGAGGCAGATGCAGACAAGGCAGTCTAGTTCTTGAGACCAAAAGTGATGGAACTCGTTTTCCTTTGTGCATTGTATAGAGTTTTCTCCTCCTGAAAATAATAAGATTCTTCTTAAATTATTCTTAATCAAATAAATAAATTGGATAATTATTTATCTACGGAATTAATTTATTTGTTACTTTATAATATGAAACAAACACCAAAATTAAGTATTTTATGGCTAAAATGACTCCTAGTTGTTCAGATAAGAAATCAACATCAAAAATCTTCTTATTTTCTTCTTCAAGGTCTCATAGTTTTTCTCTTAGTACGAAACGATATATTATAAACTCACCAGGCATTTTATTGGGAAATACATATTCATTAGGCAGTATTGCTCTGGACTTCGCATCTGAAACAATCCATAATGATTAAATACACTCAGAAGCCGTTATTAATTATTATAAATGAAATTATTACCCTCGAATGCGATCGGCGAACTTTGTCCGCCTGAAAAATAAAATATTTCAGTAAATAAATGGAAAGTTTTATTATCGACATTATTAATTGCTTTACGTATCGATGATAATCTATCTTTTTTCATACGTGCTTAAAAAACCGTTGGTTTTATGTGATTATGTACCAATGTTTAAGTAGGTTAATGATGATTTTAGAAGAAGATGTAAAACATCGACTTACTGGCAAAGACGTTAGGTGGTCCTTGTGCTCCGTCCTCCGCCAGATTATAGCCTCCTGGTCGAAAAGGTGATTCAGATGGGTAACCACTCGCGTATGAACTTATTCCCTGACTATTTGGATAAACACCGCTGGCAGCTGGTTTTAAATCAGGATTTGCTTGTGCAGCTTCTGCTCCTGAAGGATATAACTTAGGATATGCACCACTGGGTGTATAAGGGTTATATTTGTACGGATTCCAGCCACTCTTCGATTTAAGATCTGCACTCGAATCAATTTCGTCTATTACTGGATTATATTCACGTGATCTAGCTGATGAAGTGTAGGATGAAGATAAAAAAGAGTCAGATTTTGGGTCGTTTATATTTTGATCGGGCTGATATTCATAAGCGTTTCTTTCGTCTTGAATTTTTATGCTTTTGGAATTTTGTTCCCTGTATTGGACCATAGAAGATCCATAACGCGAAAGGTCTGACTCCGGTAATGAAATGGACTGATTCGTGTTGATTTCATCTTGCGTAGGATTCGCTCTAAGTAAATTATTTGGAATTGGAACAGGTTGGTATGCTCCATTATTGATTTGTTTCTGAGAGTAACTAGATTCAATATATGGAACCATATAAGGGTCATTTGGGCCGGAATTAGGCATAGGAATGGCCTGATACGATACTCTGTCATCTGGCGATTGTGGCGGAGCATAATTATGAGTATGACTATTAGATTGAGACAAATAGGTTCTCTCGCTGTATAATCTAGCTAAAGCTTCTTGTTGTTTATTAGTAGGCTTTGGGAAAGGGATGGGTTGATACTCTTCACTGTTAGATTGAGCCTTGGCAGGATAAGGATCTCTATAAGGCACAACATACGAATCATATAGAGAAGGATTGGGATCAGGTAGAGGAATGGCCTGATACGGTGAATTCGATCCTTGTTTGTATGGTATTAGATTAGGTTCATATCGGTCTTTTTGAGGTTCTATTATAGGCAAAGGTTGGTATACCTCACTATCGCCCTGAGTTTGAGTTAAACTAGGTCCTTTATAAGGGACCAAAAAACGATCATATGGTGAGTAGTTGGGATTTGGCACCGGAATAGTTTGGTACGGTCTACTATTATCTTGTGTATGGGCAGAATTGGTATTCGATACCGGAGTATAAGAGTAAGATGAAGGAAGAGCAGAGTACGGATCCGAAACTTTTGCAGATTTTGGTAGCATAGAATTAGGCTCAATTATGGGTTGGTTTGACTCACTGTCGCTTTGGTCTGGCACCTGAGGAAAGTTTGATCCTTGGTTATACGGGCTCACATTGGGTTGGCCATTATACGCTGGTTGATATAAACCAATATCTGCTTGGTTTTGCGCTTGACCAGGGCTCAATCTTTGGCTATAGGGGTTGTACGCAGAATCCTGTTGATAAGGCCCACTATCAGCTTGCAGGTTCGCATTAGGTGAAGGTTTGTAAAAACCATTAACTGCTTGTCCTTGGGGTGAATTCAATCCAGAATTGTAAGGGTAGGATGGAAGGTAAGGATAGGAATTAAGCCCTTGCCCGTATGCGTCGCTATTAATTGCTTGAGCCTCTGCCTGCGAAAAACTGGATCCAGGTGGTTTATAAGGACCCAATTCTTCATTGAAAGGGTTAAATGGCGCTGCTGGTCCTCCTCCAGCTATAGCTGTTGCCCTGAACTGAGCAGAATCTGAGAAGCTCTCAGCATAAGCCGAAACAGATCCGTCCTCATTAGATTGGGCTGCAGCATTACTCACTGCCGAGTCTGGGGAATTAAAAATAATGTGAGTATGGCCGTCTTATCACGCATATTAACCGAACTTATAACAGCATATCGACGGTAGCAAAGAACAAACGGCTATATACAAAATCACCAGTTTTCAGGTGAGCGTTTTTAACGCGAAAATGTTATAAGTTCTACAAGAACAATGCCAGCTTTTATCAAATTTGCAATAGTAAATTAATTAATCATACGGCATTTCGAAAAAAAACAGTCAAGGTCAGGTAACTGATATATATATGTGTTAGGTACAGTAAAAGCTCGAATAACCAGTAACATCTAATATTTACCTAATCTTGTGGTAAAAGTCCAAAATGTTTTATAATAATCGGTAATTTTACCAGAAACCCTAAAATGTAACGTGAATCTTAGGATTTTCGAAGAAAATAAGAACAATTATGTACATTTTAGGATATGAAATAGGATTTGAAAACGTTTCCTATGAAATTTAAAAAAAAATCGTCCAATAAACATAATGCCGACTTTAATAAAACAAGTCAATCAGTACGTAATATTGTTCTCATTATTTTTCGTATCATAGTGGGTCATAGACATCACAATTTTTCAATATTTATAAGTATTCGACGTAAGTACTAAGATTCACCCGTGTGATTACTGGTAAAAGCCCAAAAATAATTATTATAATACGAACTCGAATATTATAATAATTATTATAATAATCGTAAATTAATATACGTATTCGGTGAGTCATGTGCTACAAAAACTCAAATAAAAGCAAAAGGCGTGCGTTGCGCGGCGCACGTCTGTATCCGCCTTTAGGTTTTACCGGTAAATCCTAAGTTTTGCCGCGGTTCGGGCTTTTACAGTAACATTGTAATATATATTTTTCGAAATATGGCATATATATTTATCTACTTCGCACAACATAAATAACTAAATCAGTTTGTTCTCGTTTTCTTGCCAAACATTAATTTAATTAATTTCTTATACTATCAATGTTTCTAAAATTTAATATTATGATATTTAGGTAAAAAAATGTGGCTGTAGGAATAATTAAGTGCATTATTACTAGATTAAAAAAGTCGACCGCCCATGCAAAAACGGAAAAACTGGAGTTGTACAACGCACACACGGGCAACTACTGTAGATATGCGTTTGTACTACGCTACTTCGTCAAAATAGGGTGTCTTTTTTATATGCGACAAAATAATGAGATTTTTTATGAAAAAAAAACACTACATATAGTAAAGAATTCTGAATTCAATTAAATAAAAAAGTTCTTGTTTGTTCTTGGCTAGCGTCGAAATTAATGTTGTTACCTCTTCGAGCATCACTTTCGCCAACATCCCCCGACCTTCCTTCATTTGATCGAGAATTTGTTTGAGTTATACCTAAACTTAATTCTGAAATTTGTAATAAATTTTACGAGTCAATTTACATTTACCGTACACCAGCAACGGATTCTGAAAATACGTACCTACCTGAATAATATCATAAATTAATATATATTATCATATAAGTATACCATGAATAATAATAATACTGCCTGAATAATATCATAAAATATGCAGTTGATCAATTATTAAAATTCTTACCATTTTTGAGATCACTGGGAGCTTCTAAGTCACCGCTTTTACTTAAAACTACGTTTTCTTTCGCCTTGTCGACGTCTAAATCTTCAGCTCTGCCTTCAGATAACAGGAAGGCAAGGAGGCATATGCCTCCAAAGAACCTAGCCTGCATCCCGGCTTATTGCACTTGACCCCTAAACATTTGGTTCTCCAGTCACCATGAACGACAAATCCCATCAATGTGTTCTCGAACATTTTAAAGACGTATTTATAAGAAATATTATAATTCTGTGTGAAGTCCATTTGACGTTTTAGTATTGGTACGGTCTATGATTTATTATGATTGTAATTATCGTATGTAAGTGCGTGTGATTCGATTTGTTACAGAATAATTTATTGTTCTGTCAGTTGGACGTGTGTTATTGATGTATAACTTAAGTATTGGACTTAAGCGCAGGCCACACCGCCAGCTAGCGGGCGGGCGGGCTAGGCGGGCGAACATCGTTTCACCTCTTTACATACTTCGGTTCACACCGCGAGCTACCGACTAACCTAACGAGCTAAACTAACGAAATATCCGACGATTCCAGCGAAACTACTCGTTCACCTCGTTGGCGCGCCCGCGCTTCACTAGCTTAGCTCGCCCGCCAGCCCGCTCGTCCGGTTCGTTCGCCCGTCCTCCCCGTTTCGAGTAGACTAGTCGGACGCTCGTCTTTCGAATAGCAGTGTAGTGTAGCTTCGCGCGCTCCGCCCGTCGCTCGTCTGTCCGTAGTTTTCGGTGTGAACCTCATAGTTTAGCTCGCCAATATTTCGCGTAGTTTGTATAGTTTCCTTCGTTTGCTTCGCCCACCCGCCTAGCCCGCCCGCCCGCTAGCTGGCGGTGTGGCCTGCGCTTTAGGGTTCAGGTAGAGGAACGACAGAGGACCAAATAAATTATTAGGTTGTTTAATTGTTGTTGTTTGCGTACTTTAAAATGTATCAGTATACTCTACAGAACATTGACCTTGGAAGAACATGATTAATAATTCAAGTATGTCGATGATACAATCATCGATTTCAACAAATAACTTTGTTCAGTCAGCTGTGAGTCTAAGCCTTAAACTTTTTCGTTTTAGTCACTTATGTATGTTTGTGTTTATTTATATTAGTAAAACAGCGCTTCAGTGAAACGGTTTTATACTGATAATAATTATTATATTTCTGTAGTAAGAGTCATGCCCAGTGACGATGATGGAACTGCGCAAAAAAATGACTTACTTTAAAAAATCTAAATTAATGTGTTATATGCGAAAATCTCCAGCGAAAATGCTAGGACTAAAAAGTAGTTAGTAATGTGAGAAATTAATTCTCGGAGATAATATTTCTTTAATATTTGGGTTATATTAAAATTAAAATGCAGATGTATACCCACTAAATGCTTTATTATAAATACATATAAGTATGAAGTTTGCTCGTTATTTTCTAGATGCTTCAATATATTATATAAACAAAATCAAATCCTCGTTATTGCCGAATTTGTAGAGAGATCATTGTGTTGAGATTCGGTCTGTAACAAAAAAGAAATTATCATTACTATCTGATTTACTGTCTTCAGAAGAGTTGTCTTGATGTTTATTTGCTCAGCAGTCAACTGCGAAGGGCAAGGCTGGTTGATCTAATATATTGGGATAATGATGTATTCATTTTTATCAAGTGGCATGTAATGGTGGTACAGATTAAAAAAGTTACCGCAAGATGGTTTTGATCCTGCCACTTGTGTGACAATTATTATAAGATTTAGTGCACGTATACTTACAGAATCTTAGAATGCCGTGATGTGTGATTACGCTCTCATTCTGAGCCTGTGCTTGCGTTGCTCAGCGTTGCGTTTCTTTCTCGATTCATGCTCGACCGGAATGTCATCATCATCATCTGAAGGCTGGCCGGATCTAGGTTCATCTACATCACTCTCTGGTTCTCCACTTCGAATACCAAAGCCAGCGTTGGCCAATGCTTGGGAAATAGCGCTTGATCCTCCGTATCCGCCATGACCGCCACCGGCGTTGGCTGCTGCGGCTGCTGCGGCGGCGGCTGCACTAGCATCTCCATAACCACCGTATCCGCCGGCATTGGCTGCTGCGGCTGCTGCGGCGGCGGCTGCACTAGCGTCTCCAAAACCACCGTATCCGCCAGCGTTAGCAGCTGCAGCTGCTGCGGCGGCGGCGGCGCTAGCGTCTCCAAAACCACCGTATCCGCCAGCGTTGGCTGCTGCGGCTGCTGCGGCTGCGGCGGCTGCGGCGGCACTAGCATCTCCATAGCCACCATATCCAACACCACCTGCTGCGGCTGCTGCTGCAGCGGCGGCGGCTGCATTAGCTTCTCTATAACCGCCGTATCCGTCATATCCTGAAGGTGTGTTAGCGGCAGCTTGGGCAGCTGCACTAGCATCTCCGTAGCCACCTACTCCACCAAATCCAGCTGCATTGGCAGCTGCTTGCGCGGCAGCATTGGATCCGCCGTAACCTCCATAGCCATTTGCGACGTTAGCTGCTGCTTCAGCTTCTGCTAAGCTGTATCCACTTCCGTAACCTCCATTTGCAGCGTTAGCAGCTGCTTGAGCTTCTGCCATGCTGTATCCACCGCCATTACCTCCATTAGCGGCGTTAGCGGCTGCTTGAGCTTCTGCTAAGCTGTATCCACCTCCGTAACCTCCATTTACAGCATTGGCGGCTGCTTGCGCGGCAGCGTTGGATCCGCTGTAACCTCCATAGCCATTCGCTGCGTTTGCGGCTGCTTGAGCATCAGCAATACTGTATCCTCCGTAACCTCCATTTGCGGCGTTAGCGGCTGCTTGAGCGTCAGCTTTGTTGTATCCACCGTAACCTCCATTTGCGGCGTTAGCAGTTGCTTGAGCGTCAGCTGTGCTATATCCTCCATAACCTGCATTTGCAGCATTAGCGGCTGCTTGAGCGTCAGCTATGCTGTATCCGCCGTAACCTCCATTTGCGGCGTTAGCGGCTGCTTGAGCATCTGCTACGCTGTATCCACTACCAAAACCGCCATTTGCAGCATTGGCAGCTGCTTGAGCGGCAGCATTGGATCCGCCGTAACCTCCATAGCCATTCGCGGCGTTAGCGGCTGCTTGCGCGTCGGCGCTGCTATATCTTCCTCCATAGCCAGAACCAGTTACGGCGTTTGCGGCTGCTTGTGCGGCAGTATTGGATGCACCGTATCCGCCATAGTTATTTGCGGCTGCTTGAGCATCTGCTGCGCTATATCCTCCACCATAACCAGAGCCAGTCACGGCGTTTGCGGCTGCTTGTGCAGCAGCATTGGAAGCGCCGTATCCTCCGTATCCGCCATAGCTATTAGCAGCTGCTTGGGCATCTGCTGCGCTATATCCTGCGCGATAACCTGCACCAGTCACAGCGTTTGCGGCTGCTTGTGCGGCAGCATTAGATGCACCGAATCCGCCATATCCGCCATAGCTATTTGCGGCTGCTTGAGCATCTGCAGCGCTATATCCTCCGCCATAACCAGAGCCAGTCAAGGCATTTGCGGCTGCTTGTGTGGCAGCATTGGAAGCGCCGTATCCTCCGTATCCGCCATAGGTATTAGCGGCTGCTTGAGCATCTGCAGCGCTATATCCTCCGCCATAACCAGAACCAGTCACGGCATTTGCGGCTGCTTGTGCGGCAGCATTGGAAGCGCCGTATCCTCCGTATCCGCCATAGGTATTAGCGGCTGCTTGAGCATCTGCAGCGCTATATCCTCCGCCATAACCAGAACCAGTCACGGTGTTTGCGGCTGCTTGAGCGGCAGCATTGGATGCACCGTATCCGCCATAGCTATTAGCCGCTGCTTGAGCATCTGCTGAGCTATATCCTCCGCCATAACCAGAACCAGTCACTGCATTCGCGGCTGCATGGGCATCTGCGGCAGTGTATCCAACACCATATCCTGCCCCAGTATTAGCTGTTGCTTGAGAAACTGCGTTAGCGCTTCCTCCTCCGTAGCCACCATAGTTAGCTGCAGCGTTGGCAGCGGCGTTAGCACTTGAGTAATCTCCTCCATAATCTATCAATGATCCATAACCAGCATTGGCAATAGCATTTGCGTTGGCTGCAGCATTCCCAGCAGAATTGGCTGCTGCATTAGCATTCGCTTTAGCCCAGTCCAATCCAGCGAAAATGTTTCCAAATTGTCCACTTCCAGTGTTGGCTGAGGCATCTGCTGATGCACTGGAGCCGCTAGGGAAATAGCCGTAGTTGAAAGGTCCGAAATATCCATTATAACCGCCAGTATTGGTGTTGGCCGCTGCGTTGGCTTCTGCATTGGAATGTCCGTTGGAGCCTGCGTGAGTATTAGCCGATGCACTTGCTGAGCTCCAGCTTGATCCACTATCTGGGCCTAAAAATGAATAAGCTATCATAATATAAAGGTCACACAAATCCACGTTTCTAAATGCACAACCTTGCATGTAGATTGTAGAGTCACAGCTACAAGAGATCAGGCATAATTCAGATAGGGGCACTATTTCTTACATAAATTTATGATTAAGTTTGATTAAATTGGGAATCCACTACAAGAGGAAATTACGTTGCATATGTTTTACTACTTACCAGATATTAGGGGCTGTTGTTGTACTGCAAAACATTGATGATTAAAAAAACAATCTTGACGATATAATTATTCAATTTCGCATTAATCTTAGAATGTGATTACTTACTCAAACAAGTGGAGTCAGGGTGAGTTTCGATGTAGACGTAGTTGTAAACAACTTTGCAAACGTGCACTTGGCAAGGTTCTGATGGTACGCGGAAAGGCACCAATGGTTGGTGGTTTCTGCATTCAGGGGCTGGAAACGTATGTATTCATGATAATTTAATTTGACAATGAAAAGACATTGACAACGATGAAGGTTTCCACAATGAAATCTTTCTTACCTACGTATAGAATGACTGGAACGGGGTAGTACTTGGTTTCTGTAAATAATACATGTCTATTAAAACGCAATCTGTAATTTGAAGATAAATAATCAAAAGACGCTGAATATTTCTGTTAAATAAGAATTTGTCGGCATTTTATTCAATATAATTATGCGCAGAAATTTTTTAACACTAATATTTATAATTTTCACATAATATAATTTCGTATTATGTCGTTTCGTCACAGAAAACGGCTGCGAAAGTACTTATGGGTCATTATCTATTCCCTGTGCATATATGGGTTAAGTTAACCATAATTATATAAATTTCACTAGTCTATCTATGTCACCCTTACCTCCGGGTACTTTAACAGGTACAGGGACTGGTATAATCCTGTCCTTGCCAGGAACAGTGATGTAGTGATTCACTGGGTATGGAACTGCTATCGGTGCTGATGGCACAGGAACGGGCACCTTGACCTCCGGGCCAGGTACCTGCTCGATGATCTTGATGGGTACGGGCACATACTTAGGTGGTTGAGGTACTGGATACGGCCTATGCAGAGAAACAACCAGTGATGTCCAGAATTAGAGGAGTGGCAATATTGAAATTGATGAAGAGGCAGAGGTAGGTCACAGAAAAGATGGATGGATTGTGTGAGGAGTGATATGAAATAAAAGGGAATTAGTGATAGCGCCGAGCCAGATAACTTGGGACAAGACCTGGAAGATGATGATGATTACAATATTGAAAATATATTTTTGAAACCAGTAATTTTTAACAAAAGAGGAAGAAAATATGGACGCTTAGTTTAAAATAATAATTACAGCTACGATGAAAGTGATAACCATAGATATAATAATACAAATATAATCTATGGAAGGACAAAAAAAAGCAATTCAGAACCCAAATAGATTGGTACTCGAGCAGAAGGATAAATAGCTTTGCAATCAAAATTCTTACCTGTCTACAGGGTAAGGTACAGGTATTTTCTTCTCAACAGTCACTGGGACCGGTACAGAAGGTCCGCGAATGTAGATTTTTTCAGCTGGTACCGGAACGGGTACGGGTACTGGTACCAAGATGTGTTTCCCTGGTATTGGTACCGGTACGGGGTATGGACGCGGTGGTCCTGGTATGAACATGGGAGGTGGACCTGGGGTGGTGATTAAGATTATTGTGGTTGATCATTCAAACTATAAATAAGACACTTCCGAACTATATGTGCGTTTGTTACGTCAAAACAGGCTTCTTTTAAAAAGCAGTCAACGCGAGCATTTGTTTCACGAATTTGTTTTGAGAGCATTCATTGCAAGATATTTTTTTTACGGGTCGATCATTTATTTACTTAACAAATATTTGTTCGCAATCACAGCGATTAGAATGTTTCGTGGCTGGAGAGTGTTACGTGCGTCAGTGGTTCATAAGTCGGCATAAATATATTTATATCATTTAAGTTCAAAGGGTCTAAGGCAGGGATATTCTACCGTCGATAATGATTTTCAAAAACTCTAAAATGATGCGATTGTTATGCACTAACGTAATCTGTTTGTTTGTAAAGGATAAACTCAAAAACTTCTTAACCGATTTTGGAAATTGTTTCACCACTTGAAAGCTACATTATGCCTGAGTGACATAGACAATATTTTATCCCGAAAATGAGTCCTGTAGAGTGAACCACGGAAGCTTAGCCGCGGTGAAAAGCGAGTTCCACATATTTCGAACTTTTGACAACCGGTATCACTTTATCAAAAATTATAGTTTACATTGAACGAATGAATACTCACAGTACAGGAACTGATCCTTGGGTGTGGGTTGAGGTTGTGGTGGTGGTGGAGGTGGTGGATGAGGGATAGGTACAGGTTCAGGCATAGGAGGCAGTGGGATGATGTGTGGCAACGGTATCGGCAGTGGTAGAGGCAGTGGCGCCGGTGCTGCAAAAAAAGAAACAAGGCTTCTTGAAGTGCGTTCGTATATTAAAGTGTACTTCAAATATTTTTACATTCATCTTTAAAGATGAATGTAAAATGATTTTAAGTACACTAACTGGTTTCAATATCAGATTTACATAAAACGAAATATCCTTAGAGAAAGCTTTTCAACGCAAAAGAAGACATAACAAATAACTTTTGTAAATTTTCCTAAAACTGGTGCACCTGGTTATAGATATGTCATTATAGAAAACATAAGTATTATTATTATCTATGTTATTAATAAGTAATTTATTCAGCTGATTAAAATAAATCGTTACCTGGCGCTGGCTCTGGTTCTGTTAATAAACATTGCAATAAATTAGTTTTGTATTTATTTTCACTGATTGTAATTTAAGTATTTAAATTTTGTTTAATGAGTTTATATCTGGTGGCGGCAGTATTTGGTGTTCGATTGTCCCGATATTAAATCGATAAAAAATAGGTGAATGTTGCTATAAAAATACGAGGATGAATTAATGTTAATGCGACTAAAATAAAGAACGTATTTTTTTTATTCTAGTCAGGCCATAGTTCCTCTCCATTATTTGAAATCATAAGAATGTCCTTCTCAGATTGTTAAACCTAACAGAATATTTTAAATGATTAAAAGCACACAAACCTGGTGCTGGTGGGAACGGAGTGGGTCCGATCTCTGCAATGAAAAATATTACGTTCATATCAATCATAGTTATCATTTAAAAATAAAATTTCATAATACTATTTTCGGTGGTAGGCATTACAAAAACTAATAAAGGGATTGGCACAGTATTCAGTATTATACCATTTCTGTATAAGGAAACTATATTTTATATTTGAGCAATTAATGTATTTTTTTAATATGAATTTCAGTAGCTGCAAAAACATAAGATTTGCTACTGAAATTCAAATGTGGTTCCTTGAAATATGACATCGTACTAAATGGCAGCAAAGTCCATCACATTGTCACGTTAACTTATCTTTACATACCTGGTTGCGGCGCCGGTACTGGGGCAGGTGCTGTGAAAATGCAATATAAAAAAATAAAGCTTCGTCGCTGAAAAATCAAACTCAACGTCAAACACCTTTAGATCATAGAGAAATTAGAGAAACGGTGCTGCAATGTACAAATATCTAGACGTATATACGAAACCATAGTTAACAGTACAGAAACAAGATGTTTCAATGTCATACCAATAAAACAATAACCACTTACAACAACCTTTAAATGATCCAATACAATATTTTGAAGAACTTAAGAATTCAATTATTTAAAATATACAATTTGATACAATAATGAAAACCTGTAAACTGAGCGGTGGATTTAATAATTTTGATAAAAATAATGGTAAAAGAAGCAATTAATCCGAATATAATTATTTGAAGTAAATCATTAATGCAAGATGAAGTAACTCTGTGACGAATTAACAGAAACAAAATTTATTTAAAAAAATGGTAAAAAAAAATATCATCTTAATTACCTGGAGGTGGTAGTGGCGGGTAAATTATGTCTATTTCTGGATATACTAAAACAAGAAACAAAATAAGTTTCAGTTATTTTAGCCTTTTAAAACACATTTGTATAAATGTATCACATATCACACTCAATAATGTGGTCAGAAATATATAAGTGATTATATAGTTATACCTGGTGGCGATGGTGGTTGTGGAATAGGTTCTGAAATAAAAAATAAAAAAAAAACATGAAGTTAATCTTTACCACTCCAGAAATCCAAACGAAAGAAAAGAAGAAAATGAAAGTCCGTATGGTAACGAATATAATACAGTTTAAACTCATTTTGAAAAAACAAGCACAAGCTGACCTGTTTACCTCATTTAAATTTTTAGATAAGATTATAAGTAAATTCTGTATCGCCAATAGTGACAAATTTTAGACCAACAAAGCTCTGTACATTTATACTAAGTGAATACATGAAATACCTGGTTCCGAAGGAACTATATGCGGAAGAGGTTCTGTCAACAAAACATTTATCATAATGTGTGAATAATAAAAATATTTTGAAGGAAATAGCAGACAAAGCTTTTTAAAAGACGAAGGTAAGTATCTTGAAGTGACCTGCTAAGTCATTGATGATGAAAGAAAATAAGAAAAACCAATAAAAACCGAGGAATTACCTGGCGCTGGAGGTGGTGGTATTATTATTTCAATAACTGGAATTAAAATAGAGCAAAAATATTAGATCCACATCGTTAATAGGAGTGCAATGCTAAGTAATGTTTATTTAGAATATAATATACCTGGTGCTGGTGGGAACGGTTGTGGAAGAGGTTCTGCAAAAAGAATTAATCCAAAATATAACTTTTCCTTTGATATAAATCAATGAACATAAAAAACAGAAACAATACCTTTGAGTTCATATCATAAATACTTACAATAGAAAAACAAAGAATGTGTTATTTTTTTAGGGCTCAGAACTTTCGAGTCATTCGAAACGAAAGTTTGAGAGGAGATTCAGAACAAAGACCAAATCACAACAATTTATAGGCATTAGGACTAAAGTGAGAACTGATTATACCTGGAGGTGGTTGTGGCGCTGTGAAAATTTCATCGTGTTTATAGCATTTTAAATTATGAAATTAATCGTCATGTTTTTGCAAGAATAAAACGAAAGATATTTAATTGTTTGACACCATGGCAAACTACGGTAAAAAACCATATTGTTCGAAGGAGCACAGCTGTTTAACGACCTACCAAATGACGTAAAAGATTAACAGATTTAAACTAAAACTGAGAAATTACGTTTATGAAATGTAGTCATACCGCATATTAAATGTTAGCAATTACATACTTCCTATATATTTGTTTTATATAACTTCACCAACACACATCGCAGGCAAAATGTATTTATTTAGATATAAGCAATTACTTTGTATCTCATTTTAAGTGAACCCATGTATTGCTCTTAAGAGAATAAATTCTTTAAACTGACAATAGTAGATGAAAACGAAACTAAATCCTGGGGGTGGATATGGTGGTATAATAATTTCTATTATTTCTGAAGTTACTGCAAAACATAACTATTAGTATACAACATTATTTCAGTTAAAGAAAAAGACGTAAACGAAATTATCTCTCTTTATAAATGTACCTGGTTGCAAAGGTGATGGTGCTGGAGGAATAACGTCTGTGAAAAATCACAATTTAAATCATAATATAGATTCACTTTAACCTCAAGATCAAACAGAAATACTCTAGAGATAAGGAAAAATAATCAAACGGAAAAGAACAAAATAGCGCTAATGAACAAGAAACAAATATAGAAAAAGAAGAGATCATTTTTAGAATTCTAAAACTAGAACAATTCTTATCAATGGAACAGAAAACTTATGGTTGAAAAATCAAACGATAATCTATTACTACCTGGTTGTGGTGCAGGTGCTACCATTTAAAATTGAATATTAGATATCTTTAACACACTAGCTATGAATCGAATATATTCGACGCTAATTAATTGAACATTAAGATTTAGAATATGTACTTGGTGGAGGTGCCTTTGATATCAATCAATAAACTTCAGAAAAATCAGATTTGGAAAAAACCGATGCACAAATATCTATAGACAGTAGGAATATTAAGTGAGAACTTCTTATACCTGCTGGATGAAGTAGTTGTGGCACTGTGGAAAATTTTAACGTGTTTGATATGAAAAATAAAACGAACTATATTGAATTGTTTCGCACAACAGTAGAAAAAAACGGAGCTATTTCATAATATTTTATCTGGAGCTGGTAGATAGTGGTGGTATAATGATAGGTAGTGGTATAATTACTTCTACTATTTCTGGAATTAATGCAAAACATGACGATTAATATTCAACATGATTTTTGTGCACAATACAAAAAAAAAAAACGACATGAACTGCTTTCGTAAATATACCTGACTGCTGAGGTACATTAATAAAGTCTGTGAATATCACAATTTATACCATAAAATAGATTCAATTCAACCACTAGATTATTAATAAATGCATTCTTTAGAATATAGAGAAAGGAAAAACAATCAAACCGAAAACCGCCAAATAACAGTGATTGGCAAGATAACAACAATATACATAACCAATCAGGAGGCAATAATACCAATATACACTAAACTAGCAGTTCCCCGCGGCTTCGCTCCCGTGGCCCGTTTTCGGGATTAAAAAATAGCCTATGTCACTCAGGAATAATGTAGCTTTCTAATGGTGAAAGAATTTTTGAAATCGGTCCCGTAGTTTCAGAGCCTATTCGGTACAAACAAATATACAAACAAACAAACAAAAAAATCTTTCCTCTTTATAATATTGGTATAGATTTCAAAATAGAACGCCTCAAATTTATCAACAAGAAACATAAAATGCTCAACTATTGCTACCTGGTTATAGCGCAGGTGCTGCCAATTAAAAATATATATCTACAATACCCTATATATAATTTGGAATATATACATTGTAATTATGTAACCTCAAAATATACTTGATTGAGGAATCAGCGGAGGTGGAGGCAATGGTAGTGGTACTGTTGATAAAATAATATAAATCAAATATATATGAGTATTTAGAAAACCAATTGAAATTCAATATTGGAATACAGATCTAAAAGTAATCGATATTGAAGAGGTGACAGCTTGACATTATCATATTATCAAAATATAATTAAATCATTCAATAAAAATAAGTAGCTGCAGAAAAAGAAACACTGATTTTCCTTCTAACCTCTATTTTAAATGATAATACATACATGAAAGTAATAAATGGTTGAACTCAAGATATCGTAAAAACGATCTGTTGCCATAGGAAGTGATTTTATACCTGGTTCAGGTAGTTGTTCTGGTTGCTGTGCTGATAGAAACGATACTTGTAAATATTTATCGTTAACCAAGTGTTACATCAAACCACAGTAATAATGTGTGCTATTAATTTACCTGATGGTGGAATTCCTGATATTTCTGGCACTAGTCAAAAATAAAGAAATTATGCCACTACAATACTCTCATGATTGATTTGATTTTAAGTTCAATGTATTGCGTAGGTAGTCAGTAAAATGTACCTGGGCCAAGAGGCAACGGAATGGACGGTGACGGATGTGGTACTGTGAAAAAGTTACAAAAATATAACAAACAAACGACATAATAATAAATAATATTCTTAGTAAATACATAATAATGTAAATATCAATCAGAAAACATCGGGCTGTTGTATCAAAAGTAATATTTCATCAATTTACCGGGCTGTTGCAGTGGTTTTGGTTGTTTTACTGCAAACATATTAATTATCAGGCAGATAAACTTCAATATTCCAAATGAAATTAGGGGAAAGCGAATTGTATTCCCAAATTACCTGGAGGGATCGGTGGTGTTATTAATTCTGGAACTAATACAGAAATGTAATATATAACTACATTTTATTTCAGCCATTTAGTATGGAGGATTTCTTGTAGAAAATGAGACATAATATGCCTACCTCGACAAGTCAGAACCTTTTCATTTAAAAGAAGAAGATGAAATCAAATTGAGAGTTTGAAATTACCCGCAGGTGAAATTGGTGTTATTATTTCTATTATCTCTGGAACTAATACAGAATGAATAAATTACGCTATTGTATTATTAGCTTGAATATTTTTATCTCTTTATTGTGTATTCATAAATATAACTGATATAGAAACCATTGACGGTGAGAAAGGCGGTACTGTAAAAACGCCAATCAATCAAAATTGTAATAATCAAACACAATTAATTGCATTGTCATAATAAATTAAGAAATTATATAATTTGTATACCTGGTGGTGCTGGTGGCAAAGGTGCTGCAAACACTTTACCTGAATTTAACCGGGCTAGGGTAAACTTGACATTTTTAACAAGGATAATAATTAAAGTGACCTACATTGTAGAACTATTTCAGACAAAAGTAGGGAAAAGGCAAACAGCTCGAAGTTACCTGGAGGTAGATTCGGTGGTGATATTAATTCTGGAACTAATACAGAACAGTGAAGTCAGGCTTCTGTTAACGCGAGTCATTTTCTCTGAGCTTTATTCTAATATACTTTTGATACATTTTAAAAAATGAAGTGGAAAAGTTTAACTTCTAAGAGATTACTATACCTGAAGGTGGCGGTGGTTGTAAAAACACTGCAAGAAATTAACTTGTCAAATATCAATGCACCCAATCGTAATGCTATAACTTATGTGACCAACATGGTTGAAGTATTTAAGATAATATTAGGTCAAGGCGAATCAAATTATTTGAGCATTAGCTGGAGGAGGAACTGGTGGTACAACCACATTTACAACTTCTGCAACTAAAGCAGAAAAAAGAAGTTAGACGGTTGCTGAGGAATTTTAACTTTAAATTAACATCTACATTGTACAGTCAATAAGGAACCGCAGGGGGTGAAGGAAGTGGCTCTGTGAATAAGCTAAAATATAACTTTGTATTTCATCAAAATTCGAACATTAAACTTGATAGTGATAAATTTTATAGTTATTAGAGTATATTTATATATATTGTTATACCTGGCGGTGATATTAGTGGTGGTAAAGGTGCTGCAATAAATTTAATTGTCAAAATAATTTAAGAATAATAAAATTACATTGATCCTGTATATTATATAGTGACTACGTAATACGAGTAATAAACCTGACGGTGTAAATGATGGTGGCAAAGATGCTGCAAGAAATTTACGTGTGTAAATAATCTAAACCATAATAACAAAATATATTAATCTTGTATTTAATATGGAATAAGTCGGAGTAAAAGAAGGCTGACAGATTTAATAAAAATGATAAGATAAACGAGTTACATCAAATGATAGCACCTACCTGGATGAGGAATTGGCGGTGCCGGCATAATTACATCAACTTTTATAACTAAAGCAGAAATAATAAAATATTGAAATTTGTGATTATCTGTATAGCTGAAGCAGAAATAATAGTGTGAATTAAATATTTTAAACGTTAAAATTAATTGTTATGTACATTGTACAGATATAAATATACCTGTTTGAGATGAGGGTGGTGGTATTGGTAGTGGTTCTGTGAAAATCAATGGATAGTTAAGAACTTCAGCTTGAATATATTTTGCAAATTTTTCATGACTTAAATAAAAAAATAAAAATACCTGGTGGTGGATGCAGTCGAGGTATAGATTATGAAAAAGTAAATCTTTATGAATCATTGTATCTACATTGTGAATTATTTCAGTAATATATTATTTTCTTTAAATTAATGACTAGAATCGTTGTTTGAACCTAGTGGAGGAATATAAGATGGGATTCGCGGGGTGGTGGCAATGGAAGAGATGCTGAAACATAATTTTGTTTAGATATTATAGTCTTACGACTTATATATGAGCACAATCAAATAACTAAACAAATATATTCCTTGAGATACTAACAACTACTACTACTTAACTTATTGAACAAAGTAAATGTAAGATACAAAAATACTATTATAATTCTAATTTACCTGGTACAGGACTCGGTATGAATGGTGGAACTATAAACATCGGATTAAAACATATTAATCATTTTATAATACACTGCTGGCCTATCATTCTTATGCTTTATTTAAGTTAACCTAAATTTAAATTGAGAAAAAAAGGAACAAATTGGAAAAAAAACTGTGCTGAAAACGACCCCTACCAAAAATAACCACTATTTCGTCTATGGAATCGAAGCCAAAATAAGGCTAAAAAAATGACGACAATATTACTCGAACAACCAAAAATGTTGTCATAAAGCCGCTGAAATACCACTTGAAGATTATACTAAGAACAAAGACTACAGGAACGACAGGACAGTTCAATATACTGACAATATAACTTACGTGGCATAGGTGCTGGTAAAGGTACAGGTTGCTGTTCCACTGTGAAAAATCAATGAAGGCTACTTACTTACTGTTAACCTTTGAGCCTGGTTACAAAGGTGGAGAAGTATTTCAAAGATATAAATCGTTAGATTCACCCAACCACGTCAAAAGATGTTCGCGTTTCTGTTTTGAAGGCTCTAGACAAGGAAATTTCATCAACAAAAGCGTCGCAATTGCGATTGTTAAATTGTCGAAAATGTATAGGATTGCCAAGCGCTATCGGAGTTTCACTTGATCAATCCCTTACATTTTGGACATTTCGATAATCACTATCGCTGATAGAATCTGTGATACACAAAATGTCACTCGCTGTCATAGAAACGCCATATACAGGATGTGTGAGGTCACTTTTCTAAGTATTGACACTTTTGCTGAGTTCACTAACGATTTAAACTATAGAGTATGTACAATGGTTTGGTTGCTTACGGAAGCAAAGGTTGCAGGCTGCACACTTGGAGTACAGGAGTCCTGAAGACGTGAAGCAGGCGCAAACATAGCAGATGTTGTTCCTCTTCTCGTAGTACATGTCTCCTGCTGCGTTGCATTTGTGTATCGGCTCTGTTGGGAATAATACAAATGAGCAAATATCTTGATTTAAGACTTGGCTGAGAATCTCGCCCAGTTGATGGTTATAGGTTCTCCCCTTTTCCATAGAACTTACATAATTAAGCTGCTTAATCATAGATACATAAAGTCACACTTTGTTCCATAAGTTTAGGCAGAAACTACTAAACGTCACCTACTACGATCCGTAAATACTCCTTTCAATCAATCATTTATTTGCAATAAGTATTGGTACAGTCACAGATAATATAATACTAGCATACAGATGCCTCATCCCATACAAAGAAACCGTGCCGACGTAACTAGCGTTTTTCACCTGATTAATCTTGTTATTTTTGTAAGTACATCAATCGCATTCGATCCCGTTTCACGGCAATAGATGGTGTTAGCAGCAAATTGCAAGTAAAAGGGTTTACTAGGTTCGTGAATTTGTTTTTTCTTTAAATACAGTGAAGGCTCGTTTTATAGTATTTTTTTGCAAGTTTTTACAGTTTTTTTTTGCATCAAAATGTGTGACAATGCAAATTTTAACAATCGAGTGGAATGCCTCAGAAATTTAAAAATGCGCCATCTACTGGCATCAATTTTAAATGTTCCGTTCAAATAATCATTGAAATGTGAATTAAGAGCCCAATATTCCATAATTTTGTACTTAGAAGAGTTGATTAAACAAGAAAATACAATGTTTATGTTCAATTCCAGAAAATGTTAATTTTACACACAATTTATTGAATTGTGTGTACATGACGCGCCATCTAGTGAGATTTATTTGAACCAAATTTTCTTTCTTAGCAATGAGACCCCGTGGTACAGTGTAGGTGTTTAAGTAAGTTATAAATAGTTTCCTAATACATAGTCAAACATTTGACATGCAAAACATTACAATATATTTAATGCTAGGCCATATAGGTGTTTATGTCCAATGGCATACATGATTTGTCTATTATTTTACAATTATACGTTTATTTATTATTTTTTATCACATTAACCATTATGTATTTAAAAATTCATTTATGGAATAAAATTGTTTTTCTAGTAGCCATAATTTTAATTTTGTTAAAATAAATTGTTAGGTAACTCTTTAAAGTTCTTTGGTACTTTGTTATATATTTTTATCTTCGCTTACGTTCATACATCTAGTCATGCACTCACTTCGTTATGAGTACTACACGCCAGGCCTAACTAATCCTTTCGGGAAAACAATTTGTTCTGTAGATCAGCGGTTTAGTCTTCTAAAGACAATTCTTATTTATTATGTGCTGCTGGGACACAGGAAAAACTAATAAACTGATTATTTGAAAAAACTCATGTTTGTTATAGTACTTACCGAAGCTTATCAGTTCTTCGGGGTTGAACATACGACTCTCATCAGAGTCGGAGTCCTCCGGACTGGCATGTTCAGTCTCGTCTGTAAAAGATACATTATTATCCGTTATGAAAATATGTTTAAGATGATTGATAATAAATTTGCACCATAGTTTAATACAGAATTCCCGTGCTGGTTGCAATCCTTGTGAGTGATTCTAATGGTAAACTTATTCCCAAGGTCTTGCGGAACTGGTGTCTGAATTTGTGTCTTAGCCTATCATTTTAAAATTATTTGCTTTAATAAGCATTATCAACCTAAAATATACACACTGCTAGGACATACGGCATCCTTGCTCCTCTCTATTAGAGACCATGGGCTGTAATCCACCACGTGGGCCCAGTGTGGTTTGGTGAAGGTCTTAGAAGTTTTGGATTTACCTATATCATAAAAAACTTCACAATTCAGCTGGCAAAGTTAGCAACCCTCGAATAATGGCAATTACCTGATTTTTCTTCGGAAGCTGATCCTTGTACATGTCCTGATCGGAGCAACTCGGCGCTTTCTGGTGCGGAATCTAAAAGCTCGACTGTTGAAACAATTTACAAAAAAAAGTAAAAAAAAAAAAATGTGGATGCTTTTAGATTTCAGTATACAAAAATATTATCTTATTGTAAAATAAAGCTTAAAAAAACGAAGAAAAATAAATAATAAAAAGATTAGTATTGTAATAAACAAACAATTAATTATACTTATTACTTGTCTAAGACGACCTCGCACACTTTAAAGGCGGTCCAACACATACGTGATACACAGATATAGAGATTTTGTGTATATTAGCTCACTAAGAAGGATAAGTTCTACTTACCGCTATCAGGCCGGGCTGTGACTCCCACAGTCAACAGGAAAAGAAGCCATAGGCTCCTCTTGATCTTCAACATTTTCTTGGACCCTAAACTATGGACCCAACAGCGAGTTGTGCCCAACTCACCGAAGATACTTCCCACTTCAACACTTGCACTATATAAACCTTTTTTCTTAACGCGTTAAAACGCATACCGAATCAATTTGAATATTAAATTCACAATATATATAGTTTTTAATCTTATTTTTAATATATTTAAACGAAGCGTAGAGGATCGTAGGTATTAATTAAGTTTTCATGTAACTCTTTGTTGCTATAGTGAAGTAAAGATGTTCTACCGAAGTTCCTGCAAACGGTTGTAGGTGACATTTCAGGAAATGGGTCAATATGTCACTTGCACTGTATTGCCGGCTGTCGCTTTTGAACGGAATAGCAGTCATATTTATCTATTCAATATACCTTGTAACTCTTCAGTATTCGCCAAGTTACGGAAAGTTATTTGATTGAATATTTTAAATGTATCTTTGCTCCCGCATATTAAAAACGTTATCGACATACCTATTTATCTCACTGTTAGATGATTCTACTATTAATAACTCTGAAACACTCAACGGGACTACCGTTGAGTGTTGTGTGACTGTTGTATAAACCACAGATTAGAGAAGTTACTACGTAATTTAAACTACTACACTATTTAGGCACCATTATGATATATGTTAGAATGTAAATAATTCTTAAAACTAACCGAACACCATACTTTGTAAAACTACATTCTGATAAATATAATATAATACATTTTAATTCTATATACACATATCAAAAATGCCTTTTCAAGTTCTGAAAACATAGTGGATGTTACAACATCTTCATTACAAACGAAATGCTAATTCAACCTTTAAAACTTCGAATGTTTTCATTTTTTTTTCTTTATTGTACACAAAACAAGTACGACAGCTTATGTACCTAGGTTCGAATTCAAATCACAAATTGAATAAGTTTTAATTTCATAATACCCCAAAGTATTTAACACCACAATGACATAAAATTATATTTAAAATGTCTGAAAAACAAGAGCAACAGTCAGGGTGCTTCGCCACAATGGGACGGGGCCCGGAAGCGGGGCTCCAGCGGAACAGGAAGTGCGACCCACTAATGACGCTCCGTGGCGCCATCTACGTGCAAGCCTGCGTGAATCTCCACCATTGTTGTTGGGATGAAATTCTCCAAATGTGTTGTGTGAAATTTTAATGAAATAATAAATAATTTATTTTGTACATTTGTGATCAAGAGAGATAAAACTGTATATAAAAAGTTCGTGTTAGATCCTTTTTATATTCATGGAATCGAATAAGAAAACGTATTCTAACAGTTTTTCTTGTAATACTTATGGAAATTTACCAGCAAACAACATTAAAATACCCATGGGAAATCGGTCACAGAAAATACCAGATTCAATTATCAAAAAAACATCTGTAGGTAATAATAATAATAATTTCATCAGTTCGAAATCCAATCGGATTCGAACAACAAATACAGAAAAATACCAGAGAAATCTATTTGAAAACGAATCAGTCCCATTTGGCGGGAACATGATTGATTAAAACCAAGATGGCCGCCATTGTTATCGACAGCTGACATTGCTGCGATCGTTCGGTAGTTTTTTGAGAAAATATAATTTTCATTTTCATAAATTCTTAATTTTTATAAGTAAAAAAAAATATTCGGTTACCTAAAAGGACAAAAAGCTTAGTTTTCCATTTTGCTAACATTGGGCAAATAGTCGACATCGGCTTTGCTTGCTATCTAAATATAAAATAGAATAGAAAGGACCAATTCAATAACACTGTTTTACTCGTTTTGATATCAATATTTATTTCACTCTCCTTTTGCTTTCCTAACCTAAATATACTGTTTTGCAGCTTAGTAAAAAACCAAGCATGTTCTTTTCCACGAAAACATGTGATAAACCTAGAAAAACTATTTGAAAAGGATACTTACCTATCGTTACTCGAGTTACATGCATTACTGATTAAGGCTCCTCAGGGAGATTTCCTTTGCCGAAGTTTTATCCTAACTAGTTGCTAACTAGCTACAAACATTCCACTTGGGTATAGATCAAAGGAATTCTGATTTTGAATACTACCAGGTTTAAGGATTTTTACTTAAGTATTTCGAAGAATATTGAATTGAGAAATTTGTATTTTCAGATTTCTCTCTAAAATAATGTTTTAATGATTGAAGAAACTGAGATCTAGCGAATAAAATACTGTGTAGTTCTAATGGTTACATTGCCGTGTATGAAGTTTCTTTAAAGCAACTAAGATCTCTCCGTCATCCAAAGTTATTTATATTTAATCCGATTTTCATTGATATCTTTTGGTTATTAAATACCATATTATTCATCGTTTTTTATCTCCATTGTTGCAGGTATGGCATGAAACATAACATCCACGTCATTATGCGGGAAAAAGGTAAAATATTTCAAACAGGCAACACAATATTTCATTCGCCTGCATTTCAGGAATAAGGATTTCGTAAGTAAGTTCAGTTATATTATCTGTGGTTCAGATAAAACTAGATGAAAATTTGAATAGCTCAGTTATTCTAGTGTTTCTCTTTTAGAATGAATAATGCGTATCTTCAATTTGTTTAGGCAGGGATATGTTAAGCCAATAGATAAAAACTGTCGTTGGTATGAAAAACTATTAATCCCTTTTGAAAGCGTTACTAATACACTCAAGTTTACGCGCGCGTTCATCTTTTACCCCGTTATTATTTGTATTATTGATACGCTCGCGTTTGACCCCCTATCTCACCTGATGGCAAGCAATGATATCGCCGACGATAGACCATGATTGCCAAGAAGTATCAGTCTTAACATATAGACCCTTAGGTTATAACTGCCAGGAAACATAGACTCTAGTAGGAAATTTCTCCACAACCCTAATAATCCATCATCATTACATCAGTTCATAACTAGGTTCATTGTCCATCCCCGTGACCCTTAGTAAACTGCGCAGCACCAGCTCTCCAGGGTCTGCAGGTGTCCTGATAAAATCCACATACATAGCTTCATGCAATTTAAACTTTGCTGTTTGCGGAGGTCAAGCTGTTTCGCCGTAGTAGTTGCTGCTAGTAAATCATTTGTGTGAGGAAAGTTACTGTTATTGTTTGCAGAGTTTATGGGGTGTTTAATTTTAGTAATGGAGGTGTTATAAGGAAATGTGGTCGTAGACATCCGACTAAATATCCTAAGTTAAAAGTCATAATTCGAGGTTTGGCTTTCGCCTATTTCCTCCTCCAATATCTGATCAATTTAAAAGGTATTCCATAAACTGACAAGAAAGATATATACTGTGTCCCTATGTTTTCCATTTTGATAATACATTATCTTTAGAAGCACTAGAACCCTCAAAAAAATCTCAAAATTGCGCTGTCAACAGAGGCCAAGTGTACAAATTTGATAATTATAAATGAAAAAAAAAGATAAAACCACAACATATATCTTTTTTAATCAATTTATGGAATATCTTTTAAATTGGTCCAATACTGGAGGAGGAAATAGGCGAGAAACCTCGAATTATGAATTTTACTAAGGAAATTCAGTCGGCGCTATCTGCCCACATTTACTCTTAACTTGTGTAAAGTGTAATGGTATATAAGTTAGTTTTAGCATTTAAATGATTTATTTTCTTTAACTTTGCAAAACACTGTTTCGACGAAAGAACGAGATTCACTAAATGCTTTCATTGTGGGTACAGCTGCTAAGGAGTGAAATTGTCTGCCAGAGTCTGTTTACTGACACCTTCAACCTGGGGTCTTTATGTCTGGAATGAACAGGTTATTTTTAGGTAAGCGTGCTCCATCGTCGACCACCTTATCGCTTACCATCGGGTGAGATGGTTAAGCGCGAGCCTACCAAAAATGAAACAGAAGAAATACAATTTTCTGCTGCGTTTTATATGATTCAGTTTGCATACCAACACACACATTTTACGTATTTACCCCAAATTTTAAATCGAAAAAAACTTGAATAACTCAAATACTCACATAATATGTATTATAATAACGAAATATACTACTTACGTTTCATTAACCTCTCGACTCATTTCAATTTCAAAAGCTCTATCAATAGCACGAAACATGGCCAAATACCGGCTTTTGAGCGTTCCCAACTGTGCCCGATGAACGAAAAGTTTCAGCATTTAAAATACCGAACTATACATCAGTGGCGCCATCTGCCGCCGTCGTAATGGAAACTGCCAGAGTTAGCACGAATACATGATGGGGATTCTCATGAAACGCAATTCAATAGGTGCAGTTGGTTTATGGTTCATTTTTGTTGGGTGTTTGTGGTTCGGTCATTTTAGATTTTTATAATGGAATAGGTATTATTTATGTTGCATTAATCCTGGAAAAAAGTAATTGCTGCAGTAGCAAAGTTGTTCTTACCGGTTTGATTATAAACAGTATCTTAATATCCTAATAGACGCAATTCAACATACTGCCTTAATTTTCATAAATCAAAGCTCTATTTGTTGCAATGGGAGTATGCGAGTGGAGTATCAGATGGGATTAAAGTTAAAAGCCGGCTTATCAGGAAATAAAATCTAGATATGTGCAAACCGTTGCAAGTAATAATTTTGAAAACCCCGGCTGTAACATTAACACGAGCGTAACATTGTAACACGTTGTAACATTAACACGACCTAACTATAATACTTGCTGTCATCTACTAATGTTGTGTAAGACTTCCCATAATTACCCTGGTAATTATAGGGTTACTGACCGTTGTATGAAAACATGAAACTGTAATCACCTTGGAACTCTCATAGGAATGCAGCAGGTTGTCCTTTGTAAAGCATATTGTTCTAAAATGTTACTTAAGTGGTACATAATAAATAGATCCAAAAACGTGAGAAGCTATGGGTCTTGATATTTTAAGAGTTTAAAAGAGGTCAGTCTCTGATTATGGATAAACATCATCATTTGAGCCGAAAGACGTTCACAGCTGCACATAAGTGCTCAATTAATTATATTTTTAGTGATACCTAAAAACATGCTATGTACCTAAGTGTCAGCTAGCTGCACTTTTGCTAAGAGGCAGAGTACACAGTAAATATTTTAGTTACTTTGTAAGGACCAGGGGGACCAGTAACCTTGCTCTAAGAGCTTATGGCGACCCCCCTGAACGATCTAAATTGGCAGAGTGAAAACGTAAACGTGCGTTGGTCGTTGGTCACAGAACCACAGTCAACACTTGAAAACCTCTCTAGCTTGGTGTCATAAACTTCAGGACCGCGCGGTTTCAATGTTAATGATATTATCAAATCATCATATTCTATCTCGGAGCTATGTCTGACTAAATTGATTTTATTAACCCCTAACAATGTTAATGTCTGTCAAAAATTTATTGCAAGAAATAATTCATATGAGGGTTGTTTAAATTCCATGATTTTGCTACCAAAAACCCCCTATTTCACCTGCCACACGTAAACTAATATCACATTACGTGGAAGTGTGAGTAACGACAAAATGTTCATAATTCCTGAGTAAGAGAACTTTATGTGTAAACGTCGCGCGGATGCGGCGCGTCATTTGTTGCTATGTCGCTCGGAACACGCGAAGCCGTAGGGCTGCCAGCGTCGTATCATTTAATGTGGTGATTTTACTGACTTACTGAGAGGGTTTTTCTTAGTTTTATACAGGAAAAGCAATGTTTTGGGACGCAGTAATACGTTGCTTTTCGACTTTCTGATGAAAACGTATCTAGATATTATTGTATGCTCAAGAAAGTCAACATAAACAAGGGCAAAATTTCATGAATAAAACATGATAGTTTGAAACCAAAAGAACCTGCTGGACATTGGCCTGGGACGAAGTAATGGCCAGCCGGATCATACACAAATTCACACGCTCAATGGCCAATTTTGACAATATAACAGTATACGTTCTTTACGTTGTCAATCAAACGTTTTTATAAACGTTGCAGAAATTAATCAGAAATCTCCTAAGATTGTGCAATATGTTTGGTTTAGTGTGTCAAGCAATTAGGGTGCACACCTATTACGAACAGGGGTTTTCTATCATAACGTAGATACCATAGTTAAGGTAAGAAACTGTGCAGCAAATTGTCTAACAACTTCAATTAATGTTCGTAAAAAACAACGGTTGTCACATTCTTTATCAGTATAGACTGGTTTCAACATGACAGATTTTCTTAGTTAAACAATACATTACTCGATCTGCACATCAAATCTATGATGGCATAGATTTGATGTGCCGATTTGTGTGTGTGTGTGTGTTTTGTGTGAGTTAGAGTAAGGACCCAGCCCTATACAACTTGAGTATTACTTGAAACTGTGCGCGACACCTCTGTTCCTCACCGCGCTAAATTCTCTTGCTATCCGTACAGGTACCCGCGCTTTTAGCAAAGGGAGCCGCGAGTCTTTGATGCTCCCGGAAATGCCTTAATGAGGAATTGTTATTGTACAAGGGCGTTTGCTCAAATTATCTTGCTTTGCTGGCAAATGGAATGTAAGGCTGTGGGTGAAGGTGTGTTTTTGTTTGCAGTTTTGAGCACATTATTATATTTTGTGGTGTCGGAACGCTTAGTTTTGTTACCTATGTGGACGGATATTTTGTAGTCCATAATTTGTTTTAAATCTGTGTCATGAAAAACCTCTAAATAATGAAAGATTTTGTCACAAAAAGTCTAAGGGTGAGTTTCTGAATTGAGTATATGAATTTAAGAACGTGTCAAACCCTTCTTAAATGCTAAAGTTTGACAGGTTTTCAGGATAAAGTAGACATGCTTATTACAGACATCGGGGCCCAAGAATTTTCCAACAACGTTGTGGTCGGCTTCTAGTCTAACCTCCACTACCCAGTAACTGTGTAGAGTAGAGAATTCACGGTATGCATCGGATGGTCAAGCGAGCAAGCGTTGCTTAACCTTGAGAACGAGCCGTACGGCTAATACTTAGCTACGAGTGGGTGTTACCACAGTCCAAGTCTGACATCCTTGCTAAGATTTTATTTATAACTTTTCAACATTATAAATTATCAAAAGAGCACCTAAATATCACTTAGTTCTCACTTGCCTTTAATACTAAATTAAATGTAGGTGCCATGAATAATTAAAAGTCCTTTTCCCAAAAATCTTGAACCGTTCTACACAAAACGGAGTACTTACAGTAATTAAAAGAAGCATCTGTGTAATCTGAAGTACTCTGGAGTGTCACAATCGTACCTCTCTTTACATTACTCGACGAAGCGAGTCGTGTTCCACAATCTGAAGGATCTTAAGACGCAATTTACTTTCTTACGTTGTTACCTCCGAATTTCAAATATTTGCTTATTTCGTAAATGTATTTTGGGATGTTTTCTTGTTTATATCATAAAAATTCAGGAGGAATTCTTATACGTTTAGCTTCTTTGTCATGTTAAATTATTATGACTTCTTTAGTAAAATCGTATTTTTTTAGAACATGAAAAATTGTACTCAGATTTGGAATCTGGGTACGATTTACGAACCATACGATTGGTTGAAGCTAGTTTTATTTTTAAATATATATTGATTTAGTTTTATGTGAGCGACCCTGTTACTGGCCTGCCACATTGTCCCATCTGTAGCTGATTAACCGGTTGAATGCCATAGGTAATAAATGAAAAAATGAAAAAGCCGTTATGTCTCGTGTGTTGCCGCGTTTTTGGCACACAAGGGTTAAAGTCATATTCTGAAACCATATAAAAATTGGTTACAATCAGAAAAATAACTTTACTATCTACATCTGCCACCCACTGTCTAAATATCCCAAGTCCATTTACATCTACAGTGAAATATTTTTAAGCCTGTCCACATTTTCCATAAACTCCCTGACAATGCTATTAATCAGACGGGGTCTACAATCAGCGGACCACCTTCCCTGCTGACCCTCATTAGGCCAGCTTCCGCCACGGAAGGGCCTGTTCAATTCATCGGCACGCAATGTTTGGATGTTCTATTATCGGGTTCAACCTTATTGTCAAAACGGAATACCTTATGACCCAGATGGATGAGAGTTTTTTTGTGAAGTTTGTGTATGGGAAGTTCATATAACATTAATAAGTAAATGACATAAATTAATGTCAATCCTATTGTCACCGTTGGGTAGACGTTTATATAATATTTCGGCTATAGATAGTGTTTAAGTCCGATCTAATAGTTGGCTTGCCCAAAACCAGTCCTGCTGCTACTCAGGTATACCTATTGAAAAAACCTAATTGCACTGCTCGGGCTGCGCATTGAACCCAGGGCCTTATTTTTAGCAGTCTCTTGGGACCACCAGAATATCGTAGATACCTACATAAATTCACGCCTTTTGCCTTGGGCGTAGGCAGATACTACAGAACGTCGCCTGCTACGATCCTTACATACTCCTTTTGCATCATCTACGTTCAATCGTTCATTTCCACTAGACCAGTTGATAAGAATTCATATTTTACTAACCTTCAGTTGCAGAATACCTATATTCAAGGAAAATTATCTCAGAAAGTTCCAATTTAATGACAAGAAACACCCAAGATTTCTGGTAATAGAAAAACCTAGTATTTTAAGTCCAGTAACTGTTAAAACCATTTCATTTTACAACCCTGTTTCAGTCACTTCCACATCCTAACTTATTATTATTTCGTGAAAGCTGAAAGCCGCATGAGGACAGGTAACACCACATAACGACTGTACCACAAAACTTTATGATATGCTTACCTACACGGACAAAGTTATGGAAGTTCCTGACAGACATTCACATGAGTGAGCATCTTTTTAGCTTGTGTCTTAAGAGTTTGAAACTAGAGTGTTCCAGGTAGTTTTGGGGACTTCAGAGGTGCGTAAATAAGCCAATACAACTATACAATACTGTACTGTAATACAATAGTAAAACACGACACAATGTACATGTCGCATCAGGGCGGGCTGATAGATATAAACAATCGGGCAGTCAGGATGTACCCTTAGGTTAAGACATCGTGTGTGGGCAGGTCGGTGGGTACAATCGTGAAAATGAAATCACACAAATTATTCTATACACTGGGATTATTCAAATATTCACAGTTACAATCTTGCTTACTTATATAACATATCAACACTGATTCTACGACATCTTCGGTCTTAGGCGGTCAGTACTCAACTGCTATATCCTTCTCATCCTTCTGTCCCACCATGCAAGTGGTTAGGAAAAGCGCGCCAATGCGTAGTTGTTCTACTTTGCCGCCAGATGGCGTGCTTGGGATTTGTTTTGACGTCCGTACTATTGAATAAACCCGACATATATATTGTTATGAACTAAATGACTTAGCTAGTTGGCGTCTAATCTCTGATGGTGCCTATCTATAACTATCAATGACTGATTGGCAATGTGGACACTGCCTATAGCTGTTTGCACTAATCGACGAATATGCAATCACAGACTGCAATATGCGATCACACAGAGGCTTTTCCGCGGCTTATTAATTTTAAGTAAAATATTTTTTTATCATATCATTACTTCCACAGATTTGAACCCTTTATAATATTAGTTAAGAAGTTAAGATAAAGCCAGAGTCGTGTCACCGACTACAACTTCCAACAACTTGAAAAGTAGCAACTAACCAAAAAGAAACAAATAAAAAACAATCTCTTAACGAACAGAGACCCCAGAGACACTTCTAAAAGATATCCAATACAGTTTTAATTAAAGAAAAGCCGAGAAATTAAAGTGCAGCGCCTTAATAATGTACAGTCGGTAGAATTACGGAAAGTTTCACAAGTTTTAATAAGGCGGCGGTGAGGGCCTGCTCTCAGGAAGGAAGCTAGTGAAACTTCCTGCAGCTAAAATATTTCAAGGATTTCTTTTGCACTACGAGATTGTCTGGATGAGACGATTTGCTTTTGAGTCTATAATATGATGCGCTTTTATTGCAGTACTTGTAAATTGGGAAGCAATTTCAGGGACAAAACTTGAAGTAGTATAGAGGCTCGCGTTTCGTCTAATTTCTGTTCTTTTGAGAAGGATTTTCCTAACTAGTACCTATTCAATCTATTGTGTTATCCATTTACTCAATTGTGGAGGTCAGATTATAGGCAGTCGTTTTGTGTGAAATACTGGATTCAGCTGTTTCCGCTGACCTAAAGATAGTAAAAGACTAAGTAAGTAGTTTGTCGGATCTAATCTCTGATTGTGTTGTTCCGATTACGAAAATTTCTTCTCTGATAACAAACCCATAATATTGCTGAGACCCATATGCTACTTTTCATTCCGGCAAAGAGCACAGTCCTTTAAATAGGCCACGGGGTCGAAGCCTTAAGAAAAAGTTAGCTTTGTATTGCCCTAGAAGAAGAGTTCCTGAAAAAACTTGGGGGAGGCCTTTGCCCATCATTCAGCAGTATCGGCTATGTATAAAATATTGCACAAAAATCACAGCAACGGAACAAGCCCTTAGGAAACTACTGGTAGTTTTTTGTTTTGTTTTAATTATGAAATTGCTTGCTATCAATAACTAAGTTTAATTTTCTTGATAGTGCAGCTTGTTATAAATAGTGCTTGCTGCGCTAACAGCGCTATTAAAAATGTAGTGTTTTAACGGTATTATGCTGTTATGAAATATATAGAACCGTGTACATGTAGAAATAGGAAGAGTTTTAGTTCTATTTTGGTAATAATAATGTGCTTTTCACGAGATTTAATTACCAAAATGTATCTGCCAGATAAGTACTTTTCATATCAAAATAATAGGCAGGGCACATTGCTCGTAGAAACGATGGTCTATAAGGTCGAAAAAATCTGGAGTGGCGATCGGTTTGGCTCGGAAGACGTAGCGTTGGGCGGCTTCTCACTAGGTGGACCGATGATCTGGTGGCCGGGGGCATCCGCTGAATGTGAGACGCACGGGATCGGTCGATATAGTGTCACTCGGGGAGGCCTATGTTTAGCAGTGGACGTCTTCTGGTTGAAATGATGATAAATATAATGTTACCTATACCGACCTTTCATATCCATCAAATTATTACATATTAAGAATCTTGCTTACTATTTATTTGGATAAAACATTTTGCACTATCTCTCACCCAACTTAGTAGAAGCACTACATTGTTAAGATAAACTAAATCTATATAATAATATAATAAAGTGAAAAAGTTTGATTGTTTGTTTGAATGCGCTAATCTCTGGAACTACCAACCGGATTATAAAAAATTCAATTTTGTAAAAGCTAGCCACATTCATGAGAAAGGTAGACTTATATCAGTACGGTAAAGTTCTTGGTTAGCCTTAAATATTGATATTAGTAAAGTAACTCGGAAGAAACGCTATCGAACTTTATCTGCGTGCGCCTGCGCTAGTGGCTAATGTTACGTAACTACCATGTAGTACAAAGACGTTGGTTTTTAGTAGATCTTAAAAAAGTCCACGACAATATATATCTATCTCTTTTAGATAAGACACATCAAGGCATTTTGGGTCAAATAATTTATCCTAAAACATAAAACACAAAAAGAAATACTAATCATGTCCGTTATAGACTTTGAAACCATCCAAACGATGTGCCCCAAACACGTTTCATTAGAAAGGCGAAGATGGTTCTAGACCAGAACAAAAATAACAATTAGGTAGGTAGGGTGGCGAAGGGTAGGTAAATAGGTAGGGTGGGGTAGGGTCTGCCGGTTGACGGGAGCGAAGTCGCGGTTGACAGCTAGTTCTAAACTAAACTACAAATAGTAAAAGTGAAGTGTTTCAAAACTCGAGGTCGCCCGCCTGTCGCTCTGTCGCGTCGGTCGTGTCGGTCGCAGTTGTCGTGTTGTCGCGCAGGTGCGATGCCAACTTACTTTGTTCGAAACTTTGTGTTTGTGTGGAAATGGAATTATTGTTGTGGATAAATAGAATGGTAATATTGGAGTCCTGGGGTTTATGAAGCTTTGGTGACTTGTTATAGTCATTCGCGATATCTATGGCTGTTGATTATGTTGAGCTATCTTCAAATTTTCGTTTGGTTTGCAAACTGGACCTTGCTTACCTGAAAGTAAATGGTCGATAGCTTCTGGTGTTGCTCACCTTAAAAACAAGGAATAGTATATAGTTGTGTTTCGGCTTATTTAAATGAAACTTTAACAGCAACCTGGAACTCAGAGAAGATACATAGTGTACTAGCTTCTTCCCGCGGCTTCGCCCGCCTGCAAAGTGTTTTATTATCACAAGTCACAAGTGAACAATTTACAAAATTTAGGGATAAAAAGTATCCTATGTGTTAATCCTACGTGCTACCTGAAACACAAAGTCAAAGTCAAATATCCAACTAACTAGGCCAATAAACGGCACTTTTGAACATCAAATAAATTAAAATTTACAAGTAATAAAAATTGATTCCACAGTGCATTCGGAAAGTAGATTATTATGGAGAAGAACGCACACGAAACTCCATACTAACTCTTTTAAAAAAAATAGGTGTTTTACAATATTTACATAAGTACATACATTAATAAATTAATATATGTGAGGACGATGCAACCAGAATAGCTCTACACGCTATACTACGTACAGGTATAAAGTATTAAAAAGCATTAATAGGAAAATTAATTAATTTGTTAAGTAGGAACTTAACAGGTTCTCACATACTTACAAATATTGCAAACATAGGTAAAATACCTAATTCAATAACAACGGAACAGTGTATGAGTCAATTTCAAAAAAAAAACAATGAATACAATAACTATGAATAGGAATATAAATTAACAAATTTGATTTTGTCTACACCAAAGATTGCCCTATGGAGCAGGACCAGCATGTTTCCAAGCATTCTTATCTTGAATATAATTATCTAATTTGTAATATACTTGTTTACAAAGAGTGCTTTTAACTAAAGTTTTAAATTTACTTTCATTTAGTTTTAATATATCACAAGGTATTTTGTTATAGAATTTAACACAGTACCCCATGAAAGATGATTGTACTTTAGCTAGTCTGTAAGAAGGTTGATCTAACTTATCTTTATTTCTGGTATTACAATTGTGTCTATCACTGACTTTACTAAAGAGATGTATATTTTTCCTTACATACATAATATTTACATAAATGAATTGGCAAGAAACTGTCATAATATTAATATTTTTAAACAGTTCCCTAAGAGATTCACGATGACTTAGCTTATATATGGCACAAACATACAAACTTATATGTATAATATTAGTAGGATGGCTAGGAATGTTTGAATTTGACAAAACACTCTATATCTAAACAAATAACATAAAAATAGGTGTTTAAAAATGTACACAACCCCATTGATTTCTTACGGCAACCCTTCCAAACGAATGGCCTCCGAAACCCAATAAGAATTCCGAAGAAAACACACAAAATGTATGTTCAGCAAAATAAATAACCAAATAAAAGTTAGTGGCGTTATATTAGGAGTTTAGGGGCTGACCGTACCGCCATCTCTCACGCCGACCAATCAGGTGAGTGCTTCGTATTTTATGCGAGTTAGTAGTAGGTTCGATTCCAGTTTAAACGAATTATAAAGCGGAGACGATCTGCAGTTGTGATCAAGTTTTATTTTTCATCTTTTATGAAAGGATAGGAATTTTGATTAACTTGATCGGTAGTTTTTATGTTCTATTGAATTGGTGTGCTAGCTATTGACCTGCATTTCAGCCAGGAAACTTTTTGCAAATGTAAAGTAGGGTATTGATAATATGCGATTTATTTTAATTAGTTAAGGAAACATTAAGGTGCATTTAGACTTTGATGTTAACTTTCAAAAGATAGTCTCTACCAAAGCAGAATTTCAGCATTACCGTAAATAGCTCTTTAGCATAGTATTTAAGTATTTTAATGCGGCTTTTTGTATGGAAAATATACAGAGATGTATCTCTGTTATTTTTTTCTGATTATCAGTGTCCTTTGTACCTACATCTCCTGGCACTTCTGAGGCCTTGATTTCGATTTCCTGAAACATAAAATTAAACTCATTGGATTATGTAAAATGTATGTCATATTTACGGTTTGTCTGTTCACAGTTCAGTTACAACTGTAAATAAAATAATACAAGACGTTACCTGTGTATTCTTTCACAGCACACATTTTTATGTCAGTAAAAAATCCACGACTCTTTCACATCTCAATGCCGCTTCTAACACTATTGCCCCATAAAATAAAACTGAAACACTTTCCCGTACACGCATTGCAAAGCTTTGTAAAAGTTACAACTGCCATTTTATTCTCCACTTAGAGCACGGACGGTGCTCGCGGCTAACTAGTGCGGTCCATTGCAGAGCAACTTTGCTTGAATTGCAAATTCCTACTGCAAGATACCTACTGTTTTACTTGCTGCGAGAGAGTAGGAAAGCATACTTTTATGTAGGCAAGAACATGCTGTATATTTTATAAGGGAATTTGTGAAAATTATGAGTGAGTAGTATTTTTATAATACACATACATACATACATAAACTCACGCCTTTTTCCCATGGGGGTAGGCAGAAACTACAGAACGCCACCTGCTACGATCCTTACATACTTCTTTTGCTTCACACACATTCATACATCTAGTCATACACACACGTCGGTTATGGGTACTGCGCACTTATAATGTTTTCGTATAACATTGTTATACATCATACATCACACCAGTATTCCTAGAGGGGCTCCTAGAGTATCTACATCCATATTTCGCTAGTTATAAATGGGCCTTCCACCACTTTAGTGCCGTAAAACGGTTACTGTCCAAAGCATACTCCTTAGTGACTGCTAGCATTAAAAACTATATAACTATTATTGATTCACTAGGTGTACCCGCGGCTTCACTCCTGTCAACTGCTTACCTTACCCTACCTAACTACTCTATCCTATCTACCCTATCCTATCTACCCTGCCCTACATACTCTAACCTACTTACCCTACCCTATCTACCCTACCCTACATACCCTAACCTACTTACCCTACCCTACCTTACCTAATCTACCCTTCCTACCTACCCGACCCTACCTTACCTACCCTATCCTACCTACCCTACCCTAACTACGTACCTACCATACCTACATATCTACCCAACCTACATACCTACCATACCTACAAACCTACCCTACCTACATACTTACACTACCAACCTATTATTTTTTTGGGTAGAATTTCTTCGTAACTAAACGGTCCAAAAGGAGGTTCAATATTGATGTTCTGGTTCCGAGCGGGCGCACGGCCAGTACTGCGTTAACATTGGGGAATATATACGCCTTATGTCCCATGTCCCTTAAGTCCCATGAGGCAAGCCTATTGCCATCATGCTGTTTTCATTTAGTAGTTTTACCACAGCTGACCAAAGTTTTTTTTCATACTGAAAAGGGAAGTGCATAGCTCATCAAGCTAGTTTTCCGGCGTGATGGCGATTGCCAACCATTCTGAATCTAACCAGTCACTTTTCTCTGCCCGTAAAATGGCATAAAACCTAGTAATATTTTGCAGTATTTTTGCGGTTATAATAATTTCAAATAATGTACCTTGATTTTACCTTAAAAACGTAGATTTATAAAAAAAAAGTGGCAGATTCGTATCATCACTTTCAAATCCAGATAAAAACCCACCACTCAAACAAAACCCAACTTTCTAATCAAAAATGTTTACACCATTTAAGGAAAAAAACTGAAAAAAAAGGAGACGCGATTTCCAATACATTTCGCAGACGTTACTTAGAATTCAATATCAGAGATAAGATATCAGTACCATCGACTGTCATAACTTTGTAGGCCGAGGCTTTTTAGAGGCCTTTCGAGTCCTCCGGAGGACTTGTCAGGCCTTTTTTTGGGCAAAAAAAATATTTTTCCCTATCTTCGCTGAAAGGTTTCCAGTTTATTTATTGACGGCCTGATAAAAATAATTCTTTGTAACGCCTTCGAGAGCTCGGGTTGTGTCCTGCGAAACGCTTAAATTGTGGTTACCGTGGCTTTTGAAAATGGAAGTGTTTTTCTTTATTTTTTTCTTGTTTATGGTTTGGCTTGTTCGCGTCAGTTTAAATTGTGATAAAAGAAATTAAGATATTTTTCGCCGTCTTTTGCGTTGGTAAATAAGTTTGCTCGTAATCGAACAGGTTTAGTGATGGTCTCTAGATTATTTTCAGAAAGTCACCTTTTTTAACACGCTTTTATTAGCTTGGTGTGTATGTATCTATGTAACAGAATCTTTGAACGTGATTTTCACCCCCTACAAAACGACGGATTAATTTGAAACTTTGCACACATATCAAGGACCGATAACAATGCAATAATTTAAATAGTTTGTCCCATTATCCTTACCAGGATCTTCAATAAACAAACAAAATAAATAATAGTTTAAAAAATACTAAATAAGCGTGGGGTGCTTTTAAAGATATTTTCAAAAAAACTACTTTTACTGATATTTGTCAGTAATAGTACATTACAGCAGAATCCAGTAAGTAAGCCTTCCTGGCCGAGTATGAGTTAACCGGACCGAACCGCAGGTGAGGTCCGGTTATATACGAGGCCAGGATGGCTTTCTTACTGGTTGAGGTTTGTATAATGCTTTTCTCAAAAATGAAAGAAAGTTTAACAACAAATTCGTTTAATTAATATTGAAGGTTACATTCATATTAGGGCAATTACTGATAGATATTGTGATCGATTTACCGGGGGCATTTATATTTGTTTGTTGTACATCTTGATTAACGGACTCTTTAATCCAACATGATTTATAAACTGAAATGACTAAATACAAACATAAAATCCCACACTATACTTCTACAACATTACTAAGTACAAAACGCAACGTGCATACTTTTTCTGCGTCGCGTTATGTGTCACAGACCCATAAAAAAAAAAAAAAAAAAAGTGTCACAGACAATAAAATGGATGTTTAAGGCTCCAAAATATATTATGTATCTCATAAAATGTCATACCAAAAAGAGATAGATATATATTTGGAGCCTCCCTCTAACCATGTTATAATGGCTAAACTCTAATCTGTGTCTGGTACTATGTTTTTTTTTTCTAAGCAGATCTAAAGAGGATGACCTAAACCGTGCGAAGCCATAAAAAAAAAAAGGGATGAAGGATGACCAAGTGTCCAGTAAGTAAATTACATACTTACTTACTGGACAGTAGGAGATTCCAAATTTAAAATCTCGCTTCTTACCGGACAGTTGTGAATAGTCTCCGGTAGAGTTCACTTTCTGGATACTTTTTAGAGATGTTATGTCAACATTACATACCATTTTTGAGAAAAATATTATAACAATTAACATCAAGCACCCTACGTTTTTTTTATTTTTTTTTTGATAATCACACTATTCTTAATTTAAATTTATTGTTTCTTTTTAACTATTATCAATTAAATGCATACAAAGGCCTCTTTACATACAAATAAGGCACGAAAATAAATCACCACGGCTGCTCAAGACAGTTTGGCAATTTTAGATTAATATTTACTAATAATCCAGTAAATAAAATTAAATTCGAAGGAATGCTATTTACGAGTAATTTAATTAAGGTTTTGATACACGGTACTAATTTTATAGGAGAACCATAAACCACAGATTCCTCGTGAAGATCCTTTGACACATGACGACTCAAGGATATCACATTATCGGCCGACAAGAACACATATTTTGCGGCGTCCTAGTGCTGGAATTAGCCGCTAGATGGCCACATATCATTATGTCGGTGCTCTGTCGGTTGAGAGGTCTGGAGTATGCTTCAGTTGGCTAGTTTTGCACGCCATGTTTGATAGATTTGTGGACAGTCCAAATATGGCTGGTTGGGCTTAGTGATGCTTATAATGTTATTGCAGTATTTTTTATAATTAGCTTAAGTAATTGGCAGTAAAAATAAACTGATAATTTTAACAAAGTTATTTTTCTAGTGTTATGAGATTGATCTTTTGAATTAATACATTGTACCTATCTTAAAGTCTATATTAAGGTAACGAGCAGTCAGCACACGGCTCCTTAAATCCTAAGTTGAGCTGCATGATTACTGTCATACACGTACACTAACTGGGCAGGCCTACTCAAATCTGTGTGATTTTTTTCGTTAAAAGGTGAACTTTCATCATCATCTGCTGCGTTCTCACATGATCTGACAAAAACTATCAAATCCACAACTTGACAAAAGCCTCTTCTTACTAAATATTTACAAAAACATCCTCTTTCATCTGACAGAAAACTGGGCGCCGGGGAAAAATGATTTTTTGAAAAATCACTCCATAATATTATACCCCTATTTGCCCCTACAAACGATGGCGCCCACCCAATAACCCCGTGCCACCGTTATGAAAGATCCGCCAATCGAGATCATCGACACTGGCGCCAGTACTTGTACCAGCACTGTACTCACCTGGCCTCTTGATATACTCGCCGCTGAGAATAGAGGAGCAGCTTATTTGCTTTTGAACCTAGTTACAACTTTACTAGGAGAATTTTTCTTGTATTTTTTTAACTTAATGTAACGCTAAACGTTAAACCAAAGATAATGACTTTTGAAAAATAAAATGATAATCATCATACATATTTTTTCATTTCAGTGACTGTTGAAGATTCCTAAACTATTTTTTTTTTTGGGTTTTGAAAGTGAATATTTTCAAACCTGTAAGGCGATTTTAAAGTTAAGTGCTTGTGGCTTTTTTGTTGAAAGTAGGTGAATAGGGTAGTTGACACAAAATATCTATTCAGTCCGTCAGTTAGATATCCAAAAAATATTAGACACGTTTTTTTTATTTTGCCACGGCAACAAAAAATTACGACGATACAGTGCGTTGAAATATCGTGTGACGTCACGGTGTCCTACACTTTATACTGACAAAGTGACGTCACAAGTTCCTGAACTTTAATGCGCTTTATCTTTCTCATTTTTCATTTATTTGATAAAGCAAAAAATACTGGTCCAATATTATTGGATAATCCCACTGACTGACTAAATAGACGAAGTTGATGACGACGAGTTGCTGAATGAAAATATTATTAATTTTGATTTTCTGCAAGTCGTCCTAATTGGGCCGTAGGCGTGTATGAATTACTCTCATTTTTCTACCCAGGACACATCCCTATTCTCGTTCATTTTTGACGGAAATTCGCTGGATGCCAGAAACATTATCACATAGTTTACAAGAAATAAACACAGTTACCGTAATGAAACTTAAGAAAGACATAACTGCACATTTAAAACAAACACTAAAAACTCTCACGCTCCGCCTTCAAAAAAACGATCCAATAATCACATCTATCATCAAGCGAACTTACAAGAACAACATTCTACACTCGCCCAAAAACTGGCTCCACTACTGGCGCAAGTAACTAGCGTAATTGATTGTCAGTGGCGTGACAACTTTCCCAAGATGATTGATGGCGGCGAGTGTTAATCACGTGTCACGCTTGACGTGTATGGTGGCGCCCTCTGGCTGCTTGTTTATTAGATGTTCTGCACACCTGGGTTTTGGGTTAGAGGCAGATTATGGCTGGCGGGCTATGATTTTGGTTTGTTTGTTGTAAGATTTTGTGAGGGATTTATTCAATGAATAAGAGTGAATGTAAGGATAACTGGATGATGTAAATATTGGAAATACAAAAATAGGTTCGTAGACCAAATGTAAACTACTTTCTGAGAGTACTAAACGAAAAAAAAATTGTTTCACTGGTAAAATATAAGCCACGTGAGCGAAGTCGCGAGAAAACGTTAGTTACAATTTATTCACCTTCAATTAGAAGATGTTCATCCTCCTCTTGCATGCTACCAATACCCTGGCATTAAGGGATTCCTGGCCAAATCCATTGCATCTAATTATTTTTGGGTTTGACCCAATCATCATCATCATCAGCCGAAATTTGTCCGCTGCTGTACAAAGGCCTCCCCAAGCATCGCCACATTGACCGGTCCCGTGCATCTTGCATCCAGTGGACTACCGCCAACCTCACCAGGTCATATATCCACCTAGTGGGAGGCCTTCCAACGCGGCGTCTTCCGGTTCGCGGTCACCACTTCAGAACTTTTCGGCCCCATCGACCACCGCCCACCAATTCTTGCGGATCTTTACGTTTCTGATTCGATCCCGTATGGAAACTCCGATCATAGCCCCTCCATTGCCCGTTGGGAGACTGTAAGCTTTCTGATTAGCCCCATTGTGAGCAACCACGTCTCAGAGCAGGCCCAATAAACAACAGTATTTAACGACAGACAACATAACATCATAATGACAGCCCTTGCAGCCTTTCTACTCATTTCTCATAAATTACACTTCCGAATTAAAAATTTCACAACACGACATAATTTACTGACAGCCTTCATGGCCTTACATCACAACTGACACTTGAGACAAGAAGACCATGTCTCAATCAGTAGCAGCTGTCGCTACTTACATCAAGTAATGAGTATTAATGACAGGTGGCAGCCCACCGCCCACGTAATAATGTAGTTACAAATTGACGACATACATCTTGAATTAGCAGATGTCTACACAGTAGTTAAACTTTATTTATTTTACACGAAACCAAAGTGATTAAGTGCTCGTAAGCCTGGATGTATTTGAAATAATCAAATGGAAACAAGTAAAATTTAAAAATCCCCCGACACAAATATCTCTTCAACTTTATAATTTATATAGCAGTGAACACGCTTCGATCGACAATCCATCGAAACGCGTAATTAAAACACTATATCTTGCAAAACTACCCCGATTCAAAGAGTAAAATGCGCATAACTTGTTTGTTGCTGAACCGATTTTCATCAAACATAACTAAGAATACACTCGATAAGCTAAATCAAAATCGGTTCATCTGTTTAGGAGCTGTCACAGATAGATACAGCTACAAATGTCAAACTTATAACGCCCCTCTTTTTTCATCGGGTGTTAAAATTTAGGATAATCTACAAATCATCAACATTATCATTTTGTATGCTAGTTTTCATCTACTATCAATCATTCTTAAAATTCCTTACTCAAATCGCATAATTTTCAATCCCATCCATTTAAAACAAATCCAGTTACATTCTCCCTTATCTCCATAATTGATGCAAGTTTATCATCATCTTGAGTAGTATCAACATCATCGTCTCCCACGCAGTTATCAATATGTATGGGCTTACGAAACTTTACCTCATCAATGAACGATATTTTGTTTGGTTTACGTTTTTTGTTACTATTGGCCATTCATTAAAGTGAAGTTGAAGTGAGTGGGGATCGAGTTCTTTACTGGGTGAGATTTTCACGAGTATGGTTCTAACTTTTCTGTATTACGTATTTTTTTGTAGCCTGTATACTATTTCAGATTAAAATCTATTTCATCCAGATCCGTTCAGGCGTTATGGCGTTCTAAAGGTTAATCGTCTATTTGCTTCCAAATATTTATCATGATGTCTCGACCGGAAGGCGCTCCATCAATACTTGCTCCTCTGGAACAAACAGATTGTTGACAAACAGCGACAGAGGGTTGACCTAACCCTTGTCGTTATTAATCGTTATCCTCATCTTAGTGGCGTTTCTTGCAAACTAATGTTTCTAAGATTAACCTTATTCTTGAAATTTGCTCAGAACTTAATAAAATAAACGTAATTTCCTTATTCAAAAATATTTTTAAACTCTCGTTTTTCAAAAGAGACTGGTGATACTGATACTCATTTAGATCACTTCTTTGATCACCGACGACAAAGAATGAATTTATCAATTTTGGTGACATTACCTAAATAGTTAATCATACAGAGAATGATGTCAAAAATTAGATAAATTGATGTCATCATCATCATTATCAGCCGTTAAATGTTCCAAATGCTGGGACATAGGCCTCCTCTCTGTGACAGGGAATGGGCCGTAATCCACCACGTGGACCCATGGTTTGGCAGTGGAGCAGTGGTGATGAAATAATTTACACAAAGTAAATTATATATAGATTATTTTAATCCAAATAGCAGACAGACATTTTCTGAGCTCGCAAGTTCCTTCGTATACCTCATCCATCGCTTACCATTCATCGAAATCATTCAGGATTTAGTACTCTTATATAATTTTGTGACGAATAAACACTTTTTCTTTTCTTTCTTTAAAACAAAGTCAAGGCAGATCATGATTTTATTAATGATCTGCCTTCGATTTACACATCGACAATTTCTATTGTATATCATAAAATCTCGACTAAAACTCACCTCACCTTCACAAGTTACTACCAAATTGCCACTATATGCTTAGTAGTGGTAATTTGCCTTCATTCATGAATCCATAGCGTAGGTGTTCAACCGTTAACGTAAACTAGTTCTGATGATGTTCGTTCCTATTCACTAAAATGGTGGCAAAACGCGTCAGGTTGTCACTTGTCGGCAACCAGTTCTGTAGGCATTTTGTTTACGTTTTTGGAATATAGTTTTATTCAATTTTTATGATGAGGAAGTGGGAAGTAGAAGTATTTCAATGTCGTGAAGTTGTACAAATTTGACAGCGTCTATATTCTGACAATTTTTTTCTTCAATCAAGTATCTTTTATATTGCAATTGTTACCACTGATGACTCCCTGGATGTAGTGCAGTATTGGGCCCCAAAATGTTGTGTCATTAACACGAAGAGTAAGAGATTTTATTTGTGGTTATATAGTACCCAATTCTTTGAGAAATATAATTGAAGGTGCTTTTCGTCGTATTACTATGGCCGATTTAAACTTGATGACGTCTGTGTAATTCGCTTTCAGTGCACAGAGATGGGGCCTCTCAGCTCCATTGTCGCGTGAATTTGCGACTGTGCAGCGACTCGCGATGTGTTCTGAGCCGGCATTAGGTTTGATTCTACCTGTGTCTTTGCAGCCTATAACAATAATTATTGAAACGTAGTCTCTTTAACTGCACACCACTAAGCTCAATTCTCGGCCACTAACATTCATACCCATGCCCTTAGCTTCTTAAGTTTCTTTACTCACGCCTAATTATTATTAAGCTTTAGGCCATCTTTCAAAACTTACAGCAACAGCAAATCAAGAACCAACATTCCCATCATACCATATACAAGTACATCAGGTTATGTAGCAACACTGACCCCATGTGGGCGATAGGAACTGATCCAAACCTGATCTCGAAGATTTCACCATGGGCCCCTTTCGGGACTGCCCACGTGTGTAATCTGTCAAAGAGTTTTCCAAATATGGCCACTCACTATCATGTTACGAAGATAGCCCATAGAGCCGTGTATGGTGTTAACTAGGCATTTATTTAAAGTCTTGTCAAACGAAAATTAGTACATAAGCACCCTCGACAAAGTTAAGCAATTGCTTAGCACAATATATTATAATCACATTTGCTAAAGAGAATCTGCTAAGCAGTGATTAACACCTCAGAGATTTGTATTAATAAGATACTATATCACTTGCTTTTCCCGCGGCTTCGAACCCGTTGTCTATGCCACAGGAACTGTGCGTTTGTTCAAGATTAAAAGTAGTAGCGATTGTTTAACTTCCTATTAGTAAAAGAATTTTTGTATTCGGTTTATCCGAAACTCCCAAAGTTTATATCTTAGTGCCTTTCCTGATGGCACAATGCATATCACACCGATAAGCTATTATAACTAAGTAAAATTGCAAAATGTTCAATTCGACCGATACGCATTTCAACTTTTCTTCGAAAATATGCGCGATATCGCCTATCGACATACCTAACTTAAATTGTGTCGCTTCGTAAGGAGACGGCCTTAAAAATACACATATAATTTTACCTCTTTATAATATATCTAATATTACCTTTATAAATCTCGAAAGGTTAGCCACAGGTGTAAAATAACACCTACGCAAGTATTCTGAATATTTTTAAGACTTCCATTTATTAGATAATAATTATAACCTGGCCACCTGGCCTGGTCTTCAAGTTAAGAGTGAATAGGTTACTTAGCGTTCTTAATTGTCAACCACATCATCGCTTCCCATCAGGTGAGATAGTGATTAAACCTAACAATAATACAAAAACGCGATATGAATTAACATTTGAAAGCTAAAAACAAAACTAACACGCAATGTAGTTATTGTTTTAAGCATTGTCGTAGTTTTTCCTTATTTACCCATATTTGCACTTTCATTCGTAATAACAGTAATTAAATTCAATGAAACCATTGTAATATATAACCAATCTGATTATTATCTACATGCTATTATATACACGGCATTTACTGCACCGATGAATTGATTATTTCCACACTTTTATTTTATTTAGTACACTTACTCACAAAACTGTTTTATGTAACACACTTTTTTAACTTGTTTCTCTTAATTTTTAGGGTTCCGTACCCTAAGGATCAAAACGGAGCCCTATTGTAGTCACTCACGTCTGTCCGTCTGTCTGTCCATCCGCTTCGTCGTCACAAAATATTGTTTCGAAGAATTTATTAACTTCCCATTGACCTGAAAATTTGAAACTTGGTGATAATGTTTATTAACTAACAAATACCAACCCAATATATTCAATATTTGGTATGGAATCCTAAATTTGCGATGTCTGACTCGCACTTGGCTGGTTTTTAATTATTATAATATTTTGAAAAAAAGAAAATTGTTTTGCTTCAACAGTGTTTAAGAATAGTTACATATCCGTGACGATTTGTACAGTTATGTCTCCAATTGAAAGGCGACTAGCCAGCCGCTCCAAATCTTTCATTCCATCCAATATGGTTTCCGATTATCAACGCTTTCGACTTTCCGCCACGGCTGCCACGTAATAATCGTGATTTATAGTTTTAATTTTGTTTTTCCTTTCTGTCACAATGACTGTTGTTGCTTTGTTTAGACGGACAGACTGAAAGTTAAATGATATAAGTAGATGTTTTGTAATTTTGTAGGAAAAGTTCAAATAGGATGTTTTAATGTTGTAAATAATGTTTTTGCTTAAAATATGTTGGGTATACCAGTTACAAAATCATATTATCATGCTAAATGCGTATTATGGTTATACGGCACACGTAAAATAAATAGTCAAACCAAGATGACTAGCAGCCGAGTCATTTCTTATTTTCTCTTAGTCCCATGTAACGGAAGCCGAGTACCTAAAACTCACAGCTGAATCTCTCTAAACACTTACTACAGAAGTGAAGTCACCCAAAACATTACCTTATTGAGAACAGCACTAATAATATTTAAACAACAATACCACACGATCTTGAGCATCAATAGAAAAGTAAAAGTAGGCCCAAATTCGGTCAAGCACGCGTAACCTGTCCCACGATGGTCGGCGCCCACGACCGTGATCTGGGAATGTTACTACCTACTACTAGGTACTTCAAATGTACCGTCACGACTGCATCTCTGATGGTTTCGGAGATAAAGCTGGTGTAAAATAAAAAGCCCGAGGTCTGTAATTATTATCACACCTATGGTAAGTTGATGACAAGATTAATTCACACGTTGCCCAATACCACTCCCACAAAAGCAATTTGAAAAGTAAACTACACTCTAAGTCGAAACACTTCATGGGAATCAAACAAAAGGACTGTAAAATTAACGTGCATAAAATGATATCGAAACTATTTTCAATTTAAAAAATAGGTACAGTCGCGTACAATTTTTTTTTTTTGCTTCTGGCTATTTTTATTCAATACTAGCTTCTGCCAGCGGCTTCACTCGGGTGAAAAGTGTTTTATCATCCCAAGGGAACTAAACTCCCCTATGGGCAATACCAGACTATAATCTATCTCTGTGCCAAATAACATCTAGATCCATTCATTAGTTTTAGCGTGAAAGTGGAATAAACACCCACACTCACTAACGTTCGCCTTTATAATATTAGTAGGATTAATATGTATATGTGATGTAATTATTTATTATTTCATTTTATTCTTTCACGCAATGAAAACCATTTATAATATGAAACCACTTGTAATCCACTAAACTATAAACGTTTCTTACTTAAAACTACCTTCCTCTTCGGTACACAAGGGGTTGAAGTCTCTACATCACCTACGATACGATATTGTATCGACACCTACGATATTGGTAGTGACTCTATCGATCGCTCTTGACACTATTCCACGTGAAAGCCTGTGTGTCGAGCCGTTTTTCATGAAAAAGTTACAGCAGAAGGTCAAAAGTCACTTGAGTAAAGTTTTTTTTTAATTTATTTTATAAAAATTAAATCTAAGAAACAAATTGATCAATAACCACCGAATATTAACGTTATTAACTCGCTCATACTGTAACGGCCTATTTACAAAATTGCAAATCTTATTTCCTTGCCCAGTACTTTAACATTAGTTCAGAAAATTAAAAAAATATTTTTGTCAAAACTATTCTAATAGTTTTTTTATTATTATTGATAGGCTTACGCTTGACCACAATCTCACGCACGCTAAAGCACACTTGCCTAGAAGAAACATATTCATTCTTGACTTAAAGACTCCCAGGTCGTAGCTATCAGGAAATACAGAGTCCGGCAGGGAATTCCACTCCTTTGCTGTACACATAATAAAAGTATTCCCAAAACGTTCGAAGCGTATGGGAGGGAGTAGCTGCAAAAGGCTGTTTTCCTATGAATTCCTTACGCTAGCCTTCTGCTCTTTCCTGTGTGTTGTCATTTGTTTGTCCCCCTGCGGGTACGTGCGCTTTTCACATGCAATTTTTGAGGTATTGAGGTGTTGTAAATATGCGGTAGCTCAGTATAATGTCACAATGGTGCGACGGTAAACATCATGGATCCAGCCGCTTTATTCAGCGATGCAGCAGCTTTTTTGCATCATGTTGATAGTGTCAGGAGAAAATAAAATGTGGAAATTCGAAGCGCTTTTACTTTTCAACTGGTTTTATTTAGGTTTGCGGTAACCCATTCGATTGTTTGACATGATTAGGTGTAGTATTATTTTTTAGGATAGCTCCCACATTGTTTCGGTTTCCGAGCTTATATCAACTTTCTCGACTCTAAAGATATTATTTGCAAAAGAAAACTTGAAGAAAATTTAAATTTCTTTATTTATGTTAGTAGTTAGCTTCACAAGCACCCAATTTCTTCTTACTTATAATGTGTTTAAAATAATAGACAAATTAACTAAGCGAGTAAACTTAGTAATAAGCTAATACTAATGTTTTACAATGTTTGTTTCAGGTACTTACAATAACATTTCCATTCTTCACGATTATGTGAGTATTGTCGAACACTGTTGACTAATAGCAACCTATAGAAAACAATTGTTTTTTAGCAGCCGTACAACAGTTACTGTATGGCCTGTTGAATATTTTCGTCGTGTGAATATTCAGTTATTTGTACTCACGTATCAACCACAATGGTAAACACATAATTTAGTTTAACTATTTTCATTGCAAATCTTCGATAGTAAACTTGGAAATGGCAACTGTTTGGACCTTAGCATGTTAATAGCAATCTGCGGATTAATTTTTATGGCTGTCGTATTCTGTAATATGTATAAAGATTTTATAGTTAACCATATATTAAGTAATTTAGATGACACGACGACTTGAAACAGATATGTTTATCAAAAGAAAACTGGCCAAGTGCGAGTCGGACTTGCGAACTGAGGGTTCCGTACAAACAGCTACTTTAACCAAAATAATATTACTGAAGTTCATAAAATATAAGAGCAGCTTTAACGATATGATAAAAAGAATTGAGGGACAAAATTAACTTGGCGGTTAGAAAACTTTAGTCCTCATACACTGACGTGAGTCGCGGTCAGTTTGCCAACAGCAAATAAGTTTTTTTTAATGTATTTACAAATTTACGGGTTTCGGATTGTTTCCTTTTCTTGTGCTTGATTCTATCTTAACGGGAAGTATCCTGTACATTTTGGTTCCCTTGCGAGTGTAAAATATGCGTTATTAACGGCTGTATCTCTTGATTGCGTTGATCCAGAAGTTAGATTTTTTCACAGCTGCAAGGGGTTGCAAACTTGAGCATACGACATTAATACAGACGACAAAGGCGCCGTCCAACTTTCTGTCTTGCTAGACAAACGGACAACAAAGTGATCCTATAAAATGATTAGGAGAGTGGGCATGTGATAGGATAAGCATAGAGGGGTATGAAGTAACAACAATCTATGTCTATCCAAGCCTAAAACGTCGAAATAGACTTACACGAACTTAATTGCTTTACAAATTTTCACGAAAAGCTTTTGACAGTTTTTGTGCAAGGAAATTGATTGCACCTTACTATGTGTAATTAATCTATTTATATCAAGACGCCTGGGTTATAAATTTATCGCCCAACGGATGTACTATAGGCACACTATTTCTATTAAAATCTGATTCTCAGTACACATCACGAATGAGTTCCCTTTACTTCCCTCTTGAATTCCGTTTAATGACGCATTACTCACATGCGTGTGCGCAAGGCATTATGGTAAGTCAACTGTCTGCATCGTATTGTAGTCTGTGGTAATTATTAGGCTTGTCTTAAGGTATGCCGTTGGCCAAAACCGTGACCTTTAGTGTCAAGGCCTTCAACGGCCTCGTAGGCTTGCGGAGTGGCCTCGAAAGAATAACATTCCAGTTTGGTTTAGTAGATCATTTTTGTTTTGTATCACTTGGTGAGATGTTGACAGTTGTATCAATAAAGGTTGTGAAGACAGAATAGTATGAATACTATTTTATTCGTTTTCAATCAAATTTAGTTTTTTTTTTAGAATATTGATGTCTTTTATATTCAAATTTTTCTCATATCACGATCACGCATTATTGAACATAACACTTAGATATAAAACCTATAATTAATGTAAATTTTAATAGACAGAGCATCGCACCGTATCATTAAATTAATATTACCAATAAAATGTGTTATTTATTGCTGCACATAGTAATTATTCACCTATCTGATACAACCGAAACACCTACACCAGGCGCCACAGACAAACTATGAGTCTTGGACTTCTTTCCGTTTATAGCCAGTAAACTAAGTGATTTAAAGCGCTATTGTGTAGTTTACGTACAACAGTTCACGTGGGTGGGTCCGTAATTGTAAAACAAAGATTATTTTGCTTGTATGTTCATAAAAATGTTGCTGAAGCCATTGGCAAGCTTTTCGTTTATTTATTTAATATTTATTATTGCTAATTAGAACATCCGAATAGAAAAAAAACGTGTTTATTAAAATAATGTTGATGTAAACATATTGCTTTCAATTTATTTCATAAAAACATATCAACCTGATCTTATGAAAATAATAAAAATATACTTAATTTTACCGTTCAATTTCAGGAAAAGTAAACAAAGAAAAAACATTGTGAATACTGTTACGAAAAGATGAATAAAAAGTGTTGACTATGAATAATTTTAATGCGAACGAAGCTGAAAAATTCAGATCAGACAATAATATAAATCGGTGGATTATACGATGTATCAATATTTTTTGTAATGGCATCCGAGAGTAAGACACTTTTTATAGTTTTGCTGTTGCAAATATCGTTCGACCATTAGTGTTCTAGCCTTTGTGTTTTGTAATGCAAATACTGATATTTATTTCAAGCTTAATTAACTGCAACAATAATAATTTAGAATCAGAAGCTTTTCACTTTGACTGAAATATTGACCGCCCAAACCAGCAAAAGCTCAAACAAAAGCCAATTAATAAGTCTTAATGACAAAACTTTCTTCAACACATCAACTTATTTACTATACTGCCGTTCTGTACACAAAAATGTGCTTACTCTATGCCCCGTTAGTTGCGCAACTACAGAGCGGCACGGACGGACGAACGGACCGTTAGTCAGTCAGTTGTGGCCGCACGAGTGAGCACCGCATGTTAAAACGCACAATAAAAATCATCAAATCACTTTAGCGCGCGACTGTACTGCGTTTGACAGTTGTCAAAATTCAAAAATCGAATTTTTGCAATTCTTTTTTTCGGTTGTGTTCTGTGTGAGTTTAGTATATTCAGTGATCGTTTTTCTGTGTTGTCTGTGGAAAAATCAGTTTATTTCGTAAGTGTGCGTGCAAGCGAATGCAGTGATTTACGTTGCATATAAAGGCGTCATTCATAGAGATGTGTCAATGGGTATGCGTACGCGCACTGGCCATTCAACCGCGCGTTGTTAGGTACGTATGTTTTTTGTTGTCATGACGAATCAGCTGGTTGTTACACGGAAGTAACAATTCACAAAAATGATATCATTGATGACTTAATGATGGTAAAGTATCGAAAATACACTTCCAATCGATGTGTGTTCGAAGTTGTTTTTCTAAGGTATGGGATGTTTAGCTTGTAAAGATGTGAGAAAACTCACAAGTTGATAACAAACACGGTAGGGGCGATAAGTAAGAGTTGTCAGTAACACACGGACTGCAAGCAATGTGGCTGTTAAAGGCATTCACCATTAGAGAACTGTAGGACACAGGAATCTTTTATTTTTTGTAAAACTGAGAGCTCATAGTCTTCTGCGTAAGAATTCACATTAAAATAGATAATACAGCTAACACACAGTTTCAAGAATCAAAAGAGGGGTAAAAAAGTTGTGCTGAACAGTACTTAGTTTGCACATTTTCATAATGAATTTGCGGATCATGCAGGCGGGTAGTCAAAACATGAAGGTCTGATAACTAATCTTTTCAAGGGCTATCGTGTTAATCAGTAACACAGCGACAGCTCTATGTAAAACACTGGCAATCAGCTGTATCCCTTAGACTGAAAGTTAACCCAAACATAGTAAACAGTAAACATAGGAAAAGTCTAGGCAGATTATATTGGCAGACGAGGGCCGATGCAAGTCGCGAAAAGGCACAGCGTGACTCAGTTTTTTACAGTAGACTACGTAATGATGTAATCTCCCATATTTTTCACAATAACCTCAAATGTTTCGACCATCAGATGTATCATTAGACCATCATTGATTACCTCTGACCTTGGTTGTACAGTCAGATGACTTAATACGGTAGTCGGCAATCTTTGCCGCCTGTTTTTAACCAGCTTGTTAGTTTTTAGTGTAAACGTTCAAAAAACTTGGGAAACTCTTCCAATGTCATTGTTGAGACTATTGTTTTTGGATAATTAGTGTTTTAAAGTTCGACTAAGTCCATTTTGTAGTCATCATTTCAGCCGAAAGACGTCCACTGCCGGACATAGGCCTCCCCCAGGCGTCGCCACATTGACCGATCCCGTGCGTCTCGCATCCAGCGCCTTCCCGCAACCTTAACCAGGTCATCGGTCCACCTAGTGGGAGGCCTTCCAACGTATCGTCTTCCAGTTCGCGGTCGCCACTCCAGAACTTTTCGGCCCCATCGGCCATCCGTTCTGCGAGCAATGTGCCCTGCCCACTGCCACTTAAGTTTGGCAATTCTTCGGGCTATGTCGGTAACTACATACTTACTTTACTACATTTTGTAGTAAAAGAAATAATTAATAAGATAACAAATATTTGCGTCAAACAAGTCTGAAGAATTTAATCGTAGGTGTTTAGGCTTGTAGACTCACCAGATTTGTTGTAGACTTATTGCAGTGTAAAGATTTTTGTGCAAACAGAGAAGGAATAAGCATTGATCACTTATTCATAGCAAGTTGGTGATTAGGGACAATTTTTTTGGTTCAGCTGGCTTTCTTACCACCTTCCTTCACCAAAATAAAGTAGATTATTTACTAAGAAATTATAGAATACTATATAAGTTATACATAAGCTACATTTTGGATCCCAAAAATGTTGTACACCTCTTAAACTCCTCAAAGAATCCAGGGTCAAAGTTCTCTGTCAAAAATGAGGCCCTTGCACCACACTACGACAAACAGACTTGGTAAATACATACATACATACATAAACTCACGCCTTTTTCCCATGGGGTTAGGCAGAAACTACAGAACGCCACCTGCTACGATCCTTACATACTTCTTTTGCTTCACACACATTCATACATCTAGTCATACACACACGCCGGTTATGGGTACTGCGCACTTGGCCTTTCTGAAGAACATCACCTATAAGGTCTATGTATGTCTTTCTAGGGCGTCCCCTCCCGGCGTTTCCATTCACGTCTGCCTTGTCTAAATCTAAATACCTTTCGTAAGTCGACTTTCATTAAAAAAATATTATTATCAAATTCCCATATGTCTTATACGGAATCCTATCGCATGAAGACCGATAATATTATCACATGCCTGTACTTGTACGTCTCGTACGGAACCCTTTCGCATGATTGTTCCACTCCACTTCGCCCGGACAAAGACTTGTTACGACATTCAATTAATACACGTTTCCTTGTTTTTTACTTGCGATTCCATTCCATATTGGTTTGTGAATAAATGAATATTGGTGGCTACTGATATAGAAATAATACTGCTGGTGGTAGGGAAATAAATAAACTGCTGGCATTTCTACTGTGGAATGTTACATTCTGCAAAAAAGTTTGATTGATTTTAGTAGTTCAAAAACAAAAGTACCTATCGTTTATCAGATTTGCAAGGTCTCTCAATGTACTGAATTCTCTCAATAATAAAAGAACATGGGCCCATTGACTGTCTCCGTCGTTTGTCTAACTAATGGTTAGTTGGTGACAACCGCGACAGCTGAGCGTAGAGTCTTTCGTTCGATCTTTGGACAGGGTAAACTTATTGAAGGGAATTGGGGAAATCTGACTCTTGATTTTTTACATGTAACTGGCAAAGCTTACTCCTGTTTTGCACTCCTATTCTTATGATAATGATGATGCTATTTGGACGATTTTCGCCTCAGCTACTATTAGTTTGACGCCTCAAAGTGGTTGAGAGCTTAGATGTGTTGCGTTTTCATGTGCTCATTAATCATGTAAGTACCTTATCATCACACATAACAAAACTTGCAAAATACGTCATTATAAAACTCCACTCTGCCGAAGAATCCAGGCGTGAGTTATGGTAATGCTAAAAACATCTGAACCGAGTATTCATAGATTCCTCCGATACTAAAATGCCATATTCCGACATAATGAATTCCGTTCGCATCCAAAGGCGCTGCTTCAAAGCCGACATATGTATGTAAAGCCGATGCATGAATCATATACGTGTATGGAAGCTGCTAGTTATGCTGTTATGCATGTCCTTGCATACTAGTCATGCATGTCCTAGCTGCTAGGTAAGCCAGACGCATTGGAAGCTTGGATATGCATATTAATTGTCGGTACTTGCTGTGTGTTTAGTTTTGTTTCGAACTGTCGATGGTTTTAGTTCAAGTTTGTTTTAGTTCAGGTCTGTGATAGTGCTTGCTCTTTATAAGTCCTCTTCTTTGTCCTGGCTGTTATCACAGTTTATTCAGGGTCAGCTCTCCTAGTACTTCTTTTCATCGATAACAGCCAGGACAAAGAATGTGAGAGATATTAAAGTCGCTTAATCTGTTGAAATGCAGACTCAGTTCTGAGAATTTCCTAACTGAAAGTAACTCTGAAAAGGCTTCCGCAGACAGGCTTGACGCGACAGTCAACAAAGATACACTTGATGAAATTATTTTACGGTTATAATAATTATCTGTAGAAAACTCTGCCCGAACAGAGAATCGAACTCGAAAGCTTAGCAGTCATTATTGCAACTTATAGACCGGCCACGCTATTGCATTAGTAGAAATCATATCAAAGTCAGCCTCATTGGTAATTCAGTATAATTATCAAACGCTACTTATGAAATTAAGTAGGTAAGTATACACGTTTCCGTAGCTTCAATAAGATTTACATATTTTTGCAATAAAAGAATAACGAGTGGCATTACGAAATGTAAGCTAATGGAATTATTTGTACGAATGTTGGGAGTTTTATCTGAATTGTTAATAGCTTGTTAGATGTTGCTTGAGGCTCTGTTCATCATTTTAATGATTGATAATAACACTGACTTAGTACAACTCTGTAAGGTAATCACAGATAGAATAAACGAGCAATGATCAGCACCATCATGCCATGGTTGCTTACGATACTTATACAGCCTTCGGTCAAGTATTGAACAAGGAGTCAGCGTTGGTCTATCGTTGTTTTCTAACTATACAAGTTGAGGGAACTTGAGTTATAGTTTTCTTGTTTTCAGAGCAGTTGAAAGTTTGAAATGAATTTCATTAGCCGTAAAAATATTCAACTGAATCTTGCATCATCATCTTATCATCTTGATACTCTCTTTCTCCATAAGTCTGTTGCATCTTAGATTAATTAAGAAACAACAAAATATGACAACGAAAAAGTCACATTCAAACCTTGGTCCAAGATTTCAAAAGCAGGGTTCTTCAACCTCCCAGCTAACTTAACAGTACCCTATATGTTATGCCTTTTAAGATCTAAGGCCATCTTCGATATCTATCTCAGTTCACATGTTTATAAAGATTCCCAGCATGTAACGTTAACGCGTTAAGTATTGCTGGTTATCGCCACATCGCCTTAGATATGATTTATTGCCTCGACGTGAAACAACCATACTGTATGATGTGGTGTAACTTGTTTATAGAATACGCTAAAGTCTGTGAATGCTACGGTTTCCGTATTCAGGATAGGAGGAAACCATTAATGTAAATATTGGTCCTTTTGACGACGGCTGTGGAGATATTTCAAAGGAGTTTCGACATCATGCTTTGAAAGAGCCTTATGAGAGACGATACTAAAGTCTGTCTGGCGAACTTTGGGCAGTGCAATTTTACAGATGGGCTAATCATTTTGCCACAGAATGAGCTTTCTCCTTTATGACAGCAAAAAGGAGAATGCTGCAAAAAAGAGAAAATATATATAGCAAGGAATACATTTTCTATGGAATAGTACACACTAAACACACACAGAGCTGGCAGGGTTTTTTTGGAAACATTATTTAATCGAAATTGTCAGATTTAGGGAATGCCCATATTTTCTTCTTTAGATTTGTCTATTTATGTCATTTTGCGTAAAGTGCTCCTATCTGGAACTTTGTAGATATATTCTCGTTGGTCTTTTTGTGTATACTCTTGCTGAAATACTCTGCCATTCATCCCACTACACAGTATATTATCATTGCAGTGAAAATAACAGCATACATACGGTGATATATATACCAAATGACTATTTCACATCTTATAATAATATAATATCTTATAATTAAAACAAAATATTATTCAATCAAGTAACCCTAAATTGACAGCCTGTTTTAAGTATTTAATTAAAGCCCACATGGTCATAATAACCGTATCATTGCCGGGGTCATTTTGACCCAGTGCGTGTTTGCGGACAATTATGTTGTGGTCGATAAGACCCATCGGTAAGGGTTAATTTCACTTCTTGATTTATTAAATGTGTGTTTTGGGGGTTGGAAACCAGCATTTCGTAATTAGATAGTTAGTTTTAATTATTGTTTTGAGTGTGTTATCGTTTTTAAATCAATAATTAACGAGTATAAGTATTTCTCGTTATCATCATTATTCAGTTTTTTGTTTTTTATACCAAGTAAGACTCAACTGACAAGTAAAAACAACAGATTTTTTTATATACTAGCTTTCGCCAGTTCTGCGCCCAAAAAAAAGAATATTCTATGTGTACTCGTGCATCCAGGTTGTAAACTATTTGTCTGGCAAATTTCATCAGAATCCTTTTTGGAGTTAGCTAGCAGAAAGAGTGTCAAATATACATCCATCCTTACAAACTTTCGGGTTATAATATTAGAAGTTTCGTGATGTTGTTTTTAATGCGGTTTTTTTCTATCTCAGCCAGCTCAGTTACACTGCATTTAAAAAAAATCCTTTCCCTCTATCATTCAAAGTCTCCATCTTCAAAAGCAATATTTACTAAAAATATCTTCACCCTATACCTTTAATAAAATCAGCAGAGCACTTCGAAGCTCTTAGCTCTCTTGGCCATCTCTCATCGTTTATTTAAGATACTTATGTATGCCTTTTGTCATAAGCAGAGTTCTAAGTATGACCGATGCAGAGATGAAAGGACTGTTTAAAATAGATTTGAAATTTTAATATCGGTAGGAAGAAGGTAGTTTTGTTTACATAGCACACTTTAAGTGTGCGTACAGCAAAAAATTGGAATTCCCTTGCAGGAGTCTGTGTTTCCCGATAGCTACAAACCTAGGGGTGTTTTAACTCAAGAGTGATTAAGTTACTTCTAGGCAAGCCTGCTTCACCGTGGACCACATCATAGCTTACCATCAGGTGAGATAGCGGCCAAGCGCGAGCCTGTCAATAATAAAAAAACATGGGTGGGGTCATTTGGACCCCACCGGAAAGTCGTGGGTTGTAATCCGGAGTCCGGACGTTGTAATTGTGGTGAATCCATAGGTTAGAGGGGTGACGTGTATTAGCGGTGTCATTGACCAATAGTTAATGCATAGCAAGGACTTAAACCTTTTGATTTTGGTTTCATGTTGTTTGAAAAGTGGAGCTCTTGGCTAAATAATAACAGCTGCTCAGTACGGTCTTACCATTCATTACAGTCGTTACGGGTAGTCAGAAGTCAGAAAACCTTTTTTTATTTATTTATTTAATGATATTTTAATACAGATGTGTTACTTAATTCTAAACTCACCAAACTTTTACGTTTGATGGCGAGATGGGGTATCACGTTACCCAGTTTCTGGGCTGTGGAAGTCAGATAGGTATTCGTTCCATGTGGTATCTAGCTTCGTCCGGTGACTGGAAGCCGACCCCAATATAGTTACAAAACGGCCTGGTAGATTGATTGTTGCTTGGAAGGCTTTCTCAAAAATGTGTTCAATTATGATTCCATTCAGTTTTTTACAAAATAACGCAATAATCATGAATATTTTAACTATACCTAACAAAAGTCTACGTATAATCCACTCAATACCAACTCATAAAAAGACATCAAAACGAAGTTTCAAATTAATTTCACGGAAATTAGAGTTTGTCCTTTTAAAATTATTTGGCGTGATTAAATTGCTCGGTTTGAAACTTTTCGGTGGGGTGAGTTCGACCCCATTGCGCGGGGGAGGGTTAAATACTTCGTTCTGCTTACACTTTGCTTAGGAAAGTATTTTGTTAGTTTACATTTTAGTGGTATTATGAGAAGCTTATTTAGTATGTTACCTTCTAGGTGAATTAATTTAATTTAGAAAACGTCATTATTACCCTACTACCACAAAAGAACGAGTAGTGCCTTTTTAAAGTTTTTATCTTTCAACGGAATATGAAAAGGGATTTAGTCATCCAGATGGAAACTACATTTACGTTTTAAATTTATTTTTCCTGCCCTAACAAAACGTGACCCCAATTATATCATAACTGTACAAATTGTAACAATACAAAGTAACCATTATATTAAGACACATGGCTTAATTGAGAACTTAACTTACGACTTCCGAATTCGACATAACATTGACGTTTCTATCAACGACTAGCGCCATGGCGAAGTTTCAAGATATAATGGTTATGTGTGTTCGTCTTTCCCATGGCGGCTTTTACTAAAGGATTCGAAACAATGGAATCGTTTATATATACATGCGTTTGTTGCCTTTGAATTAAACTGTTCATAATTGTGGAGAGAATTTACCTTTTGTGAAGCCTTTTTGATGATATTACTAAAGCAGTATTATCCATCTTCCAGCAAATGTAATAAAAGCTACGCCGACAGTAGGATTTTAGAAATTATATATTAATTCTAACGACACACAGCAAATTGATCTACGTAAAAACCTACATAAAGTACAAGTCTACTTACACCCGAAGCAATAACGAATGGTTTTTCTTAGTATCAGTCAGACAGTCATCATAATCATCATTTCAGCCAAAAGACGTCCACTGCTGGACATAGGCCTCCCCCAGGCGTCGCCACATTGACCGATCCCGTGCGATATCACTTAGTTTATAGTATGTAGTATCAGTACCTAGTTAGTTTTAATCCCAGACGTTTTTTGTTTTGTTTTTATAAAAAACGTTGCCCCACACTAGGAATTTCTTCCTGTATCGTGGGTGCGTTTACAAACATATAAACTCACATACACAAGACACCCAGAGCCGGAACAACTATCTGTAGGTCATACAAATATTTTTTCCGTGCGGGAATCGAACCCGCGACACGCAGCACAGCAGTCAATCGCTCAACCACTGCGCCAACCGTGCGCCCAAGACCTTAACTTTTTACCCTAAAGACTCTCATAACTATTATCTACAAACATTACCTATTCGTTTTATCTTATGTGAGACTTGTAGTCTCACACAGACTTCAAGTGTAAAAATTAATAGTGATTGAAGTGTGTTCTCAGCATTATAATGCCTGCTTCACCTTTTATATCTACACAATACTAATGAAAAAATAGAGCAATCTTTCGTTATCATGATACAAAACGTGGCAAGGTGGTAACGGGACTGACTGTTCGTTGCTGGACTTTTGAATGTTGCCATTTGTGGAGGCTACTTAAAAGCGATGAGCTCTTGCTCACTTGATGGGCTATTGCCGCTCTTAAAACAGTTTTCGTTATTCATATTGATACTCACATAATCTTATGGGGCTAGACAGAACTAGAGACTACAGAACACCTCCTGCTACGATCCTTACATAAACCTTTTGCTCCGTATACGATCACATCTGGCCATATACATGCACACCGGTTGTGTGTACTGGCCGCATCTGGATTTCTAAGGAACATCACCAATAAGATCCACGTATATTCTTCTAGTTTAATATTGACACTTCTACAGCTATGCTGCTATTACATAAGTACCTAACATATAAAGAAAATCACCTCACTCAAAATTTGGCGCGTCACCGCTCATTCGTCGACAAGTCTATTGGCTATCGACAAAGATGTCACAACTGACAGTAGTAACATTTAATTTTTACAATCTATTAAGAGGCGAATTTTCTATATTGTTTGTTAAAATATAAAAATCCCTGAAATAAAGGCATTCAATTTCGTTTCTTTTGTCTTTACAGGTGAGCTAATATTTTGCTAATAGATAATGTACGTAATGATTTAAATGTCAAACTTCATATATCGAAATAAAATACTTTTGTCTTAACAGAGAAACGCAGTTTCGTCTTTATTTCCTATTCAAAGACCATAATATCATATTTATATATACCATAATATCATACATAGGTATTTATATTCTTGAATAATTTATCCAAAGATACTGATCACGATGACAGATATCGAGCTGGGTTCCAAGTAACGATTACAGAATATAATTTAGCGTAAGTTTATAAACCGCTAACAAGCCAAACGGTGGCCACCATAATGCCTCTTATCGACTAACAAATTGACACTGTTATAACAATTTATTGTCCGTTACGTCTGCATGGCTTATTGCTGTTGACTTTAGAATTGAAGGAAATAGGAAATTAAATAGGTTTTATGTACCTGCATTGGAAGGCTTCGGGCTATTTTGAGGCTACAAGTTTGATCAGTAAAGTAATTATGTGATAGTAGCTTGTGTCTTACACCAACAAGGCAATAATCAATAGTTTCTCAATATTAACAGATTTAACTTTTCTCTGCATAAAATAGTAAAATACTTCGTTTTCATAGCAGAGAAGGAACAAGATACTGTTATTATTGGTAATTTCGAACCATTCGATCCAGCGGTCTTATTGTGTAACATATAAATTTATGGACTCAATCACAAACTCTTTAATTTTGTCAATTCTACAGTACTCATTGCGTCTTCTACGCTGTGTGTAAAATATTAAAATATTATATTATTTACTGACTTTTTAAACATATTTTACGAACGATATTATCGGCCATGCTTTGAATTTGTGTTTAAGAGTAGGTAGGTATTTCCGAAACAAAATTTTTTTTTAATTAATGTGTTTTTCTTTAAAAATAAAATCATGTTAGCAAAAACTAAATATAGCGCTTGATAAAATTCTCCACACGTCTCAGTCTCATGGATGTAATAATTCCCCTACACATCAGTTTGAAGTCCCTCAAGCCATAAGTTAGATCAAATAGTATTCTGCGGACTGTTCTAAGCATTATTATTATAATTTCTGTTCCATATTATTTTACTTTTAACAAGGGTAAATGTTACGAGAAGATATTTCCTTTATTTTTATTGAATTCTGTGATGCGTTTTCCTACGAGCGATTATACAAGATTACGTTGGCGTACTTTGGTCATCTTGCACTGCAAATAAAGTGTCATTCTAACAGCAGTAACGATTGTCATTAAAGTTCAAAATGGTTTGGGATTCACTATGTGACATTTCAGCAGTAGATATCAATCCCATTTTTAACCCCTGCCGGAAAAAAGGGGTGTTATAAGTTTGACGTGTGTTGCTGTGTATCTGTGTGTCTGTCTGTGGCACCATAGCGCCTCAACGGATGAACCGATTTTGATTTAGTTTTTTGTTTGAAAGGTGATTTTGTCGAGAGTGTTCTTAGCTATATTTGAAATAAATCGGTTTAGCCGTTCAAAAGTTATGCGCGTTTAACTATTTGAATCGGGGTGTTTTCGCAAGATAAATGTGTCGGGGGTTTTAAATTTTGAAATTTTACTTGTGATCTTATAGCAAGTCTTTGTCGCTTCTATTCATCCAATCATTTGAGTTAAGAAGAAATGCAGTCGCGACATCTGACTGAATTTCCTAAGTAAAAAGTCATAATTCGAGGTTTGGCTCTCGCCTATTGCGCCCTCCAATATTGGACCTATTTAAAAGATATTCCATAAACTTAAAAATAAAGATACGTGGGACACTCAGAAAGTTTTGCGAAACTAAAAAAAATTGTTCTATACGTACATATATTTTTATTAAATCTTTTCAAAGTACTTTCCACCAGCCTCTATACAAAGATTCATGCGCCTAAACCAGTTTTCAAAACACTTTTTCCAGTCCGCCGCAGACACCTCGTTTACAGCCTGCTCGAACGCAGCCAGCGCATCTTCCGGCGATGAAAATTGTATCCCTTTGAGCTGATTTTTTATTTTTGGGAATAAAAAGAAGTCACACGGTGCTAGATCAGGGCTGTAAGGAGGGTGACCCAGGAGTTTGACTGGCGTGCTGTCCAGGAAGTCCCTCGTTTTGAGTGCGGTGTGCGCAGGTGCATTGTCGTGGTGGAGCAGTAGCCCGCGGAGCCCTGTGTTTGGTCGCTTGTTGCTTATAACAGAGAAAACTTCTGGCAAACATTTGGTAGTATACCATTCGGCATTAATGCTTCTTTGATCCCGTAAGGGAATTGATACCAAGTGGCCAGTCAAATTAAAAAAGCTAGCGATCAAAATCTTACCCCCGCTTCTAGATCGCTTCACTTTGGTAGGCGTTGGCTCATTTTGAAACACCCAAACAGTCGACTGGCGCTTGGTTTCTGGGTCGTATTGATAAATCCAGGACTCATCACCTGTAACGATGTCGTAAACACGCCGAGACGAGCCTGCTTCAAATTTGTTAAGCATATCACGGCACCATTCCACCCGGGCCTGCTTCTGAGCATCGGTGAGGTTGTGCGGCACCCAGCGTGATACTATCCTCCTCACGCGAAGATGGCTGTGTAGAATCTCGTGAACGCTTCCCGATCCAATCTTCAATATGTGTTGAATCTCCTGATATGTAATTCGCCTATTGTCTTGGATTAAATTTTTCACTGCTAGCACGTTTTCTTCGGTAACAGCCGTCAAAGGGCGACCGCTTCTTTCGTCATCCCCCAAAGTTGGTCGACCGCGCTTGAATTCGTTATACCAACGATACACGGTTGCCTTGGAAGGGCCTTCATCCATGAATGCCATTTGAAGTCTATCGTACGATTCATCCGGTTTCAGGCGACACTTGAAATCGTATAAAATCATAGCTCTAAAATGTTCCCGGCGCAGATATTTTCGAAAAACATTATAACTGGCCAGTCTCCCATATATAAAAACTTTTTTTCGCAATACTTTCTGAGGGGCCTGGTATATACTGTGCCCCTATGTTTTCTTTTTTGCATTTATAGTAATCAAATTTGTACACTAGGCCTCAGTAGACTGTGCAATTTTGAGCAACTTTTGAGGGTTCTTGTATCATCAAAAAGAGAGCTTTTTCTTTATTTTCAGTAGCTACTAAATCTATTGAAATTGTATTGCACATTTTGATTTTGTTTCATACCACTTCACTATCGCATTAAGGTAACCTAACCTAACTTAACGTCTGAAAACAAAAATGTCTGTTCAAATAAAAATACCTACTTATATCCTAAAAAACCTACGCCAGCAAATTCAAACATGAAAAATATTATGCCTGTTCAACGGAAAATAAATTCAAGAGAATTCCCGACAATTTTTCACCCAAAATGAAAGTCGGAACTTTCGCCTTCCGGCCCGGTCCGGCGCCCGTCAGTTGCACTCTGAGATATTATCACTAGCTGTGGGTACAAGGTACCTACCGCTGACTTGCACGAGTACCTACAGCATCTGATAAGAGATAACTGGGGAATTAACTCGTCTAAAGCTTATCCACTTACAAATTCTCATCTACTATGAGAATTTGTAAGTGGATAAGCTTTAGACCACCACCAATGTTTGTATTACGTTTAGTGATTTTTTATAAATTGCGTTAAGTTAGATTCAGAAATTAGTAAAAACGTGAATATGTGTAGACTGGAAGCCAAAGTAAAAAAATAGCCACCACGGTACCTACAAATATTAATCCGATTACTACTCTATAGAGTAGGTCTCATACCTTTGAAAACTCCTACTTATATTCTAATTTAACAACTCAAAAACACATATTAAACCACACGATACCTCCAACGACCGACCTCCACGTCCAAAAGTAAAATGAAGTTAACAAAAAAACGCCCTTGCAAAAAAATCCTCTGCTCTATTGCTTTGCCTAGTTACACGACTAAGCAAAGGATTACTATCCTTGAGAGCGGGTGTTCCACTAATTGGCAAGCTATTGACAAGATGTTTAACATATTCAACGCGATCGATACGCGATTAGACCAGCAGGCTTGCACCGAGATGCGATATAGACGTAGTTGCTGAACGTGAGACGATAAGAGAAGTGTCGGGGTTTGTGTAACTGTGAGATGTGGTGTGACAAATTGTTGGTCTGTTTTTGCAGTTTGTATTAATTACAAGAGGTACAATTTGTTTATGTGTTTGTACTTGCACTTAAAGAAAGCTACACCATAACTTTGGGGTCTTATTTTAAAAGAACATTTTTAGAGGAAATATGGGCAGAGAGCGCCGAATGAATTTCCTAAGTAAAAAGAATAATATAATAAATAAATAATAATAATAATAAATAAATAATAATAATAATAATTAGAGGTTTGGCTAGTGGCTATGGCTTAGGAAAATGAAAGATATATACTATGTTTTACTTTTTGATGATGCATTACGTTGTCAACAGAGGCTTAGTTTACAAATTTAACAAACATAAATAAGAAAAGGAATACATAGATGCATAGTATATATCTTACTTTTCCAGTTTATGGAATATCTGTTAAATTGGTTCATTATTGGAGGAGGAAATAGGCGAGAACTGATTAGCAAAATCTTAAATCAAATTGAGAGGCAATTTATGAGAGTACTGTTAACAAGGATTGCGTATTGGTGAATATCTGCTAACTAATCATAATAGTTGTATTTTTTTTTTAAATAGTGTCATAATTATGTTACTTTTTATTCTGGAAAATGAGCGGTTCTTTTGAAATAGGCCACAGGAGCAAAGCCTCTAAAAAATATTTTGCTGGTGGTCTTCTGAATACTGGCTTGCATTTTTAAACACTGACGAAAATGGAGAACTCTTTAACCGACTTTCCAAAAAGGAGGAGGTTCTATGTTCGACTTTATGTTTGTTTTTTTTTTTTTTTTTTTGTGTATGTTCACCGATATTTCCGTCAATTGTGGACCGATTTTGAAAATTCTTTTTTTGTTTGGAATAGTATGTTTTGAAATTGGTCCCATTTTAATTTGGTGAAGGTCTGATGAAGAACTTCGGAGATATACAACAGAACTCTTCAATAAATAACGGCAACACTCTCGGGATTGCTGCAATCGCATGTCTGTTTATTATTGTTTATACCATTTCATAACATAACATCACACCAGTACGCTCTAAAGGGGTACGCAGATCTCTTATTTCACCGGTTATGTTCAAGTTTCATGTTATTCGGGTAATCTATTCGGCGTTATAGGGACCTTAGGAAACAACTTGCGTATCTATTAGGTAGGCAAAACTAAAAAGGGAAAAATAAAAAACTTTTTTGCAAAAAAATACAACCGACTTCCTAATGAAAAACTACAAAGTGAAAAATAACTTAACTCTTGGAAGTCGGTGTCCATATCGAAAAAAAATGGTACCTACGTAAGACACCGACTTCCAAGAGTTAAGTTATTTTTCACTTTGTAGTTTTTCATTAGGAAGTCGGTTGTATTTTTTTGCAAAAAAGTTTTTTATTTCAGCTAAATAAACTAGAGTTGATTGATTGACTAAACTAGTCACTGACCAATATGGAAGAGGTATTTATTCAGTCGCGGATTGCGAGCTACATACCTACATAGTTGGTTGATTGATCAAGCTATGGCCAGAAACACACACCAGGCTTTTGAAAAATAAATAAAAATATATCATTTCGAAATTGGAACACATTTTGATGTGTTCCAATTTCGAAATGCAGCTGTTTAACTAACATAGCATAGGGTTTTTTTTGTTACCACCTGGTTACCACCCATATTCTTACACCATGTTGCCACCATATAAGTTGAATAATTGTCCATGGTAACCAGTTCATCACCGCATGGGTAGGTGATTAAAATGGCCAGCCTCAAACGGGACGAGAGGGAACGCTGTGTGGCATTTTAATGTCTTTGTAGGTAGGGTTGGCACGCAAGACTTATAACTGCTATCAATTTAATATTTATTCATAACATGACAGCTTTTCGGTGTAGGTATATTAGATGTTAGTTGCACTTAATACTACGTTAGTTCTTATAATTATTGAGGTTTTATATGAGTTTATTTTTATTTTTACAGACACTAAGTTGTTTAGCGATTTAATCTGTTTTTTTTTGCAAAAACTTGTGATAAAAACATTAAAAAACGTTTGGCACTAAACAAATTGCCCTCTTTAAGTGAGGTCTTAAAGTAATAGGTGTTTAAGTAAAAAATATGCTAAACAGTCTCATCAAATTGTGATATAATTACTTGTACTAGTAAACATCACAAAAAAACTTGTTTGCATTATTTAAAAGGTCTTTAGGCAAAGGTCGAAAACGAAAAAAATCTTTTGATTACATTATAAATAATGATTGATGGGCTCTCTGACACGCAAAATATTTAAAAAAAAAAACACGTTTTATGACGGAAATACAACATCATTATGTCAGAAACGCAAAATTTATTGCCAAACGCGTTGAGACACAAAAATACAATCGGTTAATCCAGCCACTGGTAAGGCACAAAGCAATAGAAAAAAACACAAGAAAAAAAAGTTGAGAAAAAAATCTATCGATACTTTTTGTTAAGTCAAGTTAAGAGTAACCTTTTGTAGTTTTTTGTTGTCAATAAATCTAGAGGCGTGTTCACAGTCAAGCGTTTTTTTCAAGCCGTTGACAAAGTGTATTCAAAAAATGTGTTTTTATTTTTTTATCGTTTAGTTTTTATAACGCCTGCTCTGTGAATTAGGTTTCTTTTGTTTTAGATTGTGATTGAAACACCGCTGAACAATATGGCAAAGCGCAAATTATTTTAAAGTTGACTTTTATTCCCATTATTTTGAGAAGATCGACATGTAAAAGTGTTTGTACAAACCAACTTACAGAAATAAAATCATTTATCATCATTATTGAATAGGTAGAGTGTGACGTAGAGGCACGTATATGCTGTTTGTCTTGTTATTGGTATTCAAATATTTAAGTTTTCTGCCTCATACACAACAACTGTGTTTGCTTACATAATAATTAAAATTGACAATGAAACGATTACCCCTAATATTTCCGTTAAATAGTTTAGAGATATATTTCCATGTTTCAGTTTCTTATCTTGTAAGTATTTTTCGTTCGTTGTAAATTTTTTTTTCATTTATTTCGTATACATATACCATTAAACTGTGATAACCAATAGTGTTAATAAATAAACTTAACTACTAAAGCCTTGAGCTCATTAGAAAAATTGCAGTATTATTTTACACATTAATATGTATGTGCTAATTCTAGATCCCATAAACATCTCCTTGAAGTGTAATCTTAGATTCAGTGTTATATTGCAAAACATTTATTGTTTTAGAAATCATTGACTCCTGTTGTTTTGTAAAGTGAAAACAAAATGCTAGACAGTTTCCACTACTAAAAACTAGTACAAAATTTGTCAATGGTCAAAAATGAGTTCTCATTTCTTTCAGTAGAGAGGCATACTCATCACCTCTTATAGTTCCCTCATGAATGTCTTGTAGACCTCAATCAATTCAAAACGTCTAATAACAATAGGCTGAGCAAACACTTCGATGACAAAGAATTTCGTCTGTTTATATTTCTTATAGCGTTGAGTACATAACGTGTATGTACTCGTGACGTGAGTATATAGTCAATATCACGCTCGATCGAACATCAAGCTAACGGAAAAGTAAACAATTTTATTGTAATTTTGGTTTTTAAAAGTAGATACCCAAACGATCATCATTATACTGTCGAATAGGAATGGCATTATTACATTGTAGTAAACCCAAGTACTTGTTGTTTTTGTAAACCACGCCTAATATTTTTTTGCAATAGAAATATCTGTGTATGTGTGTGTGTGTAAAAGTATCTGCTTCTCTTCATCTTACTTTATATTAATTACTTTTATAATTCCTGAAAAGAGTTGAGGTCGCAAAGTAACTTGACATAGTTCTTTTCTTGCTATAAAAATACTAATTGGTTCAGTAATATTAAATGTAATTTAACATGGTTGCTGAAAAGATTTAAATTATAAAATCATTTAACTTTTACTATAAATCAAAACTGCATACTGCCAACCCTACCGGTCGCATCTCGCGCAAAAACCCCGCAGCAAGTTCGTTGCACCGCGCAGACGCGCACGAATTTCAACTGTTTGTTAATTCAGATAAATTGTCACTGAAAAAACTCGCACAAGCCAACACCATGATTGTTCAGTACTTGTTTTTATTTGGGCAATGTGCAATCATGGCTGGATTTCGGAAAATAGTCGGTGTCGTAAAAATAACATGTTTCAACTGAGTTTTGCTTGACAAAATAAAATCATACGAGTAGTTATTTTATTTGCGTTGATGTTTGTTTTTGGTTAGCTTGTTAATTTGTCACAGTTTGTTTTAGCAAATAAAAATAAAAAAACCGAACTCAATAATAATATTTGTTTATTTAGGTAAATCAAAAAAGTTTTGAATTGCTTTACTAAGTTTTTATTTTATGCTCGAGTGATCAAATCACTATCTCACCTGTAAGTAAGTGACGATGATGTAGTCAACTATAGCACGTATACCTAGAAGTAACCTATTCACTCTTGATTTACTTACCTATCATTCAACCAATATAGAAAAACAAAAGGTACTCTTATACGAAACAATTTCTATAAAAACGACCAACCAATAGTTTATATTAAGATTTAATATTTCAAACCAATAAGTTTTTTTAAATATTTCGCTTCTTTAGAAAATTCACAAAGAAAACCGTTCGAATTGTTTTTCCACTAACTCGTTGTAAGAGTTAATTCATCACAAAATCGAACCCACTGTCTTTATTACTCGTAAGAAGTATCGTGTAGATTTAATAGTTTTCTCTGATGTTTTAATGTTCTGATACTAAAACATTTTCATGTATTTTCACGTTTAGTTACTTAATAGTACATTTAAAACGAGACTGTTGTAAAGATTAGTCTGTTTGTGCGAATTCTGTAGTTATTTTTGACTAGCTGCAATGGTAGTAAAAGTCTTTTAGCTTCTCAAATAAGACCCGTGACGCGTCGCGCGCACACCATGTGTGCGTAAGGTATTGTTGTCCTATTGTGTCTGCTATTTAGACGCTCAATATGACGCCCAGGAAGGTATACGCGGAATTGTAGATAGATGAAAATTTTATAGGTCCTCATCTTAACATAAAACAAGCTGCATTCACTTGACTTCGACCTGAAAGACATAGTTTAAATCAGCCAAAGAGCTGACAAGAACATTCAATGAACTGTAAAATTATACAAAAGATTTCTTAAACGATACTGAAATATAATTATTTCAGTAATCGTTTAAGAAAAACTTTCAGCGTTTTTTTTAAACTTTAAGCTTCTTTTGCAACTATGATGATAATATCATAGTTGCAAAAGAAGCTGAAAGTTTACACTTCATTTTTCCGATATAAAAGTCGCCTTATAATACTCGTATGTCACCTACGTAGTAATCAATTGCGAAACAGCTCAGCCTACCATATTTAAAAAATACACAGGCTGTAGTTTAAAACACGAAAAAAAAGCTTCCAATATAATCAGAAGCTCCAATCATGTAAACAAGCGAATAACAATTAGCGAACGATCGATAATCACAGATCTCCAACTTGTACATTCATGGTCTTCCATCCTCCATCGCCGACCATCGTCCACCAGTTTCCGGTATAAGCCACGGATACATCCACTTACACCGTATTATGCTTCATTAATTATGTTAATTTGATGATTACCGTCCGTTTTGTTCAATCAGGATGATACTTGGAAACAAAAACTATTGATTTTTAACTGGATCTCGAACCAAGGCGGTTCATTAATTGCTGTAGATTTTTAGAGTTATGGCGTGCATCTAAATGTTTTCAGCATGAAAAGATTGACAGTTTATAACTGACTGAGTGAGAGACCCGGTTTCTGAAACGATTATTTGGAGTTACGGATGTGCTATTTGTTTATGCTAATGTCAAATTTGAACGCTTTTTTTTTAATTAAAATTCTTGAGAAATAATTTGATTTTATTTCTGTGTAAATAAAGATGAATTTAGTGCCTCCTAATTCCTTTGTTTTACAAAATTTATAAAAAACTTAATTAAAAAAATCAAAAAACCCGACTGCTTCAAAAGCGAACTAAAAAGTCGTAAACAAGGAAAAAATCATGCTGTGCAGGCGGAGGATACATATTCGCGGGCTGGCGGACCAAAATCTGGTGTATCCTCCGCCTGCACAGCATGATTTTTTCCTTGTTTACGACTTTTTAGTTCGCTTTTGAAGCAGTCGGGTTTTTTGATTTTTTGAATTAAGTTTTTTTATTTATTATTTATTATTTAAAACTAACTTTTTAGTTAGTTTTTTTCGAATTACATACATTGAAACATATAAGTGTTATATATTTTTGAAATCACCTCTTAAAACCCTTTATTTTGATACCCCACACGTTGGGTTTGGATGAAAAAAATAATTTGGGCCACCACAATATGGCACCCAAAATCCGCCATTTTTCTATTATCCAATTTTGATGTTGCCTATGACACTCGCAGGGTTAAGACGCATCGATTGACGTATGAATCATCAAAATCTGCCAACGCGTTTGGTCTCTGGAACGCCACATAGGAACAAACATACATACATACATACATACATAGACTGATAAACACATTACCCTCCTTCGGCAGTCGGGTAAAAAGTACGGTGTTTATCTACCCAACGAGCTCTAAACAATGATATCCCACTTGATTGGGTTGACCCAAAATAATTTTTCGCGTCTCCCTTTTGCCATATGGGAGCATTAAAAACATTTAAAATTATTTTTTGACAATTTGTATGGCTTTGGATCAAAAAGATGCGTATACTGTGAAAATTTGAAGACTGTAGCTCCAACCGTTTGACTGTCAAACCTGTGAGACAGACGACAGACGGACATACACGTGAGTGACAGCAATAGGACTCCGTTGGGACCCTACGGGTACGGAACCCTTAAAACAAAAAGATTTACTTCCAACAAGGTATAGTTATTCCAACACACCTCCTCGAAATGTCCCAAGACACGACCGAAATTAGGACGAATCCCGGTAAATCCGGATGCCTGGCGAGCCTTACGCCGGAATGCCCACCGCTGGGCGAAATCAGGCACAATTATGAACCGCAAGGGAATCACGTAATAAGTAGATAATTATACACGCACGCGTTGAAATTAACCCATCGTTGATACTATGTTGTCGGCATGCGAGGTTCGATTTTCTCTCATACATACTAAATATTGCGTTTGTATCATGCGTTTGTTTTTTAAATGGGAAGCGAGGGCGTTTCGTGTTTTCAGTTTGTCAGTTGTTAAAAACGTATAATTAGTTATGAATTACGTTGTCATTGTTAATTGGTAGGTTGACTAAAATTGAGGTAACTATATATCTATAATCATTGTGTAGGTACTGAAAACCTCGTTGTCTTGAGCATTTTTTTTTTAAATGAAATCAAAATAGTAATGTATATTTATTTATTTCCGCTAAGTGTGGATTCTATTCATTCCAAGCAGACACGATGATGACCTAAATAGCAAAAGGAGGAATGTTCTCATGTTTCCTTTGTTCATTCACCTGTGTAAATGTTTAATTTTAATATCTGATAATTATACTACATACTCAATAGTAGGTAGAATATTAGACGGTAATTATATTTTGAAACTACGTGCTGTCATCATCTTTTTTCGTCAGAACTTTACATGGCTCGACTTCCTTCTGACTGCTAAACTGGTGATTGAGAAAAAGCCTCTAGAACTTGCACATGACCCGAAATTTACACTGCCTTGCAGTGATTTGCTCTGCAAGGCGGTATGTTTCCTGTAATGGTCACCCATTCATTGAACGACCGCGTCTACTGAAACTTGATAATACCCTCAAACCGCTAATTGTTGACTGCTATGAATCCTAAATCCGTCCTTTTAGCAAAATTAAAAGCGCAGTCAATTAACGTAATAGAAATAAATAGAGTTAGAGCTTTATCGGATCAGCCAGCGGTAGAACCTAACTCGATCGCGTAACGACGTAATCAAATATGCAGCGTACCAGCGTATCGGGCGCACGGCGAGTCGGCGTATCGATACGCCGCTCGGGCGCCTGTTAAGAATTATGAGATTAAAACCATTGGCTTATAAGGATAGAGTGGGATATGTTCGTGCTTGTGTTTCAATGTGGTTTAATTATTTATGAAGTTGGTGTGTTCAATTCAAAGCACAGAAATTGTTCAATGATATTTATAAAGTTGGTGTGTTCAAGGAAGTTTATTTTTATATTTCAATGGGTTGCTGGGTGCGATATTGAATGGCATAAACTTTAACTAGCATGGCCTACAAATAGTAAGGGAAATTCTTAGGAATGGGAAGGAAAGTGATATATGAACGTAATAATGATGCAAAAAAAAAATTCCGATTTTTATAGAGAAACATTAATTAAAATTTTGCATCGTACATGAAAAATAATGAAGCACTTCTCAATTTTAATAAAATGATTTAAGGTACGTCGACTACTTCGCCTTTATCAAAATCAAATTAATTAATTTTATCATCCCAGCCATTAAACCACATTTCTGTAAAATAATTAATAAACCATTTTCATTTAATTGCACAAAAATATAATAAATCAAATATTCTGTCTGAAACGGATAACCAATCTACTTAAATTGGTTGAATTTAACCCTGTTTTCGGTGCTATAGAATCTAAATTCATTTAGCAATAAATTTTCAAAATTCTATTATCTTATTTGCCCACGACTAGCAACGTTTTGAATTACGTGGTTCCAGGAAGCTTGACAAGCAATTTTTGTCCTTTCGTATTGCAAATAGAATTCATTTTGCCCTGAAAATAGAACGTTTAATTTCAAACAGTGAGTACCTAACTGTCAAAGGCATTTGGGGTCGTTGCATTTTCGTGATAGGTTATTGACTCTTATTTCTTGAGGCATAAGGTGTAAATTGAGGAGGATTATCTTTTTTACTTTTTAAAATGTCGTTTTGGAGATGGACGCACGTGATCATTACTTTTGGGCCTTCATTTCGTATTACCTTTGAACCGGGTTCGCGTTTCATTGAGAGAAACAGCTTTTATTCTTATTTCCGACTGTAGCTATTCAAAATATATTTTCGTTTCGCTGTCAATATTACCCGTATCGGTGAAACGAGAAATATTTTTATTTGGTGTTTACAGTATTTTTCGGGATGATCTGTAGATAAATCTGCATGGTAAATTTTTCATGAAAATATTTTTTCACAAGGATCGAGTTTTATCAATGTATAATTTTGAGGGTATTTTTATTGATAAGCACGCTTTCGACCGCTATGTCGTCTGATGGTAAGCTATGATATGTTCACCCAGAATCACGCTTGCCTAGAAGAAATATATTAATTCTTGACTTAACGACGTCCAGGTTGCAGTTTTCAGGCAACACAGACTCCGATAGTTAAGTATTCCCAAACTTTTAGTGCGTAAGAGTGTAATTTCCACAATGTTGCCAAGCTCATTTCATCACTTTTGCTTTAGTTATGTTACGTAAAAATGGTCACTTTTTCATTAACTTCGAAAACTCTAAATTAAATCCTGTGAACAGACCCATCCAAGTCAATTCATCACCCCTAAACTAAAAAGCGGAACAGCAACAAATCTCACACACAATACAGGATGCTCCCCACTTGAGTTGATACAGGATGTTGATATTATGCTGCCAGTTGTTGACAGACAGATCGACACGCCCAATTGATATAGTTTACTGCTCTCACGGTCTAGATTGATGTGGAGGAGAGGGAGGAGAGCTATGATATCAATCAATTAAATTGAATAACTGGTTAATGGGTTTATTTGGTCAAGGAGTTATGGTTTATTGAGTTTTATTGGTGTTTGGTTATCGAGATTAATAGAAAAGCTATTTTGTTTGATTGGCGTAAAGTTATTGGTGACCAATTTAACCATTTAAATTTTTGGTAGAAAAAGAAGTCTAGACTTCTTAATTGGTATTCATCATCATTTCAGCCGAAAGACGTCCGCTGCTGGACATAGGCCTGGACCAAGCGTTGCCACACTAATGGGTCCTCTGCGTATTTGGTATTATTTATCATATGTGAAACGTTGAGTCAAGAAGTCTTTGCCTTGCAGTGGAAGCTAATATTCAATTTTACCTCGACGAAAATAACTCAACAGCTCCATATCTGGCTTTAAATTATCCAAAATTATTTAGTTCATCTTATTTTATTTCATTTACGGTAAATAGATTTATAACATCATGTCCCATTATCGAAAATACAACATAAACTAAGCCCACATACAATTTCTCACCAACAATGCCTAAAGGTAGAGGTACATACTTGTGTAACGAAACAAAAGAAATCAATAGTTATTGAAACAAAAGCGCCCCACAAAAACTGTTGATTGACGCACAAACGCCCACTGCCCGAGCCCGCGGCCCACTGCTGGGAATATTTCTGACACCCACTAGGTACAGACAAACAAAGAGATTGGTGTACAGGAAGGAGCCTTATTTGTTACTTTGTCGTTTGTATTTTTCTGTGTGTACAAACGCCGGTACCCACAGCTGAACGTGCTTACCGAGGCACAAAAGAGTCTCGGTAGGTAATGTATGGTCTTCACCCATCCACGGACCGATTCAGCTATCGGTACATAACCTTGAACATCAGCCTGGGCTGCTGTATGTTGCTACGAGCCACTCACAAAATCGTGTAAGAGTCGAAAACAAAGTTCTGACTTTTAAACGATTGTGCTGAGTTGTATCAACCTTCAGGCCCACTTGCACCACAAACCACAAAACACGCTTAACTCTTAACATATTTAAAACATAATTCTGTCTCTCTGTCAACTGTGTCAAACGGTTTACAGAAAACAATGGAATAGAACGATGTAATTATACGTGTAACTCTAAACGCATTTATGACTCTTATTCTTGCCTGTACACCAATTTTGGCGTTCGACTGTACTAACTCTTAATTGTTGGTCCGTGTGAATCGGGTAGTGGAGCCAATCAAACGACTTTGACGAAACCATTTCGAGTTCGCACTTTTGGTTTCGGAGTTTCGAAGTTGAGTGATCAAAAAATACATCTGGGGTACGGAAATTGTATTTCCAGTGAACATTTTTAGTATCGTGATTGAAGACATGTATCCACTAGGTTGTTCCTAGACTTGGCGAACCTGGTGGTCTGCTACATTCAAAGAGCTAAATCCTTAATGCCTCAGGCATTAAGTCCGCCTATGTAACTGTATGTTCAATGAAGTTTTAATAAATAAATAAATCCGGATAAAAATCTATCTAACCTATCATATTATATTGTTTAATCTCCATCAGCATAATTTAGCTCGACATTTTAAAACAGCCACGTAATTTTTGCAAATTCTGTCTTCTCAATCTTTAAGTTCGATCTGTTGTTCCACTACTAGACTTAGGCTCCCGCAACCATTGCCATTATTGATTGGTCCTCATAGGATGCATGATACCAATGCTGAAACAATAATTTGTGTTCTTATATCATACTATTGAACCAATCATGTGCCTTCCCACACAGACTTCGCACATTGTATCGTATACCAACCGAATTACGCACAACAACAAACCTACCAACAGTACCAAATTACTGCCATAAACCATGGTTCAAAGTATATCAAGGCTGCAGAATATAGGCTATGCACACAACACCGGCACCGGCTATTACTAGCAATAGGCTGTAAACTGTTATTATGTTGTAAATGACTTAATGGTAGGTACTGGTAGGTGGCGCTAGTCATTTATTGGGTGTAAGTGTTCCGAGATTGATTGAGTTATTATAGTCATATACTTTGTTTAAGATTTGTGTTTATAAGTAATTTATAGAAAAGATCATTTCAGATTTATCGTTGTTTTTGGGGGAGTTGGCATTATGATTGCCCGTATTAGATATTTCATGTGAATTTTAGGCAGCGTGAAAGAGGTTATAAAAGAATATAAGTATAATACTCTTTGTTGATTGTGACAGTGGTGACCTCGAGAAAATCATCTTCTAGCGTTTACCCTAATATGGCCCAAATAAGGTACAGTCGGCCGGCGGAATTAAACGTATCGGTAGGTAAAGGAATGCTTAGGATGTAAAAGAGCTTCGTTGTTTTTACAAAAGAGAAGCAATTTTGTTCAACTCACCCATGCTTTATATACGTATTGTCGATTTCAGACAATTAGTCCAGGTTTCCACATTAAAGCACTGATATTTCGGAAAGTACATATTACATGAGTTCACATTCATTTCACAGTTTATATCGGGGTTTTAACTGTACGTACCCATAAATGTATTGTGTGCAGCAAAAACTGACTTCATAATTGATAGCATCTTAGCGAGTCGTAACATTGCATGTGAAATGCATTGTTTGGCAACCCACTCGACAATTACTGCCACGGTCAATGTTGTTAACTTAACAGTTACAGGAAGTTAAACTGTTGCTTTAAAAGGAGTTACCTGTTTGTTAAAAAACATCAATACACCTTGTTTAGCGTGGTAGTCAAGGCTTGAACCTTCTCTGTATGAGAAGAGACCTTTGCTGAATACATCGGGACTAAGAGAGTGGATAGGAGGAAGGAAGGGCAGTGATTTTTTTATTTGTATTTGTATTAGGCTCGCAATTTACCACTATCTCGCCTGAGTTCTTTCCTTTCTTTTCTAGTCAATGGTAAAGTTTAGAAATAATTTGGGCCCAGTAAATGGCCATGTTAAGTGGTTGATGTCACTTATAAGAAAACATTCCGCGAATTCTGTATGACTAATTTTTAAGTTAGAGTTAAGTACAAGTATAAAAATATTCGTTATGAATAATCTGCTTTGTCAACTTATCTTCCAATCAAAAACATTCTCATTAGAACTTTTTTTTATCATTAGTCATTTAATCATTGAGTCTCTATATCTTGTGGCATATAGTATGTACATGAATCATAGATCGATGTATCTGATAAGTATGATATGTATCTCAAAACTCATTATGTTAAATAGTTACTGAGAAATAAAGCGATGTTCCGCTATTTAATTTGAATATTTTGAATATTTTTCCTTTTTAATAAACGGAGATACTTGGAATTTTTGTAACTGTCTTTTTATTATCGGAAAATTCATGCTGTAGCAATAATTTTATATATATCGTAAAGTATCTTCTATGGGTTCTATGTAGCATAAGGAATTCGGATTCTTTGAGGTTTCTTGACCTGCTTCAAGATGTAGGTACGGTTGAACTTACGAGCAACTTTTTATGCATATTCATCCACTGCCATGGGCTTAGACGACTAAGCCTATGGCAGTCCACTAGTTCTTAAATTGTGCTGTATGTTATAATATAAAAAGGAGCTGTCTTATCTATATCTATCCACTACTGTGCGTAGACCTCTCCAAAATTTTGGCCGCAACACTCGTTACTAACTCCCCCTGTTGCTTCTAGTCTGCCTTTGCTGGTATCCTGAGGTCCTTAGTCGTTGTTTCAGTTTCAGCATTGGAAGTTGACAGACTAATCAATATAACAAATATTATAATTGGCAGGCTTAGGCTTTTACAAAAGAATACCCGTCCAGAGATTTGATAACCCAGAAGACTTCACGCTTAACAATCGCCTTAAGACTTCAACCAACAAGGCATTCTATCTAGGTTTAAATGTATCATATAATTAAGTAAATAAGCAATAAATAAATAAAGAAAGACAAGATAATATTAGCGTGTTTGTAAATGAAGTAATAAATCGCCGGCGACTAATTGTGGGACATTAATCTCAATTATTTGGAATAACTTGAGATAAGAAAACGTTCACGTTTTGAGGACGGAACTACAGTTAAATGAACGGAATTTACTATAGAGTATTTTAATTTGAAATTAACTTTGAATTATTGATAAAATACAGTTTATTTGAATGTTTAAAGAAATGTTAAATGAACGTAAGTTTAACGAGTGTAAAAGGTTTATCAGAAGTATGTTTGATTGACCTTCTATGCCTACAGCGGATAGTGGGTTCTATTTCCAAATGGACCAACTATTTGTCTTACCCGCGAGAAAATTACATAACACACAAATTCACGGTCACATAAATACAAATTCAGTCATCAAAATTTCTTTCATTTTTTCAATTTAACTGTATTCATTGCGTATTTTTAACCCCCGCCGGAAAAAGAGGGTTGTTAAAGTTTGACGTGTGTTGCTGTGTATCTGTGTGTCTGTGTATCTGTGTATCTATGTGTCTGTCTGTGGCATCATAGCGTCGAAACGGGTGAAACGATTTTGTTAATCGAGATTGTTCTTAGCTGTTTGAATAAAATCGGTTCAGCCGCTCAAAAGTTATGGGTGTTTTACTGTTTGAATCGGGGTGTTTTCACAAGATCTCGTGTCACAATAGCGTGTTCAATAGATTGCCGATCGAAGCGTATCCACTATGTACTAGATAAATTTTGTAGCATGAAATAAAAATGAGTCGGGGGTTTTTTAAATTTTGGAATTTTACTTGTACATTTTTAAACATATTAAGCATAGATTAGGAACTACATTAGGTAGTGATTAAAACTGAAATTTAGGAATTTACGCAATTAGGGTTTGTCGATTTGTAAGTAAATGCCACGTTTTACAAGTGCCCATGTAAGCCTACGTGTTTTTTTTTTTTTAATTATTTAGCGTGGAAGATAGTTTATCATACTGCTTTAAATATTTCTGGGCTTTTATGGAGTGTTATGTTACCATACCATAAAAATTAAGTCCATCACTCAAAGATTCTATACACGAGATAAGAAAGCCATACAAACCCAAACCAGGCCATAACGGCCCATAAACCGATGCGGTCTTACACGGTTCTCACTAAATTATATTTTGTAATACATTTAAAAGTGCCAGATGCCATAAAATTGCCATCGGACCGCCATTATGCCATAGATCAGGGATGGTAAACTTATGGCACGGGTTATGTATGAGACTGTAAATTTTGGTCACGCCATTGATTTTAGTGGTTCACGAATTTAGTTGGTTCTTTTATTACTTTTTCAATAATTGTAGGTAATGAAATGTAGATAAGTTATGTGAAAAACAAGATGGATTTGTCAATTTAAACCAAGCGTATAGGATCGGGGATAGAATAAACATTCGCTCGTTTGGCTTCAATTAAACACATTTTTTTAAACGATTAATAAGTGCAATAATGACGTTTTTTAAGGTTTTCATGTTTTATATCGTGTTTCACAAACTTCGTGATTATATAATCAGGAAGTTTTATAAAATTTATAGTACTCCGAAAGCGTTTGTCATCCCTGCCATAGATCATGGTGTGCGGTCACTCTAACCAATGAATGTGGTTCGATTTTTACGAGGATTTTATATTTTTCGGCACTTTTCAAGTTAAGTTTTATTAGTTTTTATCTGTCAGTGATTTTATGGGTTCATTTTAAAATGGAACTGGTTGTGTAATAAATGTCTGTATCCGTCATTTTATGGAAATTTATGTATTTATTGTTAATGGGTTTTGATAGCTTTTCATAACTGTGAAGAATTTGAGTTTAAAATGCCATAACATCATACTTAAAACCTACGCTTTTTATTATTATTTGTGACACATTTTTCCCGTGGCTTGGCTCCCGTGTCTTGCATACAAGAACCGTAACTTTTTCTGGATAAAAAATTAAAAGTAAGCTTGTGTAGATTTCTCTCAGTGAAAAAAACAACGTTATCAACTCAGTAAGCTTTAAGCCTCCTACAAATAAAAGTTCTTATCGTCGCAAATAAACATACTCGTAATATCGTATTGTTCAATGTTCGTCCTTTTGAATAAGTTTGATAAAATTCATTCAGTTTCTAAACCACTCATTAGAAGAATCCTCTACCGACTTAAAATTCTACACAATTTTGCTCTAAATGCTAATCAATATCTACCATGCAAATGCACCTTTAACACCTCTTTATAGCTCTTCACCCACCCACGCAAGTCTCCATAATGATTTACCCACAGAAACACTCTCAAAAGCCCAAGTCCACAAATTAGCTGCATTAGCTTATATTCTGCATACAGCTAAGATTTATGCTCGCTGCAGCCAGAAAGCCAGTGAACCAATGAGCCAAAGAGCCAGCATTCCTGGCTAATTGGCTGTATACTTATAAACTACTAGAGCGGGAGCTGGCAGGGTTTTTGAGCAAGCTGAATATTCTCTACAATGTAGTTTGATTTTTTCAAGTCGTCCGATTTAGGGAAAGCCCACGATTTCTTAGTCAGATTTGCCATTTTATGTACTTTTACGTCAAGCCGCACCAGATGAATTGAAAATGCACGTGAAAAGTCCTTTTTGGAAATTTGATAGTAGAACCCTGACTACAGGACTCCTATCTGAATGTTTTCAGATACATTTTGAATAGTTTATTTCTAGGTAAACGTGATTCAGCGTCGACCACATCATCGTTTACCATCTGGTGAGATATGAGTCAAACGCGAGCCTATAGTTAATAAAAAAATCGGTATTATCTCACCTAGCTGCATAAACTTAGATATTTATCTTCGCCCTGAATATGCTTGCTCAAAACCCAGCGAACTCCCCCTCTAAACAGCCTTATGACCGAGATTTGTACATTTTCACTACATTATTGGTTCTGTACGGTTGCGGATTGTACTGTTGTGGAAATAAACTGTAATGTATGATGTAATTAGTGGAGTTCTAAGTTTTGGATTGACGATTTGCTTCTGAAGGTTTTGTGGTATGAATAAGGATAGAATAGAATAGAATAATAGGGAAAGTGTCTTAATAAACACTTTCTGTGATATCCATGTTGTTGATGATGTTTCAAGGTTATTATTTGATATTTATATTTTGGGAGGCCTTTGGCGAGAATTAGAAGGCTACATAAAATTGATCAGCTAAGATAATCTGCTAGGTGCATGGGGGGAGGGGCATAACTCTATGTCAAGAACAGTGCTCAATAAAAATACACCTACACCTTTCTTGATGAAGCCTTTTTATTAAAATTCAACTATAGATAATGATCTTGACTGTAGAACACAAAATTTTGCCGAAAGCCCGATCAAAATACTTAATCAATTCACTTACTTCAATCCATAGCCTCCTTATTTACACCTACTTTGATTACAAGCACCCACTTAATCTTTACACAATCTTCACACTGCTCCCGTAAACCAATCGTAATGCGATCGTAAACGAGCCGTCATCATGTCGTTATGACGATACAATGACGAATCATATCAATCGTCAGTTCATGGCTGTAATTATTTATGGTACACTCATAAACACCATAAATTCTACGATGTACCCTATATCGTAGAATTTATGGTGTTTATGAGCCATTAACTATAGGTGTTAAATGTTATGGCTCTTACTTATTAGATAGTTTGATTTGGGTTATTGTTAGGAAGCTTTATTGATAGGTGTTAAACAGAACGATGATCTCAGGATTTAGATAAAATGTAATAGGGTTTACTGAAAATTTGATTTTTGTCAGTCAGGTAGATTAATAAAAAATATTGGACACCTATTTTTTCTTTTGACACGTAAACATAAAGTGACGACGATATAATGCGTTGAAATATCTGGAAACATCGCGCCGCTAGTACACTGTATACTGCCTTAGTGACGTCACAAGCTCCCACTCCTGAACTTTGATGCGCTTTAACTTTGTAATTTTTTATTGAGTTGGTAAAGCAACAAATACGTGTCCAATATTATTTGATAATCTCTCTGACGGACTAAATAGAATTATCATTTTTCTACCCAGGAAACATCTCTATTCTATAAGCGATGGCGATGATCGATATGTCAAAATGTAAGGGATTGATCACGTGACATTTATTTTGATAGCACTTGCCAATCGCAAACACTTTGACATTTTACCAACCGCTATTGCGACGCTTTCGTTGATAGAATGTCTAGCCTCTGGTTCTTGCTGCCTGCTGTTTTCGTGTGAACGAAAGAGAATCGTAATATTCCTACTCTCGTTTGGTCCCATGTTACTTGGAGTCGGCTCGATACGTTTTCTTCTGCTATTCAGTCCTGTCATCCAGAAATCAATAGAGCTGTCAATATTTTATTCTGGTTAAAATAACTTCTAAAACAGGATAAATCGTTTAAAACATGTTCAGTTTAATAACAAAACTTCTCAGTCTAGTTCGGTTTAATTTTCTATATATTTTATTAAAAATAGGAACAAGAACGTCTGTAAAACAAAATCTTCACCATGATGTCATTTGAGTCAGCATTTCTAACATGTTCATATTCAAATCGATCCAAATTCAAACAAATATGAAGCTACCTCGTACAATTGTCCTCACTCACCTGTTATTGCTACATTGTTAGAAAAAGCTTTAGAAACGCATTAGTGCTGCCCATTAAAACATAAGCTACTAACGATTAGCGCTGGGCGCTCGCCAAACTAATGCGAACATAAGTTGTGCTGCATGGAGAAGCTATAGCTTGGAACAATAGTACAACACTAGTCAGAGTGTCAATTTAGTATTACGTCATAACTGAAATTTTCCGAATGAAATATATATGCAGGTAAGTATATACTAGAATTGCCGGAGTCTGGATTTGTGCCCGATTGGTGGGAATAGCCCACCTCCTTTTACATGCAATTGAAACATAACTAGAAATGAAATGTAGATGAACTATATATATACCCATCCTCTGCTCCATTTGAGTAAAACATGCGTAATGTTTTGTGTAATTGTTAATTACTAGCTGACCCCCGCGGCTTCGCTCCCGTCAAAATTATAGCTTATGTTACTCGGGAATAATGTGCTTTCATAGGTGAAAGAAATTTTTAAATCGGTCCAGTAGTTTCGGAGCCTATTCGGTACAAACAAACAAACAAACATACAAACAAACAAAAAATCTTTCCTCTTTATAATATTGGTATAGCTATAGTAATGTAATAGTTATAGTCGAACTAAATAGCTTTCAAAATAATTGTTTTTACCGTAGCTATGGGGCCATTTTTACAAATTTTGACGTCCGTTGACGGATTGGACAGTATAGCGATCAGCTTTTAGTGTAACAAAGATGTATTGGATTAAAGTTAAATCAATTATTCAGGCTGTTTTTGTATGGCCATGTTACTCTTAAGACCATGAGTATGAAAAATCAATTCATTGCACTTGTATTCAATACGTAGGAAGGCTAAATTAAATTAAATTGACTTTGAACGTGGTGTACTATTTTCGAAAGAGTAGGTTCCTACGACGCCACTTCATGAAAAGCTGAAAACACAATATTACAATGAAACTGAAGTATTCAAGTAACACAAAACATGACCTACTTATTGACAAAACACGGCCTACTACAGGAGTCACATAGTGGGTACTACTTCCTCCATATACAAACACAAACATTGCGCACACGCATGTAGGTCAATGAGTTGTAGTGACGTCACTAGGTTGGTGATAGTAGTAGTAAAGGGTTAAGTGATGAGGTGTTGAAGAGGTTGATCGTATTTATTTAAGTAGGCACTTGAGTGATGGGAATGTTGTGTAGTAAATATTGAGGTGTGTGAAATACTGACAGATTTCTGGTAGTAAATAAGTTGACGTGTATTAATAATTTCGTATTGAAGCCTGATTGGATTAGACTATACCCACAACTGTGCCCATATCTTCAATATGATTATTCTCATCCTCCTGCCCTTGTTAATCTGTTACGTACTTACAAGGAAGGAAGTAAAATTATTGTTCATAATTATGTAACAAAAAGGTAGATCACATAATAAATAATAGTACAAAAAATATCCAGAAACTACTGATTGGATTTCGAAAATGCTTTCAGTAATCGAAAGCCGTTGGTACACTATCGTGTATAAGCTACTGATAATTATCGCAATAAAATGCACAGTCACAAAATTGTCGTTAATTCTGTCTGTCATAAAAGTGCCAATTTAAATTCAAAATCAATTAACACGACCACTTGCTTTCTCTACATTATGCCGAATTGTCTAGCTTCATCACTATTTTTTAATTTCTATAAAAATTAAAACTAATTAATAATTGAAATTTATGACCCCATTTGCAAACTTATAACCTCTCTCCCGCCATATTAATTACAGCGCCATCTCTTATCCAATATCGGAAACTATTTCCGCCATCTTACTACTCGGCGCTATCGTAAAAGTGACGTTTCAGTGTCGTAAAACGCTCGTATGGTAGTTTTATCGTTTTTCTAAACACTATACGTAAACTTTACTATCTCAGTATAGAATTGACTACAGTAAAGAGTTTTATTACAGTAGATAACGATGCAATGTAAAATGATATTTGATTTCAAACTTTTTTGATGACTTTGAAAGGAGTAGATAAAGTTGTCATAAATTGACTTGAATGGAGGAAGTTTTAACCTCAGATGCAGCATATTTTAAAAACATGGCTGTAAAAGTTTTAACGGTGTTTACCAACCTTGTAAATGCATGGTTTTTCAAGCATTACCATGTTATTTTAATAAAATAGCGCTCAAATAAAAGCTTGTACGAAACGATCAAACAATGTAATTGCATTTGATTATCAAAGGACACATTTATTTCTTGTATTCCTGCTATCCCAACCGCTAAATCTAAATGTAATGAATTAACTGCTAACTAATACATATATTCTAAGCTACACATTTTGTTATTATCTTCTCTGGGTCAATTTTATTGGTTCACGCTTGTTTCTGTCGTTAGTACCTAACCCAATGCAGGACAAAGTTTCATCTCTTTTAATACAGTCATTGCCACAAGTTGTAATAACCAAACTTTCAACTTTGTAGGTATTTTGTGGTAGTATTGAGAGGTTCTCACAAACTTCCTCACACTGATGACCAAAAGTTCCACAAGCATTACTGCACAATGGTCAACGTCATTACCTGAGTTCTCGTCAAAATTCAGGTGTACCAAATTGCAGATATTAGGGGGACACTCAATGCACTGAAAAGTTTGCTAACCGCAACGTAACTAACAAAAATCAAAATTTTTACTAAAGTTTGTTTTTTAAATTGCAATACTAGATTTTTCCTGCTGCTTCGGTCATCTGGCTTGTCCTACAGGAGTTATTATTTTTACTGAAATATAAAGTATCCTATGACATTTATAGCAATAGTGTAACTTTTATAAAAATAATTGCGTAATCGGACTAGGACGTACTTGGAGAGATTACCTTTTATAGACATGAATGTAACAATTTAATTAAACAAACGAATTTCCTGCGCAGTAAACATCTGGCCAAAATAAAGGGCCCATACATTATCTCGTACCACGAACTATTCAATGCACAAACACGAAACTTCACCGTTGCATAACTTTCCAAATAAGGAACCATATTATAAAAAGAAAAATTGGAGCACACGTGTGGTCCACTGACCATAATTTTCGTGGGGAATTTCGAGACCTTTTTCATTGTGTCACTAGAAAATAAAACTCAACTCTATATAGAAAGGAATAAGGTGGGTTTTTCACTGTGGCAGGTTTTCTTAAGGGAAGTAATTATGTTAAGTACGCCATTGTTCCCCGTTCAAGACTGATGGCGAATGGACACCATCACTCACATTAAAGCTTTTATGGTGGTATCAGTGACTTTGAGGAGCTTTCTCCGTAGCAGTGATTATTTGCTTCAAGTCACTTGTGTGTTGCGGAAAGTGGTGGGGCATTTAAGGGTTTCTTTGGTTGTAAAGCGATTTTAGGGGCAGGTAACAGATACTTATGTAAAGTGGATACTGGGAATTTCTTGTTTGAAGATTGGTATTGATTTTTTGTCACGAAATTTTCGGATGTTAGTTGGCAAGCAAAATATAGGTGCAATGTCAACGTAAAGCCTGTAATTTTAAAATTTCTCTTTATTTCACTGTGTTTTTCTTTGTAAATACTGGTGCTTTTACAATTTATTAAAGGTTTGCCTTCTTACTATGTATTTCATATTACTCTCTCAAACAGTATAAACGCCATAAAACACAAACACACTCCATCCCCGCACAGTTCTCATGTAATATTAATGCCAATACAGCGGGCCCATAAAACTGATGGTTCCGTACAAATATAACGGTGACCAAGCTAATAATGCTCCTATTATTTATTAATAGTGCAGTCCCATTGTGACCTTAGGTCGTAAAACTTTATTTTATTACCGTTACAATGGCCCGATGTGTAATTGTGGGTACATTTAAATGTTTGGGCTCATATTATATGGATTCTTTCATTTACGTGTGTATGAATTTTAGATTTAGTTGTGTTTGTAATTTTTGGAAATGATAAAAAGTTAAATGTGTCGTGGCCAATTCATTATTTTATTTTTTAACAAAAAAAAAACAAATATTCATCCAGACGATTGTTTTTATCAGTTATTTTTTTATATAACCGTTACTGTTCTACTGCTGGGCAAAAGCCAATTGCTTCCATATATTCTTCGCTCGCGCCATCTTGAATCAGATTTTTAATAGATGAATTGAGCATTATTTGGCTACACATATTTGTTTATCTCTTGAAAACTCAAACACAAGCACGTTGTCCGAATTTTGATGAAACTTTTTTGTAAAACCCGTCCAGCACCGGAATGACAAAGTTTTGTTTACAAATGGCATAATATTTCGGAGGCCGGAATCCGAGCAATGCCGGGGGCGAATCTAGTTTTAAATTGAGTTTTCGACAGTAGAGATTGCAAAAATGTAGCGTGTTAGGATTTTTTTTCGTGTGTTTTTCGGATTAGGTTCTTTCTCTATCCGTTGATTGAAAAGATATTTTTATTTGAACTTTATGCTTATAAGTTTATTTCTTTTTGTTGCAGGTAAGTTCTCCATTGTAATTAGTAAGTGACCCCACGTTCTGGAATTAAAGGATACGTAAGTAAAACAGTAAGTACTTTAGTTTATAAAATCACAATAGGAAAATAATCTAACTGAGGTTATTAAATTAAGATCCAAAGACAAAAAGACAAAAGATATTTATTTCAACTGGGCCACCAAGCGGCCCTTTTGAATGTCACAATTTAAATTTACATGGAATAAAAGTTGATTCTACCGTGCATTCGGAAAGTAGCTTGTTATGGAGAAGAATGCACAAGAAACTCCATACTTTTTAAATTTACATGGAATAAAAGTTGATTCTACCGTGCATTCGGAAAGTAGCTTGTTATGGAGAAGAATGCACAATAAACTCCATACTTACTCTTTTCCATCTCTTTTCCATACTTATTCTTATCCATCGGTATGAATAATGTGGGCGCACGGTTGGCGCAGTGGTTGAGCGATTGACTGCTGCGCTGCGTGTCGCGGGTTCGATTCCCGCACGGAACAAATATTTGTATGACCTACAGATAGTTGTTCCGGCTCTGGGTGTTGTGTATGTGAGTTTGTATGTTTGTAAACGCATCCACGATACAGGAAGAAATTCCTAGTGTGGGGCAACGTTTTTTAAAAAAAAGAAAAAAAATATCTAGAAGCTTAATAAAAACTAGAAAAACATGGAATATACGTTATTGTCATCAAAATCGCAAAACTACTGCTACTTACTTTTTTATAAGTGTTTTAATGGTATGATTACAATGATATTCTTATTGGTGACATCGAAAAATACAGTATCTTTTGTTAATAGAAATGCTAAAAATATAAAAACGAACAGAACCAAATTTAAAAAAAACACACGCCCATTCCACAGTTACCTCTCAACAGAAAAAATACACTTACTCCCATAAATGAGCCTAAAAAGAAAAACATATTAGTCTTTACATACATTAAATGGCCGCAGGTCCATTTTCTAAATGAGTGCCTCTGAAATCTAATTTATCTCACAAAGAAGGTTGGCATTAGCATATAATGCGATGTAACGAGCCCCTTGATCTTGCTAACTTATTTGTAATGCAATCATTTTCTATTGTCTTCGTGAATTAAATAACAACTGGTTTTGCAGTGTCAATGGCCTTAGAAACGTGGGTTTAAGTATAAATGATTGTTTGTTTTGATAATCTTAGTTGTATGTCGAAAACTTTTTAATTACCTACTATTCATCTTATGGCTTTTTAATTCTCATAATTTGCACCTACTTTTGTCTCTGCATAACTCAGAGGATAACCAGCAGAAAATGCCTAAGGCATTGAGTCCGTTTCTGTACGTTTGTCTGTATCAAGTATTAAATATTATAAATAAAAGTTTTGAACATACTTACCACGTAATGTAGGTTGGATAACAAGTTATTTAAAAATATTACTACTGTTAATTACAAATACACATACATAAAAATAGGCTACTAATAATTTAAAATATTTTGCATTGACTAAGAAACAGATACAAGGTATTTCGCGGTGTTTTGGCTCGAGTCGGACCATTTGTTTACAGTTTTACAAATGGTATAATATTTATATATTAAGAAAGAAAATATTCCATTTCTAAACGATACAAAATCATCAATTCATAAGAAGAAAAGTTTCGTAAGAAACAAACTTACGAAAAAGGCACGAGACATTTGTTCACACCTTCCTACTTATAAATAAAACTAAAATAATATCAGATCTCACCTATCAATACTCATGTCATCGGAAACGAAGTCGGAACTTTATCCGACATGTCTCCGTCCACACATCAGCGTGGCTACCCTACTCACGATATTTGTTGTCACGCACTGTACATAAGACTGTCCTGAGTGACACGTGGATAATGGACGCCCTACTGTCATGTGTAAGATACGGATGTAGCAGTGGAAAGTGCGGTTTTGCTTTTATGAGGACATTTTGTATTGTAGGATTTTTCCTATTAACGACTCAATAAGAAACATCTAGTGAGTGATTCCATTTACTTACATGCTTTGAAGAATTATAATACCAACTTGTAACTGCCCCACTGCAGGGCAAGGCCTCTTCTCATACAGAGAAGACACGAGCATTGATCACCACGCGATGCACTCAATGCGGGTTGGCGATTTCAGACTTACATTAACTATAAGTCCAGCTTTCCTCACGATGTTTTCTTTCACCGTTGCCTGTGATGTCCAAGATAAATTTAGAAAGTACACATGAATTTGAAAAATTCACATCAGTACTTGGAGAATTGAAAGTGTTTAAAATAATAGCCCATTCAAGTTTGTTAGTATACTGCAATCCAAAATTTTATTGTGAATCTTAAAACAGATTTATTAATTTATCCTATAGATGGTCCTTTCGCGTCTAGAAGTTTTAATGTGAGATTGGGGTTGATTAAATAAACGTACTCTCGATATCGTGAACGGAGATTTAGTGTGGTTTTTAAAAGCTTAATAGTTTCACCTGTCCTGGGCACTGTGTGTATGTAATCAAAACGTGCAAATTAAATTTGAACCACTTCCCGATGTTCGATTGAGTTAAAAATTTTCACACATGGTTTTTCATAAGACAATGTATTGTTTAATACAAAAAGCTTGCTTAAACAAAATATTTTGTTTCTTATAAGAAAATATGACTCTAAAATGAGAAATATTATCACCGATCATCTTTAAATGTCTACAGACGAAACCTCTTATACCTACTACGTTCACAATAATAGTGCGTAATAGATACACCACTGGAACTCTCAACACATCCGCTTCACCAAAGTGTCGCCGTACAAATCAAACAGTGCGTGTGAGAAGTGTGTCCCCCGTCTTATTGCTTCCGATACCGCCGGAACTTGTGTACTAATACGAGGAAACTTTGTACTAGGGGAACATGTGTACTAGGGAAGTTGTGTACTGTGTGCTAGACAGTTTGTGTACTAGAGTAGGGGTGTGTTTGTGGAGATCTTCAATTTGAGAGGTTATGATTTTGTCTGGTTTCGATAGGCCTAGTATGTCGACTTATTTTGAATAGTGTTATTATGTACTCAATCTTGAGTTTTGTCAAAAGAGATCAGTCACTTTTCCGAAGCGTATGGATTGTAACGAAAATATTCGCAGATCGTAATTTTCTTGTTTAGTCCTTAAATACAAATTTAAAGGGCCACCACCATTTCAAAGGAGTTGCAACAATGAAACTGAACGCAGCATATTTTAGATATGCGACGAGTATATAATATCCGTTATCAAGAGCTGTTAGTAACAATATTTCTAATTTCATTGGTACAATTTGCCCCTTTTATATCAGTGCTATCAAGCATTAAAATAGTTGAAGCCTGTAGTCGTAGCTGGCTCGTTTTAATTTCTATACTTAACATCTAAAATACTTTTGCAAGTATGTGGATAGACTCACAAGGCCACAAGTTACTAAGCCAAAAATTCAAACTTACAGTTCTGCGTACTAACTTTGATTGCAAATCAGACTATTACCTTTACCACAGCTCACAAATTGACACAGCTCGTGACATGGGGATCCCTTACAGGCCGATCGCTAATGTCACCGCTTTTCACAGCTGACTTGAGGACGGAAGGGTACTCGATCGGCTGCGGTGTGGGTTCGATTCCCGGGTAACGCGAGACGATCGGGTTTCGGCTATTTGTGGAGCGATCGATGAACTATTGGGGGATATTTCTGGAGCAGTTCCGCTGTTGTATTGATGTGGGCCTTTGTTTATAGTTCGTTTATGTTTGGTGGTGTATTGAGGCAGAATCTGCAATAAACAGTTGGTGCGTTGACATCGATAAAAAGTGTAGATGATTGAAACTTTTTATCGATGTCACCATAAGGTAACTACAAGTTTAGTCTTGTCGTGAGATAATACAGCTACCTACGTGTTTATATTTCATTCAAGAAATCAAGACAATATATAAAAACAAGAGGCATTGTCTTCTCTCCGTGTTGAGATATTGGGTAATCTGCCAAAACAAATTCAGTCATCATATTTTCGCCTAACGTATTCTACGTTGTAATAAATATATATGTAACTGTACCATCGGTACGAAAAAATAAATAAGCATTAATACAATACACTTTGTATAAAGTTTAAAAATAAACAGCCCTAAGACAGACAGAGTGACTGACAGGCAAACGGACTGACAGACTGACAGACAGGCGGCATTTACTTAAGTCATTGGGTCCCGTTTTTTACATCTCGGGTACGAAACTCCTGAGCATTAGTAATATAGAATCTACAACATACTATATAATTAAATCTTTCATTTATATCTCCACTGAATAACTCTATTCAGTCCCTTCCTAAACATAACAGCCAACCTTCAGAACCCATACATCATTGCTCCATATTCTTCACTCACGTCACCCAAGCTGACACATTTGCGCCAACTCGTAACTAGTGAGTCGACCCTGCGCTGTCTGTTGACTTACCTTGGCGTTATCTGTCACTTTAGGGTCTAGGCGAGTGATAAGGATGGGACCAGAAGGTCCATTTGATATTGAAATAAATTGCATGTGGGAACGGAATTTAATAGCGTGCAAAGGGGAAAATGGTGTGAGATCAGTTTCCAAACGTAAACTGTTACTATTGTATTGTAAGTTCAATTTAATTAATTGTTCTATCAAGTAACCAAGTAAGTACCTACTGTAGAGCAATTTTAGGACATTGTTTTTTGAAGACGCATTGCCGCTTCGTACTTTTCTGTGGAAATCTTTATGGCTTACGTAATATAGCAAAATATAGCAAATGTGTACCTACACGTTAACAGATGGAAAGTATAGTCGAAGAAAGATTTCTAGCTAATGCTAAGTATCACGGCTTTCAAGCACATTTTTAGAGACATTGACAAATGCCTTGAAATAGTATCAATTTGTTTTATTTAATGATTGCTGGCTTTGACAGGCCCACTAACCCATAAGTATTGAAATGCCTGTCAATTTATCCAACCATACGTTAGTCATAGAGGCAGTTACTTCGAAAGTCTTTTCACTTAAGTATAAAAAGCTGCCACATCCAGTGAGCCTTCTGCCCCATTTCCCGGAACCTCATATATTTATCATTGTCTCAAGATGAATGATTAGTCTGTGGAATCCGCTTATGAATATACAATGTGGGTTATTGAAGTAAACGTGATTAATGTGCGCGTTGCTCTAATTTATTGCCAGTGTTTGTGCTTGATTTTAGGGAAAGCAGAGTTAGTTTACTTAGTGGTGTAATAGGAATGAAATTCGGCATTGAAGTGGAGATGTAAGCAATTTTTGTTTTAAAAAAGGAGCGACAGACTGATAGTAGGTCTGAAATAGAGAAGTGTCAAGAAACGCAAAACAAGAATGTTTTAAGAATGAATCATATCAATTATTTTCAATAGAGTCAAGATTTTTTGCTTGCTTGCTCAAAAACCCTGCTAGCATCTACAAATAAAATGCCATAGAGATGGTTTAGAGATTATGATCAATATAATGAGTTGAAGGAGAATTTCAACAGTCAATTTTAATTAATCCTTTTGACGCACATGCCACAATAACTTGACTTGGATAGCCAATAAACGCACAACTATTTAGTCCTATTTAGAATATTGACAAGATTTGCTCTTCTGTATAACAAGGCAAATCAGTGTTTGTAGCAGTTTTCAAGGCATCATAATGAGGCTTGAAAACTGCTACAAATAAAAATACTGCTAGTGTTGCTCTTAAATTCTATGCTATTATTTTTAACTATATTTTCATCACTCATCCAAATTCCAGAAACCAGCTGTTCCTCACATCAAAACAAAGTCAATCAACGTAGAAACATTAAATCATACATGTTCCATACAATTGGCACACGTCTGTAGGTCTGTACGTCACGACAGTTATTTGTGTTATGTGTGAAATTAATGTTCCCGTCACTCAAATATATCGCCGTACTATAAATCTTTAGGGCCAGATATATCGCAGTGATTGTTATCAGGGGATGTTATGAATATGAAATTTCGGATCTTGATACGGATATAGAAATAATATTGTATCGATCATCCTTTTGTTTCGGATAGTGATATTAGATTTGTAAGAAAATGTAAAAGTAAAACCCAATTAGGTAATAATTTGACATTATTCTAAGTTTTCATTTGGTACTTGCATTGTATCGGCTAGTGTGCCTGCTCGGCTGGTCAGAAAAAACTATCCCTATCCGAAATTATTCGAATGTTTTATATCGTATTCGGTACGGATACATATTTATTTCGGATATCCGGTAGCATTGGTTACGGTTACGGAGCTCCTTAACATCTCTCATTGTTAGAACTAGATATATCACTGTTGCGATGTATATTGTTATAACCATATCAGCGTCTTAGTATATTGTTGTAACCGGTTATTAATTATTATAGAGGGTGTTAATATTAATGTGTGGAACTATTGTTGTAAGGTGGGCAGTTGCGCCGGATTGTGAAGGAGGGGTTGGCAGCTGAGATTTGGTTATATATTTAGGGACGTAGATCCTAGGGTGGCTGTAAGATTAAGATCATAAACCCACATTGTTAAGAATTTTTACCATTTTTCACACTGTGTCGAGCCAGAATAATGATTCCTCTGCAGTGTTTCCAAGATGTGCTTTACCCGGTCATCATCAGCCCCGACTTCGAAGACATGTGGCATCTACTAAACCGCACTGGGCCCGCGTGGTGGATTACGGCCCATTCTCTCTCACAGAGAGGAGGCCTGTGTCCCAGAAGTGGGAACATTAAAAAGGCTACTTTATCCGCAGCCTTATTGTGTTATGAATTCGACAAGGTAAAGGGCAAAGAGTATGATAAATCAACCAATCACATAGACGGCAATCCACATCGCCTCTTTTATCTCGCCATGTGGTCGATTGTTCTTTCCCTTTGTCCTTTGCCTTGCCAAATTCATAACGCAATAAGGCTGCCGGTCTTCGTCGTAATTTCAAAACCTAGATATATGACATGGTTTTTTCATAAATCGTTTTGATTTCCTGGAACTGAGAATCGGGTAGAGAAATATAATAAAGAAAATCAAAATCTTCAGTCTAAATAAATAGAAAGGCTAACTTATCTGAGCGTAAATTCATTTTCTAGAAAACTTTTTCAAGAAAACATAACTGAAACAGAAGTTTTGCCTTTGCCAGAAACTTAAGAAAAACTATCAAAAACTTCACTCCTTTATATACTTTAACTAACATTATCTCTGCCTGATTGCATCCAATCAAATATAATGAACAACTTTACCAGCAAGTTTACTTGTAATCTAAGGCTTCGAGTCAGACCAAATGTGGCTGACAATCATACCGATTTGCCTTATGTAGAACAACTTCCACGTTGGCATGATAATTGTAGTATCAGTGCGATATACTTCTGTGTACGGGTAGTGGTTTCTATTCCCGCTTTGGACAAATATATTGTCAGATTTACGGATTATGTTGTCGTTGTTCTGAGTTTCGATATGATTTTAAGATTTTTGTTTACAAGTAAACCTAGAATTCTGGATAGAGAAAATAATAATAACAAATAATAAATAAACGTTTATTTGGAACCATTTAGGAACTACACAGAGTACAGTGGAACGATGATAGCTACAGAAGTATAAACTATGGCGCAGCTATCAGCGCATAAAAAATCATAAAAATATCTGACGTAACTTTATCAAATTTTCCGGTATACGAGTATGTCGTAGTAGAATGAATGATCAGGTGGTTTCAGGATTCAGGTAATTTGATTGCCACACAATCCACTGATCAATCAAAATATGTATTTCTCTTGTTACTAAGTGATACCACTAAACAAATTAATTCTATTAGGAAGTTTGCTTTCTGAATCACGAAGAGAATTTATTGCAGACAGAACAGTCACCCACACAAAATACATGACTGCATCACTATACTATTCCAAGACTACATTGATTCAGCTCCGACCTCTTTGCAGCAACATAAATATAATATCCATTGCCCTCAAAATCACCACAGTATAATAAATCAACACTCAGTAGTCTAACTCCAGGATGTACCTACTCTACTTACCAAACATGGCGGGCGCGTGTGTGCACGTACTACAGTGGCCATTCATCTCGATGCTGGCCGGGGCTGGCCCAATATGGCGACGGTATTGATGTCAGCTGATGGGACCATTGATCAGACTGTTAGGTGTTTTGTGAGGCGGGAGTCAGGTCATGGTCTTTTTTGTCATAAGAGGTTAAGGTAATTGTATTGGGACATCTAAATTATTGGGTAATATATGAAAATCTTGAAGAAGGATGTGGAGGAGTACTTCGACGCCTAAGTGTACTTTTCTTTTGTATATAGTGTAAGTAGTTAGGTTTAGTTTTTTTTTTTTTGGATAGTTTACTTTTGTTTAGTGTTTAAGTATGTACATATTTACACTTTTGTTTTTACAAATAAAATCTTGAAGTGCTATTCGGCCAAATGAGGTGTTAACAGTTCTTTGTTTACTTACAATTACCTATGTCTTGTTAAATCACATATTAAATATTATAAAATTATAGGCTGGAAATAAAGACTTTATTAATATCTACAAAATTGTATATTATAATTTTCTATTATTTTATAATATGATCTATTTTACGTATTTTTCTATTCACAGTTAAGCACCTACATATTTACTTTATAACATTAAATTAATAATTTTATTTATCCACATTCGTGTGTCACTAGAGGGGTGCCAACTGAAAATCAGCGCTGGGTGCCTGACGCCCAGTATATGCTGAGTTAGTAACCCTTTCGGTATGGGCAAGCCCGGCGCAATTCTTAAAGCTTGATTATACTTTTTTACTATTCTTCTGTTGATTGTTGCTTTTAACTGAAGAATAAACTTTATCAGGGTAGAGCTAATACTGTTTATTAAGTTAATAAAATTCTATAATAACTTACTTTAATTAATGACTCCAGCAAGTAAAGGTTTTCACAGACAGACATGATGCGACCATGCAACAACGTTTCATTGAAATAGATCCACAGATATTTTGTGTGGCAATAACAGTTAAGTATTTTTTCTTTCATTCGTTTGTTAGTCTAGGATCTCTATTTGTGTAAATCTTAGCTTTATTGCTTTAGACTTGGTACTGATATTTGTCTAAGATAAATAATAACATACATAGACGTCTCTGTCATAATAATATTAGAACGGATATCATACTTCTGGGTGGTCTGATCTAAATAAATGTTACAGCGGATATTATCAACAGTTTTATTAACGAAATGTACCAATTTCTGTAGCAGTTGCTGATAAAATTATGATGGATGTTTATTATTTATTTACTGTTTTAATATTATTCACATGTGATGTGCTATGCATGTCAATTAAATAAAAAGAATACACTAACATTTTCAGTAGGTATTTATTAAGTAAATTCAAAATATGACACTAACCTGAAAGGTTGAAGTATTTCACAGATTAAAATAACACATACATATGTAACACACATATACACAAAATTGGGTTAATTTTGTAGGTGGGTATTCTCTAAAACGGTTTTTAAGGTATATCCATACCTAAACCCCACTTTTCACCTATTTGAAAATTTATAACACAATGTTTCTTCTCACTTATCGATCAATTATCGTATAAACATAGCAAAGAAAAGTCCTGAACTCCTCTCGAAACACAAAACTACACCATGAAACCTCCACATTTATCATTTACAACAACAAATAACAAATCAAACAAAATTTACCGCGACGTAACATCCGAGCGACAATAAATTCTACTATCGCAGATTGAATATGAAATCTGCATAAAATTCCATTGAGTATCCGAACCCACCCTTAAGTACCATACACTCAAAACTCAACCTTACCTGTTAAACTATAGAGTTGAATATAATATGAAATCTGCATAAAATGCCATTGAGTATAACCGAATCCACCCTTAAGCAGTTCCACATTCAAAAACCAACCTTAATTTTACACTTATAGGGTTGATATTTCAGTAGATGGTAGAGATTTTTTTTTCGATATTTTTACGGTAGTCTGTCTATATATTGATTTTGGCTTTTTTCTCGGTTCGCGTGGCTAAGTGTTTCGATGTGATGTTGTTTTGTTCCTGTCCCTTGTGGCTGGAGGGAGAAATGTGAATGATAGTGTACTGGGGAGTTTGGTTTGTGGGTAGTCTTTTTAAGTCAGGAGGCCATTTATCAGGCATATTTTAGAGTTTAGATGGGTAGGTACTAGGGTTTAAATACTGGTATCAGCGGCAACTAGTCGGATCAGAGAGAGTCAGTCTAACAGAATTAGGTATAGTTGAAAACAGCAAAGTGTTTTTTTAACCGACTTACAAAAAAGGAGGAGGTTCTATGTTCGACTTCTTGTATGTTTTTTTTTTTTTTTTTTTTTTTTTTTATGTATGTTCACCGATATCTCCGTCAATTGTGGACCGATTTTGAAAATTATTTTTTTGTTTGAAAGAGTATGTTTCGAAATTGGTCCCATTTTAATTTGGTGAACGTCTGATGTAGAACTTCGGAGATACACAACAGAACTCTTCAATAAATAACGGCAAAACTCTCGGGATTGCTGCAATCGCATGTCTGTTTGTTGTTTATACCATTTCATAACATAACATCACGCCAGTACGCTCTAAAGGGGTACGCAGATCTCTCATTTCAACGGTTATGTTCAAGTTTCATGTTATTCGGTTAATCTATTCTGGAGTTATAGGGACCTTAATAAACAACTTGCTACAAGGTAGGTAAAACTAAAAAGCGAAAAATAAAAAACATTTTTGCAAAAAAATACTACCGACTTCCAAATGAAAAACTACAAAGTGAAAAATAACTTAACTTTTGGAAGTCGGTGTCCATATCGCAAAAAAATGGTTCCTACGAAAGACACCGACTTCCAAAAGTTAAGTTATTTTTCACTTTGTAGTTTTTCATTTGGAAGTCGGTAGTATTTTTTTGCAAAAATGTTTTTTATTTTTTTAGGTTAGATAATGACTAACAAGTTTTAGAATAGGTATTTTGAAACAGTTGCCCATATTGCAAGAACCAATGCAAAAAATAGACGTAAAGATCTAAAACCCACACTATTCAGGGAATGGTAACCGCAAGCTATTCACGGTCTAAGATACAGCGCATCCAAAACCCAATCTGGAAAATCTTCCTCCATCATAAATACCACAATAACAAGCAGATAATCGAAAACTTTCCGACGAATGACCACAACGGATCCCGTAATCCCACCGTGATTAACAGTCCCGGACACATCCCCCGGGATCCCGGGGGGATGCAATAAACAGCCCCGCGATATCATTTGCGAGATTGCGAGATTCCCGGCTAAGTGTTAATTTTTGTAATTGCTCCAGACTATATTAGATTACGTCTGGAAGGGGGGAGTGGGAGGGAGGATCTTATATCTTTTTGTTTTCACATGAGATTTTTCCTTGAGCTTGCCCTTAATTAATATTTAAGGGGTATGGAGAAGGAAATATGGAAGAAATACTTGAATCTTTGTGAGTTATATTTGCACTCGTTTTCCTTATTAATTCATCAATTCTGGAGATGTCGTTGTAAAGGGTGTTTACGCCAGTCAGTAGGTAATTTTTCTTACATTTTACACAATATGGTCTAACCTACTTATCTATGAATTTTATCCAGGAAAAGCCAAAATAGCTGCAGTAGTGGCAATTTCTTTTTTGAAAACTATCTGATTTTAACAGACAAATAATTATTTCAACTTAGCATATTTTGAGCAAACTTATCCATCTTTTAAAGGAAGGCTTTGCTTTGAGATTTTAAAATATCCTTCAGCTTTCCAACACTAATTATGTAAGTTCAAAGAGTAGGGTACGGATTGTTCCCTTGCATTCAATGCTACATATGTTCAAAAATCTGTCTACTCGACAGAACACGCTGCGAATATTGTAGTATTGTATTACCAAAATGAAAGAGAAGGATTGTGCTTTGCTTTGGCAATTAGGGTGCAGATCTATAAAGAAAATCGCTCCTAAAAGCCCACATTTTTTTAGGATACTACTTCTTATTAAAATATAACCTCAAACACATTATAAGCCTCCCGAGTTTCCTCTTATCTTGAAAATGTGTACCTTCTAACATACACGGCTTTATCTACGCAACTTTGCCGATTCCTTTAATCTTTTAAGTTATTTCATGTTGACCGACCTAAAAATCTCTTAATTTGAACATGCCGCAACTCAAGATCCCGGAATCCCGGGACTTGGGAGTTGCCCAATATTGCTGGGCATTACTCTTAATTTACCCACATAAATATCTTTGGATACCTTGTTTTTTGGGTAGGATTTCAGCCATTTTTAGGGTTCCGTAGCCAAATGGCAAAAAACGGAACCCTTATAGATTCGTCATGTCTGTCTGTCTGTCTGTCTGTCCGTCCGTATGTCACAGCCACTTTTTTCCGAAACTATAAGAACTATGCTGTTGAAACTTGGTAAGTAGATGTATTCTGTGAACCGCATTAAGATTTTCACTCAAAAATTTAAAAAAAACAATAAATTTTGGGGGTCCCCATACTTGAAACTGAAACAATATTTTTTTTTTCTATCAATCCCTTACGTGTGGGGTATCTATGGATAGGTCTTCAAAAATGGTATTGAGGTTTCAAATATCATTATTTTAAACTGAATAGTTTGCGCGAGAGACACTTCCAAAGTGGTAAAATGTGTCCCCCCCCTCCTGTAACTTCAAAATAAGAGAATGATTAAACTAAAAAAAATATATGATGTACATTACCATGTAAACTACCACTGATAATTGGTTTGAACAAGATCTAGTAAGTAGTTTTTTTTTAATACGTCATAAATCGTAAACCGCAATTTTTTATGAGAGTGATCGATATATACTCTGGTACCCGCAATTTTTTATGAGAGTGATCGATATATACTCTGGTACCTACATTGGTTTATGGTGTCTTGATTACAGAAGTAATAAAGCCGCACGGGTCGATCTTCACGATTAAGCAACGTGCGGTCCGTGGATGGGTGACCATCTTTACATACCAAGATGCCTCCGTGCCTCGGGAAGTCAGAAGCAATTCAATCTTGCCAAGGGGCCATCCCACCGGCTCCCTTCTACCATCGGACATCTAGACGCACTGCAAGTTACCATCCTTACCTGGTTGCCATTCCACCAATTCACACCAACCGCTTCAAAACATCCTTCATAATGCGCACAGCTAAATAGTGGAACTCACTGCCTGCGTCTGTGATTCGAACGCATACAACCCGAATCTCTTCAAAGTTAGCGTGAACAGGCTTCTTCTGGGTAAGCTCACTCCATCGTCGACTTGGTCTCTGTCACCTCTGCTGACCTAGAATAGGATCATGAGCAAACTCACCTAGAAAATAAAAAAGGGGTATTGTGTAACCCAGTTACTGGGTTGTGGAGGTCAGACAGGCAGTCGCTCCATAAAAAATTCTGATAAACAGCTGCATTTGGTGAGACTGGCAGCCGACCCCAACATAGTTGGGAATAGACTAGACAGATTGATTGGCTTTGGTTTAGGATGTGCGTTGCAAGTCTACCATGCGACCTGTATGGCACAGGCATCCCTATTTGCTGTTTTGTGGTATACTAAATTGTGCACTGTTTTGTGTTATATAGGATTATTTTCGTCCATTTTGTCATTGATTGGTTTTTGGTCAATGATGCTTAGCTATCGAAAAATACTGTGTGTATTTGTTCGAATTCCATCTGTTGGAAAATTAGTATTTGTTATTTTGTGCCTCATTTATGATGTCCCTATAACTTATTGACCGTGAAACTAACTATAATGATGAAATACAGAAAATATTGGGCTAGTTTACTATATTTTGGGTCTTTTGTATTCTACCATTCACAATAAAAAAATGTAACACAATGTACATAGACTAGACGGTCCTACCGTGAGACAGTTTTTTTTTAGTTTATACTAGTTCGAAGGATAATGCAAATCAGACTCCAACAACCTTTGTTCATTATAATGTGCAGCAAATGTTATTACGTAAGTAAACACAGGCTATTAATATATTTAGCTTTCACTAACAGACAACCTAGGGAGGAAGATATATTCCTCCAAGGCATAACCATTTATCTCTTTGCAAGCTTCAGATGTTTTCCTACTAACTTCTCACGAATAATAAAAGCCTATAAATTTTTAAACATAATCAAAGAAAAGCAACGCCATATAAACCCAGCCATAATCCCTAATGAATTTATATTTCTTAATTATGACCGTTTTTATATTCCTTAGCACTTTAAATTAATATTAAATCGTTCTCTAATCAGGCCATTTCTTCTAATTCCGTCGAGCCATTAGGCGGCCTTCAAACTTGCGTATCGGGCCTCATTAAACAAATCCTGCTCTTGGATTTGGTTCAGCCTTGTAAGGGGGAACAGAAGATTCACATGGATTGAGGAATAATGAACTTTATACTTATATAGCAGTAAGTTAAGTATTAATTGGTTTGTGTAAAAATGTGTACAATTTATCAAACAATAGCATCTATCACCAACTCATTCAAGCTTGGAGACCTTAACACTTGCCTAACTAACAGTCAATAATATCCCGTTTTTAAAACTTTAGAAATCACAATCTCATCTCAGCTTCAATCAATGTCAAGAACTTGTCAAAAATGCAAGGAAATTAGAGAATTTTTCGACAGATTGCGTTTCCGATAGAATGCGAACTTTCACTAAAATATGGGATTGGCTCTGAAGGACGATTGAAATTAAGATCGATAACGATGAGCAGTATTTTATAATAAGTTATTTGTACCTACCTAGCTAACTTTCTATCTAGCCCATTTTGTCCCACAGCTGGGCAAAGACCTCGTACCTCCGTGTCCCTTTTCCACACAATTCTGTCTTTTACTAGTGCGGGCCAGTCCTTTCGATAGGAGTCGTGCACCATCTTGGCCTTGGTATGATTCGGCACCCATTCAATGTGCTTAGCTAGTTATCTTCAAAATAAAGAACTTCCACTAATAATCTTTCTTCATTCAGGAATATGAGACGACCATACAGAGTAACAGAAATCGTTTAAAGTTATTTTGACAATAAAATTTAGGTAGGTCAACAGTTGGAGAATGTGAAATGTTAAATTGTAAAAATGGTTTGGTTGTCTTTGAACTGATTCGCCCTATCCCCTCGTACTAGCATAAAATTGTAACACGAATTGTCTGTGTTGTTTTGTGCTTGGGTATGGTTATAGGTATATGTATATATGTTTTGTACTAAAAAAAGTATTTAGGTAAGACCTATTTCTTTGTAATGTCACAGCCTCTTCATTTCAGCAGCCAAATGATACAAAGTATTGTTCAGACCTTTTGTTCTATCTCCACAGTGTATTCTGGCACCAGCTGTTAATATTAACAATCCGATTGTTTCGCGCACTTTCTCTTCAGACATTTTGTATTTAGATCTATGTACATAATTCTACATAGGCCGTCGTTTTGCATTTTCCACGCTGGGAATTTTCACACTCTCTCTTTTAGATTTAGTTATTTTTATGTCTGTGACATCTTGACTAATAAAAGTGAGATCGTAAAAGATGACTGAAGGATCATATTAAGAACGGTAGCAGTATTCTTCAATTTTCCACCTACTCCTCACCGTTCATCATACAGATTGCCAAGACCAATGAGACAATAACAATTTAACACAAATATATTATAAAGTAACTGCCAATAAGAAGGTTTGTCTTGAGGAGTAATGATACCATAACTATTCTTACTGTTTCAGCATTGCTGTGTTTAGTGAAAGGGTTTGAGCGCCTGTGAAATTATATTCGCAAGAAATTATAACAGTATTTAAGAAGATGGTAAAGTCTTTGCTAATCTGCCTTTAGCAAGCCTCAATACCATTGCTTGTGTCTTATCTCTATGAGAAGCTTATACTATAGATAATACCAACCACCCCTAATAACTCAAACCAACAGGGTAACCGCTAGAAATATTAAGCTAGCATTTCTATTATTGATTTTAAGAAAACCAAGTAGATAGCACGAACATCCCTACTCCCTATAAATAAAACCTCAACTTCCAACCTGAAATAACCCTATTTAAACTAAAAATAAAACTGGGAACTGCATTTAAGTGCTTCTGTTTCGTAGTTCAGGCTAATTCGACAGTGTACAGACAGACGGGCGAACGGTGCCTAGATGTAGCGTTACCTAGGCTACACAAACATTGAGCTGTATAGCCTGGATCTAGGTAATACGGCCCGTGATATGAGAGCTATTGTATTTTGATGAATTTGGGGGATGTTACCTATGTTGTTGTTAATGATGTTGTTTTTCTTGTTGCAGGTAATTTGGAGATCCTTTTTACTATTTTTTGGGCGTTACTTTGTAAGTGTAGTTATACGGTTATATATTAATAACCCAGCCTTTGGCTTGATTAAGGGTAACTAAAGTTTATTTTAGCTGAAACTTATAAAATACACTCTTTTCTCGTTGAAAGAAAGAGTGTTATTTTTTAAGCGTAACTATAGTTTATGTTAGGAAAGACTTTTAGGCACAAATTAAAATGAATTTGTTTTTAATTTTAGCTTATCATTACAAAATCATCATTTTTACTGTCCACCAGTATAATTAATGATGGTTTCCTTATCGGAACGCCAAATCTTGACAACTAAGTAGGTAAAAGAGATCCCTACAAATGAAGCATTTCTACTTTTATTAGCTTTTCCTTTCAAGATAAACAAAGGAAAGAACTTAGCATTACTTTCTATTACCACAACCCAATAACTTTTAATAAGTATTACCGAAAAACGTTCATAATCTGCAAAAAGCATAGTTAATTCAAACAACTGCTCGGGTTTGTTTGTTCGAGTAAACACTTTGGGCCAAACACATTGGGCTAACATTGGGACAATATTGGGCCAAGTATATTGGGGCCAACGTTGGGCCAACATCGGTCCATACATATTGGGCCAACATCGGGCCAAACACATTGGGCCAACATATCGGGCCAAACACATGGGCCACATACACACATCGGGCCTGATAAATCCCGCACACCACTCGATTTAATTAAATTCATTAGCGAAAGCGTTTACACCGCTGAGGTTAAGGTGTCATGCGGTATAGGGCATGAGCTGAAGAGGGCAAATTTCTGGAAATAACCTTTTGGATTAAAAAAATAATGTCGATTATGAAGCGTCGGAAGATTTTGTCCAATCCAAAGATTCTTAAGAAATTAATTAAAATGATTAGTAGGCGTAGCTATTCATTGATTTCATTCTAAGAAACAAAGTAATAGTACGCGATTGACCTAGTTTTAATGCACTTCAGAGTTCTCCTTCAGTCAGGTTCGATAGATGAAAATAAACGCCAATTCAGGCCAAACCAGCTGATTTCTTACACCTTGCACCATCTCTAGAGACCCCAACTAATCCTCCATTTATAATAAACGGCTGTGAATGTGTGTTTGCATGTTTACACGTTTATAACCCTGCGAGCTAACTTCTCGAACAAATATTTGTCGGCTCTTTCCACTTAATATATTACACAAATACGGACTAATTTGCGTTTCTCCGCGGCTTCTAATTTGAGGGTTATATTGGTGTTGGAAAAGGGCTTTTTAATTCTTGAAGATTTGTTTTGTTGTTTTATTACTTTCTCTAAGATTAGTTGATATCCTTAAAGGACATGTAGAACTTTAAATATGCTAGAATATCGTTTATTTCTTACAGTAATCACACTGTACTTTCGAAGGGATCTTCCTGTTATCCGATATTGGTTGAATATCGCGTACACGTATTTTCTATGAAAATTTCAAGAGAAAATGGGTCAAACGTATTGCACTGCGTCCACGTAAATGTTCTCGCAATTTAAATCGCCTATCAGTTTTATATAAATCGAACCGCGTTGAACCACCAGGAAGATCGCTAAGATTTATTATTATTTCCCTAGGGTGTCTTTATAAACCACTTTGTTAGAGTAACGAATTAATTACAGTATGTAACTATCCATCTGTAAACACGCGTGATAAACATGATTGTGAAGAAATGTGATGGCATTTATATTTTGTAATACTTTTATTAAAAGCAGGGGTGGCCCGGTGGCCCAGCCCAACTTACATGTCGTATATTCGTGAGTCCGAAACTTGGCAGGCGATTTACTTTGCGTAAATTATTTCATCACCATTGCTCTCAAAACGGTGAAAGAAAACATCGTGAGGAAACCGGCATGTCCTAGAACCAAAAAACCGGCCAAGTGCGATTCGGACTTGCGCACGAAGGGTTCCGTACTTGGTAAATTGCGGTTTACGATTTATGACGTATTTAAAAAAAACTACTTACCAGATCTTGTTCAAACCAATTTTCGGTGGAAGTTTACATGGTAACGTACATCATATATTTTTTTTAGTTTTATCATTCTCTTATTTTAGAAGTTACAGGGGGGGCACATTTACCACTTTGGAAGTGTCTCTTGCGCAAACTATTCAGTTTAGAAAAAAAATATATTAGAAACCTCAATATCATTTTTGAAGACCTATCCATAGATACACCCCACACGTAGGGGTTTGATGAAAAAGACAGACAGACATGAAGAATCTATAAGGGTTCCGTTTTTTTTCCATTTGGCTACGCAACCCTAAAAAACGAAGATATTATGTGACATCTACCAACCCGCTTAGGGCCCGCGTGGTGGATTTAAGACCCATTCCCTCTCATAGAGTTGAGGCGAAAATCAGAGAAAAGGTAGACGCCTTTTTGTAAAATTTCCTTGCCGATTTAAAACTCGATCTAAGTTAGCTCCACAAAAATTACTCAATTAATAACTTCTTCGTACAGTTTTATCCCCCTTTAATTACACGTTCACACCTTCCCAAGTAAAGGCACGTTCAATAAATGGCCGACTGGTACACGTGCTTTATCGGCGATATTTTATCAAAATTACGCTTATCTGTCATAGCTGCCATGGGTCGGGAACAGGGGTTATGTTTGTGGACCTTAATGTGATTCTTGATGATACCTGTGTGGCTCTTTGTCTTCCTAATCTTGAAATTATATCAGTTTTAAATAGATAGTCAGCAACCCGTATACCAAAGAGGTGGGTAAATTACGTGATCTTTTTAGAATTGTGTGGAGCAACTCTTAATATCATCCTGATCATTCGCCTGCCACTATCTCAATTTATTTCGGGTCAGAGGAACATGTCTTCTTCTATAATTCGCTATAAATCCTCCTGTCATACACTAGTCACCCCTTTTCTAGAATGGTCATCATCATCATTTTAGCCGAAAGACGTCCACTGTTAAACATATGCCTTCCCCAAGCGACTTGCGACATTGACCTTCAGCCACCTTCAGTAACCTTCACCAGGTCATCGGTCTTCTAACGCAACGTCTTCTGGTTTGCGGTTCTGCGAGCAATGTGCCCTGTCCACTGCCAAGTTTGGTAATTATTCGGGCTATGTCAGTGAACTTGGTTCTCTTGCGGATGTGTTCAATTCTGATTCGATCACGTAAGGAAACTTCTGAGTGTAGGTATTCTATCGAAATGTCAAGGAAAGGAATATAAACACCCAGGATCAGGTAAAACTATTTGCAGCCCATGTTTTTCCATTACCGTTGTCAGTAAAAATTGCATCTCCTGCGATTCGGTAACACAATTAAACATCACCCGTAACGTTAAACCCTTAAACGAAATGAACACCCATCAGTAACAGTTTACATACAAGCCATTTAATTATTTTATCCCGGACACCGGACTTTAAATCCCGTGAATGGTGACAGCACAACTCACAAGCCGTCATAATACCTGTCTGGCAAAACAAGGTTGCAAGCCTCTGTAGCACTGTTGACTGCCCAAACGTATGCAAGTAACCATTTTGTGAATAGGACCACGACCACATGGCTTTTGAAAGATTTAGTAGGGCACATTAATATGGATGAAGTGGGTTTGTCTATGAATTAATTTCACGTGAATTGATTGAGTTGTACCTAAATTAACCAAAGGTTTGTAAAAAAACGAAAAAAAAGAGATAAAATTATGACTGAACAAACAATGATTTCTTGTCAAATATTTTTAAAATCACTGAAGCAGGTTATGATGACGGTTTTATTGATTCGTGTTAAATTCCGTTATACGCATTAAGTTTTTTTTCATCCATATATTCTCTAATTCTCTATTTCTTCGCACGGGCCTATTTTCAAGGTTAAGCAACGCTTGAAGAGGGCAGTCCGTGGATGGGTGACCATTTCAACATACCGGGTTTCCGCCGTTCCTCGGAAAACACGTTAAACCGTTGGTCCCGGCTGTCATTTAAAGATCTTTGACTGTCGTTACGGGTAGTCAGAAGCCTAAGATCTGACACCAGTCTTACCAAGAGGTATCGTGTTACCGAGTTACTGGGTTGTGGAGGTCAGATAGGCAGTCGCTGTAAAACACTGGTACTCCGCTGAATCCGGTAAGACTGGAAGCCGACCCCAACAATAATTGGGAAAAAGGCTAGTCAGATGATGACTTGTACTAAACCACGCAACTTATACAATCTGCTCAAAATGATTTGTACCGTACAAACGGCCGCTAGTAAAAATAATAAAATACAAACACAAACATTTTACACAAGCCGAAAAGTCATTACATTGGAACCGTAAACCACTATAAAACCATAATCAGTCCGTAGTTAAAACTACAAATCCCACATAAGCCCGCGTCAGCACATCACTAATGTAACAGTATCGGGGTAACGATTGAATTAAATGGCCGATGTGGTATGTGGTAACAGTGAAGCGGATATGATTTCAATGTGATTTAGGTTTTGTGGTTTTTGTAGTGAATTTTATAGGTGTATTTCTCTTATTATAGTTTGTGGAACAATATTTTTGGTATTGATCATACTATAATAGGCGTCATTACGATCAATCATCATTGTGATTGTTTTTCATTCTGCTTCGAGTTTCAGAATTAATGTCCACCTGAGGCTCTAGACAAGCCATTATCCTAATCGCTATAATGTCAATTGTCTCAAAAGTGTTTTTCAATCTTTTTGAATATGCGACCCCTCATAAGCAAAAAATGTGGCGACCCCTGAGAACCGTCACTATGCAGTGAGTGGGCAAGCTCACTGCACTCTAGTAACCAATTTTTGATTTTTGTTCTCTAGTAACCAATTTTTCTATATGTAAGTCTAAGTTGAATATATTTCTAATCACACACAAATAGTGTAAAAAAACTAAGATTTGAAAATATATTGAGGAATGAACAGACACAGCACAGCCTATTTTATAAAATTTGTACCGGTTAAAAAAGTGAATGTTATCTCACTTTTTTAACCGACCTCAAAAAGTAGGAGGTTCTCAATTCGACTGTATTCTTTTTTATGTTTGTACCTCAATGCCTGTTATACTCTAATCTGCCTTGCGACTGCCCACGCAAGACCTCGGGACCCCCTGGTGATCGCGACCCACAGTTTGAAAAACACTTGTCTAGAGCCTCTGAAGATAATATAATAATTGAAACGCTGAAACTGTCGATGATTATTGATTTATCTAAGTTTTTTTTTTGTGCAATTTGACAATAGTAAAACTCTCTCAATAACAAAAATCTCATGAATGTGGCCATTACCTACCTATACAGCCAAAAGGCTTTTTCTCCCCAACCATTAATAATTTAATCCAAAAAGTTTACCGCCAGAAACTAAGATAGCTGACTTCAAACAGACAGTCCCCACTTCACTCACAATAAAATAAAAAATACCTTTTATGTCCAAAAGCGTTCACAATAATACTTATTTTAACCCTCGTGCGATCATCCGCGAACATTACAGGTTACAAACGGATAAAATGAACATCCCACAATGGACAAGGGTTTACGAATAGTTGTCCGGTTGTTGTCCGGATATTTTCCTGGACTACAAGGGGATTAACCTGTCCGCTGCCGGATTACCCAGTTTGATGGGGCTGAGTTTAAGTGTAGAGTTGGGTAATTTTGAGTCTTATGTTTGGTTTTAAAACGGTTGGAAATTGTGTGTGTATTGCGATGTAAAGGAATTTGATGAATGTGACTTCTTGTTTTCTTGCGGTACCTTAAGGCGCTATATACACCCCAAGTTTAACGCAGTACTGGCCGTGCGCCCGCTCGATGCCAAAATATCAATATTGAACCTCCTTTTGAACAGTTTTCTTTGCAAAATATTATTTGATTTACATATGCTATGTTAGTTATGAAGAAATTCCAGCCATACATTTTTCTGTGTAATATATTTTTAAACATCCAAGTCGTCTTGGATGAGTTTCTAAAAGTTGCGAAGAAATACCGTGTTGTTAATTATTTTTTTAAAGCAAAACTTAAACACGAAAAATCATAATATTGAATTATGTACATGAATGTTTTTTTTTTTCAAACCTTTTAACCTAGCCGTTACTAAGGAGTATGCTTTAGAAAGTTACCGTTTTACGGCACTAAAGGGTATGTAGGCCCTTAAGGCTTGTGAGTAAACCTTTTGCATGGTTCAATCCGGAAAAATGCAAGTCAGACTTACGCTCTATCGGTTCCGTACACCAAAACTATTTAAGTTCATGCACCCTGAGGTTTGCTTTACGAGTAAGAGAACTCCACATTGAGTTAAGCTCGCCTTTATACGTCATGTACATGTATGTTAAGATTAAGAAAAAAAATACTTTATTGTTTACATAAATACATAAACTCACGCCTTTTTTCAATAGATGTTGACAGAAACTACAGAACGCCACCTGCTACGATCCTTTCACATTTCAACTTCTTGTCTATTACGACTAAAAAGATAGAGCCTAGTGATAGACAAACAAACGGACAGGCGACGCGCGACGTAAGTTAGAGGCGCGTAAAATACAGTGCTGCTAAGGATGTTTTTGAACACGTCATCTAGTCAAAAATCTGTTGTGAAGACCCTAAAACAAGCCCTGCTAGACAAAAGAAGCTATAAACTTATAAAGAATGTCTCACACTCGCAACTTAGCAGTCATGAGACTCGTAACTCTGCAGTGACAGCCATGACGGAGCGGTAGGCAGGGTTATTGCGTTCCGCACTTTATTGCCGCTGGCCGCCCATTCGCTTGATGAGAGTAACTGATAACCTTCCTACTGCTTCATTTTCTTAGGAGTTTGATAAGAGCTTTTTAGATTATGTAGGGATTGCTTATCCCACGGTATCTAAGCTGGTGGTTGCTGAATCTGCGGACTTACTGACCGACCGTATAATTGATTTAGTTAAAATCAATGCTTTGAATTTAAGAGGAAATGCAGTCGCAGACATCCGACTGAATATCCTAACTAAAAAGTCATAATTCGAAGTTTCGCACGTGAGCAGTTAAATTTATCTAATACTGGAGGATTTCCTCTTAAGAGTTAGTTTCCGAATTATGTATTTCGAGTTTTTGCCAGTTTTTCAGGCTAAAGATTCTTAACCGTACTTATTTCACCAGTTCTAATTATCAAATTCTCACCTTTCTCATAAAAAAATATCATAGTTCTAAATCTCCCACAGGCAGTATTAAAATCTAAATAAAACTTAAAATTAAACACTTCCTTAAAAACATCATTTAAACAATTTAAAATTCTCTCTAGCCACGTCAGGGAAACTTAATTTCGCCGCCGCAAATTTAAAAACGTTACTTCGTATTTTTAAAAGAGGGTAGGAGGTAAGTAAAATAAATATTTTTGAGCGGGTACCTCGAGGACGAGGAGATGCCAGATAGGCCACGATCCTCTTGTTGTGGCCACCTAATTATAATATTATGGCCCTCCTTGGAATATGTAAGTTTAAGGTCTCGGGTTGATTAACTAAGGGCATTCTGGGAGATTGAAGTTTTGAACACAAAGTAGCCGACAATTTTCTTTATAAAGATGCTATAAATGTTACAGTAGATACCAGCAATTATTTTTTGGTTTTATAAACACGTGTGTGGACCCCAAAGTCAAGTTAAAACAGCGGCGGTACCGCTAAGCATTTCAGTAGAATTCATCATAATTTCTATATGCTCTCTCTACAAAGCGCATAGAGTTGGTGTTTTCTATAATATATTTGTTATTTGTGTCTCCATCTTTAACATTTAATTTTGTTTGCTTAGTTATATTTCTATATTTAGTAGCTAAAGGCTATCAACTCAATCACAGAGGTTTTTTACATGCATAAACATATACGTAGAGTAAAATTTAGCGTTGATCTATCATCCAAATGACTAGGTATAGTTCTCGCCAAACTTCTGGTCCGCCCTGAATATGACTTTCCGATGCGCAAGGCACGGATCGGTGCTGTTTTTTTATGAGATTTACTACTGCGCAGCCATTGTAGCCAACTTCAGGGTGGTCAAGAAGTTATAACATATGGTATATATCGTATAAGGATATATGATTTATATCATATGATTCCTACTGCAGCCTCTTAACAAAACCAGGACAATACAACATTCACTCACTCAGTTCAACATTCAAAACCACTCACCCCGGATCCCTGTTTATCACCCAAGCCTCGGTCGCCATACGTTAGCTTATTTTTCTTGTAAATATGTTTAATGTATTCGCTGCTGCGTGAGGATAAATTGCGAGGCGACGCTTCTAATGCTGTGAGGGTTGGTTAGGTCGCAGTGTAAGCGTGTAGCGATTTTAGAAAAGTAATAGCAGATGAGTCAGAGTTGCCAATGCATTTCTTGGAAAGTGAATCGATGGAAACGGAAATGCTTAGTTAATTTGTGGCATTTGCCATAGCAAATAATAAATAACTTACATAGAAAATAAGTTCACAAAAAAGCTAGCTGTTAATAGTCTTCTACGTCCAATTGTAATAAAGGCAAATAAAGAGTGTGCAATTGAATAATAAATGGCTGGGTCTAAACGATTTAAAAATAAATATTACGAAAAAGTACATGAAACGTTACCCGCTTGCCGCTCTCACTCGCACCTCACAGGGTTGTCAAAGTCGAGCAGAAGTCCCAAGTTGAATTTAAAACAAATTGTTAGTTTATTTAGCGGAGGTCTCAACTTCTAGCTCGATGCAGCTAAATCTAGTTTGTGGCGAGGTTTCTCCTGATTTTTCATTTCTAACACCTCGGTCTTGGAATCATATTTCTGCAGATAGATTTAGTTTTAGTTGAGTTAATAGTTTTTAGAAGTTTGTTATAATCATCATTGTTTGGAATGTCGATGTCGTTTGTAATCTATTTTGTTATTCGACTACTTGTTTGGAAAAGTTATATTTTCTATAATTAAGTTAAGGTCACTTGGTCGACCGATGACCTGGTGAAGGTTGCGGGAATCCGCTGGATGCGAGACGCATGGGACTGGGTCAATGTGCCGACACTTGGGAGCGACCTATGTTCAGCAGTGGACGACTTACGATTGAAATGATAAGAGCTGAATATTTTAGTTTCTAAACATAACAAATGACGAAGAAGCTTTCATTTCAATAGAGTTTTAATAGATTTAAATATAAAGCCGGTTTCTGAATTAAAAATTTCAAGTTGAGTTTTTGTCAAACTCTACTTTAACCTGAAACTTACCTTACCTCTACTTTATACTTTCATTGTGCGCACAGCTAAGGAGTGGAATTCCCTTCCGAAGTCTTTGTTGCCTGATAGCTACAATCTTGTGGTCTTTAAGTCAAGAGTGAATAGGTTACTTCTAGGCAAGCGTGCTCCACCGTAGACCACATCATCGCTTACCATCAGGCGAGGTAGTGGTCAAATTTAAATTACAGTTTCCAGTTATGTAAGTCCCCATTCCAAACCGTAAATCTAAACTAGTTTACAGTGGTGCTAACAGCTTAATTACTACACCCATTCTTATATATGTAAACAAAAAAATACGTACATAAGAATGTTAAGAAAATACTCGTACTTAAGTAACTATAACTAGAAACATAAACACTCCATTCTAAACTAATTACTAAAAAATAAACTAAAATATGGCGTCGATAAAAAAAACCCCGTCGCTGTCCACTGATATTGTGTCCAAAAGGTTGGCAGCATTGTCTCGTCGTATGGCAATTCTCATCCTCTGACCTAAGTCACCAGTTTTCTTGTAAACGCTGGCTGCCTTTACAAGAAAACTGGTGACCTTTATAAAAACCTGGAAAACAGTACCATGGAATATTAAATTACGTTGAAAGCTATAACGTGTACCTAGAAATGTCAAAGTGCACATAAAGGCTATCTTTGCATACATAAACAGGACTTAAACCCTTTCTGAAATATGCCAGAAAAGGTTCTCAGACGAGAAATCACGTCACTTCATAACCACAATAAAATCCAGAATGTAGATCCTAGTTACAAGAAAAACTCATTCCTAGGGTTCCCCCTTATTCTTTTATTACGCACACTAATGTCACAATGGCATAAGGATGTGAATGTGGGTTCGAACCCGCGTTTTCTGGCGCCTGTATGCTTCCATATTAGGGTTGTAGCGGGACTTAACTCTCGCCTCTTAAGTGTGGGGATTTCACAAGAAATGGCACCCGCGTCCGAATTGTAACGGAGATCTACTGAAACTTTGAACAGAGTTATTTCTGGAGATTTAACTTGCAAGTTTCAAGTCTTCGCTGCCATGTCACTACTGCCGTAGATGCTGTTTATTTTAAGTAAACCACCAAGACATAGTCTAGAAAGTGACAAAGCCGAATATGGCTTATTAGTTGAAAAAACCGGCCAAGTGCGAGTCAGACTCGCGCACGAAGGGTTCCGTACCATTATCGCAAAAAACGGCAATAAATCGCGTTTGTTGTATGGGAGCCACACTTAAATATTTATTTTATTATGTTTTAGTATTTGTTGGTCCCGTTTTTACCCTATGGGTACGGAACCCTAACAATAATGTAAAAAAGCTTTTATTTTATTTGCGCAGGATGCGAATAAATATAGATTGCAATTCATTACCTATAGACCGATATTTCTTAGCAAATTGAAAATTTAATCAGTTTTTCCACCCGTCTCTGTAAACCTTCGCATCCAGCTCTGAACATCCACCTTCGCTACACATCGGAGTTGGTTACATCCCTATTCCATACGCGTGTCTCCCAACCCCAGTGATTGATCGTCGCTGTTACGCGCGCGTGTGCGTAACGCAGGGGCGACACAAACGCGCGTACGTGAGATGATTTTATTTATTCCCTAAATAAATGCTCTGACATTTCCGAGATAAGTTTCGTTACGGTGAATGGAGAAATAGTATTATTTCGAGATGTTTTTGTAGACCTAGATTTGGGCGAGATTATGTAAGATGGAGACGGAATATGTGTCGTTTTTGCTAGGATTGTAGGTAATATGTCTTTCCTGATTTCGTGGCTGAATGGATTGTTCTATGTTTGATGAGCGCTTGGTGTTTTTTAGACTGTATTTTGTATTCTTTTACATTAAAGAACTCGTTTCTAAAGCAATGTTAGATTTCAACGCACTGTTGAAAATACAACAGCGTGCTTTTTATCCGACTGCCGAAGGAGGGTAATGTGTTTTTTCAGTCTATGTATGTATGTATATATGTTTGTTCCTATGTGGCGTTCTAGATAACAAACGCGTTGGCCGATTTTTATGATTCTTACGTCAATCGATTCGTCCTAACCTTGCAAGTGCCACTGACTACATTAAAATTGTAAAATAGAAAAATTGTGGGCGTAAGCAGCTTTTCAAATTGTGGGCGCCCAATTGTTTTTTCTTCTAAGCCCATCCTGTGGGGTATCAAATTAAGGGTTAGATCAAAAATATGTAAAAAATGTTAACTAAAAATTTATAAATAAAAAAACTTAAATCATAAATTAAAAACCACACTACTTAAGAAGCGAACTAAAAAGACGTAATAAAGAAGAAAATCATGCTGCGCAGTCTGAGGATACATCTGGTTTTGGTCAGCCAACTCGCGAAAATGTATGCATGTTTGTCTATCCTATACATTTATGACTTTTTGATTATCGTTATCGCTATCGAATATCGCTTTGAAGAGCCGAGAAGCCTCTACGTGTGAAAAAAATAAGATATACCACCACCCAATTTACTTAAAACCGAACGCAACTTCCATCAAACTAACAACATTAACACAAACTAACTTCCCTACATCCTCACTCGCAGCCGATTGCATTGCCTTCCCAATCACACGAAATTCACGTCAAACTACCCACAACTTCGTAATAAAAAGCAAAAGAAAGAGTGAAAGTTGCAATATAAAGCGCTAAGCCTAGCGACAGCCCTGACTTAGCGCGACCAACAAAGTAAGGAAACATGTTCGGCGGTGACTTCTTAATCTTTCGCTCAAACGCCATTGGTTGGTTTGTGAGGTGTGATTTAGGGGCGGTAGCGATTTGAGCTTTTTTGTACTGGAAAATGCTACGTAAGCGACGTAGCATAAAAGTTATTTGTAAACTTATTAATGCTTAAATTAGTTCATTCTTATTTTGTAGTAACAGTAACTTGCATATACTATCCTTATTTACCACCCTTGGTTGACTGGTAGAGAATGGTTAAGGCATTGAGTCCGCCTATGTAACTTTTGTGTTGCATGTTTTAATTAAAAGTTTTGGTTGGGTCTGACTGATTGCGAAAGGCGGAGGTGGCGGTTGTGGCTTGCCTATGTGCAGAAGTATAATGCAATATGCTTTGTTGATTGATTTTGTCAGATATAACAATGAAAGAGACTTGAAGGAAAGCCCTATGTATTTTATTACTGGTCTACGATTTAGGTTTTGAAAAGCGTTGACCGGGTAAAAATTGAAATAAGTTTAAATCAACAATTAAAGTCGGGTTTTACTTTGTACTAAATATACAACAGTGACAATCTCACACAGTTCCCCGCTTCCTCCTATTCTTTACACCCTCTCTTAATCCCTGTCTGAGGTTCGATACAGGACAAAGTTTGTCATCAGCAACAAGGCGCGTCTCCACGGGGTTATATTTTAAGGGCTGATAAACTATCCGCCGGATAAGCCGCTTGATCCGCTGAAAGGCTTAGACGACAAAACATATTGAGACTTCTATTGATAAACTTATAGAGGATGATCTTTATGAATGTTGCGCTTACAAATGTGATTTTCGTGATGTATTTTCATTATTATAAGAATACGTTTATGGGTGAAGATTGTTTCTATTTTGTATGTAACGTTCTGCTTTCTTTGTTTGATTTTTTGGATAGTTCGCCTAGCTGGTATTAAATACGAGTACTTATAACTCAATGCTAGCATCCAATTGGTTCTGTCTGAATGCTATTATTTTTATTTAAAGGCAACCAAGACTGGGCCCGCGTACTAGATCACGGCCCACTCCCTCTCTCGTCTCACAGAAGAGAGTCCCAGTAGTGGGAATAATAGGCAAATTGTTATGCTATCCATCAATACTAGTGATATATACATTTTTTATAAATTACATCGCGTGAAAAGCAAAATATGCAGATCTAGTCTATAAATCTACTAAAAATAAGAATCTAAGACTAGATGTAAGACTGTATGTATTGTTGTAAAAAATAACAATACTTGTGTTGGTGTTATCTTGCTCTTTTTCTTCATTATTAGAACCTCTTATCATTCTACTAATATTACAATCAATCACTAAACCCATGTCGGCACCATCTCCCTCCTAAGACGGAACACTAATCTATGCTAAAACCAGCTTGGCTAAACCGGCACTAAATTCAATTGTTACTTAAGTCTAGTACCGGGTACCGCCTACCCGGGTACCCGCTACTCGCGACCGGGCACCTCCTACCCGGTGTTCGATTCGGTTCGGAAGATACATGGTGAGGATAGGATTAGAATTGTTCGCTTATCTGGAGGTAGTTTCGGATAATGTTTGGGAAGACGGTAGGAGGTGCAGGGTTGTTATATTGATCTGAATGTGTAGGTTTGTCAGTTAGTCTACCTCTGTAAGGTCTTTGGTTTGGACTTGTCACTTTCATAAAGTAAAATTTTCACCACCTTTCGTTCCGATTGTAGGTAACTTCTTTTAGTAGCTCTTTTTAGCTCGGAATTGTAACATGATCTAAGATAGTTCAATTGTTTATCAGGGATTTAACGAGCTTCATTCCCTTGTTCTTTTCTGGTGGTAGCGTATTGTTATTTCTGCTTTTCAGGCGATGCATCAGTTGGGAATGTCGTGGCAGACTTGTCCCAAAAAGGTCTATTAGGTCCAGAAAAGATGGTCCGGTTTGATTCCGAGTCATGCAGATTTACAACTCGTTAGCTTCTACATCGTCTTTGATCCACTAATTGCCATAGATCAACGAAATCGCCCTTTAATTTCTAAGCAACTGAATACATGTAACCAAATTCTCTTACAATTTATAATCTGATATGCCTATTTTAGAAATAGCATTATCAGAACATAGTGACCCACATCGCTTTATGTTTTGCCTAATGGGTTAGCTGTGTTATTTCTAGAGTCACGTACTTAGAAACGACGGAAATCTAAACTATTCGGTAACTAAAGCGGAAAATTACAAATCATGTGTGCACGTGCAGTGTGCCTTTTAAAACTAGTTTTTAGCAGCATGTAATCCGCTACATAATTTTAGATACTTATCTGCCAACCAAAGCCACACTCGTTTTTTTTTCTTTTTCAGCTCATTGAATCTACATAAATAAAGCAAAATGCTAAGTGCTTTCTTTGAATTCAAAATCATCGAACCAAAAACATTACCCTCTTCTTGAGCTCTGTCTCAATTGGGTAAAAAGGTTTTATTTATATCATTATAGTGTATCTAAGTTCCCGGCTGAGCTGTTTGGGCGAGTCGATGGATTACTTGCGAATTAGCACGCCACACCTGGGGGTGGCGTGCTATAAAAGATGGGTGAAGAGGGGATGTGACCAGTCACACTTCATCCATCTTTTATTCCCGGCATCACCGACTTACGGGGACGATGCGACATCTGCAAAACAGGAATTCTGTGGGTAGGTGGAATGTAACTACTGTCAACTGTGATTATATTTTTGTTATTCTGTTTGAATGGCTCATAATCTTGTTAATTCTTGCGTTTCTCGTAGCTTAACAATTGTCTGCCCATAAGATTTATTCCTACATTTGTGACATCCTGGCAATTGTCTGGTCAAAGTAGTTTTAATAATAACAGCCGCAAGGTTCGATCTTGGAAACGCTTGCTGATGTGGTCCGTGGGTAGATATCCAGCCACAGATACATACCGAGAATCCTGTACATCCAAAAGCACGTTTTAAGCCATTGATCCTGGCATAGATTTTTAGCAGTCGTTACAGGTAATCAAAAGCCAGGCAATCAGACACCGGTCTTGCCAAGGGTAGTATGTAGAGGACAGAGAGGCAGTCGCTCCATGTAGAATACTGGTACTCCGCTACATCTGGGTATACTGGAAGCCGATCCTGGTATAGTTAAGGCTAGGCAGATTAATGAACAATTTCAAAAGAAAATTATATTCCTTAAGGTTTAAAATTTCATGGTAATAGAATGCTTTCTACACTGGCTACTTTAAACATACGAGTAAGTCCGAAATGCCCACAATACGATAAATCGCAACCATATTTACACCGACCATACAACTCGGTAGGAATTTCCAATAGGATCGCATCTTACATGAACGCTAAGACAATAAGCCAATAGCCACTCGGTATGAATACGATCTTAGAACACAATGCTTGAGGTTTAGCCACAGGGCGAGAACTCCGGTGGGTTAAGTTGGATTGACATTAACACAAAATTTCGTCTATTTTTTTACAATATAAAACAAAAAGTTTATTGCAGATTGTTTTTATGGCATGGGTATCGATAAAAATCTTACATGCTAAAACCTTCATCATGTTCCTGCCCTTGTACCATGTTACTTGGGGTCGGCGCAAGCGCAACACGTTTTCTTCCTCCATTTCGTCCTGTCAACTGTCACGCGATCTCTGACTTCCTTTTCTTCCGAACCACTCCACATGATCCATTCATTTTTTTTTTAGCCTTACGTACAGCCATAAGAGAAAATTATAACTAATGTCAAAATATGTTCCAATTTTCGGGATAATATAAAAATAGATAGGTAGTTTAATCATGTCATTTAATGACTACAAAATAATAACATTCTGCCGTATTTTTCTTAGTTAAAATCAGCACAAAGCAGTTGTTTTTACATTGACATGGGAATGGATTACTGCATACATACCGATATAGTTTTTCTCGTCTATCACGGAAATAAACAATTCTACATTGAGAATTTTAGACTCACCGTAAACTCCCACTCAAACTCCTAAAAATATTTCCCACGAAAATAAAGTGCTATCAGTATAAAACATTACGGTTAGATTAAACTGCGCTACTGTTCGATGGTACTCTGTGGTTCAGGGCCGTAGACCGTAGAGCCGTGAGCACACAACGCTTATCGACTAATTGATCGCAACGACCGAAGGCGCACCTGCGTGGTGTGGGGATGTGCCGCGTGGAATATCGATATTTACAACTTATTCTATGTTAAGTTACATTGACTTTTTAGCAATTGAAAATATACATTAATTTAGAATAAATTAGTATTTATATTACCTAGTTTCAATTCAGATCTACTTCAGAACAAATGCGTTCGATATAAAATACGATAGATAAATTCACTGTTTAGTGAAGCTATACTCAATATAACGTAAAACTTTTTTAAAGTTATCTATACAAAAAATGAAAGCTACAGTCGGACTGGTTTCATGCTGCTTTTTCTAAAGTTCTTCTTCCTTCATTACAAAATTATACAAACAATTATTACACATATCGATACTTGCCCCACACCCCTACTATTAAGATATCAGCTCCAAGGCTACAGCGTGCTTAGTGTTGTGGCCAGATAATGTGAAACGGGGTGGCCTGCACTGTTTGCTCGCATATGAATGTACTATCGATAAGGCCAGTTATCGAGCACTATAAATCACTGGTCCGACTGAGGTCGGGAGAATACTATGCTGAACTGAACAAATATTAAATGGGGTTTCTCTTGTGATAAATATGTTTAATTCATGGAATTGTATTGAATGGGAGGCAGAAATAACTGGCGTGGAAATTATTGTGAACTAGCTGTTGCCCGCGACTTCATCTGCGTAGCGCAATAATAATGTAGGTGTGTGGGCCGCTTTACTTGAGAAGTTATTAGTTCACCATATAAACTTCCAGCCCCATTTCCACCCCGTTAAGGATTATTTCCGAGATAAAAACTGCCATATATCTCCTTCTCAGGGTCTCAAATTATCTCCATACCAAATTTTATCTAAATTGGTTCTGCGGTTTAAGCGTGAAAAGGTAATAGACAGACAGATATACAGAGTTACCTTCGCATTTATAATATGAGTATAGTATGGATGATACTAGATTTATAGCTCTTTAGTAATCTTTCTTCATTGGCGAAATACCTAGTTCATTTTCTTCGCTAATTTGTTTAATTTATACCAGTTACTTGTAGTAGACTTTCTTAAGTCTAATCCAATTAGACAAATTGATGAAATAGAATAATTTCTAATAATAAAGTTAGTTTCAAGTCTGAGTAGAGTTAAGTCCAGAGGGATTATTTTTAAGTTTCAATTTAATGAAAACTGACTATAATGAAGCCACACTAAAATTAAAACTAAATCCGCACTCTGTATATTATGATATTTTGAGAACTCGTTATTTTATTATACACTTGTTTTTGTAAATCTTTGTCGTACTATAAATATACGTCCTTTTTCCATGAGGCAGAAACTACAAAACACCACCTGCTACGATACTTGCACACCACTTTTGCTTCGTTTACGTACTTCTCATCAGAATGTCGAATCTGTCGATGGCAAATATAGTTTAAAAATATTATTAAATGTTATGTTTGGTCCAGAATTCAGCGTATACTGTTACATTTTTTTCCTCAGAAATACCAAATGCAAACAACATATCGTAGAAGTTTTCCTCCTAAACCTAATAAAAATATAAAATGTCTATCCTTTCGCTATACAGTCGAGTGAAAATAAAATCTACGCTTCTCAATGTTTGCTCGACTCCTTTATTCAAATCTGTTTCAATCCGCCCTACCACACCCCCACACGATACATAGTTTGCTAGATCAAGAATTTCTTTACTGCTCTCTAAAGTCATATAAAATCAATATATATAGTATAGGTTCTATTTGTATTTGTATAATTTTATCGTGATCTGAAATTTATTGAAAATTTCTTTAGAGTCTCAAGAGCAATATAATACCGTGAAGAAGTAGGTACTTTCTACCAGATTCTGTGTTCTCTACCCACGGTACCCACTATAACCCATTAACCTCCGAAGCAAGACAGAAACATCCTTGGAAGTTGCTAGTTCAATCGTAGACCACATCCATAGCTTGCCATCATAACACGATAGTGTTCAATAGAAGTTTAATTCTGTAATAAAAAAGTTTTTTGTGAGTATATTGTTTTTGTTTTTTGAATTTATTATTTAGATAAACATTAATATCAACAACAAGAGACTACATACCTAGTACTGTTTTGTTAAGATCATTTCAACATTGTCCACCGTATTGTTGAATATTTCTGTGTTTTTGTCATTCATCACTATTCCTTCGTTCATCACGTCGATCTCAACATTCTCACACGCCATTACTTTCAAACCTCAGACCACAACTTCTAAAACCGTGCACACATCAATACCCTTGAGGTTCTTTACGCCGAACTCTAACCAAATATAATTTAAACTTGTCCAGCTTACGGCATATTTGTTAAACTTTAGCAATATTTGTTGGCCAACAATTTGTAGCATTTTGCATCGAGCGCAGCTTCGATACAAATAGTTAAGTTATAGATCGTGAAATACTTGGGCATATATTCCCGAACTATATTCATGAAATTTGTGTATAATTTCTTGGTATATTTATTAAATAAATAAAAAAATATTTGTTTATCCCTGCACTTCTTCTTCTTCTTCGTATCGATGATTCCAAAATTGAATATATTTTGACCAGAATTCAGCCACGTCAACAGCGTTGTCATTGGCTCATAAAGGTCTTTCATCCTCGCACTAATCATCATCATCTTCCTCCCCACGTGTTCTTACAATGATCATATTTCATTATGATTTAATATGATGTCCAATGTTCTAAATGACATAGTTGGTTTTACCACCAAAACTGTCTGAATGTTTGATATAGCATTATTATTATCTTGTCCTTATGAACAATTTATTTGGGATCAGCGCAACGTACGTATTCCTCTACTACCCTACTTTTTCTTCCATATTTTTATATTATTCGTCACCTCGGTAGTCATCCGCTTTCTAGGCAATTATTATCTTTCACAAGATCCATCAATTGTTTCTTTAGTTTATATCTTCAATATATCAATTTGAAACAAAAGTTAACAAAAAATTCTAAAACGATTGACCTAAAACAAATTGCTATCAATGCATACCACATACTCCGCACTACAATCATTTCGATAAAACAATCGATTTCGGTTCGTTTCCCCATTCATCACACTCGTACGATGAACAAACAATACATCAACATTGAACTAGACAGATAGACAGACGTATGGACATCGTTGCAAACACCCACAAAATCCTATTCGATACATCAGTTCTACAATCGGAAATCTGCTCGGGTGTAATCGGACGTCATTTAGGAAAACAAGTAGTGCCAAAGTTTGTGCCGTGCAAATAGCAGCGAAGTTTCAGGCAAAAGGGAGAAAATAGCTGTTTCCCTCCCTGAAGAGCCACAAATTTTTACAGAGTGGTAGAAATATTGAAAGATTTAACGCAATGACGTTGGTGTTATTAGAACATTTAGTTAAACAGATAAAGTCGACGTTCGAGATTTGGTCGAAGAACAATAACAATAATTTCTTCGATAAATGCATCTTAACTACCTACTACTGAAATTAGTAGAAATAATTCTTCGAATAACATTGGTGTTACAATCTTCCTGTCACAAATAACAAAAACATTGCGACACATCTATTCCACAAAACACAATCAGAAACACATCAAATCGGACATCCAACACAAAAATTGTCATCGAAACAAAAGCTTCTATATCATTTGCCACAGCCAGAAACAATTCAGAAGGGGAAATCGATACCGTCACCGGAATCCATGTTGAATTGCTATCGTTTGCTGTCCATTGGCTCGGGTGCTAACTTATGTGCCAATTTCGCCGGCACTATGTCACCGATGGACCTCGTCCACAGAATAAATTGCTCGTAAATCTATTGCATGACTTAAATTAGATATATTGTTCTGTTGTTTTTGGGCCAAGTTTATCTAGCTTTGTGTTTAGTGCTAATTTTCCGAGTGTAAGAGAAAAGCAATTTATCATTTGCATGTGTAGTCCGCATCATAAAAGCAGTAACTTATTATATATTTAAGAACAATGCTTTGTACAAAATGTTGTTTGCTATTGTATTAAACCCATTCATGTAAAATTGAAAACTTTGTAATAAAGATTTCATTTATTTATTATACATACACACATAAATGCACGACTTTTTTAAATGGAGTTAAGCAGAAACTACATACTCCACCTGTTACGATTCTTACGTACTATTGCTTGGTTTACGTTCATACACGTACCTACACTATTTATACTAGACAATATATGTATAATATTAACTATATCCATATTTAATAGAAACCAAAATAAATATCCCTCATTCAGAAAATGCGAAGGGTTTTGACGACGACATAAACCCTCGGTCACATTCCCCACGTCATCACTCTCGAAATCTGTCACTAAGCTACCGGAAAACCATAAACAACATATTCGGCCTATTTTTTACCATCGGGGGTAGGCTTCCCCATTACTCGGGTCAGGTTCATTACACCCCTGTATCCGATGACCAGTTAATCAGCTCGGACATGGGTTGTTTATGCCATGAGGTTTATGGGATATACTTTGCAATGCGGTAGAGGCTTTTACGGTAAGCATTTTTGTGAAATATATTGCTGTATATTATCCGTAACTTACATGTTAGATAACTTGCTTTTATAGAGTGTTGATCAAGTTTCACCATTGCCAATCTGGAATGAAACTTAATTCCTAGACCACAACAGTGAAATGAGAAATGAATTAGACAGTCCGTAATACGATCCTACAGAATCAAAGCCGCAAAATTAACTACAAAATACGAACACTCATCTCAAGCACCGTTAGAAGATCATCAATAATAATCGAGGCAAATCCAAAGAATTTCTTAGTAATAATCCAGAATAATGTGAAATAAAAAGGTGATACATCAACTATATGAGAGGGGAAGCGAACAGCAACAGGCGGAAATTGGTTCAGCTTGATGAATGATATTGACGCCGTGATGTGGCGTTATGCTACTCTTGAACCAGGGACTGAAGAAATAATGGATATTTTGAGCGAAGATGAGAAGTCAAAAGTGTTTAGTGTATATAAATCAGTAGATGAAAATACAATTGAAAATATAAATAAAAACAGATACAATATATTAGACACTAGTCTTTCTGTAAGTAAAGATAAGAAAGAATAATAAAATAACAGATAGTCTAATACTAGCAAGCACAACTCCAACTTAAACTTTCTCAGACCCAAAACTTTGACTCCTAGACACAACTAATTGGTGTGACAGATGAAAACGGGCAATAAAACGATACCGAGAAAGCCTTTGTAAGATTACGACTAAACTTATCCTAAGCTGCTCTAACTGGCTACTGAAAGTCTACAATATAGATATGCTTCAAGAACAACAGTCTTAAGAACATTGATAAGAGAGAGAAAGTTTATTATACAACCCGAAAAGGGGTGCTTGTAATCATCACTAAGAACAATTTCTACAATGAGACTAACTAATCCCGAAATCACGAAAAATAATCAACTGCCCCTACATTTAAGTATTTTTGCATATAACTCGACTAAATTTATTGAACAGCTGTTTTTTTTTCGTAATTTCCGCCTTGGTCTCATAATAAAAGTTGATCATAATGATGAATACAATGACAATGACCTCGTTGTAGTTCGAAGTAATATCACATCTTTCTGAAACAAAAAACCAAGATCCGTCCTCACTTGCCAACTATACTATTAAATAAGAGTATAACCTGACAAATCACAGCCGTGTCGGTGAAGGAGGATGGGGGACAGGCTGATTGATGTCCACGACCCTCGTCCACCCCCCCTCTGTCTCCCGAGCATAAAGAAAACTAATCTTGAAAACGTTTTGGTACATGATTGGGTAATTTTTTTCTCCGACCGCCTTTCCACATGTCTGCTTTGAAATAAATTAAGTGGTTGTGATTTTTATGGGGTTGGTCAGGAAGATGTAGGTAGGAGAAAGAAGGGTCTATTCTTCTGTACAAATAACCAGCTTGGAGATTTTGAAGCTAGTTTGAAAGTTACATGACTGTCTGCTGTAATATTTTTGTTGCTGTAATCTAAATTCCATGCAGCGGTTTCGAGAAGAATAAAACAAGAGGCCCTGCAAAGGCGATAGCGATTGGAAAAATGTCAAGAATGTATGGGAATAACCTGTCGAAATGTTACGTGATCAATCTTTTACATTTTAGCATTTCCATCAACGCCATCGCTGATATTGATTGACATTTTGTGTGGATCCTTTGATCTCATTACGTAAATTTGTCTCCAGATAGTAAAGTAGGTACTCTATCGCTAGTTACGCAACTTTTTATCCCGAAAAAGTTGTCTATCCGATTCTGCGGGATATGCTACGGTAGCCAAGCGGCGGGTAAATATCTAGTCTAATACAAAATACCAATTCTTCGACACTAAAAGAATTCGATATCGTTTGTCGATTCTTCACATCGTGCCACCATTAGATTCTCGTCGTTCCAATCGCTCCTGGCTTCCTCAATTTCTGAGAGCAACACAAACGATTTGTTTGGCCTACGTCTTGGCGGGGGTCGTTGGTAATACTGGGTTCTTTCCATTGTTTGCAAGGGAGTAAATAAACCAAAATAACAACGTTATTGTGGTTTATTTGGATGACATCTGGTAATAATTTTAGCGTGTTATTGATATGTTAATTTTTAATCCTACTCCTGTTAGATTTTTGTTACTCTGTCACGCAAATACTGCTGAACGATCTTGATGAAACTTTACAATAATTTACTTAGATTTTAAATTTGAATAAAAATTTCACACGGATGGACCCGTAGGCGGCAGCTAATGTTAAAACATTAATAAAACTTATAAAATTTCAAAGCTACGCTTCTTGATACTCCAAAGGAGAACATTCACGTTGCAAAGCTTTTATCTATCTCCTACACCAAAACATTCTCTTCATCAATACATTTCAACCAAACCCAGCTACAGAATAGCATTAAGTCACAAGATTACGGCACACTCAGACGGCAAACAGAGGCATCAATACAATCTGATCGGCAGTAATCCGTTCGGAGGATATCATATGAATATAATTCACGCTCGATCGCCTCAGACGCGATGTTTTCTCAGATTCAACCATTTGTGAGGCGAACACACGGCCTGGGGAATTGACTAGTAACTTTTTTGGCTGTATATTTGAGGTTTGATAAAAAAGTTTCGCTTAGTTTTGTGATTTTGACTTTGGAGACTGCCAAAAGTTTGCCCAAAATTTATAAGCTGCAAAAGCTTCTTAAGTCACTTTTGTGATATCAACTTATCTCTGGCAGGGCACTATTTCTATTTAAATTCTATGCTCGTCACAATTGTCTGAACCATTGTGGTTTTTAGTATCAAATGCGGTTTCTGTCTCCAATAAACAGATTGGCTGATTGTGAGTCGACTAGTTTCTAAGATGGTAATCTGAACGGGTGCCTCAAAAATTTGTTATAGGCAACATTTACTTCTCATGTTGAATATTACAAGATGTCATTTCGACTTATATTGTAGACATCAGAAAACAAACTTTAACATCACTTCATTTCCGTCACTAAAACATAAAAAACCAGCTGCTATAAATACCAAAGACTTACTCTTTTCAATTCACTATCTCCTAAAACCCCAAGCTCCTAGCCTTTCCACCAGTGTGTCAGATAATGCCGCCTGGGGTACGTGTGAAATAGCCCGGAATGGGAATAAGTACGGTAAGCGATTCACGAGTGATTTGCTCCCGCAGACGCCGCCGTCGCTAACGTCAGCGACGTGGCGGTCTTATTAGCTAGGGATTGTGACTCTTCTTTATTTTGACGAGGCTCTCGTGTTCGTTGGATCTCGGTTTGAGTTTGTGTTTTCCGATGCATTTATCTTGAGTATAGTTTGGTTTTTAATGAACGCTGTCGTCGAGATTTGATTTGATTTCGCTGTCGTCTTTTTTCTTTCTAGGGTATTCTTTACTGTCGTCTAGTAGTTTTGTTTAAGCTAAGCGATTGCTAGCTAATTTGATATATCTTTTCTTAAATATACATTCCTATTTATATTTTTATACACTGTGTAAATCATTCACAAATGTTTGAATCGGTTACTTCACCGTAACATTTCCTCGTGGAGGTTTTTGGGCATCATTCATTACAAAATCCAGATTCTCTACTGACGGAACAAATTACTATAATCTCTGCAACCGGCAACTACGTAACAAAAGCACAAACCGCTCTAACAACTAAAACAAATGATCCTATTACATCAAATTCAGTGCAATTATTTGCATCACACCCTACCTCGAGCATTGCGGATGAAGTTCACATATTCGTGACATCTACGACTTATTTCATAATAGTCAGCTGAACGATATTAGTTGTGTAAAAATTAATGATTTCTGACGATTGTATAAGTTAATTACATGTATCCCCTATATATATAGAGAAATAGATGTGTCATTTTGAACGACTACTACGGCAATCTTCAGCAAAGAAGATTTCGCAATAAATCTTTTAAGGGAGGTATAGCATCAATAACCACTGATTTTTAATAAAGATAATTACAATATCATCCAGACATAACAAACGGAGTATAAACCCGAATAAGGATATTATATATCCGCAATAACCGCAAACTTCATGTTTGTTCAGCTCCGTGCGGATATTAGCTCCAGTTCGCGGATTAGTTTTGGTTTGACCTTTAGTCAACCGTTAGATATAAGCAGATAGTTCTATTTGACCTTATTCTTTAGAGCTTTAATTAGGGTGTCATTATTCAACGTCTGATATGATACAAATATTCAATTGTAATAATCTTTCCTTTTATTTCGCCATCTGCCATGTTATGTCTTCACCACCCTCGGTGGACTGGTACAGAATGCCTTAAACATTAAGTCCGCATCTACGTTACATTAAGTTTTATAAATGAATAAAAAGCAAAACTATAATAAACTGACCATATTCTTGCTCAAGTAATAAAAAACTTTGATCATTTGACACTCTCAAATGCAGCTATAACATGGAATTGCACTCAGTTTATAAATTATGTAAGTCGTAACATTTTGTAACATCCCCAGCAAAACGTAGAATTTATTAAACATTCCATGAAATGTTAAACCCGGATACCAGCGAACCTCACAAAATCAAATATCTTCAAAACTTTAAACAGCAAACGGTGAAGTAAAAATATAAAATGTAGCCGCAATTTCAAGCGGAGATAGTCTAACCTCGTCTGGCTACGAATTGTGAATAAAACAAATCTGTCTTCTTGGCGTTTAGCTCTTATTTCCATCCACTTCCCAGCTATTTCCCACTTATGCTGCGGCCCAAGGTACTAGGTAATAGCGTTCCTGTTTAAAGTAGTGTAGTGGAGTCTCGTGGGAGAAAAAGATTAATCGCGAAACTGAGATGCGAGTATGCTGGGGGAATATGTTTTGATTTAGCTAAAGTGACTGCGGGGATGGTTCTTTGAATTAAATAATGGGTTTTGGTGGAGTTTATCCTAGATGTTGAAGTTGATTTTCAAGGTTCTGCAGATTGAAAAAAATATCTTTTACCTTATCTACTGATGTGAAAAACTTCTGTGTAATACACGGACCATTGACTGTAATCCACGGTATCATTGACTTCGTTGACAACAATACTCTAATAGAGCATTTACTTGTAACAGAACATCGAGCATTCTGTTTTTAAATTTACTTTAGTCTCACTTCGAACATGACGCTCGATGTTTTGTTACAACCTGATTTTAAAAACCAACGAGCGTTTTGGTGTAACATTTTATCGAGCAAAGGCACGAGCGCAGGTGACGGGGTTTGAGGTCAATAATGAACGCAAAATGCAAATAAACGTTACAGATAATGCTCACTCGCCGTGAGCATTACGTCGAACACAACGTTACATTACGTTGTTATGCTCGCGAAAATGCTCTACTGTATACTCATCTTAAGAGTTATGAAACATACAAGACATTCCAGACAAGTGAAGTTCCATCAACGTCGGCGTCGGCGATAGCAATTGGTTAAATGACAAAAATGTCTGGGATTGCCAAACGCTATCGAAATGTAACGTGATTGATCTCATGCTTTTGACATTTCACCCATCGCCTTCCCTCATACATTTAAACTTTGTCTAAATCAGTTTTGTTCTCGAAAGCCATGAGTTTTACACTACCAATGACTTGATAAAACCTCCGTCAAATCGCTCAGCTAACAGTTTGCGTCAAGCGCGAGCCATTTCCCGTGTTCCGCTGTGTCACTGCTCGCACACGCCACATCGTCAACTATTCAGCCAGTATTCGCATTCTTCTCGTGTGTACTGTCATAGGATTTATCGCTGACTCCGTTCCTCGCTTGTTCAATGTGTAGAAAATAGATTTTTAGGGATTGGTTCTAGGTAGCATGATGAGTTGGAGAAATTACAGCTAATCATGTTAGATTCGCAAAAAGAAAAATTCAACAATTCAGAATTTTCAGATAGCTTGCTAGCTTCTATAACAGATGATGATAAAGATGACGAACATAGGAAAAAAGGCATGAGTTCATTTATGTATGTAACATATAGCGCGATCCATTCCATATCTGCAATGCCTGGAAGACGTGGTGCACAGTCTGTTACTGTGTGTAAAATTAAAATAGCTGGTTTGAGTTTAATAATAATAATAGGTTTATACCCTGCAGTGGACCTTTTTCGACTGAAATGATGATGATGATGAAGTTTGATAAGTACTTTGGAATCTTTGACTGTCGTCACGGCCAATCAGAAGCCAGGAAATCTGATATTGATAGTTCAACTCAAATGTGCGCGCGGCGCCATGTGCGCGCGGCGCCATGTGTGCGTGCGCTTGTGTGGCAGTGATGCGGCGGTCGTCGTCCGAGCTAATAACCATCCACACATGTTTACCCACACATAGCGCCGCGCGCAAAGATGACTTGAACTATCTCTATAGTGTTGCAAAAGGGTGTAGTGTTACCCAGTTCCTGGGTTTTCGAGGCAGTCAAACCATGTGAGATACTGGTACTCAGCTGCATCTGGTTAGACTAGAAGTATACCCCAACATAGTAGGGAAAAGGCAGATTGATTAGATTTGATAAGGAATCTATGTGAAATAATGGAAGAAGGCCTTTGCCCAGCGGTAGGTCACTATCAGCTGATGTAATTAGAAATCTGTTGCACTTTATAACATTCTGGTTAGTTTATTTAGTATAAAAATTATCGGACGGCATAAAATTTGACTCACGAAAATCAAAATCAAAATAAAAAACCTCCTATCAAGCTGTGATAATTATTTATCATCATCATCATATCAGCCGAAAGACGTCCACTGCTGGACAAAGGCCTCCCCCAAGCGTCGCCACATTGACCGGTCCCGTGCATCTCGCAACCAGCGGATCCCCACAACCTTCACAAGGTCATCGGTTCACCTGGTGGGAGGCCCTCCAACGCAACTTCTTCCGGTTCGCGGCCGCCATTCCATAGCCTTTCTGCCCCATCGGCCATCCGTTCTGCGAGCAATGTGCCCTGCCCACTGCCACTTATGTCTGGCAATTCTTCGGGCTATGTCGGTAACCCTGGTTCTCTTGCGGATCTCTACATTTCTGATTCGATCACGCAAGGAAACTCCGAGCATAGCCCTCTCCATTGCCCTTTGAGTAACTGTAAGCTTTCTGATAAGGCTCACTGTAAGCGACCACGTCTCAGAGCCATATGTCATCACTGGCAACACACACTGGTCATAGACTTTCGTCTTGAGACAATTATTTATAGGGTCAGAACATCTATTATCGGGACAGCGGGCGGGCGGCTTGATAAGGAGACTGCGAATCTAAACGCCCTATTCGTTCAGATCGTCCTGTTCTCAAAATTACCTAGAAGCAAAAGGTCCTACAAACAAAAGACGTACGATTTCAAAAGCAATAATTTTATTCAACATTTTCTTGAGACTAACCAATTGGCCAACCGCTAGTGCGTAAGGGGGCTATTTAAAATAAAAGATTCTGATTGAAAGAGTGGAAGGAGGTTTTTGCCCAGCTGTGGGATAGTATGGGCTGCTTTAATAAGAAATCCATTACGCTGTATAACTTCTGGCTAGTTTATATACACTACTCCAGCGTAAAAATTATTGGACCGCATAAAATTTGTTTCACCAAAATATTTACGAAACCCAATATTATCTGGCTCAGCAGTTTTACTAAACTCCGGGCCTCTAGGTATATCGAAAACTTTACGACTTTCAACCGCATCCTGCCCTGGGCCAAATACCTATCAATTTGTGCAAATTATTTATAGGGTGAGAACTCCTATTGTCGGGCCAGCGGACTTTAATTTTCTTGCCAAACAAATGGGCTATTAAACTGAAAGTTTATAGCCACTATTGGCTTTGAATTTAAATTTATTTAATCAATGGATTTAATTAAAATTGTGTTTTAGATGTTAACTGGCGATTGGATCATTTTGTTCTTGCCGTGATAAAATGATTTGTGTAATGGGTTATCTGGTGACGAAAGGTTTGCGGCATTTAATGGGTAGATTGCAGTTCTTATAAATTATGATACGAGCCTGTAACTGTCCCACTGCAGGACAAGGCCTCTTCTGATACAAAGAAGGCACGAGCATTGATCCACACGTGCGCTCAATGCGGGTTGGCGATTTCAGACTTTTATCACTATCTTTTTACACGTCTGTACGCGATAAACTCAAAAACTACCGAACGGATTTCCATGCGGTTTTCACCAATAGAAAGAGTGAGAAACTAGGAAGGTTTTTTGCATAATTTATCCCTAGCGACAAATAAGGTAGTTTACTGAAAATTAGTTTTTTGTCCGTCAGGTAGTTTAATAAAATATATTGGACACGTATTTTTCTTTTGACTGAAATATCTGGAAACGTCACGCCGTTAGTACACTTTATACTGCCTTAGTGACGTCACAAGCCCCCACTCCTGAACTTCGATGCGCTTTAACTTTCTGTTTTTTTATTGATTTGGTAAACCAAAAAATACTTGTCCAATATTATCTGATAATCTCCCTGACGTACTAAATAGAATTATCATTTTTCTACCCAGGAAACATCCCTATTCAAAGCCGGGGCGGGTCGTTCAGGATTCCTCACTATGTTTTCCTTCACCGTTATCAGCGATTTCCAAGACAATAAAAATACAATACGATAAATTATAATAATTTTATGACGGCGGTTGTAGCTTTATTATAATTTACAATTAAAGTCATCATAACCGTCAATCACAATATCAAAATACTTCTAAATAAACGTAATTCTCACTCACTCGATCGGATAAAAATATCGAAACGAAAGCATATTTTTCAAAAGTGCCCTCCTCCATAAGCTCTTTGAAAAACCTTTACAGAAGAAAGTAAGGCAAAATATGACTGAAAGTTTAAACATTGTACTAGAAACATCTTTACAAAATAAAATATAAGATTCTTTGGATCAGCTAGGAAACAAGAGATTGCTTCTACGCTCTGCTAGAATATTTCTGAAAGCAACACAAAATCTATCGAGTGTTGCATTATCTTCAGTATTATGGAAGCCAACTGATATGTTTGAACGAAGATATTGTAAAAGCACCTTAAATCTGATTATTATTGTATGTAAATAAAACAATGGCGTCGAGTTTTAAGTCTTCAGAAGTGCAGGTGTATAGGCACTTGGGGCACTCCAACATGTGAATCTATGCAGCGACCTCTCTGAACGGAATTTTGAGGATTACTTAGGATACTGGACCCAAACTATTTACTCGAAAAGAAGAAGTATGAAACTGAATTTCCAAAAATACATTAAGTTTATTCATACTGCATTATTCGCCAGATCCAATAACTCGTGGTCACAACCCACGCTCTCGTTTACTGCCCCTAAAACAGTAAGTGATCAAGAATTTTACGAGTACGGTTGATTTTAGAGTAAATTCGCGATCTAGTCTATTTCCCTTGTTTATATACTGCGGTAGGACATGTGTTCGTTCGATTTTATACTGTTTTATGGTATCGTAAATGTTTGATTTATTTAAAACTAAAATTCTGGTATTTTTTTTACCTATTTAAGAGTTGGTTAAAACGCCATGTGAGTTTTTCAAGGAATTGTCGTCTAAATCAAATCAATTTTGTAAAACAACCTGTAATCCATTCTTTAATCTAAGTTATAATAGAATTACAAGACAAAGTTACATAAGTTTGAGATGTTTTCCCTACATCAGATTTTATCATCCCACCGCTTTGTGTAAGCGCCTGATGTTTAAAATTATAGCAAAATGTTGCGCGGGGAAGTTGTTCGTGCTTTTATAGAAGGCGCTTTGGGTAATGCTTCTTTTGGCGTTCCTTGGCTGTAAGACTAAACTTATGAATTTATAATTTTGATTGCTAATTGAGTACAGTAGTTACGTGGCAACTAATATTGTATATTACATGGCTTTAAGTAAAATGTGGGTAATAATTATTGTAAGTAAAAGAATTCAATTTGCCAAATAGGTACCTACATCATCGTTCAATTTCGCTTAAGAAAATCACAAGCGTCTTGGGGCTCCGTAAATTAGAAATTGTGAAAATATTTTGATTTATTTTCCTCTGATACGTAAAATAAAAATCAAGCATTTTTCGCTCCGGCCGAGACTGGGCCCTCGGGATCTCTAAATTAAAAGGTACTTTCATAACAATTTGGGATGATTTCCCCCGGAATCTACTTTCATTCGTTTACGTTGGATTTGAAAATTGGACTCAATTTTCGGCTACTTAGATTTTATGACGTTTACTAATCGGATCAAATTAACAATGATTTTAATCATCTTTTGGTAATTATTTGCCGGATGTGAAATCACTAATTGATCGAGCATCGATTTATTTAATCATGATCTTGTTACGTTTCATAATTAAAAACTTGTTTTGGGTTTAGTTCTTTAAAAATGTTAATAAATGCCTAAATGTTTTCCGGTCTAACACCACCACATATACAAATTCCTAAAATCGGTAAAATATTTTCAATTGAATGTGTCTACTTATTACCTAGAATAAATGTCGTGGTGGCCCAGTGGCTAACAACTTGCCTCAGTCGTTGCCTGTGTTTAAAAGATTCATCAAGGAACATTACTTATCACTGTAATCATTCTCTTAGTTGTTTGACCTACATTTTGTCTATGATTGTGTCATTTATGTTCATTGCTTTATTAAATATGTATGTATCTATTAAAGAGCATATATATCAATTTGTGTTTTATTAAGTATTATTGTATCTTTATATTCATTGTTGGTATTGTTGCACCACTGACAACCCCATCTCATGTCCAGCCAATCACTGTCCATTCCAGGTTGCCTGACAGAGATCGCGGAATGCGATTAGGCCGCCAGTTGTTTATTTTTAGTTTCTTTTGTTCCTGTTTTTTCTGATGTACAGTAAAGCATATATTTATGAACATGAACGTTAGAAAAAAAAAACTTCAACTTTTTGATTAAGTGAAAAAAAATGCTTATGCCATTATGTGTTTTGAGTTTGATTTGAGATCATAAATTATGATTATTTTAATGACACAATCCTAATAACCTGTTTCTCCTTGTTCCAGGTACATAGCTGCGTTTATTAGCACGGCGTCAGCTCGGGCCGGGTACGACGACCAATCGATGGCGTCCCGCGGGTATGATCGCGGCTGATTGAATTGTTTCCTACATTATATGGCCGCTATTTGCTTAGGTATTGTTATTAGTATAGGGCGTTTAGATATTAATTTAGTATTGGGTAGGTTGGTGACCTTTATGATTCGCTAATGAACATAAAGCAAAAACAGATTACTAAGGCTACTTTTGGGACAATTGTGTACTAAAGGACGTTTGAGAGGCTAACACCGTGGTCCTCGGATAAAATTATTGAGGCGTCACAAAATAAACCGCAAGTCAAGTGATGCGATTAGTTGCTGAAAGTTCATTCATTCAATCACATAAACAAACGCGCATTTGGCAGTATGACACAATAATGATTAATTTTGTAATAATTTTCGTTCTGAAACTTGGCCTAAGATTGGTAGAACAAGGGTTTCATTCAGTCTCTGGATAAGCCCCATCCGCCAGTTAGGTAAGTGTAGCAACGAATATTTCTACAAAATGATCTGTTAATGTAAGGAAACAGACACACAGAATTTAATTTTCTTACATCAAGATTGTAACTAATTTAACTACCTTTTCATGTCTTTTATGATTGACGCAAGGATTCTCTATGTCATGAGACCCATAATAATTATCTTCCGAGACAAAAAGATGCTCCTTTTTACGTTTTATAACGTCAACATAATCCTCAGACGATAGCGTTGATCCCCCATTGTCTTTGGTCCTAAATCATCTCATTCCGAGCCGCCTCGACATCTTTCTGTGCTCACTTCGCTTGCCCTTTGAAATTATTTCGACAGTTGCACTTGGTTTCATTGTCTGTCTGTCTTTTGATGGTAAAAAGCAGATTGTGATTAAATTAGATAGAACTTATTAACTTGTCCTTTTGGCCTTACCCCAATTCAGGGGTCGCCAATTACTTTCATTTCGAGTACGTTATTTTAAATAATACGATCAACGTCGCGGGCCGCACGGCCTTAGCATCGTCACGTGTATCCACTTTGCTAAAATTGAAATAATAATCCTTAATACGTAAATATAGATAAAATATTAATGAATATTTTGATGAGATGATTCGTCCGTTCTCGAATCGACGATGGTAAAGACAAAGCGCGGGATAAGTTATTAAATTACGTACTCAAGTAAATCATATTGTACTGTTTACGTAAGGTTAACACAAAATAGGTCGCGGTCCGCTGTTTGTTGACCCCTGCCCCAATGTATTTGGGGAAAACTTAGCATGACTTTTTCCTTATATAGATAACTTTTTTCCGTCATCTCAATTATCACCTCCTTTCAAGCCATAATTATTTTAATCATTAACTATAAAGAAATCCCTAAAATTAATTAGATTTACCACATGAGATAATAATATCTAATACCTCATACCTAATATTTATTCGGTACTTGCTTCTGTCAGCGGCTTCGCCCGCGTGAAATTCGAAAATTATCCTATGTGCTATTCCTGACTCTAATCTATCTCCGTTCCAAATTTCATCCAGATTCGTTCAGCCTTTCTGGCGTGATTGAGTAACAAAACACATCCATTCATCCATACTTTCGCATTTACAATACTTGCTAACGTAAGATTAAGATTTCCTAACCTATATGGGAAGGGATATCGCTTGTCTTAATAACTTTAAATTGCTTTTTGCAATTATTCATAGAACGTCTTCTTTTTCTCGCATAATACTCGTATATTACTACTATCCCTTAGTACCAGACTGATTATTTTAGGATATCCAGAGAAAACATTATATTTCCAATCATTATAACAATCCATATAAATAAAATAAATACGTAGGTACCAATACTTACCTATCTGCCAACAAGAACCAAAGATACAAACTGTTTATCTGTCTGTCTGTCCGCGGCGAGATTATCTCGAACCGACTTCAAACTTCGTCGATGTTGAAGTCGGTGTAAAAAGGGTTACCTGTCCGTTTCGCTTGTAAGGATGCCCGACTTCGGGACTTCGGGACCAGTTGAATGGGGTTAACGTTTGTGATTTCGGTCTTATAGGATCTGTTACTGTAGATGTTAAAACTTTTTGAACTTGTTTATTTAATAATAATGTAAAAATAAAAGCTTCTGGACATGTTTATTTTATCGTTAAAATATATGAAAATCAAAGATAAAGTATCTAAGTATTAGGTAGTGCCTGGAAAAATATTTTAGCAAAAGCGCATAACTACAGTTTCAGATTAAGAATTCAAAAGGAAATTTTACAATCATTCAGACAAATTGACTTCCTTTTCTTTTATAATGCTTAAGTGAACCGTGGTTGTTGGTCACCGAATTATTTGACAAGCATTATCATAGATCAAGATTCTAAAGTAAAACAAGAACATAAAATTTTGCAATGACTTTTCAAAAAAGAACTCTCTCCCTCTCTTTAGACTTGTCCCATTTAATTTGACGACGGCTCTTATGTATTTAAACTTCATGTAAAATGGTGATACATAGGCGGACTTAATGCAGCAAGGCATTCTCTACCAGTCAACCTTTGGGTCAAAAAGAACACAACAGTGGTAGGAGTACAACAAAAATAAAAAAAATAACAATAATTAAAATTGGTTATTAAACTATCTAACTAATAAAATACATAAATAATTTCTAAAACAATAGACTAATAAATATTCTTGGCTCTTCTCGTCATTAATGATGGTAAGCGATGATGTGGTCGGCGTTGGAGCACGCTTGCCTAGAAGTAACCTTTTAACTCTTGACGTAACTACTGTCATGTTTGCAGATATCAGAAAACACAGACATGCATGGTATATTTCATACTATAAAATTATAAACACCATTAAGTTCCTTCTATAAAACAATAGATTCATTCATTAAGCAGTAATGCTCACTAAACCTAAAGATCGCTCCACCAGAGGTTCAGACTTAACCAAACGAGTTAGATTGGAGTTTAAACGCGTCAGTTGATTGTGGCCGCCATTTGCTAGCCATCAGTCGCACTTAACTGAAACTTAAACGAGAAACTTTAGTTGGAGACGCAGATGTAGGTGTGGACTAGAACTGACACCTAGAAAACTTCCTTGTGTGTATGACTAATGTCCTGCAGAGGGATAATTACAAGCTTATAATCACAATAATCTTGATTATAATGCATACCCCCTATTTCTAAATTAAGACTTTGAAGTTGATTATTACTTTGTCAAACTCGATTCTAGCCTGAAAAAGTGTAAAACTTTTGCTTCTTAGAAACGTTAGACATGTTCATGACTCATAAGTACTCGAGTTATTTTCTAGAAACTAAATTATAGGCTCATAAACAAGGAAATGCGTTGTATATCACCATATTTTAACTGTAGTATATTTTAGCTTCACCTTTTCTTAACGTATGAACCTAAAGTAACCTTTTTTAAACCCAAATTATGATCAATATAACAAAATCAAGTTCTCTCTTCATTTCATGACATAAGCTAAACTAATAACCATATAATGTCACATATAAAATAGCTTCACAAACTTATCTACGCTCAAGCAGTTCCTCTGACTGCGCTCGGCGTATCCAGTCCCAAAGTATCTCTGCCAATTAATTAAGTAGCGACTGTTAATAAATCGTAAAGTTTTCAACTCAGATAGATTGTACGACGCTCTTAGGTTTATACTTTGTTCACTAACTTCTACTTAACTATTGAAACGAGAGATTATTCATTTTTGCCTAAAAAGATTTTTTTATCGAGCTTAATTTCGAATCTAGTATCATTATGAATGTTCCACAAGGTTGTAGAAACCTACGTGTTACAAATATTTATATATTTAAAAACTGTATTTGCCATCGACACGGTAAGAAGAAAAAATATATTGGATTTTGAGTTTGCATTTGACGCACTTGCTTGAGTGATAGAAGTGTGACCGCCATCAATCTACCAATCATATAGACGGAAATCGCAGCGCGTCTTTCATCTCGCATGTGATTGTTTGATTGATGGCGGTCAAACCCTTTGCCTTGTCAAATTCACTTACGCAATTAGGCTGCAGTTAATTCAGGAAATTCTATTATTCACAATAAATTAAATAAATACAGTCTATATTTAGAAAATAAATAAAGAGATAAACTTTTTTATTATAGTCGAGAAACCAGATATGATAGCATTTCTTCTTCCTAACTGTTTAATTTTATCCACTTTGTCGTGTTTCTGATTTCGTGCTCGATTTTGGGAAAATACCAATGGTCAGGATTTTCATACCTGCGTTATTTAGCATAAGCCTTGATTTTTTCTAGCCTCGTAAAATTGAAGAAAACCGTACACCAATTTCACCCCCTTGACCGACACTTCACCCCTATCTCTGTCAAAGATAACCTTCCCTTCCTATCCATCTTACAACCCCTTTAAAATCTACCTATAGACCAGTAGTTATTGGGGCTAAGCCTGCATTATTGAACGGTTCTCTATTGATATTATGATATTCTCTTCAGCTCTGATATTGCAGCTATTTATAGGGAAAATTTCTGGTTGATGAGCAGTCTTTGTAGTATCAGACAAGCACAAAGACACAAGCTTCTCAGTAAGTAGGCTGTAATCCACCACGCAAGCTCAATGCGAGTTGATAGATTCTAATTTCTTCTACGTTAATTTATCATCATCATATCAGCCGTCAAGAAAATTATATTACTACATCTTAAAAATATAAATCAAACCATCATTCAAATCATTGATCTGTATTGCAATAAGTTCGCTTTAGAATTTGTTATCCTGCTGAATTTGTTTTCCATTTTATCGCCCAACTTTTCACTGTATGTAGAAGTAGGTCAGCTCAAAAATAATATTTAATAGTATAACACTAAAGATCCCCTTTATGAAATAACTTTTTCATTTCCTTAATATCGATATCTTACAAAATAAAGTCACAACAGCTCCCATCTATAAGCAGTTGCAAACTTTTAATCAAAAACTTGATTCAGATTTGTTATGGACTCATGATTGAATACCCCCCAAAGAAACATCTATACTAAATTAATACCTACCTAAATTGTAAGTTATTTTTGGGGAAATTTTCTTCCAAATAATGTCCCAAGGCGGATGAAGGGGGGATGAAACAGAATTCTATTAATGTCAGCCTCCCCCAAGGACCGGATTTCTTCATTTCCTAAACGCCTCTTGGGGTAGAAAACACCCCACTCAGATATTTACCGCGGGTAGTAAGACGATGGAGATAAAAATTGGTTATAAGAAACTGGGTTTGAATCTTGGTGAGAAATTGTGATTTGAGTGTGATGGATTTTTTTACAAATGCCATGTTGGTCTTGAAAATTATACATACATAAATAAAGTCACGCGTTTTTCCATGGGGCTGGGCAGAAATTATAGAAAGCCAACTGTTATGATAAATTTCATAAAATCTACTTCTTTTGCTTCATTTACTTTGAAAGTTATTTAATTTAAGTCAATACTCAAGGAAATTATCTCTTTAGAATAAAGTAGGTAGTATTAAACTATCATCTCGTTTAAAAGTTGAACCGCATACAAACAAATGTGCTCTATATAGTTTGACTTCAAATCTAAAGTTGTCAGTAATTTCAAAACCCTTATTAATAAATAGCAAATTACTCCCTAAATAAAAATCTCATCACATTATTCTTAACCAAATCAGAAAGTCCTTAACTCGAAAACGAACTCATCTCCTAAAATATTCCGTAAAAAAATCACCCCTTTTCAACCCTCTCGCGCTACCAATAATAAGTTTCCATGATTCAGGAAATTGCTACAACCAGATAAAGGAGTGAGCCGGGTAAAAATCAGCCGGAGACTGGTTTGTTCCGGTACGAACTGGATCGAACTGGTTCGGACCGGTTTGAATTTAGTTTAAGACGATTGTATGGAAATGTCGGTTTGTCATTCCTTTGCAGAGGGATGAAGTTAGATATACCTAGATTTTTAAAGTCGTTTAGTTGAATTTTTGTTTTTTCAATTGTAATTTATTTGTGCATTCTTGAGTAGGTAGGTTCCTTATTCACTGAAATATGGCAAATTAAATTCAAGTTAACCAATGAAAGGGCTCTATGCATGTGCTAATTATTTATTAATTTAAAATAGTGTGTGTGGAGTTTCTTGTCCGTTCTTCTCCTTATAGATGTTTTTGACTGACCGACCTTGACAATTCAAAAGTGCCAGTAAATGGTTTAATTGAAATAAATGCTTCGAGTTTCGGTTACTTTCAAAACTTAGAAGTTAGACTGATTCCGATTGTTTCTTTACTAACAATTGGACCTACGTGATATGGAAAATAAATTTTATTGAAATTGAATGAACTAGATTTCTCAACGAGTTAATCCAAGTCATATTTTTCTCTTTGAAAACTCAAGTAAGCCACCTATTCCAACAACAAGATTTCTCATATTTTCCAAGCTCTACGAAATACCCGCTATCCTTACAAATCCTTGATACAATAGTAAAAAAAAATGAAAACAAATAAGTACCGCTAACGGCTATGATCTTAATACACTTCGCTTGTTCTTCCACTTCTGTAGTTCGCTTCATTTTTGTGTTCATAAACTAAGAATTAAGGTAACTTTAGTGGGAACAATAAGAATAAATAGGAGTTAACCGTTTTGAATTTAGCTCCAAAAATGGCTTTTGTTTTAGAGGGCCTTATGAGAAATTACGAGTGTCTTTGCTCTCTGATCTGTCTGGTTTCATGGCGGCTGTACACTATAGCGTGAGAGCCCGAGGAAATGCTGTACATTGAGCTTTTAAACAAACTAATTCAAGGTTGAACTCAGTACTGAGAGCAATGTACATCATCCTCGCGGGCTCTCGCCAGTGTGTGTACAGCCGGCTTCAAGTATGATCCAAAATGTTTCGTGTTCATTACACTTTTTTTGCCACTTTAATTAAATAAGATATTTAACGAGAATATTATTTTTTATGCATATTTGCCCACTTTTTACTTTGTGTAAATTATTTTAACACCTTGAGGAAATCGGCATGTCCTAGAACTAAAACATTGGAGACATGTGACACCTGCACTAGGCCCGCGTCGAGAATTACGGTCCACATCCTCTCACAGAGAGGAGGAGGCCTTTATACCAGCAGTGGGAAAATTACAGGCTGATTACTATGCTATATTAGGCTAGTGCATTTAAGCTAATAATTAATTAACATTCGCAAACTCCGATTTAATTACTTCAAACGCAGAGTTCCAAAAGTCTTACAACTTCTTACACCAATTAAACTCCCAGAAAGCAACACAAGACAAAATGGTAGGCAATTAAAAAGTGACTCGAAACAAATCCCCTGGAGAAGAAATACATAACGCTTACATAACAAAGGGGCAAGCAGGGTAATTGCCACTGGAACATCGCCAAGACAGACGGACGGACGGTTGAACTATGTCTTAGTTTTCAATTTATTGTAGGCTTTTCATACTACTGTAATGGGTAGTTTGGGGTTGAATATAGTATAATTAGTTTAAGGGTATTTTTTTAGTTTTTATTGATTTTGAGGTATAAGTAGGACTTTTTTTAGTTGATATTCAAACTGCGATGGGGGTGAAATGACAAGCATGGGGGTGAACTCGGTTTTTTTGACATAAATTTAGTTAGAAAACTTTTATACTGTGAAAATACGTTTTCAGTCACAGTATCTCTAATCAGATGCCGGATAAATTGGAAAATATCTTATATTTTTTAGTAGGTATTTAAACCCTGCGATGGGCTAAAATGACAAACTTGGGGATGAATAATATACTGGAAAAATATGTTTTCAGTCATAGTATCTCAAACCAGATACTAATTTGCGGCTAAATTTGAAATATATCTTTCATCTTTTTACTATACTAAACAACAAAAGGACAACAATCTTTTCAGATCATTACTAAATGTCTAGACACACACGAAACTTCTAAGAATTCAATTCATCTACCACAGACCACACCCACACTTTTCAGTCACAGTCCTTTTAAGTTTATCCCAAAGACAATCCGTCTATATATTTGTTCGTCCCAGTCCGTTATCCCGCAGAATCCCCACAATAAGAAATTAATCTGCCGTGGGGATTACAGTCGCGAATTTATTTTCTTTTAAAGTGGTATTATGGACTAATGAAGTCTAACGAAAATAGATGCGGTAATATTATTAAAGTAAATCCTGAAGGATTTTCTTGGAAAGTCATTATTGATGGACGTATAAGTTGAATGTCCAATCCTAGTTAAGTAATTTTAGCTCTGTTCTGAAAGTACTCCTTCATTTATTTTAAGCTGTTTTAATTTATCAATTATTTAAGGATGTTTGAATTGTGTTATCATCATTGTGAGGCATGTTATGACATATGGCACATGGCTAATAAGAAAATCAAAATAACGTATCGTTCTAATCAAAACTTGTGCCAATTTGATTATTATTCAGCATAATTGTTCACCCTTGTAATATATCTATCTAAAGGTCCTTCATTCACACAATCATTTGTTAACTCTATTTTCTTATTTAGTCAACTCATTAAAATGCCTTCTCCACATACAACAGTGCACATTTCTCTCCAACATCCTTACATCCGTTCTCCTTAATTTCAACGATTTCTTACTAATTGCTAATTTCCTAATTAATCACAAGAGAGTTATTTGATTAATAGGCCTCCGATGCCAAAGCTGCGAGCCAGGGGGGGTGAGCAGAAATACAGGGAGTGGGTCCATGATTTAGCGATTTTCCTCAAAAGACGCCACTTCAGTTTACATTTTCAGCGACTAATTAATAAGTAGGAAAGTGTCAAGTTTTAACGTTAAGAACTTGCGTTATTTTTTATGAAAAAATATATTTTTAAAAACAAGCGAGGCTTTCGCAGCGGTCGTCAATTATTTTTCTGCGCGGCTTTAAAAACTTGAAGAAAGTGGTTTTTGAAAAAGTTGCGACTAGCACATGTTAGATCAAGTTTTTCGCTAGCTTTTAGGTTTCGTTTTAGGAATATTTTACACTAAGGATCACTTTCGTTAAGTACCATTGACACATCTCTATGTCTGACGTCAAACTCCATAAAATTACTTCGGCAAAGAAACCGAAAGTAAATTCAAGCTCCCTCTTCGCTTTTGAATAATCCAGTCCCGAACTCCAATTATGTTAAAAGCTAATTACGTTAAAGTACTCAGTAATTATTGAACAGAAATCGGAGTATCTTCACTAAAGAAAGGCTAAGAGCAAAGAGGTATCATCCAAAAAGAGAAAGTTAACCCTCCAATGCGCTCTAAGGACGCAAGATACATAATACAACCCAAAATTCGGGATCAACCAAAAAAACAGTCGAAGTGAGTGCCAAATAAAACATTGCAAAATAAAAACCACGAGTGATATCCAAATGGAAATGGAAAAAGCCAGCTGATACTGGGACTTACGGAGAGTGGAAACTGCAAAAGACCCAAAAAGGCCTCAGGCCACAGGCCAACGCCGGAACATGGCCTGGCCGCCCCCGCATTGGCCTTGCGGGGGCGAAAAAGCATGGCCTAGCAGATGTATGGGAAAAATTTGTTACCAAAGGTGTTTGTTGGGGGTGCGGAGGTGACTGGGGGTACAATGGGGGGTTGAAAGTGGACATTGACAGTTCGGAGTATACGGGTTATAGGTATTGTTATAGTAAGCCGGGGTATCGGCAGAGGGCCAGGTCCTGCGAGGATGCGCGATTTATACATATCAACTTCGTGTTGCTGGCGGAAGTCAAGCATTTTGAAAAGGTGAGTTTTTCTTGTGCAATTTTTGGTGGAGGTCGTTGATGATTTTTAAAGCACATGTTTTGATTTTGTTTTTGCGAACTACAGTCAAAGTCGTACTCTGTCAAAACTAAACCGTCTCAAATATCTTTATAGTAAAAGATCATTGGTTTCCGACTGATTTATTAATCAATAGCATGGATTTAACTTTTGGGCGCATGATTGGCGCAGTGGTTGAGCGATTGACTGCTGCGCGGCGTGTCGTGGGTTCGATTCCCGCACGGAAAAAATATTTGTATGACCTGCAGATAGTTGTTCCGGCTCTGAGTGTTGTGAGTTTATATGTTTGCAAACGCACCCACGATACAGGAAGAAATTCCTAGTGTGGAGCAAGGATTAAAAAAAAAACTAGTTGTGGACGATTCACTTGTTTCTTAAGCTTATACACTTTAGTTTTGACTATTAACTGTACATGGGTAGTACATTCGGATTCAGTTAACACTAATCAAATCTAAATTAGCCATTCCTCAACAACAAGGTAAACAAATCATGGCAATTACAATAACGTAATCAAACATTAATTTCATCCCTTAAATATTCACTTACGGCCACCCTAATTCGTTCAACACAACCCAAATTCAACCCTAAAATGTTGGTGTAGGGGTGAAATTGGTATGTTTACGGGGTGTTGGTAATTAGATGTGAGGCAGGCTCAAAGCGCGACACAGTTACCTCTAACAGAATGCAGGTGGGGCGAATTGGAGGTATTAATTAACTTTGTACCTAAGAGGCTAGGCGAGATGGTTGGCGATGTTTCGAGACGAAATGTGGGCTTTTGGTACTACATAAATACTTTGTTTTTAACCCCCGCCGGAAAAAGAGGGGTGTTATAAGTTTCACGTGTGTTGCTGTGTATCTGTGTATCTGTGTGTCTGTCTGTGGCATCATAGCGCCTAAACGGATGAACCGATTTTGATTTAGTTTTTATTGTTTGAAAGGTAATTTTTTCGAGAGTGTTCTTAGCTATGTTTGAATAAAATTGGTTCAGCCGTTCAAAACTTATGGGCGTTTACTGTTTGAATTGGGGTGTTTTCACAAGATAAAGGTGTCGGGGGTTTTTAAAATTTTGCAATTTTACTTGTGTTTGAAGATTAACGAGGCTAGTGTAAGATGTTGCCATTGGCAAAGAAAAGCAGCAGTTAATAAAAATGATATTATGAGTTATGAAGAGATGAATACAGTTAAGTTATTCAGTCCGCAAGCCGGCTAATCTCAACGTGTCACTAGCGACTTGAACACTGGTTACAGATATGTGTAACCTATCCCTCTGTTATCACTTCATTTGCATACTTTTCTTATCGTAATTCTGAGATAGGTTTATTTTAAATTTGAGGGGGTGAAATAACTTACTGAATATGATGAAATTTTGAGACGTAATCAAACGATGAAAAATATTTTGCATGTTCAATATATTTTAGTTGAAGAGGCCATGACGATTTTTGAGAATGGTTTGTTTTTTTATAACAAGCAATTTACAAATTCTCTTTACAAAAATATATTATGCAAAAGTTTAAAATATTGCAAAATGACACCAGTCTGTTAAACCTACACCTTGCAACGAAAAAACGCGTTTAAATTTCAAAATAAATATATTAAATCCCTAAATCAAAATATCACTAAGCAACTAATTTGGGAACTTGATCGAATTAAGGCCAGGTTCACATACCGCAGCCTTAGCAGGGCTCTTAATCTAGTCAACGCAGCGGCCTGTGTCAGTCGCCGGTTGATTGAGATAACGCGGTTAGTCGCCGCGACTCGCTGCTGCGACTAATTTGTTGCGTGGTGTAGCGTCGTGTGGCCACGATAGTAGAGATTTAATTTCTTAGTTATATTTTGTACTAGCAACAAATAATTTTGCATACGTGGTGATTACAACTGATAACTTTGTTTTGAAGTTGCCAATAACAGGTTCCTACGATAACATTGACAAAGCCACCTTATATTTTAGAGAAATTAACCAGAACAGTTTTGATTTCAGTTTTTGCTTCAGCTTACCTATAAATATTTGTCTGTATTTTATAGCCTACCATTACTTACAGAGACGCGAAATATGAATTTGATTTCGTTTTAGTCTCGAAAACCCACTGATGATATCCTAATCCTAGAGGCTGAATAGATTAGGGGCTCTCAAGGTAACTTTCTTAGGTGCTTCTCCACATATGTTTCCATCATCTTAACTCCCACACCATAAGCGGTGTTCATAATACTAACATACCCAGTCTACAAGCAAAACACCTTAAATTCTACTTACCCTTATACTCCATTAATCACGTCGTGAACCCTATTTAATATTCTCAGTACATGGCTCCACGCAGTCATGTCGTCACAATATAAGTACTCATAGTATATAAGGTAATAACCCTGTGTGTCGTGAGATATGAGAGTAAGGGTTATTCTAATCATGTGGAAAGTCACTGAGAATGTTTGAAAGGGTTAGCTCTGAAAAAGGCGGTAACGGTAGGGTTTAAAAATAGAACGGGCTAATTGGAATATGAAATAATTAAAATTATATTGATGTTAAACCTTTTTGACTTGACATAGGTTATACATAAGAGGTGATTTTAAGATACTGTCCACGGACGCGTAGGTTCCTAGACGCGTATCCGCCATTATACGCTTGATGTACGCCTGCTTGCAGCTTACATACAAAACTATTAAACCCTGTTGACGGAGCAGCAACATCACGCTCGCGTCGCTGCATGCAGGCTTCATGCACAAAATAGAAACGCCGCTTACGTACTTTGTGCTTCATGACACCTGCCGTACCACATGTTTTAGTAAAAAAAGGGTAAACGGCAGCGAAATTTGTTCAGATAGTAAAAAAAGTTCTGAGAAGTAGTTTCACTCATTCTGTAGAATGACTGAAATACACTATCATCATCTAATAATTTCTCTTGCCACTACAAACAATCTACAGTTCGTCTTCGATTGTAGTAATAAGCCAAAATGGCGTCATCGTTGTTCAACGGCATTGTCACAAATGATTAACGCGTGTAGTACGTCTGCTGGACAGAGTCACAAAGTACCGTACCGACAGAGTTCAGTATGCTGGGCAAGCTGCACAAGCTGCATGGCGTATTTTGAAGCGTCTGTGAAGTCCGCGTCTGTGGACAGTGGTCCTAAGTCGTTGACAATTTTTCAGGGGGGTGAAAGTAGTTCCTACTGAATATGTTCAACTTTCGGCTGCAGTTTGAAGTGGTTCTCGTACATAGTCGAGTTAACTGCAGATATCTGTATCTCATATTTCAAGGATGATTTTATCCATTACATTTAAAAGATTGTCAATGAATAAAAAGTTACCCTGCAGACTTGTACTTTAAATTGTTTTTTCGAAGCGTAGTTGTCATAGCATTGTAGGAAGAACTTCAGTAGGGAATTTTAAAATGTTTCGATTGGTAGGTGAATAATTGACTTGATAAACGACCCAGGTGTCAATTATTCAACTTTTCAGCCCCATGTTGAAGAATAGCGGTAATAATTTCCAGTAAATACAATTTATATTCAAGTGTCGGCGGTGTCTGAAGTGTCTGAGTGTCTGTATGCAATAGTAACGCTAAGTGCAACCTGTACGTACCGTACGTGACCGGTTTTATCCGGTTGCAGTAATACGTATAAACTTGCCAGAAGTTCCAAAACGTTGTTCAAGGCACCAATGGTTAGTAACTAGGAAGACAATTAAGATTCGTAATATTTAATCTGTCAAAATTCATTTTTGGCGAAGTGAATTCTAATATACTTGTCCATCCTAGCAAGCTTTATCCATCTCCTTTTATTTAACTATATGGCATATGAGATTGTATGAATACTTTTTGACTTTCAACCATGGAAATATTTAAAACTTCTTTTATTTCTACTGCTTCCAACAAAAATCAATGCACCTGCTATTTTATCTCTTCACCATCCTTGGTTAACAGGTAGAGAGAGAATGCCTAATTGCCTAAGGCATTAAGTCCGCTATTGTACCTTTGTGCATGAAGTCTTAATAAAAAACAAGTTCTGAACATGTTTGTAATGGAACTTCTGTATCCACTTTCTGGTCTTAACAGCCGTAAACTGGTGCGATCTGGATTAAACCGGGTAAAAAGACAGCTTAAGTATTAGTCTCGTACTGTAGTAGCAGTTTGTCTGAGAAACTTATTATCTAGTCTCCTCGTGAGGGAAGAAAATGTGGAGATTATTTATGGTAGGAAGGAGAGATGAAAAGCATAAATGTAACATGCATGCATAATATTTTTAAGGGTTTAGCATAAGTATGTTCTTATATTGTATGTATGTCGTGTTGTGACAAATAAACACTTTTTCTTTCTTTTCTTTTCTTTCTATGTGTGCATGTGTATGTGTAATGTCGAGCTAACATTTTGTTTCGTGTTTAGGTTCTGATCCAGGTAAAGATCTAAACCTAGAATGTCTATACAAAGTGTAAGAGATGTACTGAACGGCTGATTCTTTTGGTTATTTCGGGGTTGGTCCCATAGTAAAAGCGATGAACAGATCTGTGCAATGACGTCTATTGAGAAAATGCATTGTTTCTGTTGCACCTTGTATATAGTTTTTACCTTTATTATTGTAAATGTGGAATAACAATGTGGAGATTAGTAAAACTTCTTAGTCCGGATTAGCCTTTTTGTAGCGATCAATGCTCGTTCCTATCGCTGTGTATACGAAGAGTAATTTACCTTTCTTAGTAAAATATCAAACAGATATTTATTAAAATAATCATCACTGCAAAATCTGCTTCGCAAGACCCCATCTACACTAATCCAAAACAAAAGCCGAGTCCAGAACTAAACACAAAAGAAGAAACATGGCTCCCCATTTCACGGATCACTTGGAGTTCTGCCCACCCTCTGAAAGCAACAGATAAGTTATCCGTTATCTAACGAAGACGTCAGACTACAGCATAAGTTTCAGGTGTATCTGCCCCAATTTGTGGAGCTGTATTACATTCATTTTAAGTTATGCTTGGCATTTGTGGCGAGTTGGAAACATGCCTGTCGGGTTAGCGGTGTTGGTGATAATATCAAGTTGTTATACAACAAGGTGGATAGATCTTGAGGGACACACTTCTTTAAATGTATAAAACAAAGTCCTTGTCTTCTTCTGTCTGTTTCTTCGATTACTTCTTCTTAACCACGCTTCGAAGTTTTGATACGATTTCATAATAGAAAGAGCCATATACGAGTAGGATATGAGTGTATAATTTGTCCCGTGCGAAGCCGGGTGGCTCACTAATGAACGATAAATAGTTTGGGAGTATTTAAAACTATGGATGGGTTGTGTGAAAGATGATTTGAGTGGAAGCAGGTATATAAAAGCACCATTTGAAATAATGTAGTGAAAGAATACATGCAGCGCCGATCTTAAATAAATTGGTACAATGTTTAAGGGATTTAGAGTATAACCACGTTTATTAATACTTGTGCTACGCTATAAATGCTTAGAGTATTCGCTTGATTGAAAAATGGTAGCCTATGTCCGAAAAGTAAATATAGGGAGTTCTATAAGACGATATAGGAACTCCCTTTTGATCACCATCATTATTTCAGCCGAAAGACGTCCACTGCTGGACATAGGCCTTCCCCAAGGGTAGCCACACTGATTGGTACTGTGTTTTTCGCATCCACCGGACTCGCGCAGCCTTGAACAGGTCGTCGCTCCACCAAGAGGGAGGCCTTCCAACGCTGCGTCCTCCGGTACGCAGTTGCCACTCCAGAACTTTTCCACCCCAATGGCCATCCGTTCTGCGAGCAATGCGAGGCGAGGTTGTGGTCAAACGTGAACCTATCGATAATTTAAAAAAAATTGCCTTGCCCACTGCCACTCAATGCCACACAATTATATCACAAGCAGTATGACAGTTAAAAGAGAATCTATTTTCCTAAGGTTAGCTTCTAAATTTTGCAGGGCAGTTAACCTTGCTTACCTTTAAAATTGATCAATCAAATCATTTCACCTCAAAGTTACTCCAAAGCAAAATCTTACCTTTCCACATCGCCAACTTCAGCTTCCTCCAAATCTATATCTTTAAACAAACCTTCACTCACAGAATACCTCGAAATATTTCCGCTCAAACGAACCACAAAGTTTAACTAGAGATTTTTTAAAAGAAATTTCAATTCAATGCGATAGGTGAGCACTAAGAAACTTGTAGAACTAACAAAGGAGGAGCTATGTAACGAGTGAGGGAGCAAAGCAAGTAAAGGCGCTCGCACATTGCTGTGGATGGCGTTTTTTTTGGTACAGTTTATCCAGGTGTACGATCCGGATAATAATGAGTGGATTGAAGCTATTTGAATAGATTACAGCTATAAAGTTAAAGGGTTTGAAAACAATGTTAAACACATTTGCAAGGCAAACTACACATTGTAGGTCTTTTCAAAATGAAGATGAAACCACTGGTACATAATCATAGAATGATGAACCGGATATGCTTGATTAGAATAAGATTGACAAAGAAATACAACTTTAAGCTAATCGTAACCAAGTAACAAGTAATATTTAGAAGGTGAAACGAAAAACATAAATTAAGAAACAAATAGTTCCTCTGAGTCTTGCACTGTTTCCAAGTGCAGCCCAAAAGCCAGCTCAACCAAGTGTGGGGACACCTTAACTGAGCTCCATTGGAGCGCAACCGCGACGGTCGTTATCGCAGGTGGCCGGCCCGGTTATATCCACCTAAATCCGGTTACAACCCGGTTACCAGCCGGGGATTACTCGCTTGATCCGGTTCCCGGTTCCACAGTTGTTTGCAACTTGATTTATTCACTTGGCTGTACCAAGTTTTTTACTAATGTATTTCCCTTTTTTTCGATTTCGGATTATGCTTGATGTATGTACCGTGTTCTCTGATGGGTTCCGAGATTTAAGGGGGGTTTGACAGGGTCTAAATCAATTTGGATGGGTTCGGTTTAATGATGCTTTGTCTAACTGGTTTTTGGGGGTCCGTAAATCAAATTTTTGGATTAAATTAACATATATGGTGATGAATTTTAATGTATGACTCTTTTCGACGCATGTATTGCCAGCATTTGTTAATTATGTTGTCACCATCAATTATGCAAATTAATTAATGCTGGCAAGTTACTGTGAATCGGGGTCCCTAATTACATTAAGAAGTTAATCTGCATGCAGGATTATTATTAATGAGTAGGTACTCTACCTTTTTGAAAAAGATGTGCAAACATATTATTCGTGTACCGCTTCCACCTAATTTAATTAACCTACCCCTCAAATAAAGTGGTTCCATTATCCCGTAACAAGCATTCACACCCTAATAATTCCTAAATTACATTCCAAATGAAACTGTCCATTTGGTGTAACAAATATGATTATTGCGAACATAAATTATGCTAACCTAAAGCAAAAACTGGGCGCCATTTTGTCAAGCCGCTAGCTGGATATAACCGGTTTAATCCGGAACCTTCATCATGGAAATTGGTACTGACGCAACACATTAGTGTAATTTAATGTTTAGAAATGTATATTGTGTCTAAAAATTCTATTTGTAACGTGATATTGGGTTTTACTTTCTGGAATTTCTCAGAGAGAAACTGGATTTTGACAGAGATAGTCTGGTCAAAATAGACATTCAACCTTGCATAAATTCCAAAGAATCTGAAAATTTACATGAACGTTAGGGATACCATTATAATGAAATTCCTTGTTTAATTGTGCACAAAAAAGTTCTGCGTAAGATTCAGTAATGTTCATTAATTAGCTTTCGAGATATGAGCCAAAATACATTTTTTGTGTTTCTTTTTGAACTAAATCTGTGCGCATGGTAATTTAGGCTACTTAAATTGTATTTTATGCTCAAGAGAGCTGTTCAACATTCAAAATTTACGTTTTCTGGTATGTTTTCACGATTAGACAGCAAGGTTATTAAATATTGCTGATTGTGAAAGGTAACGGTACTGAAACATCTCTCATAGCAGTGTTTTTCACTGACAGTACTAAAGCAATGAAACAGCTTCGAACATAAGGAAATGTGAGTAACTTGCCCGGACTAAACAATAAGCTCGCCTACCTCCTCTGCCTAATCTTTTGGGGAACACATACCTGATGCTATTTTGTATTGTATTCCTTTTGAGTATTTTATTAAAACGGGGTTTCAATTTAATACCATCCATTTATCACATTGGCCTATACCACAATTCCGAACATGGCATTTTCTAAATTGGACCACAACATCCGTTTCCACTCTTCCGCCACAGTTTTAATTATAATTTTATTTATTTTCCGCTTTGAATATTTATTGCTTGTTTGAGTCTTTTTTTTTGCGGTTAACGGTTTTTAAAGCTTAATTAATTTAAATGGCCTATCAATCTCGTAAGTTAAAATTTTACAGCAGCTTATTTATGTTGGAAAGCGACTCTGAATTAATTTGTTCTCCATTGTATAATTGCTGCAAGGCGTTCCAGTGGCAGGTAAACTGATAGATAAATAAAAATACCTTTCGAAATGAAAACACTTCTTATATAAGCAACTATAACTAATAGTGAATACTTTTAAGGTCGACAAACAAACAACTAATAGACAACTTAAAACCACATTACCAACTAGAATTAACGTATTCAGACCACGTACTGATCCTAATCAAACCCGGGTAACGCGTCCGCTCAATTTGCAACTTCTTACATTTGACGCCTGGGTATGCCCGCTTTGCCCGGGTATGCCCCCTCTACCCGGGTCTTTGTTGGACGTTATAATTTGTTCCGGGATATGTTCAAATGTGACATTCGTAACGTGTTGTGAATTTAACGTCAATTTGTATAATTTCTTGCTAGCTGCTTTGGTCGAATACTAATTCAGAATCGTACTGAATTTTAAAGAGACGATTTTATTTAAACCCTCGTTAAGTGTAAGCTGTTTGATTTGTGGGTTAATCTCGTGTCAGAATGTCTGATAGGTCGTTGTTATTTTGATTTCTCATTCTTATCAGGTTCGAGATTTGAAATGGACCAGTTTGACCTAGATAAAACTATTTGGGGTTAATATTTATGTTCAATAAGTAACTATTACGTACTAAAAATAGTACTAAGTTGCGTTGTGTAGACAAGTGCAATAAAGAAAACTCACAATAAAATTCCTAAGATTATTAAATAAAACTCCGTACAAGATGACCAATAATTTCGGAGTGAAACCTACCTTTTTGTCCATGTTATACCAACTTATGTACTCTTGCGATACTTATAGGCATTACAGCTTATCCTTTGTCTTGCAAAGCTTCACTACAGAACACAACAACAGCGATATCCAATCAAAGCTTCGCAAACAGTCTCACAAACAAATTCACAACGACCTCAATTTACACAAGCATACTACCTGAATCTCCATCTAAGCTTGTATTTCCCATACAAACACCCACACAAATACTAAGTAGACACTGTATTAAAGTTAGTATAGGAGCTAGTATTAAGGCATAAGCTGCAAGTAGGCCGGGAGACTGTATCAATTTAACGATACGATCCGCCAGGTTATGGCACACCTGTGACTTACATAGACTAGGTAAGGATCCGGGTTGTTTTATGCCTAACTGCAAGGATATGGAGTGTTAACGCTTGGTTAAGTAATAAACCTTTGTGATTTGTATGTGCTTAGAGCTTAATTTAGACATTAAAAAGAAACATAATATCACAATAGTTCTCTATCTTATCTCTATCCAGCTATCTCAACATTCTCGCTGGGTTAAGCAGAATTGTAGCGTGTCTGTGTAATTTGTCTTTAGTCGGATTTTTTATTTCGTATTTCGTAGGCTAAACTGACATTTGGAGGAGGAGCTCGTTGCTAAATAATAACAGCCGCACGGGTCGATCTTCAAGCTTAAGCAACGCTTGACGAGGTCGGTCCGTGGATGGGTGACCATTTCAACATACCGAGTTTCCTCCGTGCTTCGGAAAGCACGTTAAGCCGTTGGTCCCGGCTGTCATTTGAAGATCTTTGACAGTCGTTACGAGTAGTCAGAAGCTTGAGATCTGACACCAGTCTTGCCAAGGGGTACCGTGTTTCCCAGTTACTGGGTTGTGGAGGTCAGATAGGCAGTCGCTCCATGTAAAACACTGGTACTCAGCTGAATCCGGTTAGACTGGAAGCCGACCCCAATATAGTTGGCAAAGGCTGGTTGTCATTTTATCGTTACATAAAAATATTTGTACGGGACGGACGTGATCGTCCAAGACCGACAGGCAATCAGGAGGTTGTAAGGCTCCTGCTTGAACGCGTTGACGCCCCTTGCACCTATTGTTCAGTTGTCATCTGGTAACTATGGACCCTGGAGTTACTGGAAGGCTGCCAAGTGTGTTGAGGTGAAAAGTGATGTCCGGATTAAATAAAAAACTATTTGTTCATGGCCAGAAGCGACGTCTCTTCATGGCCCTCGCTACACAATGATGCGTGGAAACGACTTTAGGTGAAATAATGGCTACAATTCGATCATGTGCCTGCGCACTATTGATCACACAAACTCGACCGCAACGAGGATCACGATATTCCGTGTGCAAAAACTTTTATTTCTAAAAAATATAAGCTAAGACTCGTAGCTTGAAACTGACAGGAACTACCCTTCTGCTGGACCGATTCTGGTCAAACTTGCACCTTTGGATAGGTCTTGAGGAGACCTTCCCTCCGATCCAGGTCCCTAGCCCCTACCACCAGGGAGTTCTCGTACGGAGAACATCAAAGAAAGGGAATTCCCGCCAGTTTAAAGCTTTACAATCGAGTTTCTACTAAAACTAGACCTTTTAGCTCTAGGGTACCAGCGAGGGACTTGGAGCCCTCCTACTGGGCCATCGACACACATAAGTGTCACGGTCATATTGATAACCTTCAGGCGTACAGCCGCGTGAAGGTACGAAAGTTTAGCTTATGCTACCGATCTTGGCTCATAAGCTCAATTTGTGGTCAAGCTGCTGGGCGGATCCTCACCAAACATTCACCATCGGATAGCCTTCGCGATGGGCTATCCCACGGTAGAAGTCTGGTGGATATATATCGGACCCTCGAAGCAGCATCTCTTATTACATGTTTGTTTACATGAAAAAACCATGGAACCCCGCCCTATGTTAGGTCAATTAGCTCCTCAACCACCAGAGCTAGGCTCCTTCTGGAAGTGTGGTTGAGTAGCTGGAGAACTGGGCTGCCGAATGGCGGTACCCTGATGGGTGTACCACCAGCCTTTCTCCTGCTTAAGGTGCCGTGAAGCGGCCGAATACGAAATATTGCGTTGTTCCATAGCTTTAACGTCTGTGTATGTGTGTATATAGCTATATTAGCTCTGCATTGTGACTGAGTCTAAGCGCCTGCCTGAGGGTCCACGGAGGTAATGCTTCAGACAGCATATCTATAGCTGACCAGGCACCAAATGTCCCTGGACGCAGCGACCAATCGGCAGACGCATAGAAACGTCCATGCCGGCATACACAGACACATTATCTCAAGTAAGTGATGTCTATGTACTAGAATTACATAGGTGCTATCTATTTATAGGGCCCAGACAGAATTCTAGGTCACCTAGAAGCGCTAAATGGCTTGTATCGAATTTTCCAAACACTTACTTGAGCAAAATGTATGCATATTTGCCTTTTCAGAGTGAAAATGCATTAAGACTGGCCATGTACTGCTATAATTTCTCAGTCATGGTATCCAGCTATCCTATCTAGAACACCTAGATGGTTTTTCCTAACAAAACAATTATGTGTAAGGAAACAATCTGATTGGTAGGTGAATAGAATACCTATAGCACTACTTCGTACCCTGCCAAAATCGGGGGACTAAAATAAGTAAACAAAATATTTTTATTTCCTTAAAACTATACATATATCATATGTCTAAGATACCTTATGCATAATTCTAATACATAAGCGCCATATGCGCACTATAAACTATGTAAAAGCCCCTAAAACATAAGTTTAAAAAAAAATCGACAAAAAAATACATTTGTTAAGAAACTAGTGGCCCTTATTTACTTTCTACTCATTTATGTCAGACTTCATTTTATCGATCGCATTTATTTTATTGTTGTTTCATATAACATAATAAAAGTTTATGTACTATGTGTATGGCTACTGTTATATTTAAATATACATACATACATACATAAACTCACGCCTTTTTCCCATGGGGGTAGGCAGAAACTACAGAACGCCACCTGCTACGATCCTTACATACTTCTTTTGCTTCACACACATTCAAAATTTAAATATATTGCGTTTATATTCATAAAATATTTATTTACACCAATTAGTAAAATTAAATTGAGAGTGGCAGCTGTCAGTTTAGTCTACGAAATTAAAAACCACAGTATAGTATATAGTACCAAATTCCTGGCACTAAAACTTTAAATTGTATTTAGAAACTTTATGCGAGGTCAATAAAGTCATTTCAACTTACCTAATAGTGTTTTGGTCAAAATTTTCATTTTTTGTCATTGTCATTTTCATTTTCAGTTAACAAATAGGTTCAACTTGGCGAAAGTGGTTTACTTGCTAATAGATCAATCTACTAAAATATACATCTTTTCGTAAATGATCCATGTATATATCTTTTTTCTAATCTTTTTACTCAAAAGTAAATAAAAAACTAACTCCATGTTGGCAAAAAACTCCACCAAGATGCACCCTCTACATAATAATCTTTGCTCATAACAAGCTGAATAAAAGTACTTAAGTAAATCTGGCAGGTAATAAATCTGGAAGGACCAGGTTAGACAGGGGAAGATGGATATCCTCTCCCCCTCCTCTTCCTCCTCCTGGATGTAATGAAGTGTTGCGAGAATTAAATGCCGTGGCCAGGGGAGCCATGTTTTTTTAACTTCATAATTATTTTTTGAACAACGTAATATATCTGACTTTTATAAACACATTGGAACGGATTAATAAAAGTCAAAATCAAATTTAAATGATTTATTTAAATTAGACCATTGTCTGTCATATTATACGGCTCAATTTTTCAGTTAACAAATTAATAAGAATTGATCTAGTCGTAATTTAGTTTGTTAATTGTTTAGAGAAGAACGGACAAAAAATGCCAAACTTCGTACTTTTTAAGGAGTGGGTTAATCTCCTGAGAATTAAAAACATTATTACACTTAGGAATAATAATTTAAAGTAACTATTTAATAATGTGTACATACTTTACAAAATAGTGACTCGGTGCAGTTTTTCAGTGAAACAAAGATGACCATCAACTATTGAAATGTTAACAAAATAATTACTTACCTATAACATTAGTACTTCATTTTTTTAAGCAGATTTGGTTTATTTTTCTTCAAAGCATTTTTCTCAGTATTTTTCGGGGTTTTAATACAATTGTCTCGACTAAGAGCTTGTTATTGAGGCATAAGTTACAAAATTTCCCCTGGGACACGAGATTTTGGAGCTCAGGGACCAAATAAATAATGAGCTTGCTAGTATGTGCAGGTTTTTGTCAAAGGGAATTTGTATCTACATACTACGTACATTATGTGCCTAAAAATGAAACAAAAAGTTAATAAATCTGGTCAATGGTGGAATCCGTTGGATCCGAAACGCACAGGGCCGATCAGTGTGTCGACGCTTGGGGGAGTCTTATGTCCAGCAGTGGACGTCTTTCGGCTGAAATGATGATGACGATGATGATGATAATGAAAGTTAATAACAAAATTATATGAATTATAGAAACTCAATAATAAAATCACGCTTTATAAAAACAACCGATACTTTTTGTATTATAAATGTTTGGAGTCTCAGTAACTTCTCATCCGATTTAATAAATTCTTTCACTGATATATAGCTACTTTTTTGTCGGCTAATGCATGATTTCTGCAGGACAAGTCACGGCAAAAACGTAGTATTGCTTTAACTACATGAAGAAAACAAAGCTTAGATGAAACTTGAAAAACTGTTACACATCAATTTTTTTTTTTCAAGATATTTCGTAATATTTCAACAAAGTATCCGAAGAACTGCGGACAAATTTTTAAAGAGAATCTTTTATATTGCAAAGGATCTCGGGACGTATTACAAATATTTATTAAACAAATTCTTATAATTATTATTACAAAGAGCACAAAAGAAGTTATTTCTTTTCAGCGTGTGGTGGCACTTATGAGCTTTTTTTACAAAAGATTACATTCTTAGTGCTGGAAGAATCTTTTTAAACCTTTTGTATGCTTGCTTCACCCTTACGTTTTATTAGTTAGAAAATTAGATTTCGTATTGGGGACGTTACGCATTTACTGCTTCTTTTATTGCTTGTTTTTGACTTTAAAGTCCAATTTTAAACACAAGTTTAATTCCTTACTAGATAAGAAGTACCCGCGCAGCCCTAAAGTTTGAAAGTTATTAAAAAAAAACAGGTTCTTTATAGTATTCCTGTATATGAGCTTTCTCTGTATGACAAGAGACCTTTGACCAGCAGTGGGGCAGTAACAGACTGGTATTATTATATAGTATTCCATTACAGTGGAAGTCCTGAAATTTAGTTCAGAATACGAATACTTGCAATGTAGCGATAACTACAACACACTCATTTATTTGCTTTACGCCCGGATCATAAAATAAAACTTCACAAATCGCTACGAAAAGTAAAAACCGATACTCGTATAGCCGTATCACGAATCGGTTAAACCAACAAACAGTAATAGTCACAATAAACCGAATTGAAAACCGGAAATCCGGTTGTAAAATGTTTAAAATGGCCAAGTTTTTTGACCGCCACTGTAATCAACGAACAGTTGGAAAATACAAACATTTGTACATAACGAATTTTAATTAATTCGCGATTGAATTTGCCGAATGTGAATGATTTAAACCGATTGATATTGAACTGTAGGTAACGGTTTTAAACGATGGGTTACTGGAAAACTGGGAAATCTCGTTATGAATGGTATAATTGACGTTTAAACCGGTTTTCGTGGCTGTATGATTTTATTCCTTTGCTTGTTTTTGATGATTGGAGAGTCGTCAGCTTTTTATGGTAAAAGATTTTTCATCCGAAAAAAATTGAATGGGTTTTATCTCTATTCGACTAAGGCGGAGTCTAAAAGGAGGATTATAATTTAAGGCAGTACCCCGAGAAAAACGCCGCGCAAGCCGTTTCTCGTGCTGTTTTTAGGAGCTATCTACTCGTTATTTAAAAAGAAATATCAAATAATAAAAATCATTAAATTTCTACATAATATTGATTCTAAAATGGTAGATTTCGTTTTTTTTTAATATTGTATATATTTCACTAATATCCTTCAAAAAATACATAAAAATGAGCAATAATTATTGATAGCATGCATCTCCTCGTAAAGTGTTCATTAATTTATTTTTTGTACTAACACTAATGGATAGACAATTTAATAACGAACATTTTTGTAGTAATTTTTTTTTCAAAAGACCAAAATTCGATTTTATAAAGATTTTATTCTAAAATCTGGGCGTATTCACTACTGTAATTCATGCGCCACCAGTGCCGCTAGACCAATAGGAATGCTCAGGGTACCGTCTTAATATTTCGATCTCATTCCTTAATATTTAGGATTTTTTGTGAAATCGGCTATAATCTTAATAACAAAATTTAAGTTCTGTAATTCCTATAGACTTTTAATTAAAAGTTATCTTACTTGAACTAAGTCCAAGTGTACTAAATTATAATTGTTTAACGCGTTTCCCAGTAATAAAATAAAGCGACATAATTGCGCGAAGGCCGTAACTTAGTTTTTAGAAGTTCGGCGTAAGTTTGTTGTTGAAAACTCCCCGGGGACTGACGGCTTGTTCGCTTCCCATGGCTTGTTTGATAAAGCCCACCAACAGGATGGTGTGATGGTATAGGATTTTGTGACACACCCAGTACTAGAGGTTCAAAAAAAGTAACGCCTGGATATATTTTGATTGGTGAAAAAACAAACAAGCAGTAGAAAGGGAAAAATATATCCATTTTAATGCCTAAGGTCAGGTCTCAACTACTAATAACTTGCTTAATACATATCTATATCTATAAAAGCGAAAGGTGACTGATTGACTGACTGACTGACTGACTGACTGACTGACTGATCAATCAACGCACAGCCAAAACTGCTAAGCCTAGAAGCATGAAACTTGGCAGAAAGGTTCCTCAAGTGACGTAAGTGTGCACTAAGAAAGGATTTTTGGAAATTCCACCCCTAAGGGGGGAAAAAGGGGGTTGAAAGTTTGTATGAAAAATCTAATTCCTTCTACCAAAATTCTTGAAACTTAGCACAAATAGTATTCTAAGTAAATGATAAAGATTGACATTATTAGTTTTTTGAAACTACCCCCAAATAATGATTTAGGGGTTGTTGAAATTTGTATGGAAAAATCTGATTTCTTGGGTCAATAAATTTGAAACTTGCCACAAATACTAACCTAAATGAATAATAAAGGATGCTATTATTATTTTTTGAAACTACCCCCAAAAGACAATTTAGGGGTGTTAAAGTTTTTATGATTAATCTTATTACTTCAGTTAATAAACTTGAAACTTGACATAAATACTAATCTAAATAAACAATAAAGGTTGTCATTATAAGTTTTTTGCAACTACACCCAAAAGACGATTTAGGAAGTATTACAGTGTTTTTGAAGAATCTTATTACTTCAGTTAATAAAATTGAAACTTGACATAAATACTAATCTAAATAAACAATAAAGACTTTCATTGTTAGTTTTTCGAAACTACCCCCAAAAGATGATTTAGGGGATGTTAATTTTTTTGAAGAATCTGATTTCTTGGGTGAATTAACATGAAACTTGACATAAATACCATCCTAAATAAACAATAAAGTTTGTGATTATTAGTTTTTTGCAACTACCCCCAAAAGGCGATTTAGGAGGCGTTACAGTGTTTTTGAAAAATCTGATTTCTTGGGTCAATAAACTTGAAACTTTCCACAAATACTAACCTAAATGAATAATAAAGGTCGCTATTATTATTTTTTGAAACTACCCCCAAAAGATGATTTAGGGGATGTAGTGACCGGTAAATGGGGCAATTCACAGGCTCGTTCACGCACTTAATGACCACACTTCAACACGTCTGCTCAGGCCAGTGGCTCGCGCAATACAACATGGTGCGCACGAGATTGTGTATGTCTGTGTGGGGGAAAGTGGGGATGGCAAAGTGAACGTGTGAGTGAGACAGATACACTACATCCCTTCCTCATTAAAATCTTTATTAAGAATATCAATTCAATATTTATTCATTTTGTAAGAATGAACAAACAAGTTTTCATATTTGTTATTTTTATGTAATCATAATATTGTTTGTTCTTCACGTGACAGATTCTTGTATTTTAGTCACGATCTCAACATCCCTTCACCCTCCTATTTTTTCTTCAATTTAATGAGAGAAAATAAAGCTATCACCAAAACTCTGTATACTGTAATATTCCACTGTGTTCCATTTCTATAGTTGTTGTTAGTACGTGGATATTAGTTTGTGATACTTGTTTGTGTTTCTAGAATGTTACTGACATTGAAAAAAAAAAGGTGTGAGTTCATGTATGTACTCAAATCTCTAATTTAATGGTAATCACAATTTCTCCAATTTAATGGCAGCAAATCCCACCAATTTATTGGTAGCAAATCCCACCAATTTAATGGCAGCAATATCAACCAATTTAATGGCAGCAACATCTCACCAATTCAATGGTAGCAAATCTACCAATTTAATGGCAGCAACAGCCCTCCAATTTAATGGAAGCAAAACCTACCAATTTAATGGCAGCACAGCCCTCCAATTTAATGGAAGCAAAATCTACCAATTTAATGGCAGCAACAGCCCTCCAATTTAATGGAAGCAAACCTACCAATTTAATGGCAGCAACAGCCCACCAAATTAAAGGAAGCAAACCTACCAATTTAATGGCAGCAACAGCCCTCCAATTTAATGGAAGCAAACCTACCAATTTAATGGTAGCAAAACCCACCAATTTAATGGTAGCAACAGCCCTCCAATTTAATGGAAGCAAACCTACCAATTTAATGGCAGCAACAGCCCTCCAATTTAATGGAAGCAAACCTACCAATTTAATGGCAGCAACAGCCCTCCAATTTAATGGAAGCAAACCAACCAATTTAATGGTAGCAACCCACCAATTTAATGGCAGCAACCCACCAATTTAATGGCGGCAACCCACCAATTTAATGGCGGCAACCCACCAATTTAATGGCGGCAACCCACCAATTTAATGGTAGCCAAACCTGCCAATTTAATGGCAGCAACCCACCAATACGTTGCCCCACCTCGGCATTTCTTCCTGTATCGTGGGCGCGCTCACAAACATATAAACTCACACACACAAACAACCAGAACCGGAACAACCATCTGCAGGTCATACAAACATCCGTTCCGTGCGGGAATCGAACCCGCGACACGCAGCACAGCCGTCAATCGCTCAACCACTACGCCAACCGTACGCCCAAAATTGAAAGGTAGAACAACCAACCAATTAAATGGCAGCGTCTTTTCACTCCAGCTATTCCTATAAGCATAATCAGCCTATAATGCTCCGTTTGCTGGCAAGCGTACCTCCCCTCTGCGACAGGGACAAGGCCTCAATCCACTACACGAGCTAAACATTGCCCGGCGGACGTCACACGTGCCTGAATCACCGGCAACTGGACATACGGTTTCCTCAACATAATGATGTTTACTTATAACTGAGAACTATTCCGTGACATTGTAAATCTGACAATCCTCAACACCAATGGACCACACACCTACGAAAGTGTTTACCCTTATGGTTTTACCAAAACAGTTCGGGGTAAGGTGTTAACGTTAACATTGCATATCTTCACAGCTAAATAACTTCAAGGCTATCGATCGATGAGGCCCTTTGTTAAAACTGACATTTCGATAGTTGTCTGGTCCTGGCGGTATCTTTTTACAACAGCAGTGGTCATATGGCTATTCTGATCCAGCGTGCTCTCCAAACTGTACACCACTTTAAATCAAATCGTTATCTACGTATATTGAGTTTAGATTTTCATTAGACTCATTCTACATGAAATAGACACTATTACACAACATGACCTGCCTTGAATCTAACCCAAATTGACATAACTCGACTAGGATCTAGCCATACCTTATGGCATCACCCGCTTATGATTAGCCAAACATATGCCATACGTTCTTTTGTTTCGCTTGAAATACGCTTAATGTTCAGGCAAACCATCTCATTTTAATGATGAATGCTGATCGTTGGCGTTTGTCCATAAATTAGTTTATGGACAAACGCCAACGATCAGCATTCATTCAGTTTGAAAAGGTTAGCCTTTTCGTCCGTTTGACGTTAATGAAGAACTCATATTCAAACTTTGTATTTGTAAGACATACACACACAGGTGTAAATCAAAGTACAAAGATAGCTATTGCTCATCGTGTCTTCTCAAATAGATTCAGGTGTCCTGATTTAAATACTCCGAAAACTGCAAATGTAAATTCTGTGTTGTATTATTTTATAGTGGCGCGAATCTCAGTGTCACAACACTTCCATTTAAATTTTCAGTTTAAAATAATTAATTTTGTAATGACTCAATATAATTATATGTACAATCAACAAGATTGAAGCCTGACCCACCATATACTAATTCTTCTACGGGTATTCTAACCCAATTTGGTCTAATCTTGCTTAAATATATATTTTTTAGCAACAACTTGCCATCGATTTGATAAGACAGTCATAGACTAATATATTATAGTGTGAAAGTCAGTGACAATTCGTTTAGCAATCTCGCCGTGATAAAAATCGAATGATATTTGCTTATTGAATATATACTCGACATTTACTCGTAGTTATTTAGCATTTTCTTTGAATTCAGAATAAACTCATAAATAGTACACTTAATTGTTCGTATTTATTTCATCTAATTTTATTCTGCGTTTCCTTCTATTAGTAAACAATGCGCGACTAAAGTTAATTCTAATTTCTGCTTTATCACAATATATATTTTTGAACTAATGTGATCTACTTACTGCAATGAACAAAATGGTCATAGTAGTTGCGCGCTTTTTTTTTGGATCGTCTTAAATCCACCATGAGATGACTGGTGTATATATATATAGTAAGAAAAATCTAATACATACCTGATAGGGTCAGCAGCTCAACCCCTTTTGAAGAATGGTAGGCAACTGTCAGTTGATTTTTTGGTCAAAGACTGATCGTCACTTTAATTATAATCGTAAAAGTACGGACGGACGGATGCATGTCCACCCGCCAACCACGACAGAACCGCTGAACGGATCCGGACGAAACTCGGCACAGAGACAGACAACAGTCCAGAACAGCACATAAGCCACCCATCTTAGTAAATAATAATTAAATGTTTACTAGGGATAATTTTCGAACTGCGCGCGAGCGATTTAGTTTTTTTTTCTTGCTCAGAATGTAATAAGTTTAATATATTGTTTCAAAGCGTACTGTATATGCTGCGTAGGCAATGAACAAACAACAAGGTCTTGAAAAGATTATTTCAAAGTTAATACAAATTTGTTAACTAACTAATATTGTAATTACAAATTGAATAGAAATACAAATTTGTTTATATTGTTATAAATCATTCATTCATTTTCTTTTTAGGTTTAATTTCCCTAAACCACGTAACTAAAACCCCGTATTTTATATAGCACTGTCATAGCATGAGTCACCGCTGTCTACAGCAGGAATTTGGACTCATATACATGGCTTATGTAACCAAAATGAATATTGTATGCATAGCCTTAGGATGTTTGCAAATATTTACACGTGCCCATTATGAGCTCTTTTGAATCAGCGTGGCTTGACGTTATTCAATTAAATCTTGAGACCTACAATACACAATTTTTTTTTTTTTTTTTTTACCCAAACCACTTTTGATGATATTAAAAGTTATTGTTTATTATCATTAACATTTTAATCGGTAGACTCAATATGGGGTAGTCTCAGTATTGGCCATTAGGATGTACACTACATTGTTGCCCAAACCACCTTTGGTGATATTGAAAGTTACTGTTACTGTTAATTGTTGTTAATAAATACGTGGGCATTTCGGCCTATATTTACCTGCAATGTACACACACAACATAAACAGTTCATATATACCAAAGTTTTTAAGGCCTTCCATTAAGATTATATAGATAAGCCAGTATGGACACCATAGGCGTGGTTGTAACTGCAAACTGCACTAGAGTGCCTATAATCTTTAGGTTTACTGCTTGATTTCGAAAGTCCCGATGGCTAATTCCCCAAAGTAATCCAATCGAACTGCCGAATTGCTGAAACTCCATAGCATCGATGTACCACAATTTCAAATAGCTTTATGTGTCCGAATTGAAACGAAATCACAATATGCCGCTATAAAACATATGTAATCAAAACATATTTCCCGATCATTTGAAACCCCTATTTGAGTTATGACCGGTAACCATAAAATATTTCGACTAGTTGAGTAGACTATCGATTGTCTGTGGAATTCAAAGATATTCGCGTTGCAGACGCAGTAATTTGGTTTCAAAATAACAATGTGTCGATTTTATTATTCTGATCAGATGTTATGATTTGAAATAGTAAAGTAAATTTTGTTACGCAGCTACCCACAAATACAATTTTGAAATCGTTTCAGAACAGCTGTTTGGTGTTTGTTTAACGGCACAGTTTTTTAATACTTAGACACTACTTAGTCATGGCCCTCGGCTCTTTGATTAGAATAACACGAATTTATTTACCTTCGTAATACTACATTTACTTTATTTTTAAAATCTGGAACGGTTATTTACTCAATACTTAGGCAGAATTTATTTTCCGCTACATAGTTATGTATTTAAGCAGTCATATGATGTTAACACAATAAATAGGTATTTACCATATACTTTTTTCATTTTTATCACGTGAGACCTGCTTAAACATCTTATTTACATAACGGAATGTGGGTGCCTAAACGATAACAAATAACCATGTGTCATGTCATGCATTATCTACTTACCCCAATCCTTCTTCTTTTTATTTACACAATTACACAATGTTACTTTACCCTCGTCGCCATTTGTAGTGACCGGTAAATGGGGCAATTCACAGGCTCGTTCACGCACTTAATGACCACACTTCAACACGTCTGCTCAGGCCAGTGGCTCGCGCAATACAACATGGTGCGCACGAGATTGTGTATGTCTGTGTGGGGGAAAGTGGGGATGGCAAAGTGAACGTGTGAGTGAGACAGATACACTACAGGGGATGTTATTTTTTTTGAAGAATCTGTTTTCTTGGGTGAATAAACTTGAAACTTGCCACAAATACTAACCTAAATGAATAATAAAGGTCGCTATTATTATTTTTTGAAACTACCCCCAAAAGATGATTTAGGGGATGTTATTTTTTTTGAAGAATCTGATTTCTTGGGTGAATAAACATGAAACTTGACATAAATACCATCCTAAATAAACGATAAAGTTTGTGATTATTAGTTTTTTGCAACTACCCCCACAAGACGATTTAGGAGGTATTACAATGTTTTTGAAAAATCTGATTTCTTGGGTCAATAAACTTGAAACTTGCCACAAATACTAACCTAAATGAATAATAAAGGTTGCTATTATTATTTCTTTAAACTACCCCCAAAAGAAGATTTAGAGGATGTTAGTTTTTTTAAAGAATCTGATTTCTTGGGTGAATAAACATGAAACTTGCCACAAATACTAACCTAAATGAATAATAAAGGTCGCTATTATTACTTTTTGAAACTACCCCCAAAATAAGATTTAGGGTATGTTAGTTTTTTTGAAGAATCTGATTTCTTGGGTGAATAAAATTGAATCTTGGCATAAATACCATCCTAAATAAACAATAAAGGTTGTTATTATTAGTTTTTTGCAACTACCCCCAAAAGTCGATTTAGGAGGTATTACAGTGTTTTTGAAGAATCTTATTACTTCAGTTAATAAACTTGAAACTTGACATAAATACTAATCTAAATAAACAATAAAGACTTTCATTGTTAGTTTTTCGAAACTACCCCCAAAAGATGATTTAGGGGATGTTATTTATTTGAAGAATCTGATTTCTTGGGTGAATAAACATGAAACTTGACATAAATACTATCCTACATAAACAATAAAGGTTGTGATTATTAGTTTTTTGGAACTACCCCCAAAAGATGATTTAGGGGCGGTTATTTTTTTTTGAAGAATCAGATTTCTTGGGTGAATAAACATGAAACTTGCCACAAATACTAACCTAAATGAATAATAAAGGTCGCTATTATTATTTTTTGAAACTACCCCCAAAAGAAGATTTAGGGGATGTTAATTTTTTTGAAGAATCTGATTTCTTGGGTCAATAAACTTGCCACAAATACTAACCTAAATGAATAAAAAAGGTTGCTGTTATTATTTTTTGAAACTACCCTCAAAAGACGATTTAGGTTTTGTTAATTTTTTTGAAGAATCTGATTTCTTGGGTGAATTAACATGAAACTTGACATAAATACCATCCTAAATAAACAATAAAGTTTGTGATTATTAGTTTTTTGCAACTACCCCCAAAAGGCGATTTAGGAGGCGTTACAGTGTTTTTGAAAAATCTGATTTCTTGGGTCAATAAACTTGAAACTTTCCACAAATACTAACCTAAATGAATAATAAAGGTCGCTATTATTATTTTTTGAAACTACCCCCAAAAGATGATTTAGGGGATGTTATTTTTTTTGAAGAATCTGTTTTCTTGGGTGAATAAACTTGAAACTTGCCACAAATACTAACCTAAATGAATAATAAAGGTCGCTATTATTATTTTTTGAAACTACCCCCAAAAGATGATTTAGGGGATGTTATTTTTTTTGAAGAATCTGATTTCTTGGGTGAATAAACATGAAACTTGACATAAATACCATCCTAAATAAACGATAAAGTTTGTGATTATTAGTTTTTTGCAACTACCCCCACAAGACGATTTAGGAGGTATTACAATGTTTTTGAAAAATCTGATTTCTTGGGTGAATAAAATTGAATCTTGGCATAAATACCATCCTAAATAAACAATAAAGGTTGTTATTATTAGTTTTTTGCAACTACCCCCAAAAGTCGATTTAGGAGGTATTACAGTGTTTTTGAAGAATCTTATTACTTCAGTTAATAAACTTGAAACTTGACATAAATACTAATCTAAATAAACAATAAAGACTTTCATTGTCAGTTTTTCGAAACTACCCCCAAAAGATGATTTAGGGGATGTTATTTTTTTTGAAGAATCTGATTTCTGAACATGAAATTTGACACAAATAATAACCTAAGTAAATAATAAAAGTCGCTATTATTATTTTTTGAAACTACCCCCAAAAGAAGATTTAGGGATGTTAATTTTTTGAAGAATCTGATTTATTTGGTTAATAAATATGAAACTTGACATAAATACCAACCTAAATAAACAATAAAGGTTTTCAATAATTAGTTTTTCGAAACTACCCTTAAAATACGATTTCGGGGTTGTAAGGATTTTTGATTACTTTTACTGCACATAGCTTTAGCTTTTTATGACGTTGGGGAGCACTTAAGAGGGCTTTTTGGAAATTCAACTTTTTAAAGGGTTAAAAGGGAGACATTTATTTGTATAAAACCTTATTCCTTTCGCAAAATAATAAAGGATGGCATCATTAGATTTTCGGATTTACCCGCAGAAGACGATTTAGCGGTGTCAAAGTTTCTTTGAAGAATCAAATGGTACTAGGATGGGGACCTGTACAACGATTTGAAACTACCGAACTGGACCGTTTGTCTCAGGTTTAATAGCAGCTTATTTTTGGTTCCCATCACACGAACGAAGTCGCGGGCGGAGTTAATAATATAAATGTGAAAGTAATTCTGTCTGTCTCTCTGTCTACCTTTTTACGCTTAAACAGTTGAACCAAAATCTTACTTAAGGGGGTGGAAAGAGGGGTAGAAGTTCGTATGGAAAACCCACAATATTATGCTGCGATATAAAAAATAAGCTATTCGAATTACTAATGCTTCGCAGACGAAGTCGCGGGCAACAGCTAGTATCTTATAATCCCAAACCTTATTCCTATACCGGGGAAAACCTAGGTAAAACTTTTATTCAGCAAAAAGGTCCCAATGGATACCTAGATCAGTCTAAGAGGCCACGTCTAGACCTAAATACTTGTAAACGACCGACAATCGCTCACATAAGGTTGTTAATAGCTTGCAATTTCTCCAACCTAAGTTATTGACACAAAAACTCTGAAATTGGTCTGGAATAAGCATGTTGGGAATATGTTCGTACTTGACTGTTTAAGGTCAGTGTTTACAAGTTTTTACAAAATGATTCGATAAATCTAGAAGAGTAGAGGTTTGCACAAAAGACAATTATACACATCATATCCATGATTTAAACTCTTAAATCTATACTAATGCTTTACAAATTAAACTGTTTCAAATACTTAAAAAAATACAACCAATTCCAAAAAACACACTAGGTACAAAGTGAAAATAACTTAAATTTCGGAATTCGGTGTTCCTGTCTCCGTTTTTGTTAGAATATTATCAAATAATCTACACCACCACCATGTAGCACCACCTAATATATTTTGTGTTAACGAGAATAACTACTTGTATATATAGATTCCTTTCTCTATGGACTTGTCTGTGGTTTGTAAGAAAACTATAAATAAACTGTCGCCTAGTACCTAAAAAAAAAACTGTCGTCTAGTCGCTACAGCTATTGTGTTTTATGTGATTATGAGCCCAGTCCCGATGATACCGACTTCTGAAATGTAATGTATTTTTCTCATTGTAGTGTGTTTTTTTTGAACTCGGTTGTATTTATTTGTAAAACAGTTTTTTTTTTTCACTTTGTAGTTGTAGTACATAATGGGCAAGTTCTTTAATATATGAAACTTGAACATACAATCCCGAGAAATTTGCCGTCATTATTGACGTCATTATCAGATCTTCACCAAATTTTAATAGGTTTTAGATCTTGGTGAAGATTTGGGAACATACTTATTCAAACAAAAAATAATTTTCTAAATCGGTAAACAATTGTCGGAGAAATTGGTGAAAACACAAAAAAAAAACTTACAATCGACCATAGAACCATTTTGGACAGTTGATTAAAAATGAAAGAGCGTCTATTGCATATAAACAATCTTCGAAAAGTAAAGAATTATAAAAGACTCTTCAGTTCCGTCATTTTCATCAAAACTATTAAAGTACGGAACCCCAAACTCAACTCAAAACTATAACAGCTACCTACCCCACCTGTATTAGCATGACAACACCAAAAAGGTACAGTCGACCTCCAGAACAGCTGATTCGAACCCTCATCGATTATCCCCTGCACCTTCAGGGGTATAACAAAGGAAAATCATAGTATTAAGGCACCCTTATTATAATAAACCCTTGATATTATTAAGGGATGCGCATGAAGCTCCGATAGCTAGAGTAAACAACATCAATATTGCTTGGGGTTGTCGTCATTAGGGGTGGGACCCGTTGGGCGTGTGGTTTTATCGATATTTTTTAAGTTTAATTACCGGTTGATATTTTTTTCATGGCTGGAAGATGGTTATTTTCTGAATACGGAAATGATGTAATATCCTTTTCATAACACAGAAATAGAATTTATTAACTGATGTCGTCGTTATAATATTAATAACACGCAAAACTTGCGTGGTATTAATTAATATTGTATCTCTTATTTTCAAAAGGTACTGTTTTTTTTCTTATTGTTAATTAATCTGCATCATTTGAGTCTTATTACCGCGGTCTTTCGCTTATCGATATAAAAACTATCGACACGTTCAATCACTACGCCACTACTGGTTCTCGGGTCGACCACTAGGTAAGCTGTTTGCATAGTCCTTCACATTGCTGATTACTACAGCCTGAGCACTGGTTCGTATTAACATGCTGATTAAAAGCATTAGTTGAGATAAACACGATATTTTTATTTTCAAACAATATTGAAATGTCTGTCCAGTAAGTACCAATTCCTACTTTTTAAGTCTTCTCATGATGGTTTTTTGATTACTTATGAGTTTCAAAAAGCTGTATAAAATGTTGTATGAATAGATTTTATATCGTTATTGCCGACTGAGTCCCATAACGAGAATAAGTGAGTTCTTTCATGCCTGAAAGATTTACAATGAATTAAAAGTCTGCACAATTAATTTAGTTACAGGACACAAAGAATCAATTTATTTATCATCCACCTACCAATTCTACCAAATCCTTCAATCTGTTAATTAGAAATGAGTAAACAGTGTCCGAGGTGTTTGTGTTGTAGTTACAGCTATCAGATATTCATGAGCTCACTAACTTTCGGTCAATAATTCGACTTGTTGTTTGATCCGTCGCCGCCGCTGTTAACAGGCCTTTGTGGTTACTAACTAATCTTGTTTTCGGATTATGTTTATTGGTTACCGGTTTTAGGCCATTACTTTAATTTGGTAAGTTTTGTTTATCGTTTAAACATGAGGTGACAGTTTCCCTTGACTATTAATAAGCATGGCATTAGCGTAATCAGCTTTAATCGTTCCCATTGCTGGATCACAGGCCTCATATCTCTGAGAGGGAGAAGGCCGTAGTTTAAAACGCGGGCCCAGTGCTGTTGTTGCATTATACTGACTAACTTCTGGTTCTAAGACATGCCGAATCTCACGATGCCTATTATTATGATATTATTTTAATATTAAAGATTTTGAACATTGCCTTCAATCTTTATAAATAAACTCTGACTACCACAGACCACAGCTGGACATAGCTTTACTGAAGGGAAATTAATATGTAACAATAATTCCACAAACTAGCCCAGTTTTTCAAAAACGAAGTCCCAAACTGAACCCAATTTTTCAAAAACTAAGACCCCCAAACAAACGAGCGACTAGTCGCAAAACCTGCAGTAAGTCCCAACAATTTCGTCGTAGTGCCAGTTAACGGAAGCGATGGCAAATTCCTACAAATGGACCACTTATTTCAACTGTGGACGAGTATTTTCTCTGAGCCAGTGTCCAATGTGAGCTATAATATAGTACATATACTATGCTGTGCGGCATTATGTGAAAACTGTAGCTGTTCATACAACATGTGGGGCTTGTGACTACTAAGTATCAGCCACACAATTCTATATTTTAGGCTTGCCGAGGTCGCGCGTGGATGGGTGTCCATCACTATAATACCGAGGCCCCTCAGAGCCTCGGAAAGCACACTAAGCCGTTGGTTCCAGCTGCCATTTGTAGATGGTTGACAGTGTGAAGGCCCTGTCTAACAATCAGTCTTATCAAAGGGTCTGTCTACCAAGCCGAATCGGCTTGAGGAGCGGAGGCCGAACCTACGGCCTATATCTTATCCTATCCTATCGTACCTACTGATATTCTTTATTTTCATCTTGTTGGATTGGTCTTTGATTGACCTCAGCACAGTTAAGAAAAAGCTCACTAGACAAGATTCAATCCTGCAACAACATTAAATACAACACGATTTACTATGATGTAATTTGATGTAACCTCGCTCTGTAACGCTTTATCGCTCACACAGGACACCAAGCTCTATTCTATGACATATCTCTGTTTTTATGAAATCACAGCATGAATAATACATCGTATAACATTACTGTGGCACTGGCAGTAGGTCCAGCTGTAATAGAATGGATTTGTTCGTTTTGTTACACTGTGGATGAAAGAAAAATATGAAGGAATATGAACGGTATGGTCTGTTGTACGAAGCCATTATGGATATGGATTTTATATTGCATTGTTGAGGTTAGTTTATTTTTGAGTTAGGAAAAGCGATACTTGTATTGATTAAGAGGTTCTTTAAAATTTCAACAATGATGATTTTAATTCATAAGCTTTAGCTTCATTTGTTTCATTAAGCCTTAAGGTGAGTATAGACTAGAGCATTTACTTGTAAGAGAACATCAAGCATTAGCTGTTTCTAAATTTAATCGAACCACACTTCCAACATGACGCTCGATGTTTTTTTAAAACCTGATTTTAAAATCAACGAGCGTTATGGTGTAACATTTTATCAAGCAAAGGCACGAGCGCGGGTGACGTGGAGTGTGATCAATAATGAACGCCAGGTACAAAGAAATGGTACAGGTAAATACTCTCCCGCCGTGAGCATTACGTCGAACATTCGCAAAAAAGTTACATTACATTTAAATGCTTTAGGAATCTGAGCATTTATCTGTATTGTACCATTCGTAAGAACGTTACATTTCATTGTAATTCTCTAGTGTATACTTACCTTTAGGTAGGTGACTAATCAGTTAATATCCACAGAATAACCACATCTTGCAAAGTAAACTTGTCAGAAACCGATTGGCTCGAATTCTCGAATGTTAGAAACCCACCTGACAGAATACTCTAATATATGTAAGGTTGTTTTATCTAAGTAGTAATCTAAGTTGTAGTAGTTGCGCTGGTCTAAAGTTCTTGCCAAACTTCTTGGCCGCCCTGAAGTTGGCTACAATGGCTGCGCAGTAGTAAATCTCATACAAAAACAGCACCGATCCGTGCTTTGCATATCGGAAAGCCAACTTCAGGTTGGCTCAAAAGTTTGGTGAGAACTATACCTTTACCATATGCAAAACTGAAAGCAAAACCCAAATAGGGACATAGGTATCGAGAAAACGCTAATCGTCAATAATATTTTTCTAGGTTACTAGAATTTGATTATGAAGTTTGTTACATTATGTTATGTACATTACCTGTGTCTTTTTCAACACCTAGTTACATCCGTGCCACTTTTCCTATTCTAACTATGTACTAATTCTTGCTCCTCATTGTTCTAGGACCTTCAATCCGAGATCGAGACACACCGGGATGTGTACGCCTCCCTCACGGGGACAGGACGCCGCCTGCTCGGCTCCCTGTCCTCGCAAGAGGACGCCGTCATGTTACAGCGGAGGCTAGACGAGATGAACCAGCGGTGGCATCATCTCAAGTCGAAGAGCATGGCTATCAGGTCAGTACTGTTACTTTATCGATGCGTCGCCTACTCAACTCTTGGGGCCTTACCATGACGTGTCAAAACTATCATGGTGCCACTGTTGCGAGCCAGTGTTCCAGCTTGACATCTGAAAATAACTGACCGATTTTGGACTCTATTTTCTTTGTGTAATAGCTTTGATTGAAAAGACAGCCTGGTTAATGCACAGCCATCTTCTGGGGTGATTTTCTGACATCAAGATTAAGTTTAGCAGATGAATTGGTTAAGAAAGCCAGAAATTAAATGCCATCAAACTGGACAGAACGTTCACTTATTTCAGGGGAAATCCAATTAGTGCTCTAGCATCCTTGTGATAGTATAAAAATATTACAGCTTAAAAAACGTTTAAAACAAAAACACTCGTATATTTTTTGTCAAAAAGTTCGTGTCAAACAACATACGCTTGTTGTTTTACCCGCCAAATGGCAATCTGTCATTCATGTATGACGTTTAAAAATGTGCGTTCGGATACGTGCCGATGAAATGAAACACTGAAGTTTTATGTGCTTTTTTATTGCCTACTATTGTGTCATAGTGTATTTTGTAAAGTGCTTTCAGCTTTAATAGTTTAAAAAATTGAGTTTTAAATTAGATTACTGTCATTTACAATATCAGGTCATGTTCATACAAAATCAGAGGTGCAAATAATAATTAAATTGATTATAAATGCGATCCTCATTATCTATTCAAATTATTTACACGCATGAATAGGCAATTAGGCAATCATTTATTAATCCTTCAAATACTAACGTGCCCCGTGTATAGGTCTACCGGAATCTCATGGCAAATTGCAAATAAAAATTTGTTGTGTGCAATACTGGGGAAATTGGATTAAACGATCTTGATACTTTTTAATTTTTATTTACTTCTTTATTGCACATCTATGAAGAATTTAGGTATGTGTATGAAGATAATAAGATATAAGTACAAGTCGATTGGTGATTTCAAAAATATTTCCATACTAATAATGTAAAAGTGAAAGTATCTCTGTTTGTTTGTTACCTTTTCACGACCAAACGACTGAACCGATCTAGATGAAACTTGGTGTAGAGATAGTTTTTAGTGTGTTCCCTTGGGATGATAAAACACTTTTATAATCAAAAAGCTAAAAAGGCCAAGTTCCTTGCTAAGTAAAAATATTATCAATATGAAATCTTCAGGTCACCTTTCAGCCACACCTCAAATGACATCTAACCACTATCAGACACATGCTTCGCCACCCAGATCCGTCTATAACAATCAATATGTCCTGAACATAACCCAATAACCGGCACGTTACTACCGACGATGGCTACTGCAACCCGTTGCGGCCACTGGTTGCTAAACCAATTACGTCACTGGTTCTCCGGGTAATTGCTATTAATGTACCGAATTGCGAATAGATAGGTACAGTGACAGTTTGGGAGTGTAGATGGAATTATGATCTTGATACTTGACATTAGTGGATCTTTGAGAATTGGTCTGAAATTATAAAATTGAGGATGAAAAAGCATAGTGAAAAATAAAGTAGAGATTAAACCATATCTTACCATGTGTTGTTTGTAGCAAAAAACAACTCAAATATTACCAGAATAAACGGGGATAGCCTTCATGTACACCCCATTCATTAATTAATTATAATGTTATTGATTACCTAAGCGACCATCTAGTTTCAAACAAACTAGCTTTTTGATCGATAAAGCCCCACTATTTTCCTAATATAGATTTCATATTTACCACATGGGAAAACTTGCCGAACCTTCAAAGCTTCACCTACAAAAGCTACCTCCACAAAATTGCACACAGAGAAAATTCATATTATATAGGTGCGAACTGCGAACTACCCCATAGAAAGTTTGCAACTACCCACAACCTTCCGAACTAAAAGTAGAAAATGAAACTCATTTCGCTGGACCAGGAATTAATTTGCGAAGTGTCACAACATCGCGTTCCATCCATAGTTGGTAGAGGAGGGAGTTGTAAACTACCCCCCACAAATTGTATACAAATACCGCTAAAGGTTTTTGATAGGAAATAAATTGAAGAGCTAATTCTATTTCGGAAGGATCGATCTTCGGATCAGCTCTGTGGCTGGGGTATTAAGCAATTACTCCCTTACTTATTTTGCAAATTGGTATTTAGGGTTGGCGAAAAGTATAAAACAGAGAAAACGAATGCTTATTTCCATGTCCATCAATTATTATATTTATCGTGTATAATAATTTGAATTCAGAACTGAGTACTTTATTGTTGTTTTGTTTTGATTTCCGTGTGATGTATATAGAGCTGTAAAACTATTTTCCTATAGCAGCTTTCCTCCCATTTTAAAGTAAAATACATTAAGTTAAAAGAGTATTATTAACTCTATATACTTCCAAGTAGATTGAGAGCGTCCGGTCTGCGCTAAATGCAAAGGGCAACCATAGACTAATATATAATAGATTGAGAGCAACTGATATAAATCCGATGACTGACGAAAAACGAAGTTTGCCGAGGGGAATTAAAAAAAAGATGTACTGTATCTACGCAAGATTCCAGAGATGCTGTGTTGCTCTTAACTTTCATAAGTAACATACTCTAACTTAGCCCATATTAGAACACTCGTATTATAAAACACTACTAAAATAAAATACCGCGTGAAAACCTTATAAAATGCGAGCTTAAATTAACCCTCAAATTCCACCGCACATGGGACTTTAAAAAAGTTGAACGTATTTACAGACGCTGAACAAAAACAGGCCATTAAGTGTTATTTATGGGGGCGAAAAATATGGGGTAGTACCACAAGGGGTTATAAAGAAAATATGTCGTTTAATAGGTGAGACTCATGGGGTTTTTATGTGGGTAGGTACCTAATTATGGTGATCAGATTTTCCAATGTAATTTTAACTGCTTTGAATATGCTTGCAATTTGAGAGATGACATCGTAGCCATAACTTTGATGGTGCCCAATTTCAAATATCAATATCTTTGAAAATTTAAATGCATATTTCAATCAAATCCGACTCGAAATTCTTGAAATGTCTCCATTCCATTAGTCAAAACATTTAGAACACTTCTATTAAACTAAAAATCTATTTCTCTCCCTTTCTGCTACTAAAACTTTGTGTGACTCTGTCCCTCTCCAGCGTTAAAAGGGTTGACGGGACTCAGGGTTGTCAATTAACAGAGAATTAGATAATTCACTTTGTCTAAGAATTTATGGAGTAAAAGTTACTTTAGTATTGTTTTAAGAGGTACCTTTCTTTTGAAACTATGGCGGATGTTCTTGAAAGTTAGGTATTATTGTTGTGTCAAAGGGGACCTGCAGAGTCAACAGTAATTGAATTTGGTGATAGTAACGATAGTAATATATAATTTATCGTGAAAGGATATTGGATACTATAGTTATAGTGATTTAGAATGATTTATTGGGTTTTTGGTTACGATTAGGGGTGATAAAGGGAAGTATCGGAAATTAGGTGATCTTTTGGCTAAGTAATAACAGCCGTACGGGTCAATTTTCAAGGTTAAGCAACGCTCGCTGAGGTCGTTCCTTCGATGGTGACCATCTTTACATAGCGGGTTTCCTTCGTGCTTCGGAAAGCACGTTAACAAGCTGTCATTTGTACATCTTTGGCTGACATTTTTTTTTGTTTTTCTTTCGTTATGGTTAGTCTGGGGGTCTAGTCCCTATCACCATCAACGTAGTTAGGGGCCCCGTCCGAAAGTACTCCAAAACTTCGGAGTGAAAAACAAGTGTTTAGTTAAATTTTTCGGACAGGTAAAAACACATCGGGAGAACTGTCAAATTGTGTTGTCATTCATTCTTCGAATCAACAACGAATCATCCGTCCGTTGGTGATACGGAGTAGAAAACGCCCGTAACCCAAGCCGAAACTTGTGCTTAGGGAGTAGACCCCGAGTTGTCCGATTTTTTCATAGTGTCAAGTTGTCATAATCACCGTATAAACGAAGATGATGGAGGATGGGATGGTTTAGTCAAATCATCAAACAATCAGTATTAACACCAATATCTCCGCCCACAGGCAGATATTTAACAAAAAGGAGCGTTCCCCAATTAAGTCTGAAGTGCAAACAAGTAGATTTATTTGCGAGCGGCACCGATCGCCAGCTCAATAAATAATCCTTCGGCAAAAAATTAAATTTTCGTCTGTATAACGGTCATTCTTAATATAGGCTGCCATTTTGAATTTGGGGCTAGGAAAAAGACGGGCGATTTTCCGACTTAAGTGGCTGAAAAATTGTAAACGCTGAGGCATCTGGTACATCCATAAATTCTTCTCTGTACGTGTTAAAGCGCACCTGAAGAATTAACTGTCTATGGTAAATAATAAACATAAATCCAAAATATACGTCATCCAACTTCCTTTTTTTATAAGTGTTTTTTTTTTATTGATAATGTTATCCTCTTCTTTATAGTACAGAAAAATAAATGTTTAAATAAACCTACTTTTAATAAACCGATGAAAACCGTTTTCAAATGGGCCATCCAAAAACTTGACACTTAGTATGCTATAAATGGTTGAGCATCATAAACACTACTAAAACAATCACTAACACCGAACAAGATTGATTCAACAAGGAAGAACTTACAAAATTACAGTTTTACCTATCTCTTCTCGCCGTTTTCCTGGCCCCAAACCGATCAGTGAATTAATCATTCAAACTTAACGACGTGTAATAAATCTGGAGTTTCCCTCGGCGGGAATCGAACCGTAGACTGTTCGTACTCAATTACGATGTGCCATCTATGTAAATCATATTTGCTTTTGTTTAGCTTTGTTTTCATGTTAATTCGTTCGGATATTTTCGCTTTTCGAACTGACAAGGATTGAAAAGCTAGCTCTATTCTTTGTTCCTAAAGGCTCGTAGTCGACTTTTCTGAGCATTTTATTGCCAATCTGTCTGTGATAATGAAAAAAGTGTGTGTGTATTAATGATGATATAACTAAATATTGAAGTACCTAATGAAGTTAAAAATTATTCATTAAACTTTATTTTATAAAACAAGCTTATTATTATTATCAAACCCTTTCATTTAATACCCATATCTTGCCAGTGCGTTAAATATAAATAGTCCGCCATCTTGGGCCGTCCGACATATTTAGCGTAATGTCACTTAGCTAACCATGCATTGTCATCCAAACTAAACGTATATGTAAAATTTAATCTTAATCGGTGGAGGATTTTAAAATTCAGTTGCAAGATTTGACCCAAACATTGCAAGTTAAATGAAAGCTAGTAAAAAAGCTCCCATTGGTCTTATAGTCGTAAAGAAGATTACTAAGCGTAACCTCGAGTTGAAATTTTCCTTGGGGTGACAGTATGGAATCTGGGCGTTTGGTGCCCTAATAGTGGCAAAAGGCACCAACCCCAAATTAGACTGTATGCTAGAACTGGTTATATTTGGGTTAATGAAATACCTTTGCATACGAGACAGTGATATTTCTGTAGGGTTCTAAATCAGCAAAACAACACTATTCATAGTATAGTTGTACCACGGTCGTTATCTGGAGGTAACCGTAAAAGACGACGATAAAATGATATAAAGAGGTATATTACACAGTTTATATCACTAAACAGCTACAGCTTTATGCAGACACGCATGCAGATCGCGTTTTATTGAGCTTAGGTTGAGGTGCCACTGTGAGCAATTAGCGGGTTTTGGGAAAAACATATGGTCCCTAGGGCAGTCGGGTAAAAAGAGACAGTCGGTATTTTTAATATAGAAAGGAAAAAAGATCATTTTAGGATTAGAAAAGTTAATTGATTATGCATTTTATCTGCATTTAAGAACCTACGATCACTTTGACCTAGACCATAATATTTTCCAATCTAAACCCATCTGCAACCACATCTTACGACTATTTTACTACCGATCGACGGAGAATCGAACCTGCTATATAAAGTACCTACGTACTCCGCAGAATAGTCTTCTGGAACTTTTATCTTCGCTATCAGATGTAAAATGGGTAGTAAAGGGTAGTGCGCTCAGTTTAATGGTAGATTCTTATGGTAGTTTTATGGCACATCATGGTAGAATGTAAGAGTGGTGGTTGTGTCGGTTGGGAGGATCTGCATCATGCTTGTTATGAGAGAAAACTGTGAATTTTAAAGACCAAGGGGAAAGATTCATAAGAAAATTCGGAGATAAATGAAGACGAAAATATCAATTATTGCTTGGTAATAATATCGGTAACCTTATCAATTTTTGGCGTTTTATATTCAGCAGTTTCAAATAAAAAAATATAATTATCTACAGCATACCTAAACTTTACAATAAATCTATTTAATTGCTTATGAAAGAAGGTTTCAAACAAATCTATGTGTGTCTATGATGCAACTACCAAAACAAAGGAAATCCACCTCCCTTCAAAACTATCCTCCCCACACACGTGCATGTAACCATAATCTTATCAAAAATTAACCGTCAAACCCATCTTACGGTAAGCTCCTCTGTTGTATGAAGCCTCGGTTTATGTAGAACTTGCGTCCTGTGGTCAGGGGCCCAGGTGGGCTGGGGCCCCTGCGGTCGGGGTCCCTTTGACGCCCAGTACGCCCATGTGTTTGTATCACTTTGCTGTCAAACTTTAGGGATTATGGAGGGCTCTATGTTGTATGGTGGTTGGAATTTCTTTTTATGATGTGTTTTAGTTTGGCAGATTACACGTTTATATGGTCTGGTTTACTACCAGCTCTAGGGTAAAACCAGGATAGTTGCCCCAATAGCCATTGCTCCAGATTCACGGATGCATCGCATGCTATTTTATTAATCAGGGTGTTGTGTATGTGAGTTTCTATGTTTGTAAACGCACCCACGATACAGAAAGAAATTCCTAGTGTGGGGCAACGTTTAAAAAAAAAAAAAAAAAACTATCGAAAAATTCTCCAACTACCACTAAGTTGACCGTGTCTCATGTCTCTGTGCGACTGCATGCGAAGGCAAAACGTGATCAAAGTATTTGCGGGATAGATGTGCTGTTTCTCGGCGAGGGATCTATCCTAAACATAATTTACATGGATACAACTATCTCCTATAATATAGAGGTCCGCAAGAATCGCTAATACTCTGGCAATATTAAAGATAATGGTTTTTTTTTACTTTTCATAAATTTGTAGATAAAAAATCAAAGTACCGTTCAGTTTTACAAACTAAAGTATTTTGCATTTCGTATTGAGAGATATAGAGTGATTTCAAAAAGTGTGACAACTATCCGGCTTTTACCCTATAGGGTATTGTGGTTGCTAACATCTAGCAACACATTTTGTTAGCTTTAACCCATGGTTCCCTCCCGTGACCTATCTTAAAAGAACCGTGCATTTGTCGGAAAAAAAGTAACCTATGATTTGAGTAACAAACAATTCCTATTATTGCAAGAGTTTTCGTAATCGATTCAGTGCTTTCAGAGATTAGCATTCTTCTTTTTCTTCTAAGCGTGGCGATGTCTAGGCAAACTCATAGCCAAATCCCTTGCCTGGCCCAGTGGCCGGCCCAGTATTACCCTACTACAAACAATTTTACGTTTATACACGACTGCCCAAAAAAGAAATGTTATGTTTTCAGGGTTCGTGTATGTTTGTGTTTCTTTATTCCATCATAACTTCTAAACGGCTTAACCGTGGGCTTATTACGTAAGGAACAGCAAGTAGCAAAAATTGTACAATTATTGCGCGATCAATTTACTGACCTGGCTACTGAGGCCTTTAAGTCAAGTCTTTTTTTTTAATAGTCACTTTTAAAAGAAGCTATTTTAACTGTCCGATGATTTATAAAATGTATCGTTTGATGAATTAACCAGCTTATGAAAGAGCAACACTTCGTGGAGGCTGTTTTTTTACAAAAGTCAATTTAATTACTATTTAGCTCCAATATGCCGATAAATTAATATTCGCAGATGTAAAGTATTTGTGTAAACTAAATATGGCAGTGAAAATTTGATATTTGCATTTTATTTACATAAATGTCAATGTGTGAAATCAATTAAAATTTCTTCGAATTGTCGATTGTTTTAAGAAATCGAATCGATAACGCATTAGATCATCACTTAATAGACTACATCATCTCGTATTTGAGCTATGAAAAGTAAAAAAGATTTTTCAAATTTAATTTAGACATTGGCAGAATACTCGACATCGGTGTTAGCCATATAAAAAAAAAACTCAAGTATTTGTAAGTGTTTAGTAGTAAACAAATAAGCTTCGCTGAGGTAGCCAACACTACAGTATGAAAAAATCCCCCACTTTACCGTGATCACTTCTGTTTCAATGATACAACAAATAGTCCAGTTGCGTAGACATTAGAGACTCAAAACAACACCAATTTGTCATTTACATTTACAATATTCACTAGGAATTTGTTATTTCAATATTTATTTTTATATTATTATTCTAATTTGCAGATAATTAAAGTAGCCACAAAATAACACACTAAAAAGCCGCCAAAAACTGAAAAACTTCTGTACCTACTCAGCCATCAGCGAGCGATTGGCAATCGACCAACAACAAGGGAAAAAGTAATCGCAATTTGACAGCCACATTTGCTTGCCGATCGCTGTCGCTCTGCTGTCAAAAACCATACGTAATACGAAATTATCGCGATCACCTTGCGATAAATGCACATTTCAGTTAACAGATTTTTATTGTTAGCAGTGCTGTCGTAAAATTATTATGGTGTGGCTATAGCTCATATATAATGCGGATTCGCGATTGAAGAGCAATTATTTCACAAAAATAAGCCTTCCAATTTTTTGACGTAAAGCGATATTCGCGCGATGATTGTACAATCTCTGCGCAAATTTTGTTAATTGCTGTTTCATACGTAATAAGCCTGCCGATATCAATGTATGTGGGCGCGTTAGAAGCGTTTCGTAGTTTTTTATTTCTTTTAAATTATTTATTTTTTAAATCATACCTTTAAGTGTTTTTTTTTTTTTTTGTTATTTTCTTAGTGAAAGAATGCATATTGAGAACTACTGATCTTTTTTTTCTTATGTATTAAGCAAGCTCTAGACGATGATATTATATTTAAAAACAAAAAAATCTATTTGGTTTTTTTTTTCATTAACCATGGCTCCCCATTTTTTTTTTATAAATTTTCACCAGCCTATGTAACCGCCACCGGGATAATTAAGTAAGTTTAGACAAAGTTTGAATTTATGTGGTGGAGAGAAGTATCTGACACTGAAACAGGCCTTTGTTATTTTAATGTTTATAAACAAGGTAAGCTATGTTAGCACAATTTCTAAAGTATCATAATACCTTTTATCAGTCAAGAATGAGAAGTAAATATTTAAAAACTTACACAGAAGGCAAGATGTAATCACGTTTTATAAGATTTCAGAATTTGTCTCGAATTTAAATAAACGTAAAACCGTTGCAATTTCTTGAATACAGCTTAAATCCGAAGTTGTGTGTAGAGTTTAGAAACTATCGATAGATTTTATATCGATGAAATGACGTTAAAATACCTACTACGAATAGACACACCCATATCAGTCTTCAACCATGATCATTGTGCGGGTGCTTTGCTTTAATACATTTTATTATAGCTTCGGCTCATTGCCATTTGAAGTATTTAATAAACACTTGGTAAAATCGGAAAAAAAAACAACGAACCGAATAAAGTTTTCTGGTTATTTTTAGTCTTGCGGAAGTTCCTTGTATTTACAAATCTTACATACCACTGTAGGTAAGATTCACTTTTGACATACAACCATTTATCGATACCCATCCACGTCCCATCTCTACACGCTATCTAAAATCTCCAGTATCAGCCGGGCGCGGCGGCCAAATTTCAACAATTGTACTTCCCTTTGTGCGAGGGCCAACTTTTTGAGTTATAGTCCTGGCTCGCTGCTTACGCCCTGTTCTTTATACGGCTTCATTTTATTGGGGATTAGCTTTATACCGATCTTCTGCCAAGGAATGGGAAGCAGGATTACTTTGAGTGCTTGAAGATGCTTTTAGGATGCAATTAATGTCCTGGCTTTTGATTGAGAAGGTTGTAATTGTTACTTTATAATTTATCGTTATTCAACACTGTATTAACATTTGAATAGCAGATCAGTTATTGATAAATAAGTCTATCCTCTAAAGCAATGGTTGTTCATTATTACTGGTCCCAGAAACCACCATCAAATATTACTTTTACTAATAAAAACTGATACGTCCGTAACAAATAACATCTCACAACCTCAGGATCAGTTGAAAACCAGCGTCAGGCACTAAGCGATAAGGCCGCCCATTGTATATTTTTTTTTTTTTAGTTTTAAGTTTCAATTATTTCTGTATTTTCTGGTGTACAATAAAGTGTATATATATATAATTATATGCCATTTAGACTGGTCTTATTTGAAGCTGCCGTGAGGCACACTTAATTATTTTGACATTTTTATTTTTTTGCGTTTGTCCTGAACAGTTGTTTAGCCTTTAAGTTTGTGTTAAATAAATGTATTTTCTTTCTAATAATAATTATCTTCTCTATTCTCCTCAGAAACCGGCTGGAGAGCAACGCAGAGCACTGGTCAGCATTACTGCTGTCACTCCGAGAGCTCACCGAGTGGGTCATCAGGAAAGAGACTGAGCTCAACGCGCTAGCTCCACCCCGGGGCGACCTGCCTGCACTGTTAAAACAACAGGTATGAGGATATTAGCTTATTTAGTTACTAGCGATCCGCCCCCAGGCTTATTACGTATGTGGCAGGAACAAAACGATAGCGAATTTTGCGCAATAATTGCTCTTCAATACAGAAGTTTTTGAGTTTGTGGCAGTTTTTTTTTCATTTGACAAACAGTGAGCGATTAGCAAACGATTGTGTAGGACCTACCATACCTATACTATTGGTAATTCGCTCTGTATTAAACATAAAATAATAGTTGCCAATGGAGACAAAAAGTAAATCACATCAATACTATGTGGTTTAAACATGCCAGCTGTACGGTCTACAACTTTAGATCTTGAGATCAGCACTTCAGCAGACGTTCAACTTATCTGGGTGAATGAGGTAATGATTCATAAATCCGGAAAGCAAACTGACAATTCCTTTCCAAATTAAAGTTGCTTCGTGTAACAGATCTGTTACTATATACTTGTGCCACACGTGTGTATTGATTGGGAAATACATAAAAAGTCTGGTGTGACTTTCAGAATTCTAGTGTAAGTTTTAGAACCCATAGATATAGCCAGTTCTGGTTAAGAACGGGCTAAACGACGCAATTTCGGTCACAGCTCCACCTCAAAATGGCCGACCAGGCAATTTGACCAGGAGTAATTGTTTGAGCCAGTAACTTGTTTCAAATTGCTTTAAGAGCTATCTGCTAGTAATAAACCTAGAATAGATAGTGAACAGTTTGAATGTGTTTGTTTTTATTACCCTTCGAGAACTAAAGCCAGGCTTTCGTAATGGAAGTCGGACTGCATTTTCATTATGCTTAAGTAAAACGTGATATTTGGCAAACTTAGCTTTATTTTTTTCTAAGTTACAATAACTTTTTGAAGTGTTCCACTCATTTTTGTGACCTTCATTGCAGTCTGATAGAACTAAGATCCAGAAACACATTCGAAAAGTTTGGTGATTTTTTCGTTATTGTTAGACAGAAAAGTTTTGCCACGTCGGTCTAGTAGATGCAAGCACTACTACTAAGCATGAGGCCCTGGTTTCAATTCTCGTGTTGAGCAAAGTGGTAGTGGTGGTAGTGGTGATAGTGGTGGTGGTGGTGGTCTTCCATCAGGAATTTATCTGGTTGTTAGCAATAAGTTCACACCCTGTTATATAAAACTTAAACATTACTGAATAATTATGATGTGTATACGACAGGAACATCTCTGGGCATCTCTTAACCTTTTTGGGAATACAAACGTGTTGTATTATGTTATTTAGAAAAGATTTACTTTGGGAAAGCTCGAAATATCTGCAAAGCTATACTTCAGAAGGTAGTAAACATTAAACCCAATCCTGTAACTAATAGATCTGTAACTACAAACAATGTCCCGTAAATCGGCGCAAGAGTCAACAAAGAACGCGCTGTGATAAACAATTCGACCGCACTAATCCGCGGATCGCGGCTACATCAACTGGCTGCTATAGCCGGGTTTAGTATAGGACAGAACAGACGGATACAGAAGGCCTAATGAAGGAGGTTTTGTAAATTCTGTGACGATTCATTACCTGAGGAACTGGATCGAGATCCAATGCAAAGCGTGCTTTAGGTCTCTGTAAGGCTCCTGTAGACTAAAATCTCGAGGAAATGAAGATACAAAGCTTTGTAAACGAAGAATGATTTGGGCTATAACGATTGTCAGAAGTGCAAAATCTGTGGGATTGACCACGTGATTTCGGCAGCTCATATCAATCACTTAAGTTTTGAACTTTATGACAATCATTCTTCCTAATAAACCTCAGATTTATGTATTTGAAGTTGAGTATTTCTCAATCTAGGTGCTCCGGTCAGAGAATTGTTTTTTTTATCCTAGTCAGTTATATAGGTCGTTATACTAGGATTTATCGATCAATCTACTGAGTCAATCGCCTATTAGATCACTGCTGGACTAGTCTGTCCCAGCTACGGACAGATACAGGTTGTCACTTGGTTTTATCATATCTGGAAACCATCTCTAACCAGGTTTTAGTCCCTCTCCATTTTGATGCAAATGGATCTTCTGATCCTGGTTCCCTCGTGGCAGAGCAGCAACAAAATGGTGGGCTTATTGGCGGGAATGTGTGGAATGTTAACAAGCGTTTAAGGGTTCGGATAATCGGCTCTAATCGAATTCTGTGGCTAATGTTCGGGAAATATGGCCTTTACGCAGATATTTAACTAACAATGTTACTGGCATTCTTAGGCAAGTTTGTAGAAAGCCTAATAGTGTAAAATAAAATAATTCTGTTGAAGATGACGGATTTATGTGCTTACATTAAGTCAGCATCGGTTTAACAATTTTCTCGCAATATATTTTTCTGGGGACTTCCTAGGTAAATTGCGAAGCCTTCATTGGGTTTTCTCTATAAAAACTACAACGAACGACACAGCTGCAAGCTTGGTTTTCAGTCAGACAGTCTTTGTACTAAAAAACGTTGTCTATCTCGAAGGACTTTTTCTATAAAATGTGTCCTGACACATCTCTTGCATGCAAAAACCCTTTTTATTTTGAAAACTATTTATCATCTTACGATGTGACCTCTACCTACTATAACCGTAAATTCCCATTTCAGGATGACCACCGCGCATTCAGAAGACAGCTCGAAGACAAACGGCCAGTCGTCGAGAGCAATCTCCTGAGTGGCAGACAGTACATCGCGAATGAGCCTCCGCTGTCGGACACTAGCGACACTGAGGGTAAGTGGCGACATCTGTTGGCGTAGTGATGGAGATGTGTGGTGTTATCGCGTATTTGTTTTAAGAGATGGTGCTGTTTTTAGTTTCTATTTTATGTTTTAAATCTAACACAAATAAGAAAAGTGGTTCAAAGCTGCGAAGCGCGTATTTTGGTACATTTTTGGATTATGAATGGTCACAAAATATCACTAACATCAAATTTTCTTGTAGTTTTATTTATTTAATATATTTTATGACAAACATATCAGTGCAAATTCGAAGACATGTGACATCTACCAACCCGCACTGTGCGCGCGTGGTGGATTACGGCCCATTACCTCTCACAGAGAGGAGGCCTGTGTCCCAGTCGGTGGGAACATTAATAGGCTGATGATGTGATGTGATGTGATATCAGTGCCGCTCTTGTACGAGGAAATCCTGTTTCACACGAGTTTTTTTTCCTAGCATTCAACAACTGCATTGTTTTTGCATAAAATGTCCTGATTGATTGCCTGACTTTTGTTACCAAACTACATTGACAAGTTTGCAAGTTCGAAAATAAAAATCTAAAATTGCTTTTATAGTAAAATTGGTCATACGGGCTCCTAAAATTCCATGCAACTCGTTTTTCTGACTACTACAGAATGGAAATGAAAAACATGGAATAGGTTTTCATTCCCAACCGCGCTACGAAATACAAATTCCATCTGTCGTACCGCCAAAACATCAATATTCACAAATATTAAACAAAACGTCAACAGAAGGACCAGATGGAACAATACGCTGAAACTAGGTCACACAAATCTGTCTGAAGTTGAAAAAATACCAGTATTACTAAGATTTGTAGAGCAATAATAGCTATTTATAAGCGCTTGGATGCGAAACGCACAGGACCGATCGGCGATCAGTGTGGCGACGCGACTTTTGGGGGAGCCTATGTCCAGCAGTGGATGATGATAAGCGCCAAACTTAGAAATCCTGGACTTAATCAGGTCACACACAGTTTTCTCTGATGACAATAAACTGAGAAATGATCCATTCATGTTGAGTGATTGTGCCCTGAAAACGGCTTTATTGATATACCAGCCAATATTTTACATCTGGCTCGTCAGGTTTGTATGATTGTGCTAATCTTTTTAGCACATGTACGAGCTTGCAACTTGCAAAACTTAAACTCATACACACATTTTCTCATTCACATTGCTGTGAAATTAACCAATTACAAATTATTATAGCACATTGGCATAACTACAAACGATATGCATATTTGATGCTAGTTACAAAAAAAATAATGTGTAATCAGCACTTTTTGATAGTCAAAATAAAATAAGTATCTCCCAATACGCCCGCCCGTCATGTGTATGATACTTGCTGCTTTATTATAATTATTACTGTACCTTCTGCCAAGACAGTCATATTACATATATTGGTACAAGTCAGTCTGTCTGTACATCAAAGTGCATTGTTCCGGACCGGTGGCCATTCACACCTTGATTGTTGCCTGACTTGCCAGCTATTTGCATATTTGATGCTGACACCGTATTGTTATTGAGACGGGATCTTAGTTCACCAAGCATGAATTTGGTTTAGCAACTGAGCCAAATGTCGTGACTCAGGTTACTAAGATTGCCTATATGCCTTATTGTAGAAGCCTGCCCAATTCGTTTCATCAAGTTTATGATTCTTTGGCACTTTTAAAATTCATCATCTTCATGACCTTGTTTCATGTTACTTGTGAGTTGTGGTACGCGCAACACGTTCTCTTCGTTCATTCCACCCTCCGGAACTTTCAATATCCTCTGTCTTTAATATTCTTTTCTTTGTAGCCGTAAAACTTTCTCGGATAGACAGATCTCTAGGCAAGACCAAAAAGACAGTATCCAAAATCCTTTTTTTTTTTTAACTCAATGGTACCCTGACTCTTGTACTAGGAAATCCTGTATCACAAGAGCCATATAAAATATCTAGAGATATTTCAAAAACCTTACATAACACAGGCTAGTTTTACAGTGTGTATTTCTGTTATAAGTTCTTCATCAACATCATTCATCTTTGACAATTTGAAACTCAATTCACAGATCTGTCAGTAACTAAATAAAAACCAAAACCGTTCCAATAATAAAGACACAGCCGTCGAACGAAACGCAAATCCTAACCCTAAAGCGCTACATCACAAAAGCGCAGCAACAAAGCAATGAACGAGTGAATGAATGAACGACTGAACGCAATTAGAAGCGTACCGGCCGCGCTAATTGCAAATTCCGTGCGGACCGGCTCAATCAATATAGTTTGCATTCACAAGGTGATAGCAATCGGCTAGCGGCAATCAATTGGCAGCTGCCGTGATTGATTGCACCAGGCGATTATGTTTTTAAGCGGTCAGCGTTTGAGGGTTAAGTGCGTTTTCATGACTATTCGGCTTTGTGGCGTGTTTGATGATTGCTTGGGAGGCCAGATGTGGGTTTTGGGTTAGGTTGAATATTAATTGGGCCGTAAATTCTGGCTTTTCTGTAACATAATCATAGCAAAGACAAGATAACATCAAAGGGGGGAGCACGGTTTGTGCAGTGGTTGAGCGATTGACTGCTGCGCTGCGTGTTCGACAACTGCGGGTTCGATTCCCACACGGAACACATATTTGTATGACATAAAGATAGGTTTTTCGACTCTGGGCGTTTGTGTATGTTAGTAAATTTTTGTGAACGCACCCACGATATAGGAGAAAATATTATTGGTACCTAGTTTTTAGCGAAGACAAAAGCCTTTTTTTAAATGAAATAGTTATCAAACGAATTCTCTGCTGCAAAAGCTTCAAAACTAAAATTTCTAAAATTGTAACCGTAGATTCTCTCCGAAACTGAATACACCTTGCCACTCAAATACGTAATCCAAGTGCCAGTTTACAAGCAACCAGCATAATAATTGGCAAGTCGACAAGTACCGGGCTTAGTCCTGCGATAGCTCGAGCTGCCAGTCTCTAAGATGAACGGATTACACGTCTGGCTGCGTGACAGTCCCCCTGTCGACTGAGATGTCGCTTACGAACTGGCGGGTAGTTGCCAAATTATGTCGCGTTTTGACTTGATTACTAATTTTAATGATAGTGGTTTTGTGTTTGAAATGAATGAAAAAAGGCTATTAAGATTTTATTTGCATTTGGAGAAAAAGAAAGACTAGATTTCATCACAGCAAAATGATACAAGATCTAGACGTCAGATATATAAAGCTCTAAATTATGAATGAAAGAACAATCACCAAGTACATCTTTCAATAGTAATTTTCAAATAGAAACTATTCCATAAATTCCAAGTAAGAAATCAAAGCTATATCGATAAAGTATGGGGGCGTACGTAACCGTCCGTAACGGCCATTGGTTGAGTCGTAAATTTGAAAATGGAACCGACTCGGCGGACCAATGCCTGGGGTCGATTTGAAATACGTCAGCGACCCTTCGAACTTCGAACATAGCGTCATTTTTATGGTAGAATTAGAGATACGAGGTCGTTTTATTTGTTGTTACTGTTTCTGAGAATTTATTGTGTTTTGATTTGTTTTACTGGTGCGGACAAAATAAGGATACTGTTTTATATTGGCAAGAACTCCAGATACCATATTAAACTTACGTCAAACAACGTTTAGTTAACAGAGAATCTGTTTATCCGAATGTTTGGAATTTGCACTAAAATACGGACCAACATTCCACAGAGTTGTGTCAACAAATAGGACGTACCCTCAAAATTATCTATCTCTAACCACAGCTGAAAACTTTAAATATTCAAAAACTTTGTAAATTGCACTCAATATTTCAGGATTCACTTCACCGAAATCCCCTGACAAAAATTGCACACAAAAGTCGCTTCGTCTAAAATTCACGAAACTAGTGACAGGAAAAAACAAGTCGACTAAACTTGTAAGTCGATTGGCGCGGTTGCGAATGTTGCCAGTGTTGCCCTAGTGAAAATATCGAGTGGCATTCCGAAAGGCTTGTTTAGTTTAGATGACACTTATTCTTCTTACTAGTTTATCTTTTGTCTTTGTTTTGCTGTTTAATTCGATTTTAGTGGAATTAGAAAAAAACACGGTTAAAATTTCGATTATGGGCCGTTGATTTTTGGCGCGGCGAGTGTGGAGGGAGGTGGGGGGGAGGTTTGGCTATCTCCCAGTACCATCGCCACCACTCGGAGCCCTATGGTTAAGGAGATATCCATGGTTAAAGTTTTCAGGTTAGAATAAAAATTTCCATAAATCTGCATCGATTTAAGAGGCGCGAAGGGGGGAATTGAAAGGGGGGTACAGGGGCTACCTCACTGTACCATCCCCACCCACGGAACCCCATGGTTATGGAGATATCCATGGTTAATGTTTAAAATTACTATTTAAGCAACAAACTCGACGGAGCTCCGCTGCGCGGGGCTCCTATTTCTGTCTGCAGGGTCTAAAGTAACCTATCCGTGTCGGGGTGCCCTAAGTTCCCGAGCTCGCTTCGCTCGCTCTTGGACTAATTCGCATTTTTTTACCTCACGAAAAACATACAAAAAAACATAAAATTTCCGAGTCTTGAAAATTTGTAAAAAGCTTTCTATTTATGAGTACTACCTACAAAAAAATATGAACTTCCAAATCAACGGCCCATAATAGAAATTTTAGCCAAAAACACTTCCAGCGCAAAAAAAATGGTATATTTATTATACCTACTTTTCAATTTCTTACTTTCTTTTTTTACGATAACCAGCAGTGTTATCAGGTCATGTTTCATCTCTGTTTGGATTCGGGATCTCTGGCCAAGTTTTAAATATAAACCTCATTACATACTATAAAAACTAAGTACATAGTGTCCAGAACGCTGAAAGCTTTAAACAAAAATAAAATAAAATCATAATTAGACAGAACTATGCAAAACTGATCAAAAAGCGACGCTAACTAAATTACTGCACCGTTACAGAGAAAAATGTTACAAGATGAAAAAAAAATGGAAAAATATTCGGTCGACAGCGCTACAGACCACGAGTGCCTCGTTTGAATTCGTGGGCTAGTGACAAAGCGAGTGGACTTGAAAATCTACTGGTTTTATAAAAATATCCCTGTTGGTTTGTTGTGCTGTATTTTTGTAGGGATGTAGGTAACTGTTGTGGGTTAGGAGGCCAAGACAGTGTCTTTAAACTTTTATCTGCCGAACTGGTACATCTGTTTACGTGTTAAAATAGGTTTTTTAAGACGATGGCAGTCGCCAGCGACCTTGAGGATACAAAAAGCGCGTTTCCGAAAATTCAGTAGTTTTTTGTACTTTCCTTAGATCAAAATGTAGATAATTAAATTTTCTTTGAGATGGTGAAAATTTCATTAAAATACGCCCTGCGATTTTGAAGCAATTTTCGTTTTTATGTCCGCTTTAGACATAACTTTACAAATTAATTACTCTATGTTATACGAAAAAGACTCAAAATATTCGTAAATCAAATATATTTTTCGAAAAACTTACGATAAGCCGTTTAGGCGTCATGAATCTCATTTTAAAATCCGCTACTGAGGGGTATCTGCCACTTCAGTTATGCAGTGAGCTGTATCTTTGCTTATGGTAACTTCTTTGGCAATAATACATTATTATTTTGCATCCCGTAAACCCATCGGTCTGTAAGTCATTTTGACTAACATTTATCACACACCCAACTATTTTTTTATCTATCTATCTTTAGATTGTAATAAACTTAAGCATTTCTAGGGTCATTTACCGCTTCCTCAAAACAACAGAACCTCATAACCAAAATACTATCATCAAAAGCAGCAACAATTCCTCTCCCGCCCAAATTCAGGCAACTCCGGAAACTATGCCAGTGCAATATCCAAGAGAAGGCAGAAGAACGCCGGGGTGGAAGTAACGTTCTAATTATTAAATTCCCACCGCCCCCCAGCAGCCCCTACACTTGCCCGGCGCAGGGGGAAAGCTCACGCTCCAAATATTGAGAGCTCAACGCTTGACGATAGGCCAAGTTGCTACTTAATACTAAAAAGTAAAAAGCTGTGACATATTTAGTTTTAGTTTTTGAATTAAAAATGGTAATTAAGGATTGGGTTTTCTGAAATTCTTGTTTGCTGGTTAGGTATATTGATATAAGGTAAGATAAAAACTTTGTTACAAAAAAATACAAGCGACTTCCAAATAAAATAAATGGAACATTAAAAACAACTTCATTTTCGGCAGTCGGTGTTCCTGTTTTTTGTTACTTCATTTTTTGACACCGACTCCCGAAATTGAATTTATTTTTCACTTTGTAATGTTTTTATTTGTAAGAAAGTTTTCATTTTTCACAGTTGAATTGAGAACCTCCTCCTTTTGAAGTCGGTTAAAAAGTATCTAGGTGACCTTTTTAAGTTACAAAGTTATTAAAGTGTCAATAGTTAAATCGCTTCCTAGTCTTTGTTCGAAGTTTACTTTACTTGCCGTCATCAATATTTTTGTTCAAATTTGGTGTTGTAGGCTTTAGATGACCTATTAGTTAATAGATTAGCAATACATACATTCACTCATTCAAGTAATACAACAATCAATCAATCGGGTTTATATTTTTAATTGTAATATTACTTATAAAAACTTCACAAGTCCCACATCTAACCATTCTTCCTCTTTCAGCGAGTCGTGAAAATGAAGGCGACTCCCGCGGCTACCGGTCCGCCGAGGAACAGGCGCGAGAGCTGGCCAGGTCCATCCGACGAGAGGTGGCCAAGCTGGCCGACAAGTGGAACTCTCTGGTGGACCGCTCCGACGCCTGGGGACGGTGCTTGGATGACGCTGTTCAGGTAGGTGTCTGTGTTTATTGTGTTTAGAAGAAAATGCCTGATCGCGGAATGTTTACTTGAATTTGTTAGGGATTATTTTCAAGTAGCTACTTGGCTTTTTATTGTTTTAGTCGATAAGCTATTCTAAGAGGATACTTACTGCATAAAATTAACAAAAAACCTATTCAACATTGGTACGACAATAATACCTGCTATGTGTCTAGCTACTGCAACAGTATAAATCTTTGAAAAAAAAGTACTGAAACTTCAAATCAAAATTATTTGGTTGAAGAAGATTTATTCGTGGTTTGATATATTTAATGGAAAACAAATGTTCTGAAAAGTGGCTACGTTTAAAATTGGGCGTTACGTGTAATCGAAGATTTTACACAAAATGTAAAAGCACGCCATCTATGTTCAAATACTTACAACTGAATCGATCGAAAGCTCATCGAACTTAAATCATGAAAGTAATAACAGATGGCGCTACCATACACTAAATACAATAATCTCAAAGCTATTAATGATCTCATTGAAAGCTGCTAAGCCGGATGTCCGGTTCAGATGAAAGGCACAATACTATGATTTCACTACGGGCTTAGTAGAAACTATACATTGAATGCCGTATCACGTATCGTGTTTACTTTTGTTAGGTCAAAGAACCTATCGGACGTAGGACGAGCCAACAAAAAAATTAATTATTGTTTTCAACTCACACGTATAAAACACTCTAATTTGTTCAATTGAACTTTTTTAATTAGGTGTGATTAAATTAATTGATGGTATCATCATAAGATAAAAAGAACTTTCCGTGGGTGTTTTGTCTTGTTAGGCAGGTACTTATTCACTAATAACAAAATAGCATTGTCCTTATTAACAGTTTGGCTGCCAGACAATAGACACAATAGAAAATGTATTGTTTGAGGGTCACCGGTGACCGATGTGGCAGTCAACCTGTTAAAGTCTTCTGAATTCATCAATCCGCTTAACAAAGAGATGTGATACAAAGATTTTATTAAAACCACATTTATTAGAGCTTTCATTAAGGAAGATAATAATAAGAAATCCAATATAACAAATAACAATAAAGCTTTCGGTACACCTACATAGCTTGATACAACAGAGTTAACCTGTTTCATCATTTAACTGCAGATATTTTAATTGTAACCCAATTAACTTAATTTACTTTTGGATCAATAACTATTAATTTGATAACAGACATCCAAACTATCTAAAACCAGCCTAAATCAATTGATTGATACACAACCGTCACATCAACGTCTTACCTAACAGCTTAAAGCTGCATAATAGTCTGGTACAAAGCAGGAAGCTGCAGTAAGGCAGGAAGCTGCACAATAGCCAGTTAATGCAGGGGCGGCGGCGCGGATCACGGCGCGCGCTCAATGCTCGCGACTCAATCAAGTAGCTAACATGACGTGTAGATGTAGGCGTGGATGGTTGTAGTAACTATTGTAGGTCACATTCCAGGATGCAATAGGTCAGATTTTGATTCGCAAGAGAAAACGAGCATAATTTATCTATAGTTCACATTTTGAGCAAATATGCTCTTAGAAAGGAAGACTTTCCGAAAGATGCTAGAGGGTCTTGACCGTCCGTTCAGTGGTTGTCTGCAATTGACGTAGCCTTAGAATACTTGCCTCTCTTCTTCAAGATATATGATATATGTTATCCCTCTCCCACTAAGCCACTAAGTGCTAGTGGCTTTTGAGATGATAAGATATAGATAAGACTTAGGAGGCATAATCAGCAGATATTTACAAGCAGATATTTTTATTTCTATTAATTCGTAATAAAAATGTATTCGCAGGATCCGTTGAGAGAGAACAATCATTATCATAAAACTCCAATTGTCGTATACATACTCAATTATATTTGTTCCTCTAAACAATCTTAAACAATCAATGTGTCCCTTATTTTTACCCGAATGCAAGGAAAGGTTTATAAACTTTATTCAACTCCATTCACAATACTCTCAGCAACTCTCCCTAACAATCACATCCAGCATACCAACACATCCCAAGGTGCGTTCTTTCGACTTAATTGTCATCAACGGTGTCGGGATGCCCTCACAATGATCTGATAGCAGTACAATGATCTGATTCCATCGGAATGTGGAGTATTTGTGTTCAATGCACTGTTAAACCACTCCCTGCTGATTTCTCTGGTGTATTGAAGCTGCATATATTAGTAATGCTGGCTATGTGACATGTCGAAATTGTTTGTATTGATAAGTTTTGTTGTGTGATGAATTTCATAAAGTAACATCACGCCAGTATTCCCTGAAGAGTTGGGTAGAAGTGCACCTATATAGTCCTCTACAAATATAAATACAAATTAATTGTACAAATTTCATACTGATTTAAATTTCTATATTTGTCACATTGTCTGAGTATTATGAATATTGCTACTTAACGGTTGGGCAATTCGATAAGTATGGTCAATGAATTAGTCCAAGAGCGAGCGAAGCGAGCTCAGGATTAGGGATCCCGACACGGATAGGTTAGGTTAATCACTAGGTCCATAACATATATAACCATTTATTTTGAAGGTGTGGGTGTATTATAGATAGGTGCACCTATGGCAGAGTTTTTATTCCACAGGCGTAATGTTGTGTTATAAAACTCAGTTAAAATCAAACCCACGACTCGTAGTGCACAAGCCAACCCCCGACGCATATCCAAAATAATTCACGGTGTATAGTGTGTATAATTACGAAAACATAAAGCCAATACTTAACTAGAAAATGTTACTTTTCAAATACTTCTGATTTTATTTTTATGGTTCCGATCCCAAAGGGTAAAAACGGGACTCTATTACTAAGACACCACGATCCGTCTGTCTGTCTTTCCGTCTGTCACTAGGCTGTATCTCATGATCCGTGATAGCTAGACAGTTGAAAATTTCACAGATGATGTATTTCTGTTGCTGCTATAACAAATAATACTAAAAACAGAATAAAATAAATATTTAAGTAGGACTCTCATACAAAAAACGTGATTTTTTGCCGTTTTTTGCGATAATGGTACCCTTGGTGCGCGAGTCCGACTCGCACTTGGCCAGTTTTTTGTTAAATGTTTATCTTAATATGAAGGCACAACACGGAAAAAAATAATTGCGATAGTAAGCGAAAAGTTCGCAGTCCCAACAATTTTTTTCAGTGAACATTCATTAGTAAAAGCACTTTATACCTGCTTATTTAGGTATTTATTTATAGTAAATATTGCCGCTAGAAATACACTCAAAAGTAATTAATCACAACTAAAACATCTCCAACAATATAGTATTCCAGCAGCAAAGATTAGCAGCAGTTCTACAATGCTCTACCGACTCTAACTAGAGCTACTCTAGCTAGAGACCGTAGAGCGCCGTAGAGTCGGTTCAACGGCACACGTCACAGTCGACGCATTCGTACAAAAGAGGATCGGCAGAGCGAGTACTTACTGGCTATTGTTCTACGATGTACTCTGTCATTGCATGTTTCAATTAATGTTAGAACTGGCGAAAATTGTTGTGGAAATTAGAGGAAAGTTGTGTTGAAAGAGAATTTTGGAGCAATGGGCTTGTCTTCATGTGACTTAAAGATTAATTCTGAAAAGTGGGCATACTTTATCACCTTTGCGTATTCATTCGAGGAATGTGGACGTGATATTGTGCAGTTATCTGTGCTGTTCAGTAGCCCATTGTTTACCTGATTATAGAAAAGGATAGGAAGGATAGGATAGGTTAGATTAGACACAATGTCTTGATTGTGGCATTAGGTTTGCTCCTATTATGTACATTTATATGATCCTGAAAACTGCAATACTGCGGTAAACCATCAGTATAGCTTTGTCTAATTTGGCAATGTATTCTATAATAATTATGGTATAACTACACATTATTGCAATAAGGCTTTCTTATAAGGATTTCTATTTTTTTTTAATACTTCTTAGCCTATGTTACTCGGGCATAATGTAGCTTTCCATAGTAGTGTAGTTGGAGTGTAGTACTCGGTAGTTTCGGAGCCTATTCGGTACAAAAAAACTAAAAACCTTTCCTCTTTATAATATTGGTATGGTATAGATATCAAAGATTCACTGTTACATCACCATCCAAAGATCTTTCTATAACTTTGTTTGCTAAAGCAGGAATGTTCATTACAAGCCACATTTTTCGCTCGTGTCCTCATCAGTGCAACGTCCCGGATTCGACGCCGGGTCGTGGCGATAAATCACTGAAACTATTTTAATTACGCAGACGTCCATTGGCACTAAGTTCCAGACGGGACTGTATACAAACAAACAAACATTATAGGTATACAAGTAACGATTATTTTGTGTAGCTTTTAAACTGCTACAATTCGGATAGAAGGACTTTTCACGATTGAATTATAAATTGCTCGGAATTGTATTGAGGATTTTGAAAAAACGGGTCTCGATACTTATTAGAAGTATCTATGGAACACCTGGAAAATCGTAACCAATCTTGTTCATAAAATAAATTTCAGATACCTAGGTGCCTACACCAGAAACCACTTGCAATGTTGAAAAAAAAAAACAAAGATATTTATTATTTCAACTAGGCCACCAAGCGGCACTTTTGAACGTTACATTAAAATTAAAATTTACAAGGAAAAAAATTGATTCTACCGTGCATTCGGCAAGTAGCTTGTTATGGAGAAGAATGCACAAGAAAATCCATAATGCACAAGAAACTCTATTGGTGACACAAAATAATCTTTACTATAAGCTAGGTAACTCTAGGTACCAAAAAGCTACTAAAATATGATGATAGGCAATATACTTCTATTTCAAAATTGATTATCATCATAATAATATTTCAGCCCGGTACTTGATAATATTAGACTAAAAGCTCATGTATTTGGAAAGCTGGTAGCAATTACCTATTTATTAAACTATAAATTACGTCAATTACTACTTCAAATTGGTTTCAAAGGAATATGGTCAAACCTACTGCAGGGTATGGAAATAGGAGTCTCCCAAATTACTACCCAGCAAACGCTTCGATCATTTGCATATTCCAAACTAATACATACACATGCATATATAAACTCACGCCTTTTGCGCTTTGTAGTGGGCAGAAACTAAAGAACGCCAGCTGCTATGATCCTTCAATACTCCTTTTGCTTCTAAAAGAAGCATATATCTAATCCTACACGCACGCTGGTAATGAGTACTGGGCACCTAGCCTTTCTGAAGAACATCACCAGTAAGATCCGTGAGTTTCCTTCTAGGACGTCCTCTCCAATCCAATAGGTACCGAACGAACACAGACAATATCATACACTTGCCACTAAAACAAAACAAAAACCCTGCAAAAACAGAAAATCCCTTTCTAAATATATGATAATCATATATAATCCCCCATAGTAAGTTTTGCAACCTTAGATGGCAATGGGAGTCTCCTAATTTACAGCCCTACAAACGCTTCGATCAATCGACTCGACCTATTCTAATCCGGTACCGAACGATCATCATCATATCAGCCGAAAGACTTCCAGCGCATTCCTGCAGCCATCATCCATTTTCTATCAAGAAAAATCTAACCAAAACAGCACGCGAAAACAGAACCTCCCTTTCTAAATCAAAGATAATAATAGATAATCCCACATCGTGAGCTCAAATCACCGAGACTCTACTAGAGCTCGACGGTACAGCACTAATCCGGGTATATCGAGCTGCTTAGCATTTTGTCGATAACAATGCACTGCGGTTCGTTATCGACATCGTTATGCGACCACTTGCGATGAGTGCTAGTGTTGAGACACGGGTGTCGAGAAATTGGGAGGACGTGGTTTTGAGAGGAGAGTGTTCATACGTTCAAAAGGACTCATCTTGGAACAAGAAGTGAATGTATGAATGAAAAGATAGGACGAATCAGATGTATAAGAATTAAATACCGATTTCTGAAGCATTTGGAGTTATGAAACTCTAATGTAGGTATTGCCAAAGTTTGACCGGTTTTTGGACTAAAGCACAGTTTGAACAATTAAATTCTTGAATCAGAAATCGGGCGTAAGCCAGTTTTTGACGCCTACATAAGGTACTCTTTACTCCTCTTTTGAAATCAGGTTGCTTTTTTATTATTTTTGTAAGGCTCGCGTTTGACCACCACCTGATGGTTTCATACAAGTCATGCAATTAGACCACATAAAAACACCTCAACTTCTCTACACGACAACATCAACGAAAACTTAGTTGGCAGTTAGATAGTCCTGTCAATCACAAACCAAACGAACCTGACCTACTTCCCAACCGTCCCTAAACTATCGATATCGACATCAATAATTAAAACAATCCCCTCCCTACATAAAAGATTCAGCGCTCTCGTTAGCAGGATCGGTTCAATCCGTTACAGATTGTCATATTTTTTGTCCTACTCTCTTTGTATTGAACAAATGAGATGGTGATATCCTGGCATATAGCTTGATAAACTGGAGAGATACTAGGTTACTTTTTGTTTTTTTTTGTTTGTAAAAGTTGTTATTATCTGACTGGAAACTCTTTGAATTGTTTGGGCCCAGTAGGTACGTGGCCACGCCAATCCTCTTTCCACTAAAGTTCAAGTGTATCGGCACTTGGGGCACTCCAGCATTTGTATCATATTCTGCACAGCGGCACCACGCTCACAATCTACCAGTAAAGACAAAGTACAAAGGCGTACTTAATGCACAATAAATTATCTACAACGTCAACTGTTGGTGGTTGTAATATTCTGTCTAATCTCCTAGTTTATCCTATTCATCTCCCAATATGGTAATCTAACTGCACACCATTATAAAATATAGCAGCGTCTCGACGATATTAAACAGAGAATTGGCACCGTCCGACACTCCGACATATCCGGAGATGAATGGGATGCCGCGAAGCAATTCAATATGGCTGTAGAAAATTGTGTATAAAAGAATATAAAGTGTTTCTCCTGTGTTGTGTTGTGTTGTATTGTGGTAATAATATCGAACTACTTACATTGGTTATAGCTTTTTAAGGAAGGTTATAGTATCTTGTATTGAAAATGAACAGCAGCAATGAAGTCCTGGGTTTGAATCGTGGGTCGGGCAAAGTGTTATTGAGTTTTACCATCTAGTTTTTTTTATTTTTTTCCCCCTCTAGCTGGCAAAAAGGCTCGACCTCAATTACTTAAGACTTAAACATAAATGGCGAAATGACCATGTACACCAGCAGCATGTGGTGCACCAGCGCCTAAACCTTCAAGGAGTACAGGAGCGAGTGTTATGTTATGTTTTGAAAATGATACTTAAGCCATTAATACGTTACTATCAACCGATGTAGTTACTGACAGCAAAAATTTGTTTCATATGAGGTTCTTACTCTAAAGCTTGATAAGTCCTTCAGTAATACTATTACAATCTGTGGTAATACCACCCTCATTCTAAGCTCGCGATTCTAGAGTTTTTTAGTCAATATTGCTAAACACCACTTTAGTTGGTACCTACTGAATAACATTGCTATTGACGAACTGACATTACACACGTATTAGCTGATATAAACTTCACTCCAACTACAAGCCCACATCAGCCAAAACAATGAAGCCAGTATGAATACCAGAAAGAACAACCAAAAATCGATATTTGAGCCCTCGTTTCCACAACCCTTTCATTCCAGCACAGGAACCCCATCATTCCAATAACTCTACACCAACTCAATATCGGCAACTCTATCTACCCACCTCCCAACATATCGCTCTGTGAATGGGCTTCATTATAAATTCAATCGTATTCTATTTGCGGGCGCTACAGTACGACCACGACTCCACGATATTTCAGCGGTACAGTGCGACCGCTATATTTCAGCCCCTGTATGACGTAAACTTTTTATATGTGAAAAATTGTGTTTGCAGTTTTAAGTGCTCTGCCAATACATGGGTATAAAAATGTCGTTTGGGCGTAGTGCCGAGTTTGATCTAGATTTTGTATTTTTATTTTATAGGGTTTTGATTGCATTTTTTTAATGATAGCTCTCTCTCTCTCTGTTGATTAAAGTTGTTTTTAAGGGGAAGAATGTTGTTTTGATGATGTAAGTCTCAAGGCAGATTCTACTAATCAGGATGAGTTTTACAAGTGTGCATGGATGGCCAAAGCCGAGACTATGATGAAAAACAAAAAACACTCAAAGGACTCACGGGTTTGATTTTGATACAAAACTGAAACGGCACCATTGTTTTTTTTTATTAAATCAATGCTCCTAGCCAGGTGTCAAACCCGTTAATGCTGAAAAAAAAACAAGCTGTACTATTATATAATTCGATACTGTTGCATATTAGTAGATATAGTTTTGTTGTTATTATTTATCCTATTGGATACAATGCTGGGAACTAATGACATACGGCAAACTTAAGGGCCTTACAGCGCTTGAGTGCCGCCAAACGGTTACTTTCTAAAGCATACTCCTTAACAACGGCTAAATTTAAAAAGGTTGGAAAAAAAATTATTATTGATTCATACATTATTTATGAAACATGTTTTTTTAGTGTAACTAATAATTTTGCTTTAAAAAAATAATTAACTACACATCACCTTGCCGTGTCACTTCAAAGTTGTCAAAAGTTTCTGCTTAGTTGGCCGTCCAGTCCAGATTCACAGATGTAGATGGCTCGACGATTCGATTTATATCATATCGACAAGCGATTAAACGAAATTGCAACGTACCTGCGTTCACATGGACGCAATGAGATGCAATTCGACCTATTTGCACTTGAAATTATGTTGTCTATCGACGCAATTTAAATTGCGCCATCAGCAAAATCTCTAATAGAAATACACTTGCCTTTTTACTTCAAAGTTCTAGAATCCCTTTTCCAAAGTAACGCTCAATAAAAAAGATTTCTCACCCTATTCAAAAAATGTCCATCCTAAACAACGACCATTATTAATAAACATGATACAGCTAGGGAGCCTACACGATCAGCACTAACGCTAATGTATGCGCGCTCACGCCGCGTATGCACGCAGTCGCGCGGATTACTGTCGCCATGATTCGAGGATAAGCTGGACATGTCCTATTACCATCATATCCATGGGAAATGAGAATCGTAGGTGGGGATAGAATGGTGGTGGGGCATTTGTTAGGGCATTAATGAAACGTAGTAAGACTAAGAAACTGGTTGGTTTCTTGTCAATATGACTTACCATATGGTATAGTCAACTTGCAAAAAGGATAGAGAACAAGTAAAATTTAAATTTTAAAAAACCCCTGACACTTTATCTTGGGCAAGTACTCCGATTCAAACAGTAAAACGTCCATATCTTTTGAACGGCTCAATCGATCTTCATCAAATATAGCTAAGAGCGCGCCCGATAAATTCACCTTTCAAACAAACTAAATTAAATTCAAATCGTTTTATCTGTTTAGGATTTATGATGCCACATACAGATACACTAACACACACGTCAAACTAAAAACACCCCTCTTTTTCCGTCGGGGGTTAAAACTATGTGTGAGACAAGTGGTTTTATATTAATTTATTTTAACTTCATGCACTAAGGTACAATGGCGGACTTTAGGTCTTAGGAATAAATGATTAATTAAATAAAAATGTTTTTAGACACTGAAGATGACAGATAGTCATTCTTGGCCTGCAATGTTCGAGCAAAGTTTGTAATTTGTTTATCATTAGACAGTTCTGAATAGTTTCCGTCAACGCAGCTCATGGTGACGCAATAGTGTTAAACTATGCACACGTACTGACATACCCGCGGAAACAGTGCCAAATTCAGAGAACAGTTTTGGAATTTTGCCTAACAAATGTCGGATAAGCTCCAATGCAATAGAAAATAAAGCATTGACTTAATGGAAGACATTTTGTCAATACCTGCAATGTAGTCCTCCTTGACAGCCATTTGATTTTACAAGATCCTTTTCATGATTTTTAAACGAACCGCGAAATCTTCAGCATCATCTTAATTTATTTGTCATAGTTTTTATTTTACTTTTCTTGGTGGGCGCAGCATTTCTTCTTCTTTTAGAAATCTCTATCAGCCGCTATCTTTGAAGTCCTTCTAATCTATCCATCATATCTTGGTTTTACCCTACTTTCATGCTTTAAACTTTCCACGCTACATACTCCTTATTTCTTCGTATCTCATCATCTCATGCCCTTATGTCAACCGACTTCCAAGCAATGCAAAGCAAATTCTCTTAAATTTTGCAAAATCTAAATCTACACCCAAAAAAATTCAGACTATCCCAATAATTGACCGTACCCTACCCACCCTACTCTCATCGTGCCTAACTAAACGCGAGCAACCCAGGCGTGCCTTCGCAAGGGAATTTTTTGGACCCACACACACACAGTCGTTGACAGTTTGTGAAAATTGGTCTTAATTGACATACTGTGTTGCAAACGGATTTGTTTGGATGCCTGGGTCTCTGCTGATACTGGGTTATAGACTCTGTAGTGTTGGTAAATTAGAATTTTTGTAGAGGCAAATTCTGAAAAGTGTATACAACATTGTGGTTTTTCTAGGCATGGTCTTTGATTGATTTGGTGTTAATTTTGGTTTGTCCTCGCTCGGTTAAAAATAATTAATCTTTTTGCTTGTAATCCTGCATAGATTATTTTATCTATAATTATGGTTAGGCCTTAGTAAATAAAATTGCCTTTATTTACTGATAAACAAACTAATTACAATATAATCTATAACCAAATAGAAGTAATTATTGCACTTCGGCGTCGTCCATCAGCGCGTGACTTGACGCATAGGCCTCCCCCAGGCTCCTCCATTTGTCACGGTCTCGTGTAACTCTGGTCCACAAGGCACCAGCTATCGCCGCTATATGATCATCCCAGCGATTGCGTTGCCTACCTCTACTTCTCTTTGATCCATCTCTTACTTGCCATTTTGTTATAACCGAAGACCACTTATTTTTCTTATCACGGAGAATATGCCCGGCCCATCTCCATTTCATTATTTTATATGGAATATAGCATCTTTCAGTTTGGTGATCTTCCTAAGATCTTTAGCTCTCTTTTTGTCCCTTCTCCTGAAGTTTCAAATGCCGTAGCATTTGAAACTTCAGGCCTTTTTGACAAGAAGTAATTTTTTGTACGGCTCTGTGAGTCAATGCCCATGTTTGACAGCCGTAAGTTAGGCATCAAAGAATACATATATTAATGAGTTTTCTATTCTATTCTATAAGGTATTGGTAATTTTCACCACTTCTTTGAGTGACCAGTACCTGACCCATGTGCTCGTTATGCGTGTCTCTATCTCTTGTTCCATTTCCCTATTGAACGAAATAAGTTGTCCCAGGTAGATATACGAGTTCACATACTCTATACTTTCTCCGTTTATACTGATGGTCTCTTCAATGCTGTTTGTCATCAGCTTCGTCTTCTCTTTGTTCATTGAAAGTCCCACTTTAATGCTTTAATGCTGGTTAGGCCTTAGAGGTAACTTAATCTATGCAGTTTGAGTTTCTTTTGTCTCTAGTTCACTCTCTCTCTACTCTCTGTCTATCGGACTCGTATCTATCTGTCTGATAATGGCTACTATAGAAGATGGGTTTTATCAGTAGCTCTATAATAAACAGCAATGGGCTTTGCCATATTTAAGTATTTACCACTCTATGTAAAATAGACAGGCCATCATAAATAATTAATAATTTTCGTACGTAACTATTTTTCATGAACAAACAACAGAGTTTACTGCATTCGCAACTGAATCCAACAATAATACAAATCTCTAAATTTATGTAAACACACAAACGAATTTGAACCAATATTTGTGGTTTACCGACTGCATTTATAACGCGAGTAAAATTAATTATTCTTTGACTCCACACCTTCACAATGTCAACCTTATCCCGTTGTATTAAGGATGTTAACAAGTTAGATCGGACTTGGTACACTTTTTCGTAAACGGGCGCCTGCTGAAATGTTATTAAAATAAATCGTTCTGCGGTCTCCGCTTTCTGGGCAATGTTTTTGCCAAAAATATTTGTTATTTTTTTTGTGTTGTTTTTCATTTATTATTTTCATTTGGGCATGATACTTTTCACTATCTGATTTAAAATATAAACGACCTAGATGGCTCCCAGCGAGCGCACGGTCAGTACCACGTTAACATGGGGGAATACTTGTAAGACGTGTATTAACGTATTACATTCTGAATTTCTGACTTAGTACCATAGACTACTTCTATGGTACTAAGTCAGAAATTCAGAATGTTGCTTTCATCAGTGAATTTAATCTGATCAGTACTTCCAGAGTCTACCCCGAAAAACATATTACCATACATTTATTGCCTCTTTATAATATAAGTTTGGATTTCAATGTAGGTAAATCTGAGAAAGAATATTGCTGTGCTCATACGAATGAAAAGACTTTTCTTGACTGTCTAAGTTAAAAACAAATTCTGCAATACTTCAAGTCAATTCTTCATGAAACTACTATATTTATGTAAATAATATAATGACTATGGAGGTAATTATAATAAAAAGCTTATTAGGAAATTGGTGTTTAATCATGTTTCAGTGGGTACCGTACAGAGTAAACACTCAATAAACAGTTCAGCGATATATCGTAAATCAACGGTTTATTACGGCTATAAACTAAACTAACGTGCCGAATAAATACTTAATAACGGCACTATATAATAATCAAAGTCAATAACATTACAGGCAATATTGGTAAAGCTAAACAAATTAGTAATCATGAAGAATAATTAAATAATTGTTAGTTAGGATTCATTACTAGATTTTACGACACCTTAGAGGCAGGCATTTGCTCCGTGTTAAGTATTGTAGTCAGCTGCATCCGGTTGAACAGACCTCAACATAGTTGAAGAAAATACATTTGAAGTTTTTTTTTTTTCATATATATTTTTTTAAATTGGCCTATATTTCCCACTACTGGGCAATGCCTAATTTATATGATATCTAACTTGAAAATTTAGATGCGAAGAATTGCATTGTAAAGATGATAGAAGTCCATCACCGCAATGGGCAAAACTCTAGGACTGTAATTGAAAATGGAAAATCTAGTGACACTGTATCAGAAGTTAGAATACTAATTATGATACATACTTCAGGAGTAGACTTTGATTAGATGGTAATTGCTAATTGTAGATAGACTGGGATCTAAGACTTTCTTTAATAGGAAATGCAGTCGCAGATGTCCGACTGAATATCGTAAGTAAAAAGTCATAATTCGAGGTTTGGCTCTCGCCTATATTCTCCACCAATATTTGACCGATTAAAAAGATATTCCATAAACTGAAAAATAAAGATATATTTTGTGCCTCTTTGTTTTCATTTTTGATGATACTTTAGGTTTAGAAGCACTAGAACTCTCAAAAATGCTCCAAATGGTGCTGTCAGCAAAGGGCTTGTGTACAAATTTGACATACAAATTTAAAAACATAGAAGAACAACATATATAAGTTATCTTATTTATTAAATTTATGGAATATCTTTTAAATTTGTTCAATACTGGGGGATGTAATATGCGATAGCCAAACCTCGATTATGACTTTTTAATAAGGAAATTCACCTCAAAGTCTCTCTGCCCGCATTTGCTCTTAAACGTTGGCATCTAAAGTCCAGTGTCCAATCAAGTTCTGTGCCTTGATTCATATGGACAAAAGTAGAAACTATGTTTTTTGTTACATCTACACTAATAATTATTTTTAAATTAATTTCATTACGGGATCCAAGAATCTTCATTCTTATAAAAACCGCCCTTAAACTCAAAACTTAGTCACAATATGTTTCTCATTGTCACAGTCACACCACTTCTTGAATTGTTACGCCGGGATTCGTCGAACTTTACAGTCTCGGCGATTTTCTGTCACCACTTCTGTCTTTCAGGAGGTGCAGTGTTTAAGTAGGGCTTGTCCCATAAAGGGTCTGGTTTTAGAATATTGACGTCTGCGTGTATTTTAAGAGTAGGATACATAACCCAATAAATAGTAATACGCCTTCAAAGTAAAGCCACACTGTGGTTACAATGTAAGGTCATAATAAACCTGGTACCTTACTAACGCGATTTAAAAGCCTCTAAAATATTTTAACGGCACCACCATTTAGCGATGGCAGAGATTAAAGTTTCGTATGTAGTAAAAGTTTGATATTGCAAACAAAGATATAAAATCTTGTACGCGACCCCTTTTACAGACATAAAATTAATAAGATACATCATGGCTACTTTATGTTGTCTGGTTAATCAAATTGAAGGAGATTTGATATTTTGTGGGTCACATTAATATCTACCTAATAATTGTAAATATAGACTTACGTCTGTTTCGCTCAAGCGAGGACCTCTGCTTGCATAGTCTTTTCCCTACTGTCAATTCGGCTTTCAGTCCAACCTAATGCAGTAGAGTACCAGTGATTTGATGACTACCTGTCTGACCTCCGCAAAACAGTAACTGGGTAATTCGATACCCCTTGTTGATTGTTTGATCTATAGAAAGATATACAGATATACATCATATAATAAAAATCTACATTTCAGGAGATTTTTTTTTAAAAAGTATAAGTTCTTGCTTTGAAACTAAAGCACTTTAAAATCCTTAACCCACTCTGCATTTTTACAAATATCCTATCGTGCAATTTCATTGAGCAACTTAAGCCACTCTTTTAAGTACCTACCAGTCAACAAGATCCAAAAATAAACAGCCCTATATATTAACCAAACACATTCATACATAAGCACCCTATACGTACTGCACATACTTCGCGAATTCCTCTAATGAATGTGTGTCGTTTCTCAATGGGCGCTCAACAGAGGCAGCCAGTAGCGCGCGCGCCGATTTGTGACAGATATATGAGGACGACGGCGCCGGCGCAAGCAAGCGTGCGTGGCTGGACGTTAGGGGTAGGACATATTGACGGAACGGCAAGGAACGAAAAATCGGAACTTTATTTAGTGCAAAAATAAATGAAAAGAGCATGGTAAGAGAGTTAGGAGGAAGACTTATTAAAAGTAAAAGAAAATTGAAATGTAGCGATAATGAAATTATACAAGTTGTACTGCTCCCACGCCAAATAAACTTGCAAGAAGAAACAAAAATACCTAATGATTTCGTACAAGACACGGACAGCAAAAATGTGACGAAGTAGAATTATAAAAAGTTGGATCGAGGCAAATTAAACAACAATGCTTTAGAAAAAACCATTAAAAACCGTCGTGGTTGCAATAAAGAATGAGTTTACGAAATATAATAATGAGCAGGCGTGTCTTTGAGATGCAGGAATCATTAAAGACCCAATGAGACCTTTTAAAGGCAAACATTATTACAAAGTAAATAATTACTTTAGCTAGAGTATTAAACACCAACTCTCTTGACCCAAACCGACACTAACCAACAATTTCAGCAGACGCCAGTGTGCACACATCCTTACTTATTAGAAGTTATGACTTACGACCACTTATCAACTTTGTATGCAACACAACAATGCAGTAACAACATGGGCATGGGAATAATTTTATGCGCCATCGAGTAACGGAAGGCTTCTATTTTGATTGTGATGCTGATGATTTTGAAATTCTGTAAGTGACTAAGGGCCGACTTCTTAATTAACTATTTAAGTTAAAAGGCAATATGGGCAGAGAGCGCCGAATGATTTTTTAAAGTATATGTCATAATTTGAGGTTTGCTCTCGTCTATTTCCTCCTCCAATATTGGAGCAATTTAAAATATATTCCATAAACTGGAAAAGTAAGATATATACTGGTGGCGGTCAAAGGCTGTGTCAAAAACCGAAGAAAAGAAAACAGGAACCGAATTCCGAAATTGAAGTTATTTTTCACTTCGTAATGTTTTTATTTGGAAGTCGGCTGTATTTTTTTGGTTAGATCGTTTTTATCATGTTTTTATCCATGTTTTTTTTTCTCAATTAGCGATGTCTTAATGATTTTGATCTCACAACGTAGTTTTTTTGTTTTGTAAACTTCTGAGGTACGAAAACTTTCGTTTCAACTTGCCTGTCGACAATTTTAATTTGATTTTTAACATCCAATACTAATGTATCCTTTCTCTTATTTACAGGTAAGCCACACTTTTATTAAGACATACTCATAAACACGTAAGTACCGTAGTTTATAGCTTATACCGGTAATGAATTACTGTATACGGCAAATAGTCGGTAAATATTACAACGTCTTCCGTTGCGCGTTCAGTTACCTTGATTTATGTCGTATTGCCTTGTGGGCCTAAAATCAACTTAAAAATACAACCCTGTCTTTGCTGTCGTGCATTTAAAAAACACCCAATAATTAGACTCTATCAAAACCCAACCATCTGAAACTCTGCCCACCCAATAACCTGCGCGGTGTGAACGATCAGGCATCAACATGGCCGTCTAAGCTGGCCATCAGTTACCCTCCTAATAACGTTTTGCATTAATATGTTAATGGCCGCGCAGTGCACACAGTGGGCCATCGTGCGCCATCGGTTGGACAGCGGCCAACGTGCAAATTGCACATTTTTGTGAGGATTTGAATTTTATTGATAACCGTTAGGTACGATAGGTCTGTAGGTCGGTGATTTGTAGATATTTTTATTGTTTTTCTGATAGAAAATAATTTTAAATTGTCCTTTAAGTAGCTGTTTGCCGAGTGGAGGTTAGAAATTTCACCCAATCAGTGTATGCAGAGGTTTTTAAAAAAAAAGTGTTTAGTGCACTTTTTTCACTTTTTCTTAGGAACTTATCTTTCAAAGACAATTTTTTTTTCTATTAGGCCATTTAACGGCTTCCAGTTGCCCATGCCCATTTGCAAATTTGTTTGTTATAGAGAAAAATGGTCAAAAAACTTCTTTCTCTTCAATTATTATCATCCCGATTTTTTTATAACAGGTATAAAATAATCACTCTAAGGAGAACTCATCATATAGATAAATAATGTATTTTCAAATAAGGCATATACAAGTCGAGCACAATGCACCTGAATATTTCAAAGAACTGTGATTGATGCAAGTGTAAGAAGTCTTCTAAGAATTATTAAGTGAAAAATGCTCTGAAGAGAAATGAAAGAAATACTGTCAGGTAAATATTTACATTTCTCCTGAGACTGAACGACTTGTGATGGGTGACGTCACAACTTTTAGTTTCATCACATTTATCTTCTTACGCAACTTATAATGTAATTTATTGTTATTCCTATTGAACATTTTTAAGTCTAAACTATAAAAATCATGTTTTTAATTAAATAGTATTAAAACCTAAGCAGTGAAAATAATGTTCATTCAAATTTTCTTCATATTTATGTCCAGTATCATTCCCACCCAACCCACAGTGCCCTATCAGACGCTCATTATTATCAGTGCCATCGTACGTGGCCCGAACACGGCTGCTGACACGAGCACAAAGTTATTTGATCAACATGCTATATATTACGGAACCACTAATTATTTTAACGGATCGCCGGTAAATTGAATGCTGGGGCACAGATAATATAATACTACGGTAGCTGGGGGTTAGTTAGTGGTTGTAATCTCATCGGTGTAGCGGGCACTGGTGTGAATGATTTAGTAGGTAGGATTTGATTGATAGGACATTCTAATTTATTTGACTTGGTAACCTTTCAGTGAGATTGGTATCTACTCATATCTACTGAAACTAACACCCATATGCTGTCCTTTTGTAGGACGGTCCACTCCGCAAGAATCAGGTTACAACGAAAAGAAAGCTCTTGAGTCCATATCCATAATGTCGTAAATAAATCATTATCTAAGGAGCCTGAGTCAGCTGGAGGAAATGATTTAGCAGTTGACTGAAGTACCTACTCATATTGTAAATACGATTTTTCTTTATACCCAGTTATTTCACCTATTTATAAATATAACATATCATATTTAAAAATGCAATAATCATAAATTCAGTGCTAATCCTTTTCGGATTTACGGAGCCTTTTCAGTAGAGAATAAATAGGAACTTGGAAACAGCTTCCAAAAGAGAAAACGTCGGTCAAAATTACATTTAACTGCATCTTTATATAAACCACGCTTTCGGTTTGGCTCTCAAAACTCGCAAAAGAAAACACCCATTTATTTTCCCATCACTCCCATCAAATCAACAATTTTTCGCAACAATAACAGAAAAAAGCTAACCCAATTTTGTCCCCCGTCCCCGCTTGTTTGTCCTACAGTGCAATGTCATCAGACTACATATTACTCGAGGGCCGGCCGTTTCCATGGCAACCGGTACATTATTGACGTCCCCAGGCAACGCCGGGTAATTTTATACTGATTAATTTGCTAAATTCTGATGGAAATTATATCTAACGTTTTTGGTTCGGTGGGTTTGTAATGTTGAGGTCAAATGGCTACTGATTTGTGGGGCATTTGAGGTACGTAGTAAATTATTATATAACCAAGCTAGGTATCCTAGCGAAAATCTTGTAAGTAAGGCTCAGATTTGAATACTTTAGTATTTTCATCGGCATATGTGGTCTACCTTCAACTGATGATTTTATTGTCCCCAATCTTTACCATCATCATCTTCTTTATTTTTCTCTTCTACTCTCTTAATTTTTTGCTCTGATGGCCATAGGTATGGAAACTCAATTTGTATGTAGTTAATTTTCAAAAGACCTGCAAGAAATGCTTCTTATTCTGCTAAAATGCTTCTTACTAGTCATATTATATTTTCAGCTGAGGGATGCCCCTCAGCTGAAAGACGAGTTTTTGGCCACGGCTTTGCTTACATGAACGATTTTTGACAACTAAAGAAAATGTACCACAGCGATATTGATCAATAAAATGTTATGTCCTTATTCAGGTCATAGCCTACTGCTGTTTCAACTTTCATCCAAATACGATCTACCGTTGCGGCGTGACCTATCAACAAACATCTAGACTTTAAAATTTATAGTATTAGTATCATCACGGTCATTTTACTAGCGTGTTTCCCATACGAGTCACACTAAATTAGGACAGATAAGTCAACCATTCTTTACATATTTCCGTGACATTTCGTCTTATCTTTACAACCGAAAGTATCACTGTGCAACGTGCCTGTTTCCTCATTAACTTTAACTTAATTGCTCCAAACTGATTCGTCACACACTATTTAGTGAACAATAGTGTCATAAAGTGCTATTTGTCGTAACGCCGGATGGTACTTATTTGATGGGACTTTGGTGATTGTGTCCAATGTTGGACGGCATTGTCCTATTGCAACGAAGCCTATAAGGATAGTGATGTTTTGTTACGAAACTCTACTATTAAGGTGGCAGATTTGCAAGCGTGAGAATTCAGTATCGATTCCAATCCCACCCTCTAAACCACACTACCCACATTTAACTGTTTACATGAACGATTAACCCACTCCCTGCAGTTTCCATTAAGCTTAATTTAGCTACACAGTTTAAACTACCGCGGTACGTCCTACGTTTAAGAAAAGTTGCGAAAATATAGTAAATAGAAGCATGCCAGCAAGCCTATTATGTTCTGTCTGCTAAGTTCCCAGTGCTATTTGGAAAATGTCTCACACACCTTCAAGCTATAGTTTCTAGGACTTGCTTTATTAAAACATGGCGGATAAATTAGTTCTTTTTTGCTTACAAACTGGCTTTTCTATTTCACAATAAGACGTATCGTGTAACTATAGAAACATACACAGACCTCAACGCTTACAGTACGACTGAGCGACCCAGACGCGCGACCGGAACGCAATTGTTAACGTCGCGATTGCAACACGGCTCCGATGTCTATATCCATTGCATTAATTTGTTTGTTGCACTGACAAACAAGCTGAATATCAGTTTAAAATATATTTAAATAAATACAGGGTACTTAAACTGAAAATCAGCATCTTGGCGCTATCCCGATTCATTTGCGGTCGGAGTAACATATCTTCTACCGAACTCGTATGACAGTCATTTCAGTCGATTTCAAGTTTTACACTCTTTCTTGTTCACACAGTCCATCAAGGCTAAAACTGAAAATACTTTGACAACATATTTAAACCACTGGGTAAGTTTGTGTTACCAATCAACCACAATTATTTTATCATTCGATCCTATTTGTCATCGAACTGGTCAATTGAACTCGTCTTGCTTGAATGAAATTGTTCCGCATTCGCTTCACGAACTTTTGCCCCTTACAAACATTCCGATTTTATCCCACATAGTTTTCCTTTTTGACCCCGTAAATCCGTATTCATGAATCGTTATAATTTTGTTAAAAAAAATAGCAGGCTAAGTATAAAATAAAGTTTCAGTTTTATATTCAAGGATTGCTGTTTAAAAATCATCGAAGATATATGTAGTATCAACACTGATGAACTTCATTCATTCTTTTGGCGCTACAACCCTTTGTAGTTCTTGGCCCCCTCAACGATCGTCTTCCTCGTTTCTCTCTCCTCAAATTTGCTACTACTAACCTTGCCAACACTTTCTCTCGGGTCTTTTCTGACTCAGAGGCCACTTTGACGGCTGATGAACTTCACACATTACTAATTCACTACCTACCCATGTCACCTTTGACTTTACTTATCTAAGACCACAAGTAAATAAGATCCTACCTTCGTAATTACAATTACTAGCTCACAGTGTTCCTGGCAGCCACTTGATTAACTAATATGCTTCTGATACGTGTGTTAACTGACTGGCATTCAATAAGAGCTCGCCCGGTGATGATTATTTGCTGAAGCGAGTGCGCTGTTCCAGTGATTAATGTGTGAGGTTGGGTTTAGATGGGGGTAGTGGGTAGGACAGTTACTCGACTGGGAACTAGACAAATTGGGAAAATTTATTTGTAATTTCACATAAATGCCATACTGCAAAAAAAAAATCTACGTGGCTCTTCGGGTATAACGTGAAGCGTAATATTGAATAAATATACACTATACTAATGCTGCCTCACAGTTCCTTTCATATGTGTACAGAAATTATTCAGTACTTACCTATACTTCACTTAAAATGGGCAATATATATTGCAAGTTTCGAGCTTACAACAGTTACAACCAAACCAGTCTATAAAATCTTCAACAAACAAACACCAGCAACTATTCTCCTTGCCTACCCCGTCTGCTCCCACACTTACGCCACAATTAATTACTCCACACCTCTAATTAATACTGATTGCCATACCATTTGTACATTTATTGAATCGAGACTTCATTCTATATAACTCTTCATTATTCCGTGGGTTAATTATTGAATTTGGATGGTAAGACATTTGTCCCACCGCCGACGAGGAAACGATTAGCTATCAACAATTTTGTCGCTGAAGACTAAAGACATAGATCCCGTGTCAATTAAAGAGATACATATATTATTAGTTGATCGCTGGCTGTTCACACTGCCCGCCAGAACTCTCTTACCACTAGTTGATCGCAGCGAAAAGAGCTATCAAACGCTCAGCGATGTTTGGTTGGCGTTCAACACATGCCAAGAGACCAACTAACCAACGCGTGCAGGTTTGCGCAGATCTGGGGGGTGACCACAAGCTCTTAGAGTAAGGTTATTTTGAGATCGAGTAAGTGACAGATGTATACAAGTCAGATACATCTGTCCCTTACTCGATCTCAAAATAACCTTACTCTAAGAGCTTGTGGTCACCCCCCTGGCCGCCCCGAGTGAGTGGTGCGAGTAATAGCCCGCCGCACAAGAACACTCGCTTATAGCCGAGCAACAATACTATCGGAACTACACACTCGCTTGTCGCTGCTCGCCAACTCTTATCCAGTTTCTAGCTCTACTCGCTTCTCGCTAATCGTCGGTGGTGGGACAAATGCCTAAAACCGAATTTGTTATGCAGATTGAATCCTGAGTAGCGATTAGTTTACTCTTTAATGAGACTAGTCTTATTTAATCGATCTGCCTAGCTTTTTTCCAACTATGTTCAGATCTAACCGGATGTAGCTGAATACCAGTATTTCCTGGAGCTACTGGATAATCTGACCTCCACAAACCAGTTACTGAGTAACACTATATCCCTTATTGGTAACATTGGTGTAAACTTCTGACTAGCCGTAATGACTGTACAAGGTCTAAAAATGATAAACGGGACCAACGTGCTTTCCAAAGCAGGAGGCGTCTTTATGTGTAATAAATGGCTACTCATCCAGAGACTAACTTTGGTAAGCGGTGCGCCCGTCACTACTTCCTAGTGTCTTACATGAGCAGAAGAAATGGCGCAACAAACTCTCCAGCATTAGCCTCAACAATACTGTCTGTTAAGTTGAAAGAACTGGAATTTATACAATGGCTTGCAGACATAAGCCACATAATGACTTTAGTCTACCGTTATCTAGGCTAGACCACGAAATAATTCTATATGTAGTTGAGGAAACTTCTAGATAGATAATTAGAATACCTCATACTACCCAGCTAATTATTTCACCAAAATATGATATCTTTACAAAACACACTCTTCACAACGTCTCTCGTTTTACAATGTTTTACATTACACTCTATTCATCGGGTCCGAGCGGGCGTACGGCGTTATTTATTTAGCCCGCTCTAAGTGCCACTCAAAACACTGTCTTAATTAACCGAAACTGAGAGATGCTGCAATGGTTCGGGCGTGTGGTAGGTCATAAGCGGTTGCGATTTGGTAGCGGTAGACGCTAATTACCAACGATATAGTAAGCCATGTATTGGTACTGTCTAAACCATGCTTCTTTTGAACCTGAACTGATTTAACGCCATCTTCCCTTGAAAGACTGCTGCAGAAATACTGCAACTAATTTGAGTTACAAGTAAAATTTCAAAATTTAAAAAACCCCCGACACATTTACCTTGCGAAAACACCCCGATTCTAACAGTAAAACGCCCATAACTTTTGAACGTCTGAACCGATTTTATTCAAACATAGCTAAGAACACTTTCAATAAAATCACCTTTCAAACAAAAAAAACTAAATCTTAATCGGTTCATCCGTTTAGGCGCTATGATGCCACAGACAGAAACACAGATACACAACAACACACGTGAAACCACAGAACAGAAAAAACGCATTCTACAATAGAAGTCGCAAGTAGGCGGGACCCGCGTACCCCGAGTTTTGCTTAGTTCCGCATACGTCTGCTGCCCCGCCCACACTACGCACATCATTCTTGTTACAACTGTCACGGTAACAACAAGTAAAATTTCACAATTTAAAAAACCCCCGACGCATTTATCTTGCGAAAACACCCCAATTCAAACAGTAAAATGCCCATAACTTTTGAACGGCTGAACCGATTTTATTCAAACATAGCTAAGAACACTCTCGACAAAATTACCTTTCAAACAAAAAAAACTAAATCGAAATCGGTTCATCCGTTTAGGCGCTATGATGCCACAGACAGAAACACAGATACACAGCAACACACGTGAAACCACAGAACAGAAAAAACGCCCTGTCTTCTCTGTTCTGTGCGTGAAACTTATAACACCCCTCTTTTTCCGGCAGGGGTTAAAAAGAAGGAAAACGGTAACTTTTTTGTAGAAATTAGGCTTATATATCTAACTTGGGCATGTGAATGTTCTTCTACAGTTATAATAAGTTCTTTTATCGGTTTTAAGTTGACTTTATATTTTGTGAAATATCTAAGAGAGTGTGATGTAACTCGCTTCCGCTGCCGCTTCTCACTTTGTCCGCTCCACACTAAGGTTTGCATTTCGCCCGCTGTTCATAAATTCGTAATTAAATACTGAACTACCGGCTTCTCTCGTTACTGTGGCATATATTTAATTTTTCCTCACACTGTAGTCGGAGCTCATTCCATACATTTTACTATGGTTCAAGTTGATGAGTACATGCATTGTCTGATAAAAATGGTAAAAGAAATAAATATCTTTTGATTCTTGTTGTCTGATGAAACTGCTGTTAATACGCATGCAATGTTATACTCTACGAATGTGACCAAGGGTTTACGCAAGGATGACAGAATTTTGTTGGAAATTGTTTTTTTATTATATAAATAAATTGAAATAAAGTTTAATAAATTGAGTTTATATAAACTTTTGTTACACATTTATATCTTCTATAAACTCAAACATCATCTATTATTTTTTATGTCTTCCAAAAACATTTTTTTTTATATATGTAGTTTTTTTTAAATCTCTTCTCTTTTTCTTTACGTGCTTCAAAATCCTACTTTAGCGACTGTCAATCATTCTCTTCTACAGAAATTAAGCCTCTAAATGTGAATGGAAATGCTCACAGCAGTTTCACGTTCTATAATTAATCAATCAATAGCACCTATTAAACAATGATGATTGACTGAGTGACTAGTCATCCATCCTCCACAGTCGACGGCACCACAGCCCGTATCAATTATATCATTACCTAATTGTTAAGTAACTACAGTAGTTGGAGTAATTAACTCTACATTACACTTGCACTCCAGTTACGTTTCAATTGTGTCTACTATAAATCTATTTGTAGTGAAAAGTCGATCAAAACGTGGTTAAGAACTAATTATTATGATAAAGGCCGCAATTCGATTGACGCCTTTGTCTGTTCGTATGCCTATCTGTCTCACTGTATGTCTGCATCGTAACATGCTATGATGGCGCATATCTCCTCATCATTTAAAAATTTCTTAGCTCTTAACCTTTACTTATGATCCAAGTCATCTTATACTGTACAAAAAATTCTGAAGCTCGGTAATGAATATTATCTGTCGAGTACTATTACGATATTCAAATGTGGACCAAACGTCCATAATACAAGCTATACATATACGCTGTCAATACATGTAATGAACATAAACAGATGACTATATTAAAAATAAATGGGTCATACAAGTAGTGATCCCGACTCCGGAATAGAACCGGCGACCGCACAGAAAGCGGATACGTTGCTTTGATATTTGGGCTGTCTGTAGCCCAGTTCCTATATCCGAAAACGGCTTCTACCAAAGTAATACGAAAGGTAGTACGAAAAGATTTGTAGAACAGCAATACAAATTGAAAATCGGTTCAGCCGTTCAAAAGTTATGGGCATTTTACTGTTTGCATCGGGGTGTTTTCGCAAAATATCGTGTCATAATTGCGTGTTCAATAGATTGTCGATCGAAGCGTATCTACTTATAGATAAATTATTAAGCATGCAATAACAAATTGTTGGGGGTTTTTAAATATTTAAATATTTCTTGTTTAATTATTTCTCGAATAAATTTTAAAGTAAATACATAATGTAGTTACTTGGGAACTGGTGCAATACCACAAAATAGGCAGACTATTCCATTAATCGCAGCTTATCACCCACCACACACAGGACTATGATAACTCCTATCACATCACACACAGACGTTCACTTTCCTTATTTAGCCAGTTTGTTGTCTGAAGTAATCTGCTAATTGCTATCAGTGTTGGTCGATCAAGTGTTTGTTATTGGCTTAGTTGGGACATTACTTACATTTAAATGGTTACATTGAGTAATATTGAGGATCGTTTTGATACAAAGGATTTATTTGTTAATCTAGGACAGTACAGGCGGTCGAACCAATCTATTTAAAACTTTTTAACCGACTTACCAAATAGGAGGAGGTTCTATGTTCGACTTTATGTTTTTTTTTTGTGTATGTGCACCGATATCTCCGTCAATTGTGGACCGATTTTGAAAATTCTTTTTTGTTTGGAAGAGTGCGTTTCGAAATTGGTCCCATTTTAATTTGGTGATGGTCTGATAAAGAACTTCGGAGATATACAACAGAACTCTTCAATAAATAAGGGCAAATCTCTCGGGATTGCTGCAATCGCATGTCTGTTTATTGTTTATACCATTTCGTCACATAACATCACGCCTGGACGCTCTAAAGGAGTACGCAGATATCTCATTTCACCGGTTATGTTCAAGTTTCATGTTATTCGGGTTATCTATTCTGGCGTTATAGGGACCTTACTAAACAACTTGCCTATTAGGTAGGTAAAACTAAAAAGGGGAAAAAAACTACCGACTGCCAAATGAAAAACTACAAAGTGAATAATAACTAAATTTTTGGAAGTCGGTGTCCATATCGCAAAAATAGTACCCACGAAAGACACCGACTTCCAAAAATTCAGTTATTTTTCACTTTGTAGTTTTTCATTTGGAAGTCGGTAGTATTTTTTTTGCAAAAAAGTTTTTATTTACATGCCCCGGTGTCTGTGTGTATATGTCATCCAAACTTTGCAGATTTTTGATACATTTGACTTTGACAACACCGGAAATGTTCGATTAAGCTTTAATTTTACACTCACGTTTGTATCTCGTGCCATTGATTTTTTATTTAAAGTTTGTCAAAAAAAACAGTTTTAATACAAGACTGTTTTAACTGAGAATAGGTCATGTTCACCAAATTCGGTTAAATACGTGGTTACCTTGCACCTGTTGTCAAAATTAGAAAGCGTTATAATGTACCTATCTACTAATTAATTCCAATGGCACCCCAACCCTATAAAGCAAAATAGGTTGCCCTATAAAGTAAAATGCTGAATAGGTTGAAAGTAAAAAAACAGTAGCAGTCCTTTCTCGGACGAAGATTTTACATTATAAGTAATTATAAAAATAATACTTACGAGTATAATCTCACAGTTAAATGCACCAAGCTACTTCATCCTCCAATATTATTGTAAAGGCCAAGAATATATTAATAGTCATAATATACGCGGAAAAGGAATATCTTCCGCCTGGCCGATTCGGGAATCCGATCCTAAAGCGCCATTCTACGAACCGACTTACAACTCGGTGCCAAAAACAACTCTATATCAACTCGGTTGGTTTCATAAAACGAGTAGTATAATTTAATTTAAGTGTTTTCTGCAACAAACTATTTTGAGTCGTCTGTAATAATGAAATCTTGAAGTTGACTATTAACTTGAATGTCTTGGCAATCTTGGAATACATAGTTTTCTGGACAAACCTAATTTGACTTAAATTCAAGGCGTCCATTGAGGACTGACGGTAATAATTATATATTTTTATGATAATGACATTTGGGATGTAAGAGATATTTTATAGCTACCAACTGTTTAATATTAGCTAATAAGCACACTATTTCAATATGTTTCAAAGCAATCGCAATGAATGGTTATGTATGATGCAACTTTATCAACTTGCTTGGCTAACAAATTGGATCGGATCATTCAGTCAATATTGGCCTTCACAAGGTTATTGTCGATATTCTTGACTTGTTCCTTTTCTTTATTCCTTCTTTACGTATTAATGGTCTCTAGCAGTTTTGATTGGAAACATGTTCATCCTTCTTATTTCATTTTACCTTTTGTCGTGTGTTAACATGTTCCTTTTCTTCTTTTCGTATTTAATTTCACCGCCTTGATAGTGACATTGTAAACATCTTCATCCTTCGCATCTTTTGTATCTTTTTCCATACATATGTAACTATCTCTATTAGCTATCATCACAGTATCACTTAATTTTTAGCTTTATCATCATCAAAACTTTCAATCGATTATTTGGTCTTCCCCTAATCATATACTCATCCACATTTATCTTTTTTCGCGTTCGATTTTTGCTGAGAGCAGTTGTGTTACATGCGATCGCGCGCGTACCACAGTGTAAAAGTGCTTACGCATCAAAATAACGCCGTCCAGTCGGATGCACCGCAATGACCTAGTTATTGCGTAATGCTGACGGCTGCAGGCGAATATTATTGTTAAGGCGAAGTTAATACTCGATTAACTTCTACAATGAGTTCGAATAAGCAAAAACTCAGCGTAAACTTATCAACAGAGACTGAACATCTGTTGTTCAAGTACTTTTGTGAAGAACAAAGGCAGCGTGAAAAGCTTGAAAAAAACGTAAATGACTTGAAAAGTCAGATAGAAAACCTCCAGCAACAGCTGAAACTTCAAGCGGAGAACCCACCGAAATCAGATACTACAACCGCCCCTGAAACTTCTCCCCTGCCTGTTGAATATACAACGGATGAAGAAGAACTCGCTCGAGAAACAGGATGGATACGGCAAAAAAGCAGGAAGAAAAGAAAATTGAACACCTCGCCCGCCCAACCCACTCTGCATGAACAAGGAAGTGAACATAATAAAGGTAAGGAAAAAACCATTAAAACTCCTTTGCCACCACCTATTGTAGTAGATGGTATCCAGGATTACCAGAAATTCTTTGATTTTTTGTCTGAGAGCCAACCAGCTGACGCGTTCAGCATCAAAATGATGAACGGCGATACAATCAAAGTAAATGCCAAAAACGATGATTCATACAGAGCAATTACAAAGGCCCTCTCTCTCAACAATTGCCTTTGGCACTCGTATGAGAACAAGCAAGAGAGACCAATTAGAGTGATGGCAAAAAAACTGCATTTCACATGCATTCCGGAGAGAATTGTTGAAGATTTGCGTGGCAAAGGCTACAAAATCCTAGAAGCAGTCAACAAATTGAGTTGGAAAACCAAAGCGCCACTCAATATGTTCATGCTAACATTCTCAAACGATGAAGAAACTAGCAAAATTTTTAACATCAAAACTGTATTGGGATGTAATGTGGAAATACAACCGGTAAAATCCACAAAACTGGTACCTCAGTGCAAACGATGCCAGGCTTACGGCCATACGCAAAAGTACTGCTCCAAAGAACCGAGGTGCGTAAAGTGCACAGGCAAACATCTCACGAAGGATTGCAGAAAATCAAAAGAGGAGAAGCCAAAGTGCGTTCACTGTGGAGCGCCACATCCAGCTAACTACAGAGGTTGTATCGTAGCTAAAGAAATCCAGCAGATGAGAAACAAAAAATCGAAAGGCAATAATACTGCCCCTCAACAAAATACACCTAGTGGAAGAGCCGAAGTCCCCACCCAGTACAAACGAAGGCAAAGCACTACAATTAAAAACGTATCTTATGCCCAAGTAGCTACAAGAGGCATAGCCAAGGCGCCTGTGGTTGATATGAACAGTGACAAAAAGTTAGATGAAATCTTAAAGTTAATGTCATCATTCGACGAGAGATTGAAAAAAATTGAAAATAGCAACAAAGCTGCTACTACTAAGCCACAAAAATGAATACTACACTAAGAATTATGGCGTGGAACTCAAATGGGTTACAAAAACATCAGAACGAGTTACAAGGAGTATTAGATATAGAAAAGATTGATGTTTGCCTGATATCAGAAACTCACTTCACAAAGCAATCTCACATTAAGTTTAAAGGGTACAAAGTATACCATGCACTTCACCCAGACAATTCCGCAAGAGGTGGTAGTGCCATTATAGTAAAAGAAAACCTACAGCACTTTGAAGAGTTTAAATACGAAGAGAGGGACATCCAAGCAGTGGCAATTTGTCTACAAACCAAAAAATATCCTCTAACAGTATCTGCCATCTACAGTCCACCACGGTATATGATAAAAAAGGACCACTATATGAACTTTCTAACTCGCTTTAGAACTCGATTTATCTTAGGAGGTGACTTCAATGCTAAAAATACGTATTGGGGCTCAAGACTAACAACTACTAAAGGCAAAGAACTACTAAATGCCATAAAAGAGCTGAAATGTGATGTCATATCAACTGGAAAGCCCACCTACTGGCCAACAGATCAAAATAAAATGCCGGACTTAATAGACTTTTTTATAACCAAGGATCTATCAACTAGTTATATAAAATCGGAACAAAGTTATGACATGAACTCAGATCACTCTGCAATATATCTTGAAATTAGCGAAACCATTTTGTGTAAAGAAAACAGGCCCACTCTTGTTAATAAGTGTACAGACTGGAAGAGCTTCAAGACCAGATTGAATGATCAAATAGACCTTAAAATTCCACTAAAAACACCCGAACATCTAAACGTCGAAGTGGAAAAGTTCATAATGCATATCCAGCAGGCAGCGTGGGAAAATACACCTGACTTCAACAAGAGGACTAAAGGAAATACTTACCCGCTCAGAATCAAGCATCTCATTATGGAGAAAAGAAAACAGAGGAAAACGTGGCATCAATCTAGGTGCCCTGAAGACAAACGAAAATTGAATTGTCTTACAAAAAAAGTAAGAAGACTAATCCAAGACTTTAAAGACGAGTCAACCAAAACCTATCTTCAGAGCCTAAGTAACGACCAAAAGACAGACTACTCTCTTTGGAAGGCTACTAAGCACTTAAAAAGACCGATTACCCAAATACCACCTATCAAATGTGAAAACGGGCAATGGGCAGTAACTAACGAGCAAAAAGCGAAAAGGTTTGCAGAGCACCTAGAAAATATCTTTCAACCAAACGACGTGGAAATCATTGAAAATCACACTTTGCTTAATATGGTGACATCGGAAAATGAAGTTACCATAAAATTAGTAACACCGAGAGAAGTCGCACGAGAAATAAAACACAATATAAGTATAAGAAAATCACCAGGGTACGATTTAATAACAGGAGAAGTACTTCATAACCTACCGAGAAAGGGTCTGGTTAAATTAACGACCCTTATCAATGCCGCATTAAGGCTTAAATATGTACCAGACTTATGGAAGGTGGCTGAAGTAATAATGATAGCTAAGCCAGGTAAACCGGCTCACGAAACATCATCCTATAGGCCTATTTCCTTGCTACCAATAATGTCCAAGCTATTTGAAAAGCTGTTTCTCAGACGACTTAAACCTATAATAGATAGCAAGAACATAATACCAGAGCACCAGTTTGGTTTTCGAGAAAAACACTCTACTATTGATCAAGTACATCGGATCACAAACGTTATAGAAAACGCCCTTGAAGATAAGAAAGTATGTTCTACTGTATTCCTAGACGTGGCGCAAGCGTTTGACAAAGTATGGCATGAAGGCCTTATACATAAATTGAAGAGCTTATTACCGAAGCAATTTTCAGATATATTAGAGTCCTATGTTCTAAACAGAGTCTTTAGAATAAGACAAGAAGACGCCTACTCTGAACTGAAACAAATAAAAGCTGGTGTACCGCAAGGAAGTGTGTTAGGTCCGGTCCTGTACCTACTATACACTTGTGATATTCCTAAATTAGAGCAAAACACGATTGGGACCTTTGCTGATGATACGGCCATAATGGCTGTAGGAAACAGCCACGTAGAAGCAGTAGAAAAGGTTCAAATGGCTGTTAATCTAGTTTATGACTGGACCAAAAAATGGAGGATTAAACTAAATGAATCTAAATCTGTTCACATAGATTTTACCAATAAAAAACACCAGTATTCTCCAGTTTATATTAATAATAAACAAGTCCCATACGAGAATACAGCCAAATATCTCGGTATGACCCTTGACGCAAAGTTACGCTGGAAAGCTCACGTCAAGAAGAAAAAAGAAGAACTCGACTTCCGATTTAAAAGAATGTATTGGCTGCTTGGAAGAAACTCCATGCTGTCTGTGCAAAACAAATTACTGCTATACAAACAAGTCCTGATGCCAGTTTGGACTTATGGTATTCAGCTATGGGGCTGCACCAAACAGAGCAATATATTAATTATACAAAGATTCCAGAACAAAGTGCTAAGGGCAATTGTAAATGCACCGTGGTACATACGAAATGATGACCTCCATCGGGACCTAAAAGTTGAGTTCATCGATAAAGTGATCCAGAAATTTGCAGAAGCTCACGAAAAGAGACTTCATCAGCATGTGAACGTCGAGGCAATCCAGCTTCTCGACCACACAAACATAGTTAGAAGACTAAAAAGAACAAAACCGTTCGAGTTAGTGTTTAGTGTTAGTGAATAGTGTAACGTACGAAAGTGCTACCAAATAAACACAAGAACGAAGTGTATTCGCCTTAATAGAGACAATAAGAAAAGTGCTATTGGACACATTCTTAGTAAAGACAATGTAATAGTTTAGGTTATAATTAAATTACTTATTAGTCTATTTATAAGGCTAGATTGTAATAAGAGTAGGGTCCATCCTATTGATGAACCCTAGAAAAGGCAAAAAAAAAAAAAAAAAAAAAAAAAAAAAAAAAAAAAAAAAAAATCCACATTTATGCTCGATACTTTTCCCAGTCACGCCAGATTAGTTTTTTAATTAGAACACATTCAAAAACATTTTCAGTGCATGAAACTTTGATGAACAATAAATGAATTGCGCAAGTACTGGCGGTCAGTGAACCGAGGTGTGGGCAGGATGTTGCTAAATGGCTCACAATGCCTCCCGCGGGTAATGTGTTCGGTTCCGGGTTGGTGATGAAAGTTATAATAAGCGTACTTGGGTACTTAAAGTCTTGATTGCGTTTTAGCATATTTTCTTCTTAGACACTTGCATATAAGCAGCATAAGATTTTTTGCTTAGTCCTTATTTAGTCCTCATTGTGCGTCTATATTAATTTTGGTAAGATCGATTCATGAAAGTGCGCTATGTTTGAATAAATACACTGTCTTCCGAAATAATCCCAAACATAAAAGCAGCAAAATCAGTTAAGTTATTAATATTAAAAACTTTGATTGGTTTCCTAGTATAAACAGGGACATTGCTATTACAAAGTTATTCTCGGCATATAGTCTAGCTAGAACTATCGTATCCTCTAGCTATCAAATTCCCGACGAGCTCTATTCCACATGTTAAAGTGATTCTTTGGTTTTACCACAAAATAAAAGGTTGTGTAAAAAACTTTTTATCTAAGCAACTGATCTCCACATTCCTTGGCGAATCCTGATTTAAATATCAAAAATATTCTTTATAGTCAGAAAATTATCCATTTCGAGCCCAGACTTTAATCTTGGACATTCAATGAAATCTCACCCTATGCCAATAACTTGCTGAACACTTACCTACTCTAATAAGACACTCTTCCTAACTTCTAAAATTTTCGCTACACAAGGCACAAAATAAGCCGAGACAGCTCCCAGATCATAAACATCAAAAGCTTTACAACTCCTTCGAAAGCTTTCTCACAAGAAAATAAATTGCACGATCATTATTCCCTCATTCGATCCAATCACAGCAGCGGTAGCTTTAGCTCAGGACCTAGCATAATAATAAATATGTAAATTGTTCGCTGGTTGCGTTGCGCGCACGCAAGCCAGTCTCATGGCGCCGGCTTGCCAGGCGCACGCGCACGCCGCGCCGTAAAAACAGAACGAAATAAAAAAAAAAACGTGCAATATTTTTTTTCTGCATTGTTTTGTTTGTGTTTATTTTTTTTGCCTGTGTGTGAGTAGTGCTGTGTGTTTATTTTCGTATAGTGTATTTTTTATCTTCTGATGAGTTTTGAGTGTCATGTCTCGTACTCGTGTTTCTGGACTAAGTGCATTCGACGGTTTCGCTCGAATTGGTTTTGAGTTCGTAATTAATGCCCTTATATACAATGAGCCTTCACCTAATAAAGAGGATTGGCTTGTCGTGGTTGACTTGTTTTGCAATTTACTCAAAAATATTTATGTTGTTTGCAAACAAAATAATTGTTTACAAATAAATAATGATGATCTTGTTTTGATGATTTGACTTATTATTTCATGATTTGACTTGATAAATGGGTCGATAAAACAAAACATTGCATCTTCATCTTTAGTCACGGTCATAGTTTTGTTTACTTTGTGAGAATTCTCAGCTGACAGCCTGACACACAATTTGAATATGAAATTGATTTAATGTCGGGCGAACTTCATCAATCAATTCAACAATGCAGTTCATTGCAATACAGTCATGCCTACGTACTGCACTTTCGCAATACAGCCAAAAATCCAAAGTTAACTTAGTTCGCCTGTTTCCATACAAAAATATTATCTAATTTGTTTATTTGTACATCTTTCATCTGCTGTAATATGATTAAATAAATATTTTAAATGGTTTATGACTAAGAGCTTCCACTCTAAATTTAATGACAGCATCCCCAAAACTATAATATAACTATAATATAATAAGTGTACCTTTCTAAATAAAATAATGGTATCTATACAATAATTAAAGATAATTGTTTAGGACAAATAGTACTACTGCAGTCCCTATCACATACTAAACAATGTATTTTCCTCCATTTAGATCTATCTTTCTTTTACCTAATATAAATTCATCTTCACCACAATCTTTATTATTCATATTTGTCATAGCAGCTCTACATTTCTCAAATATTTCCATATCGTGTTGATACTCAGGGTATTCTGTAACGGGACTGGTTTCCTTGGCCGGTTGCGAGGTGACGTCATCTGCTACCCGCACATATAGACATATATACTGTTATATATAGCTATATATGCAACCTTATGCAAGGAGAGCATGTTATAGTTCTTGGTCCTACGTTTGATAAAATATGGTAGTGTAGTTATTAGCTTTCAGGTTATTTCGTAAAAATTTCTACGGCATTTACTTTATCATTGGACTACAGATTTAGGTCTTCCGAAAAAAGTAAATCTTTTATGAAATCGGAAATGATGTAAGTGGTATTTTAGCCAGATCAGATTTGTCCATTACAATGTGACTTTTGGTTTAAAATATCTTAATCCTACTAGTGTATAATTTTGTGTCTTCGGCATGACCTTCCCAAGCATCATTCATCTCTTCCCATTATCCATTTTTATTCCATACTTCTTAAATAGTTGTCATCTCAGCAGTCAGTCTCAGTAGTCACTCTCAGTAGTCACTCTCTTTCTAAACTTACCAACATTAATTTACCATCAATCGTCTCGTTGCGTTGGAGATTCATGAGCTTCCTAAGCAAGGGCAATAATAAATATTCCATGTATAATTTGTACATCTTTTAGCAGCACCTTTGATCCTTCCTTAGTTTCATCATAAACTTAAATAGAAACAAGTAAGTACAACACATTGACTATCTATTACAACACTCATTTCTGGATAGACTGGCGATAAGCCAATCATAGATAATGCATGTACAATATAGTTAATATTATCTGGTATATGAAACGTGCTCTCGTTATAATTTTAATGGATGTAACAGATCTTGTACACGCAAGACTTAAAACTGTCAGACATTTTTTTGCTTGTAATGGAAATACTGAGTACGAAATTTTCCGTGCGACTGTAAGGACCAAAATAAATGTTAGATTGCCTAGAAAGTAGAAACATAACTATGTATTGTGATGGTATATAATCGAGATAGCAAACGATGAATTAATTGTTTGAAGGATTACGTGGCTAGAAAGAAAATGACGATAGAATATAGATGTATGGCAAAAGAAGACATGCAGCGCCGACCCGTAACATAATATTATCAAAAGAGGAGGAGAATGATGTGCTATGAATAGGAGTGTATTTATTAGACCTATTTGCACTGACTACCATAGACATAGATGGATCAGTCCCAAAACCCAAAAAGTTAAAGGTTTACTCTTCCTGTAAATAAATCTTGATTAGCCCAGAGGCTTCGAAATCTGCGATTGTTCAACCTTTATTATCTAGTTATTTACGATTTCCTCTTTAAGGAATTTCTTGTGCGTTCTTCTCCATAACAATCTACTTTCCGAATGCACGGTAGAATCATTTTTTATTACTTGTAAATTTTAATTTTAATTTATGTGACGTTCAAAAGTGCCGTTTATTGAAAACAATATAATTATAACGGGAAATTTAACGCGATAATTTCGATTGTTTGTTTACCTATTTTATTTTTTATATTGTTTTCAATTATGAAACGCGAAAGTTTTAATGCCGTTTATTGGCCTAATTGAATAAATATATTTGACTTTGAAAATCATAATCGGTTCCGTGAAAAGTGCAACCTCATCAGCTTCTACCGAATATTTCAAAAAATATACACGTTTATGAAAATAGAAACCCAATATTCATAGTAATTAATGGCTTACTAACCGCCACAGAGCCTGCATTCGGACCAAGCCACAGACATAAATCTAACTAGATAGCGCAAGTGCCCTCCATTTGTATGAAAACCAAGTGTTTCCATTGTCTCCCTCATATTTTTTGTAAAGTTTTTACTCTGTATCTTCTCCGTCTTCCACCTCACCACTTTCCGTTACTCGGGGTCGGCTTTCCTGGTCATGAGGTGCCCCATTCGTTCTACTGATAAGCATCATTAGTAGACACCGCATTTCTTCATGTCCTTTTGGACAATCGTCATTCAAGACGTCAGCGGTCACCTCACCATCTCTTTTGTTTCTGATCACGATGTGGTCATCGGGTCCGAACATCGAACCCGACCCTACCATCGAAGTCTGGATTCGGTTATTTTTTTTATAATTAGGCATTTTTCTATATTACGGTTTATTACCCGTACCAATAACGCTAAATGAAACCACTCAAAGTTAGGGCATTGCTCTCACTTTTACTCCCTTTTTCAACACGCAAGGTAGGTACATAAATTCGGGTGATCTAGTTAGATTTATGCCTGTAGTCCCAGCGGTGTAAAATACTCAGGTGCCGCTAATTATCACGATTTGACGCTATTGTATAGCCTAGCCGGCAGCTTGCAATGTTTTGTTCTATCTATGATTGTTATGTCTGCCTATCTGGGTTCCGCTAGCTGTTCATGATTTTGTTTTACAAGATAATTGTTACAGTACCTTTTACACGTATTTACACCTAACACTAATCTGCCCAAAATCATCAAAGACATGAAAACTCGCACGTTTTAACGACAATAGGTGCTTTTCCACAATATTTATAGTATTTTATATAAGATCATCTGTGTGATACATTAAAGAATGAATGAACTATTCACCATACTGCGGAAGTTATAAGAATCTAGTGCATGATACGGGTAGTTTTACATTTAGCACTTTTAGACTAGCTTCCCGGATCCTCTGTCCTCAAGGGTCAGTGGTATTATAAAGGGCCTTTGTATGTTTAAGTCAGTCATCCGTGGAGTTCCTAATATCGAAATTAAAGCTTGCTAGAACATGAAATAACATCCGAATGCCTTTTGCATATTCCGGCATATCTTAAGCAATAATGCGATCATCTGTGTTTGGTATTAGCAAAGTACACTGACCTATGAAAAATCATGATGTTGGAAATAATGACGAAACGGCAGAACAGTACCGTCCCGCTGACTCATGATTTAGTTACTGCCGCTATATATAGTAGAACACAAACATACACTTATTCACACGTAATTTTAAAATATTGTACTCGTTTAGAACAATGGCAGAAACGGAGTGATTCCTTGTGTAATCTGTGGGTACTAGTAGTGTTATGGTATGGCTACTTTTTACTTTCTCTGGAGGAACTTTAGAGACAAAACCAGTCAGCCGATCAGATAATTTGAATCCTCTCTTTAACTCGCGTATTGAACCGATGGCTTTACAATTAGGAACCACGTTTGTGAATACTAGACAAAAAATACAGATATTTAATTTCAACAAAACTCGGAAGAAGCCATAAATAATCCAGAAAAGTAATAAAAATGAAAATAAAAGACCACAAATTAATTTTATGGCCTTATTATTTTATGACAAGGATGTTTGACATTTAATTTAATCAGTGTTGCCAGCCCGCATACGAAATACGCTACTTTAGCGCCATCTATATTCAGGGCGCGTAGGATTCAATACTGAACGCGATTTTCACTGGTTTCGAGAGAAATTCACTTTCTGCGCCATTTATCCGGCATTCGTCCTGTTTAACAGACTCTAACCGAAAAAGTGTTATTTCGAGTCGAAAATGGAGGTCGTTATTTCTATGGATCGTTGAAGTGTGGAAGAAAGATTAGGGATTACTGTAAAATGTGTGCCTTGTTTTTGCTTAGCCGAAGTGAGAATGTAGGTCTAAGAGATTAATTTAATTTGAACAATCAGGTTACTTTATTTTAATCCCCAGCTTAACTGGTAGAGGGCTAGACACACAATATGTAAAATACTTTTTAATCATGACAGTTATGATGGAAATATCATTTCATTGACTATGTTGTATTAATTATTTTTCAGAGCATACCCAATTTTACACGAGCCTTACATTTTTAACTTGACCAAGAATTTTTACATCGACAGAATATGTTTATCACGAACGAAGCATAATAATGAATATTAATATTTAACATTCCACATTTAAAAATTGTTGCCAGAGCAAAAATAATCCTGAAATTGCCACCCTCCATGCCCTTAATTGTACGGTATCTTTTTTTTAGCGGCAGGAGATCGTCGACCTCAATAAAAAAGTCGTTAAGAGGCTCGGTTGTATCTTTTAAAAGCAGATTTTGTGAGCATAACTTGCATCTTGTATGAAAAGAATCACTTTTTGGTGTGCTAGAGCTGTTACAGTATTCAGAATACATATGTTTTCTTCGCTTCGGGAGCGATACCTCGATTTTATGCGTCTTTTAAGTGGAACGGAATGTTGGAATCCCGTCTTGTCACGGCCCATTTTGCATCCTAAAAGAAAGATATGATTATGATCTCAAAATTATATAATTGCTTAAAATGAAGTCTTGTTTCCTGCGAATGAAGCTACTAGCTAGTCAAATGAGCTGTAAATTATTCTGTTGGAAACTACAGACCCATAATTTTGTCGTCCAACAAGCACTTCTTCGATATCTATCTAGTTCTTTTCATCCCACACAAGTTGGGCTTAACTGGAAGGAATGTAGTCTTTACAGCCGATGGGCTAACGACCTGCAACTACTTGTGTCCAATTGTGGTCTTTTAAACTATCATTTGTCTGATATACGGCTTGAACTGTGTTTAAACTTAAGTCGATTGTTGGAGCAATTTCTTGCGAGATGGGTGGGCTGTCTTTGGCAAACTTTATGATGATGTTATATCAAGCTAGTGTTGATCCTATGATCTCAGAGTATTTTAGTAAGAGAAACCTTCTTAAGCAGAATCTAAAATAGTGCTTTAGAAATCAACGTGTTCTTCCTCTATTCACTTGTCATCGTATTCATAACAGATTGTGTTGTTATTATCACTCCCTGGTATGCTGTGCATTTACAACTATATATCTATGCTAGTGTAGGCTTGAGTCTTAACACATAACTAGCTTAATCTTGAGTGTTAACTTCTAACAAACCCTTCGGGGAATATAAGCATCATGTTTTGTTTGCCATCCTTTAGCAAAAACAACTTATTCTTACTCCCTGCCCAACTTTCCCAAATTCTAATACATTTCCAAAGCATGAAGTGGCTAAATCCGGGTATTTGCCAAAGTTTTCGCAAGAACTTAATAAGTCCATAGCAAGTTTCGCAAATTGTGGCCCAACTTAGAACGGAAGGCGACCAGCCCGATATTGTTTAGTCAAGTGCATGATCTGGAAATAGCAGGCCTACCTGGAAACGTGTCTAGAGACCATTCAACGACATACTAGCTAATGCTAGGATATTGTGTAGTTCGATTGTGTTGGCGGATATTATTGGGTTTGGTTTCAGAATGGGTCTCAAAGTGATAGCTTAAAGTGCTTTGTATGAAATAGAACTGAGTAACTATAGAAGTATTTTTTTAATTGCAATGCTTGTTAGATACTATAAATAGTTAAAATTGTAGGAGGTAATTACTCTAATAAAATTAGACAAGATTTTTTTAACTGATGGAAACTACAATACAAGTTACAAATGATTGCGATAGGCAAAGAATTTTGCGCCGAAAAAATGCACGATTTCTGTGGGCCTATCCGTTGGAGTTGAAGCAAAGTCGCGGAAAAAGGTAGTTCATGAATAAACTCTCCAGCTGCTTGAAAGAAGACCCGAGTTCATAAGTGCGATATTTTGATCACTTTATTTGGTAGAACTGGTAAAACACTGGTACTCAGCTGTATCCGGTTAGACTGGAAGCCGACGCCAACAACAATTGGGAAAAGGTTCGGCAGATAATATATGGTAGAACTGGTAGATTAAAACTATCTTTGTACTATAACATAGCCATTGTTCATTGTAAACGATCATGTTTAACTAGGTACAGTCTCCTTATAATTTGTCATTCAATGTTTAACATTTTTGCCTTTAACAGACTTCTCTCTCATCTTTTACTTGATGATCTCATTTAATTCACTGATAATCGTCCGTCATCATCCTTCATATGTCATTTCCAATACTAGACTTCTAAAGGACATAAAAATGAACCTCGTACTTACATATGTAAGACCCTACCAAAGATAAGCATAAGAGCATACTCAGAAACACGATAGGCAACGTAATATTCTTATCTTCCCTTAGCACATGTTCTATCTCCTCTGTAATTTATCTCTGATTGGAGATCGGAATGATAACCTTGAGGTTGGAAGGAGCTAAGATCAATGCTCATTAGTTCAAAGTTTATTCAAGGATTTCTCCTAGTGATACTAGCGAATTCTGTAATTGATGCGTATGTAAGGACCAAATTCATTGATCAAAGTTGTCGATAGAAGTTCTGTGGATAAAAATTGTTTAAATCTACAGGCCATGGCGGATAGGCGATAGGAGCGAAGCCAAGGGAGAGAAAGCTAGTGTTATAAGATAACATTAATGCCGCCATGTATCTTTTTGCAACAAGTCTAAATAAATAAATAAAAACTTGTCAAAATAGCCTTCCTAATGAAACCAATTAATGAAATAAAACAAATAATAGAATAATGATGATGTTATTAATCAATGGATGCTTTGTTTTGGTTATAGCCATTTTATACAGTATCCAAACCATTTATTCATTTCTAGTAAGCAAAAAATATACTCAAAGTTTCATCAACTTCTGACTCACTGTCAAGTCTAGGACCACAAACCGTAATAAACTTACTGGCTTAAACCGTCAATACGTAACTAAGTTAACTGTCACTTCGGACAAGTATTGGAAAACTGCCAAACGTTCATCACGCTTTGATTCGATAACGGACTGAGGCAACCAATCGATTCCTGATTCAACAGCAGCTTTATCAATGATTTTAAATGCTTCAATTGGATCTCGTTATATCGATTCATTTGGTTGACTTTACTATTCTGGTATATCGGAAAAAATATTGTAGTTAGATCGTTACTTTCAGATAATCTCCAAAAACACAGAATTTCACCTCACTAAAATATTATTTGTTTAGACACAGAACAGAAATTAGAAGTTTAGATAGGTAGTGTTGGGATTTTAATTTCATTTTATCGGCCTTTTAGGTATACAAACACATCTGGTCTCATTGACACCTAAAATATTTTTTATCATGCATTTAAAAACAGATTGTTTGAACCTCTAGAACCTTTCATGTCATAAAATACTCAATCAAAACCCAGCACACAAACGTGGCTCGCTAACAAATCATTAACTACTGAATGCAAGCAGTCTTTAAACCCGCATTCGCGCGTAACAGCGTAAGACAACACACCTCCACCATAACGTTACTCTAATCCTTTATCATCGCTTAAATCACTACCAACGTATTTATTGCCTTCAAATGCTTTTACTTCACACTTCAAAGGATTTGAAGTTTACCTTCCAACATGTATTTTGTGTATATGTTCATATATGTCGGCATTCCTCGAGTCTAAATCAGTACCGTCTCGCGGTGTTACGAGCTATGCAAAAAGGACAGGAGTGTCTAGAGTCTTTGCTCACGGCTTAGCAGCAGGATGACTGTGTTTGTGAGTGACTGTTACCTGAGTGATTGTGGAGTGAGCTTTTGAACATTGCTAATATAACAGTTGATTTATCTCTGAGTGATTCGAAATCACAGACATTAATTTGTTCTAATATATTAAAGAGTCTGGTAGGATTATTAATTATCACTTCCATGTCTATAGCATTCAATATATCAAAGCTTTTTGCGACTCGTCTTGCTTATAAAAACCTCCACATACTTTTTCTAATAGAACCAGTCTAACATCCTAAACAAATTCAATTCTATCACCACTTCTTAAAATGTCTTCACTAACATTATAATCAACAGGTGGCATCTTTCCTTCAAAAAACTCATCACCATATCTTCAGCAAATCTCGAAATCCTCATGGCTTTTCACATTCCTCTTTAATCTAAGGATCTGTAGCCATCGCCAGGCTAAGAATAGCCAAGTGGATCCGGCGACGGCTCACTGAAGCATAACGAATTATGATATTTATGAACTGTCCTGAAAATCCAGCCTTTAAGCACAGGATGGAGACGAGACAGAATTAATTATTACCGTACATGCTTCTTGATTTGATTGATGATGGTCTTATAAAGTCTTAATGCCAATTTTCGGAGTGCATTGCACTGCATATACCGAAAGACCAAAACTTTTCGCAACTGGTTCAAAAGCTATGAACATTTTTGGGGGCAAAATTAACATAGGTTCTTGACCTGTTCGTCTTGTATAATTAATATGTATTAGATGACTAATCCGAATCAATGCAATTTCGTCTGGGGGTCAAAATTATTAGTCGACGACATTGAATTAAAAACTTGACTTGTCTCGCAAGCTTCGTAATTATTAATATATCATTTTTAACAGAGAAAAAACCTATTAGGAAATGGCAAATTAAACCCACCAAAGAATAAGTGAGTGACCACAATGGACGATAAATGACCTAAAGATATATTTATAAATAGTGAAGTGTTTTTTGAGTGTTAGTGATATAAATAATGAAGATGCATCTGCAAACGGATCTGTCTTGCGAGATCCCTTACAAAGGATGTGAGGAGAAGGTACAAATCTCCCAGGAGGCGGAGATGCTGTACTATGAGCTCATCAGGGCGCTGGAGGAAGAGGAAACGGTGAGGATAATGTAGATAACTTGGATATACTTTTAAAGATTCCTTTACGGATTGACTAACCTTATGTCTGATTTTGATAAGACATAAGGTAAGGTACCCTTTATCTAATAATAACTAACATTGTTACTGCTTTAGAACAGTAACAGAAAGTGTAAAATAATAAAATCAATGTTTTAGCAAAATACCAGCTATGTATTGGGACTAATCTTACTTTCTAACAGTATGTTAGGCACTTATCCTGGGTTTTTTTACTTTATAGCTAGCTTATTAACAATTTTAACTACAGGTCGTTTTCAGGGTTATCCTCATGGAATCGAAATTTATAACATGACCTTAATTTCGTTAGACCACACTAAAATATTTATCAGAATCCTCTAGCCAAGATTAAATAAAGAATTATCAAACAGATGGTTTTCAATCAGTCTCGCCAATTTATCCAAATCCGTCTACATCATAAATCAGTAGGTTTATATCGTATGTCGCAATAAATTCAAGAGTCACCACATTATTTATACCAGGCCGTTAAGTATTAAGTGTAGTCCTTTTTCTTTTTGGTCCAAAAGAGGATTAATATCGCGCACAAAATCTTCGAAAGATTTATGAGAAACCTGTTGATAATTGGGCTGTACGACATCTTCTGATAAGAGATTTGTCTCAGATTTGATGGCAACCACATTGTGGTAAAATTTTTCTTGCTGTTATAGGAACCGTTGGGATTATTGTAAAAAAAATATTTATTGCTTTTATTGTGGAATACAGTAAGTGTAGTTTTATTATAGCGGTGCATTTATTGTGGTCAGTTTCCCATTCACTACATTATTTTATTAATGTAATATTTTCACTGTAGTTTATATTTTTAGCTTTGAATTAGGTATTGTGGTCAGAATTATTATATATATTGACGTTTCCCATTTTGAGGCGCTCGTAGCTAAATAATAACAGCCGCATGGGTCGATCTTCAAAGTTAAGCAACGAAATCAGTCCGTGGCTGGGTGACCATTTCAAAATAGCGAGTTTCCTCCGTGCCTCGGAAAGCACGTTAAGCCGTTGGTACCGGCTGTCATTTGAAGATCTTTGATAGTCGTTACGGGTAGTCAGAAGCTTGAGATCTGACACTAGTCTTGCCAAGGGGTATCGTGTTACCCAGTTATTGGGTTGTGGAGGTCAGATAGGCAGTCGCTCCATGTAAACCACTGGTACTCAGCTAAACCCGGTAAGACTGGAAGCCGACCCCAACAACAATTGGGAAAAGGCTAGGCAGATGATGATGACGTTTCCCATTTTCTTAAACAAAATTAGTCATGGGTTTTGCCTTGTGTTATTGTTTTCATTTAATAAATATTTTCCTATTCATATCACAAAATTGAACATACCTACTTATTATATTCAATCTGCGACAGCAAACTGACCACATTCTATATAATTTTGTCCTATTAATGGATGATGATACATCTTGTTTAGAAACTCCCATGGGTTCAAGCATTATGATTCATATCAGTGCGACCACATTAGGGCGCTGTAATCTTGTATTTGCAGCCACAACATGTGCCATGCTCGTAATTAGTAATGTATTCATTGATTTGCTTTATTCAATTCTAATTATGTTTGATGGAATTAATTAATTTTACATGCATGCTTGCAGTGTTTGTTGATGGACTGGTAAAAATGTTTCTAGATATTTTTATTAGTGGATTATGTGACTAATTTATAGGATTGTGTGAACTCTGTATTTGACTATTAGTATTGTTGGTCCTTAGAGAAATCATCAGTTTTCATTAGCTTGTAATTAAATCTTATTCAAGCTTTTATTCCGTTTCGTTCACCGAAATTCTGATCGGCTTATAACAAAAGGTACCAAATAATTTTTTCAAGTCTCTGTCATTTCAATCCCCTTAGGTCTGACTTAATATCTTCAGTGAAGCTTTTTAATTAAGATGTCTATTATTTTATTTTAAGATTTAATTCTTTATTTCATTTATCCTCGCACTGGAACGCCTTGCATCAATTACACCAATGGAGTACATACTTCTAATAAACTAACCATAAGTCCAGGTTTCCTCACGATGTTTTCCTTCACCGTTATCAGCGATGTCCAAGATAAACTCAGAAAGTACATATGAATTGAAATAGTCACATTGGTACTTGCCCGAATTTGAAACCACAACCTCAAGCACGAGAGGCGAAGTATTACACTTTTTTTTTTGGGGTGGGCAATCATTCAATGACTTCAACCGCTCTGGGAGTAGGCTACCACGACAGATAGATAGATAAACGATCTAAAGTAATGTTTGTTTATCTGCTGATCTTTTGTAGTCAACTCCAGTTAATCTAGAAGTCGAATAGCCTAAGATTACGTATATTAAAACGCCTATTCCACCACTAATCTGCTGTGGATCAACATATGAACCACCAGTAACACATACTTAGCCACTAATTTAATGTTGATCAACACATCCTTTGACTACTGTATACTTTGAACCACATATATAATAATAAACGGTCACCCATGTATGGTTGTAACGTGGTCACCCATGTGAGTCGGGCGGTACCTTGCGAATACGTTCCGCAAGTGTATCCAGGTCATTCACACCAAAATTATGCATACATAACGAGATTTGTCTGTCGGTTTAGTCACTGTAAAGGGAGGCAGAAGTCCTACTTCAAACAATTCGACTTGAGGCTTGCAATAACGAGGATACAAGATTCTAGAAAAAGTGAATTTCTATCACCAAAGGAATTTTTTTTATTGTTCGCTCTTGTTGATCGAATATAATTTTGTCGAGAGTCTATAAGTACTTATAGGACTGCAGTAATAATACATCTTAGATATAACATAAGATTTTTAAACGTCACATTTTTACTTGCCCGGATTTGAACCCACGAGGCGAGGTGATTTGGCGAGGTCGTGGGTCAAGCAACTGGGCCACCCAAGACACTGCATATTTCACTTTTATCAATTACGAAGCATACAATACATTATATTCCTCAAAAATTCCCCGACTCCATTTAACGTCACTCAAGGACAGACGAGGTATTTCGTAGGGGACATGTTTGGGCTTACTCATGTGCATTATTTCGGTTATGCTTGACTAGCTTCAAACACGACTGGAGCCCTAATTTGTAAGCTAATGTGAGGAATCAATGTCAAGCTGAAGCTTTGACGTAAACGACAATTTTATTGCTGGAGGGGTTAGACAAGGATGTACCTTTAGTCCAGCCAAACTTTGCCAGCTATATTTGTGGGTAGAGAACCATAAGGAGTAATCCATTGTCCGAGCTGTTTGCTGAAAACTTCCAAATGGAAATCCCAATTTCACTTTGCCAGACCCGAGGACCGCAGTTCGTTTTTCAGCAGATTGTTTCTGAAATACAGAGTAATCAAATCAATGTGTTGCGTGACTGAATTTTAAGTGATAGAGTACCTAAATTCAGAATTAATTGTGAATGCAACTATCATGGACTGTTTTAAAGCTATTGCAATCTAAAGTCGTGTTCGTTATCTCTCAGACAGATAGGCTCTAATAAATCTATCAATCTGACTGCAGGGTTGTTGCATTCAAATATAATAAATATTTCTAGTAAGCTGGCAACTTGCAGTGCAAGTGTAACATAATGTGTATTATTGTTTGATTAAAAAGAGTATCTGTGGAGTTTCTTACGTTATTCTACATAGAGATCTACGCTACGCTTTGGTACTTGCAACTAGCTTCATCTTTCTGACTGACTGACTCTTTGGCAATTCTAAGGCGCGTGTAACTGCTTTAATTGACAGAAATGTTCACATTTTTTTCTTCTAGAACAACACTTTCACTTCACTAGTCTTTCTTTTGTTCGACTTCTTATCTCTTTATTTATAATCCGACACTTCTGTCTCTAATCTTCTTGTTCATTGGTAGCAGTTTATTTATTTAGTTTTATCTCAACTTTATGTTTGCAGAGCTTAGTCCGGAGTTCGATTCCTTGTCTAAATATTATCGATACAGTATTCAAGTGTTCCTCTGTTTGATTTTGATGTCTTCTGTACATGTTAGTTATGGTAATCAGTGTCTAAGTCGGTTGAGTGGGTGGGTGTTTTTAAATAGGTGTTTAATGTTGTTCTATGTTTGGTTTATCAGAAAAAAGGATGCTTTGCACATAAGTTTATAATGTTGATAAAGAAAATGCATGTCTGGTTAGTAACGGTATACTAATGTTATATTATCTGTGGTAATGGTAAATCCCGATGACCTGGTGAAGGTTGCGGAGATCCTGTAGCGACGCTTGGGGGAGGCCTATGTCCAGCAGTGGACGTCTTTCGGCTGATATGATGTAAGGTATAGTCATATGAGTAACTTGTAGCGTAAAATAAAGTTGCAGTCTTTAGAGATATACATGTAGATTAACAGCTTTTCTAGCTTGTCATCCTGGCAAGTTTGAACAGTTAATTAATCAACTTAAGATTCACTCAACACGTCAATGATAAAATCATATCAATCAAAAATAAAACACATTACGACTTGCTCGGATTTTGCTAGTTCAACCTTAACCACTGAGCCATCACAGTCAAGACCATTCGTTAAGTTAAATACCTACCATTACTGCTACAAAGAGTCTTTCACCAAACTCTTTGACAATCTAGACTGGTGCCAGCGATAATGAGGGCTTCGTTTTAATCCAATAAGCTGATTTACTGATCATAATGAGTCCTGTGAATATGGAGAAACTTTTCTCTTTGTGGAGCTTCATTTTCATGATTTAAAAGATTTTTGAAAATAGGTATTGTGTCGCAATTTATGCTTTTCATTAAATAATGGACCTGGTTCACTATTACGAATGCAAACTGCTTGATCTGCCTCGTTGGTCCAGGGGGGTGACCATAAGCTCTTAGAGCAAGATTATTGTGAGTGTGCGTAAGGGACAAATGTGCATGACTTGTATATGTTCTTATTTCAAAGTCGAATCATGATAGTTTTGATACGACAGGGTACGGGAGCAAGGGTCGCAAGCACTAATTCTGACCAAGAGGTCCTGGGTTCGACTCCGGTGTCGGGCAAAGTGTTATCCATCTGAAATTACTCAGTACTAGCTGGCGGCGTCTGGACTTGTGGCCGGCTGATGGGATAATTCTCGCCCACTTATTGTACTTAAACTTAAATGGCGTAATGTGGCTGTACAAAGGACATATTGAGAAAAGGAAATTTCGAGAAAAAGACATTTTGAGAAAGGACTCTTTGAGACAAGGACTTTTTGAGAAAGGACTTTTTGAGCAAGGACATTTTGAGAAAAATAAATTATGCGCTGACATTGAGACGTATTAAATAAAGATGCATCTCTGTCTAATCCTTCGGGGATTAAAGGCGTAATGTTATGTTTATGTTTAACTAGCCACTACCAGCGGCTTCGCCCGCGTGCATAGGGTTTTCTTATCCCAAAGGAAGATTATACCGGGATGAAAAGTAGCCTGTGTGCCAATCCAGACTATAATCTGTCACTGTGCCAAATTTCATCCAGATCCGTTTAGCCGTTCTGGCGTGATTGAGTAACAAACAAACATACATCCATCCATCCAAAATTTCGCAATTATAATATTAGTAAGAAGTAAGATTAATAAATTTCAGAAATTGTGCTGCGTCTTTGTTCGCGAATATGCAAGCAAACATAGATATATACATCCTTTGATGCCGAACACAAAAAGACGAACAAAAAGAAAACTTAAGTTTAAATAGAGCTTTATGATAGTATCGACGTAAAAATAAAGTAATCTCCTTTACAAATCGTAATGGTTTTCGATCACAATCGTAAGAAAGACATAAAATAAGTAAATATTCAACATAATTCTTCAAAAAAATCATGTAACAGTCAAAATGGCCAGTCTTACCGAACGATTCGTGCACAGGTAATGCTAATTACCTTTTTTTTTTCTTAATAAAGATATTGTGCTGAAAGTGAAGTTAATTAAGTTTGTCTTAAAACAAGTTTGAAGCCATGTTATCGATGTAAAAGTGCTGATCGTGTGATTGACATAACATGTATCTTAATTGTCTCTTGCATAACTTGTCCAGATATTTGGTAACCTGTATATTAAAACGATGCAATTGAATATAAAATAAATAAACAATAATAAAATAATATTTTATAATAAATAATACCTGGTCTTGATCTGGATCAAGACAAGGATGAAATAAAATATATTTATAAAATTATACTGTAGTTGCAGTGTCTAAAGCTAAAGTTACAAAAGTAGTTGTCAAAAATACGTTTAGTCTCATCAATCGCGCTGTTCCACTTTCATATGAAAAATCCAAAAAAATAAAAACAAAGAGTATCTACCTAACTATATTAACTATTTATATAATATATATCTATATTAACAAATCAGTGCAGTATCGAAACATAAAAAAGCACGTCGGAGTACAGACAAACAAAAAAGCTTTAATTAAAAAATTGCACCGAAAAAGAGCATATTTCAATATTTTCGTTCCATTTCAATATTGATTCGAAAATTAAATTGAAAACCTCTTCTATATCAACACGTAAACGCGGCCAGGTATTTAAATAACGAATTTGGAACAGTTCACAATCTCACACTGTGATTGGTAGAATCTCAGTTTGATACAAAAGGCTTTGCGCACGCGATATTTCCTCTGGTGCACGATGCGGGATTTGATGTTTTTAATGACTGTCTCGCGTGTGGATCTCGAAAGGGCAGTGGGTTGTTTGTATTTTGTAACTTGAAGCAAAATTCCGAGATGGAAAGGAAGAGGCTACATTTACAGAGCTTGACTATTGGTGACTGTAAATAATATTGAAGTTTAATTCATATATAAATAAATGTAGTCATGATTTTTCCTAAGTTCACTTGAATGAAACATGCTACATTTCAGAATTCACGATGGCGAAAGCATAAGAAAGCATGCTCAAACAATCAATTAAGTGATATCGTCGCTTTAAAGCGATTGTTTGTTCAAAAGAGCAGCTGACTGCAGCCACTTTATTAATTAAACTGATATATTTACAACTTGTACAATGTGTGGTGTTGTTATTGATATTAATGATTGTGAACGATGCATCGCTTGTTGATATAGGTAGTGAAGGTTTTATTTATTACTTATGCAATCTGAAAGTAAATGCCTTTACACCAAAACAGGCTTTGGGTAACAACTTTGTGTATCAAAAAGTTTACAATTGTACTAAGCGAGAGTTTCTGAGTAATGATTATCAGGAAATATTTAAATAGGTGTAATTTCTTAAACATTTTGAATAAAATAGTAAATATTTAATAATCTAGTACAGTATTTTCCAATATCTGATTTGTTGCAAACCAGGAATGTTGATGCGTTTGCGACCTTCACGGTTCAAAATTTCAGAGGCTTTCACAATCCTTCACATTCGAAACTATTGCATAACAATAAGGATTGTCGATAACCCGCCGTGTGTAAGTGACGAAATATTCAAATTATTTTTACTCTGAAATGTTTCGCAAGGATTGTATTGTATCCTTGCATGTGTGGAAACGTTGAAACAAACAATTAAATATGTACTGTGCATAATGCATTATTTGCTTTTACGTGGCGATCAAGGGAATTTGCATACACCTGGTCCATCCTTTGTTAAGAGACCACTTTTGAGAGCTAATTTGTGTCCACTAATTTAAAAAAAAATGTTGTTACAGCATAGTTAGTAATAATGTACTTAAATAGAAAAAAAAACATGTAATTTTGGAATTTTACGTAGCAAACTACAAGGTTACACTGAAATAAAAGGACAGCTAAAACGTAAAATCCGTTGGGCATACTTAAATGTCATTGTAACCAACTGATTACCCCCTTTACCCAAGGACCACAGGCTATTATTCATAGCTAACCATAACTCATAAAATCATAATCATCCTACAGAATACCGATGACATCACATCTTGAGCTTGACGCTACAAAAATAAGTGAAATGTCAAAACATTCCCGACTGACTCACTCGCACGCGACGACCGCACCGCATTGTTCTCACATTCGAAATTCAAATTTGACGTTTCCTGCGCATACGGCGACACTGACAAGTGACAAATAGACAGCCATCTTCTTTTTTAAGCTTCTTCGAGATGACAGGTGTGAAAAATTGATTCGAGGATAAATTTGAAAGACTGGTGTGATTGAAAAGGTGGATATTATGTTTCTTAAACCTGTTAATTAGTGGTGGTGATTAATTGGTTGTAGGAACTGTTATTTTTAAATATTACTTCCATATTTAGACTGATGTACAGTTAGATATTATGCTTTACAAGCAAATAGGTTGCAGTCATTAAAGATTTTAGACTTTTAGTGCAAATTGTTGTTTTTATTTCCTATTACATTTTATTTTAGAGTTGGCGTCTGGCGATGATAGACAATACCCAACCTCCTTTTTTTCAGAGTCAGTTAAAAATTCTGACAAGACTTCATAAACGTTTTTTTTACTGTCATGTCTGGTCCATCAAAGTCATCACTGACTAAATACATAGTTACTTAGTAAATCCGATTCTCGTTCTCATGGTACTGAACGTGTTTCGAATACATTAATAACTTTGTTTAACATATTGGTCAATGGTAAACGAATTTCCATACAAGATGGTAATAAAAAGCTTTGTATTAATATTTTATTTTTAGCCTCACGGAAAATGCAAATGACAGTGGCATTTTTGGCTGACAATTCTGTGTATAAAGCTTGCGAAAATACCTTTGTGTTGCTGTTTATACTTTTGATGTTTTTGCTATCGCTACGTGAATGTCTTTTTGTATTATGAAGTTTTGCTCTAATTACAGTTCTATTTTCTTTCGTTTTTAAAATCGTTGCTCCTAACTAGGTATTTCTCCTTTAGTGTGGGTGCACTTACAAACATATAAACTCACATTCACAAACAACCAGACCGGAACAACTATCTGTAGGTCATATACTTGTTCCGTGCAGGAATCGAACCCGCGGGGCCGCGACACGAGCGCAGCAGTCGAGAGCGCTCAACCACTTTGCGAACCGTGCCGTCAAATGAAATTAAGTTTATCGAAATATTTATTGAGTTCAGTCCTACGTTAGGTTTAGTGTTCTTACGTTTTTAGTGGCATAACCAGAGATCGGAATATTGTAGAATATAATTACCGTTCGAGGAATTAAATAACATAGAGTTGATCATACCTCCTCTTAAATCATAAACATGACGATTAAATCCCAGCATTTAATTATGCCGATCTCTGGTCATAATCTAAATTATTAATTACAAAATACAAAAAAAAATACAAAATATTTATTTCTGTACCAACTAGTATACATTAGTTTATGATTGGAGCCTCCTTTTAAGCATGATTTTCTTTTTTTATTTCATAAACTAACAATACTGTTTTTCTTGTTACAGGTAATAATTATTGTGCAATCTCAACTATTTCGTCTAACGAGGTATAAAACCAGCAAAGGTCAGATATTATTAACATACCTACCCATTTGTGCAGCAATTTGCACACCTTAAATTTATTAAGGAAACCTAAAATAATTTTAAACTGACAGAGAATCCTTATACATAGTAAAATTAAGTATAGTTCTAAATAGGTACATAGAAAGTCTCTTTCCTGATTTCTGAATGATGAATTTGAAGTTGAGAATTTGTCGAATTTTACTTTTTCTTTCTCACTTTAAAAGTTATTGAATTCAAATACTAAATTCAAAAACCGGCCCTATGTTCTAAATGCAAAAGCAACGCCCTCAGAAAATCTGCGAAATATTTCACTTGGTAAGTAGGGACAATGCTCTGTATTCTGTGATAATACAGAAATAACTCTGCAAGTCTGCAGTGCACACTTATCAGCAGATCGCAGATAAACAGGCAGGGATGACTGGCTCTTACAGGTTTCAAGATTAACCAACCCGAGGCCAGTCGCACCATTGTTTAATCTCCCGTTAATCTATGATGGTTATTAATGTTGTTTTGAAACTATCTGATTTGTAGGTTGATTAAACGAGCTGTTAAATGATGCTATGTGTAAGCTACACTATTTTGATTATCAAACAGTGTAGTAAAAGAAAAAGAAGTTGAAAAAAAAGAAAAACATTTATTTGGCACAGACTAAAAGACACACAATATACCAGATACATGTGTATCTACATCTGATAAAAACTATTAAAAAAAACTTGTATAAGTCCGATTTAAGAAATTTGCAGGCAAGTTTGCCTCACGGCTGTGCCAAAAAGGCCATGACAAGGCCAGATATGGACCATTTGGCGCTACTTATATATGTTTTATTATAAAAGACCAGTCAATGTTTTAATAAAATCTTGTTGACATGTGTCTAATATGTAACATGAGCATTTCGCCGTGACCTCTTTTGCACTTTATTATGAATAATTTGGCATAATTAAATGCATCTCAGACATATTTCATCACAACCTCAATAACATGCCGTTATAAATATTTAAATAATCACAAGGCATTTTCGATAAATTCAATTAAATAGCATTTGAATAACCTAATTAGACGTCTAAAGTTTAGGTTAATTTAGAGTCAAAACTAACCAAAGCTTTTATCTATCTTATCACGTCTCTATTCCACCTACATAAGTTTAACCTTGGTTTAATTAACCCATCGTCGTTAAAAGAAGAGTGCAACTGAGCCTAGCCTGTGGGGGTGACAGTAATCGGAGTATGCAATCGACAGTCGGGACCAGTCTCAAACTGTGTTGTGTATCGACTTTATTTTGGACTAGCTCTTACCTGCGACTTCTCTTGCATTATTATGTAACACTAGCTTCTGCCAGCGGGTTCGCACGCGTGAATGTCGAAAATTATCCCAACGGAACATGTTCCCGGGATAAAAGTATCCTAAGTGCTATTCCAGACTATAATCTATCTCTGTGCTAATTATCATCCAGATCCGTTCAGTAGTTTTTGCGTAAAAGAGTAACTAACACACGCCTTTATAATATTAGTAGAATTGTTTAAAGAAAAACTAATAATTATTCTGACTCATGTACTTTTTCCTTCAACAACTTATTTACAACAACATAGAAAGAGTTAATTACTGATTGCTGCTATATATAGTTATAGTAGTACCTGGGCGACCGAGCTCTGCTCGGGTGAAAATATAGAAAATGACGTTTTCTAAAAATAAAACTGATTTGATTTATCGCCCCTGAAACTCCCTGCGTACAAAATTTCATGAAAATCGTTAGAGCCGTTTCCGAGATTCAGATCATATAAATACATATATACAAGAATTGCTCGTTTTTTTGTTTTAGCCAGTTAGTATAACTAGCCAAAACTATATTGCGAGAAGAAAAACACCTGCGTTTCAGAGAAAAAATAATGTCTATATATGCATTCGGAACATATTTGAAATTCCTGAAACGGAAGACCAATAAAACTGAAAATTATTACTGACCCACTTATCATTCCCCAAGCTTATAAAGCATTTCAAATCTATCTTCAATCCCAAAGATCAGATACAAGCATATGGCTGCCTGTAACAAAACACTGGCCAACAATAAATAGTTAGTGCTTTTATATAATAAACTATGTAAAATAATACCTTTCTGTACAACGAGGGTGCATCAGATGGTTCTTGTCAAGTCGTTAAAGTCAGCGAGAGAAATAGGATTGTTTTAAAATAGGTTACTGAAACACAATTAGACCGGCGTTAATTTTGAGGGCACAAAACAGCTGCAAGTACCCACATTTTCATCACTTGTTACTGCTCTATAAATGGCGAAGGAATTTTTCTTAAGGAAATCTGCATTTATACTGGAAACGATTATTATTCGTAGTCATGGGGCTTCATCCAAACCATGACGGGCCTGCAAGGCAAACGATGAAATAATGAAGTGGACCATAAATCCTTCTCATAAAGACGAGAACTGATTCCCAGCAGGAAACATTATCTCATCTTCTTCAGTGTCGCTGGCACGATACTGATTTAGATTTATTTGGGCCAAATCTTCGGCATCGTCGGAGGCAGCGCATAGGTCACTTGGGTTGCATGTTTCAGGGCACAGATGACAGGGTAGGAGATAGAGCATGATTTGCGACTCAAATACGCACCCAAAATCTGCTGAAAGATAGCCCCACTTTGCGTAGTTGAAGTAACAGTACCTTCCTACTACACTATCCTATACAAATCAGCCATTTTGTAGTCTGCCACTTGTAGAGAAATTCTGGTAAATCCTTGAAAAATTACATCATAACTTCAGTTACCACACTACATAAAAGATTTCAATCTTCAGTGTTGCCATATACGGTGCTTTACAACAATGTCGTGATTATCGTCGTAATTTTAAGCTGGCCTGTCTGTGTGTCCCGTTAAATTGTGTAATAATCATGTTTATGGGGTATAAAACCATAATTGTTACTGGACAGGACATTGTTCTTAAATTTGGTACCAACCAGGTTTGACGGCGTACGCTGTACCTTGTACTATTATTTAATCTGTGGCTGTACCTGTGTAGACGTAAACAAGAAGAAAATCATGCTATGCAGTCGGAGGATACATGATCGCGAGCTGGCTGATCAAAACCAGATGTATCCTCCGACTGCACAGCATGATTTTCTTCTTGTTTACGTCTACACAGGTACTGTACAGCCACAGATTAAATAATAGTACAAGGTACAGCGTACGCCGTCAAACCTGGTTGGTACCAAATTTAAGAACAATGTCCTGTTTAGTTGACTTTTTAAGCAGTCGGGATGTTTGTTATTTTTAAATATATTTTTTATTAGTTTTTTGATCTGTATGCTAGTATTATATTATCTGTGCCCATACATACTAGTAACCAACTGGCTAGCAAGAGAAGTTCAATAAAACCTTATAAAAACACAAATATCTTCTGAACAAAACTTTCTTCACGTGTAAGATATTGCAAAAACATCCAAAACAAACAAAAAACATTTTCTTCTTCATTCAATAAAAAGCATATCTACTATTTGTCCTACCCTCACTTACAAACAAAAAACAACTTCATGGATTGCGAAATAAGGTCCACTTTTGAAATAAAAGCAACTTACTTAAGTTTATTTTTAGCCCAGAATTTCTAAGAAAATTGTGCCATATAAAAAGGATTCCTATTATTAACGTGGCATTTGAAATTGGGCTTTACGAATTGTAATAGTAAGGTATGTTTTCTATTGCTCAGTGCTTCCCATTCATGACATATGGTGGCAGTGAGTCACCCTGTGGAGTCACCTTTGTTCTTAATGGTGTTTAATAGGTCCCTTTTTATATTTTGACCCCAAATCGTCGGTCTTCGTTAGTAGTCTTGGCTTCATCTAGATTTTTTATGTAAAATGTTAGATTTGTGCAGTCTTTAAGTATGGAAGGGATGCAAATCGGAACCAAACCTGTTTGTCTGCATTTTGCAGACGTTCACTTTAATATATAGGAAGCGATCCCACAAGTAACGACCTTGAGTTTTGAAGGCAACTTTATTTTTACAAGCTTTTATTTAACTTGCAATGTATGTATGTAAGTGTGTTTGGAGCAAATCTTGCAACTGAATTTTAAAGCAGTACCATCCACAGAATTAAAATTAAATTTTACATACACGTTTAGTTTGGATGACAATGCGTGGTTAGCTAAGTGACATTACGCTAAATATGGCGGACGACTTAAGATGGCGGACTATTTATTTTTTACTCACTGGCAAGATATGGGTATTAAATGAAAGGGTTAGGTGAGAAGAACACGAAAAAAGCTTGTTTTAAAAAAAATGTTTTAAAGAATAATTTTATTACTTTTACTATCTAATCTCGCGTTTGACCACTATAGCACCTGATGGTAAGCGATGATGTGGTCGACGGGAAAGCACGCTTGCCTAGAAGAAATCTATTCACACTTGACTTAAATACCCCTAGATTGTAGGTCGGGAAACACAGAATCCAGCAGAGACATTACGAGTATTCACAATCATTATTCATATCTGAACCAACCCTTACCTTCCATGGGTCTCAGCCTATCATTAAGCCGTGTATTTATAGATCTAGTGGTCTAGTGCTCGCAAGGGCTACTCTTAAGCATGAGGTCCTGGGTTCGGCTCCAGGGTCGGGCAAAGTGTTATTGGGTTTTCCATCTGAAATTTCTCAGTAACAGCTCAAAGTCCAGTACTACTTGTATCCGATTGATGGCAATAGCCTCATACCCCATTTGACATAAAGATAACTGGCGAAACTAGCGTATACTATTATAGTTGCACCCCTGCCTACCCCTCCGGGGAATACAGGCGTGATGTTACGTATACATTTTTGGGTCACTTAACAAAAACAATGACAGCCTCAAAACAAAAATATCAATCAATAAAAATTACCACCAGATAAAACCAAAAAAGCCCTCAATCCAGATCCATTATTTATCTAATATACCGATATACGTTGAATCCCTCCGTTTCTGACGTCATAAACCGGATGCCGGCTGCCGTCGCCGGTATAAAACCGGGTAACGGCCGATAGCCGGATTTCTTCGTGTAATGAAACTGGGATCTTTGGCCGGTCCGGGAAAATGTGGAATTATCTGAAGACGGGTGATATTGCGTTCTGTCCGGGTATTGTTGTCTGAAAGTATAGTGTGAAATTCTTGGTTGGATAAGGCAGACTGAAAAGCAAGAATCTCTCAAAGGCTTTGTATGTGGGTCAGCCGGCCCGTGAGATAGAATAGGTCTTATGGTTGTAACTATCTATCACTTCTACACAAATGAGAAAATACAAAAAGAGAAAAGGGTAACATTACTATACAAACAAGCACACAAGCTGTACAAGCTTTGAGTACCAAACTCCTTCGACCAGTAATTTCTTATCTTGTTTAGAGCTAGGCTAGCCCACCAATCCTGCTTACCCCAACAATAGCCAAGCTGGTACAAGTCCCGCATGTCTCCGACCCACGCTATAGCCACTTCTGAACACCCACTCACTAGTGATGTGCCTGTTTCGGTGTAATTGGCACTACACAATTGGTACCAGCAAATCGATTCGCAATCGTGTTCGGTACCAAAATGGTAGTAGGTAATTTTGTGTGAATTAAGCTTGCATTGTTTCCTATTCGTGTGTTATTCATGCAAATCATAGGTTGCAATATTTATGGTGGAGATTAATTTGTATGGTGTCATTGGATTTTGAGATCACACTGTTTATGGCATCACAAAGTTACTACTATTTTTGGTTTATCTGTTGTATTTGTTATCTATTGTAAAGAGCTGTCAGACGCTCTACTAGGCTGGTGGACTTGAAGAACCAACACGTTTATATCTAACATGAGTGAAAGTTAATGATTATTAAAACAAGCAACTTCGTATCAATTCAGCAACCTACATATCATACAGTCCACAGTTAAATTAGAGCAGCGAGCAATAACCTATTACTGCACGAAACATTGGTCCTTCGAGCCGGATACGATTTGCAGCGAAAGAACAAAATCAAGCTAGCAATTATAATACCTATATTCACAAACTAGGATGTCCAATTCTTAACTTGCACAGGTCAGACATGAATTAGACCGGTCTTTATATGATTACTAGTTGCCACCCGCGGCAGCTCTCGTAGAATTAGTACTTCTACAGAACATCTTTCCGTCTTTTCTTTACATTTCCATCCACACAAACTTTCGTGTTTATAGAATTGTCTAGTAGGAAGTAGGATTGGAACTTATTTGGCATAGATTATAAGTTAAACATGTAGGTACAAAAGCTCGTTTAATATATTATATTTCTGCCACTTTATATACATACATGATATGATATTGATAACTTGGGCGGTCTTAGAATAGAACGTACTCGTAGTAAGCCGAATTGATTGATTGATTTCACTATCTGTACAGAAATAATTGTGATATGTCTATGAAGCAATATTAATGAATCAAACAAAACTTGAACATAAACTAAACAGTCATGTTCCAGCAAAACTTAGATAAAGATAAGTAAAAAATGGGATGGTAGTGGGGAATTCGGGATATCTTAAAGGTCATTCAAGTAGATAGCTGGACATCTGAATTTCGACTGCCAAAAAATCTGGATTTCTTGTATATCTAATATAATGGAATATCTAGAATTTGTGCACATACCCAAAATAATTAATAGTAGTGGAATATGGAATACATACTTAGAACTTTTGCACATATGTACCATATGCCGCCCAGTACTGAAAGCTCGATGTTCATTTTAATAATAAAGTACGCACCAAAGTGACAACACTTATTGGCACTTCGACACTAATAGGCCATCACTAACGGTAGTGAAAACTGGCCGTATGCCAATTAGTGAGTCAACCAGTTGGCGCAGGTTCGATTCCCTGTCGTGATATGTTTCTCTTATTAACAGTACCACAGACATAAGTCTAAATAGATGACACAAAATGCGTGTCAAAAAAGGGATTAAAAGTGAGAGTTTGAGCTGTTTGAGGCTGTTTCATTTAGCATTTATCGGCACCGGACATCAACCTAAATCTAGAAAAATGCCTAATCATGACGTATTGAACTATAAAATATAAGACCATTGGTGGCCCAGTGGCAACGGCCCTGAGTTACGGGTCGTATGTCGTGGGTTCGAATCCAGGCAGGCGTAAATTAAAGACTTTGTGTAAATTATTTCATCACCACTGCTCTAAAAACGGTGAAGGAAAACATCGTGAGGAAACCGATGTCCTAGAACCAAAATTTCCGAGACATGTGACATCACCAGCCCATACTGGGCCTGCGTAATGGATTAAGGTCCATTCCCTCTATCAGAGAGGAGGCCTGTGTTTACTTAGTAACTTCTCTAATCTGTGCCTGTGTCCCAGCAGTGGAAACATTAAAAAACGAATGATGATGATGAACAGAAAAACTCTACAAAAAGGCCGAGACAATGCAAACGTTTCGGTAAGTAAATTTCTTAAATTATGTGTGAGAAAGCACGCTTGGTTTTCATACAGATGAAGGGACTTGCATTATCTAGTTACATTTATGTCTGTGAGTACCACGTAGAGGTAGGTACATAAAAGGTACTCTAGGTACCGATTTGTTCTTGGATGTAGTACTTAGTCATTGGCTTAAGATTAGCGGATTTGCAGAAAATATAAATTGGCTTAGACATAGGAAATGATACAGGAAATATTGTATGTAGGGATATTTTGCTGTCGAGTAGTACCGAGGTATTGGCGCCGATTAACGTTGTGTAATTCTATACCCATGGGGTTTATACTGCTCTTGCAGGGGAAGGCCAAAAAGATGATGGATATCCAGCTAAAACACTAGCAAGTGGTGACGGGCGGGCGTTCGTTAAGTAGAACTTTAAATAAAGAAAGAAAGAAAGAAAACTAGTTTATTTGGCACACAGATACACACAATGTAGGTACAAATAAAAGAGAACTTTGACGCTCAAAAAGTGTGGGTTCTCAGCTTAATTTTAATAAATGAGTTTTGATTTTGATTTATTGTGTAATAGATGATATCATAGCCAAGAAGGAGATGTCTTCTGAAAATTGTGATATCTGCTAATATTTTGGAAAAAGAAAATACCTAGGTGTGCTGTACTGAACTCTAAGAGATTGGAATAAAAGGCAGTAGCATAGTTTATTCAATTATAGGTAGGAATAGGAATCTCTAAGTAGAGCTTCAAATCGGCAATTCGATGAGACCGTTCAGTCTGATGAACATACTCATGTTGACTATACATTTTCGACTTCCTAGACCTCTTTGTACATTCAAAAGCTTTAACTGTATCACTGACACCGTAGTACCAACTACCCACAACCAGTCTTTAACACAACAAACCATTTATCAAATTCAGGTTAATCTCTCATTACCATACGATTTTAGTCTCATCCACGTTTCCATACATGTCCAGTTGTCGCATAACGGCTAGACGTGTACTGTACTTGTTTTTATGCTGATACTACTCAGTGCTACAGTTATGCCGTGAAGGACCTTGGGTATGTCCTTCGGTAAGGTCAGGTGCGTACGCGCAGAGGCCGTAACTTGCTCGTGTGTGTGAAAGAGAATTTATGCAAAGGCTTTGCTTTTTTTGCGGCTGAGCTTAGAACTTGTTTCTCTGTGGGTTTTGAAACTTGGGAACGACAGACGTGACTTAAAATCATAATATATTGCCTGTTGTCATTGGATTCTGGTGACACTGGTGACGATAAATAGTCAAAGCCGAGGGATAAAGTCGGTTGAGGGGATGCACTGCAAGTATTGCAGAAGACATGAAGCCTATATTCAGAAGTATCTGAATTTGTTTTGAAATGATGTAGGTTTTATAAAAAATCTCGAAGAATGGTCGTCAAGACGCCAACACAAAGTGTGAAATCGTGGTTGATGATCAATACTTGTTCCTTATCGGTTTAACAAGAGGGTTTAATCGAGTAACAAAGAAGTCAATAAAACTGCTTTTCGGTTCAATTTATAGGTTGTTTTAGTTTTTATATAGTAGCCCCTTGTTTTAATAGAAATAGTCCAGTATATGCATGAAATCAAAATGCCTTTACTTAAGTATGTCATTCCCATTAAACTCGGCTTACAATAATACACCTAACTATGTCACATACAAATCTAACCCACCTAGCTGCCACACGGAAGCGGTAACTAGCAGATAAGCGTTATCGGGAAGCAATAACCTCAATCAGTGCAGTACATCTGTACACAAACACTTTCTGCCGTCCTATAGTTAGTGCTGATAATAGACAAAACTTTCGAGTTAAAACCGCTAAATAATTGATTTTAATGATCGCTTATATTTATCAACTATTAACCTTATGCGAGAGTGTCAAAAAATAGATCGAATTGCACACTTTCGAACAGGTATATTGTTAGTTTCAAAATCAATTAAATTGTAAAAACATAGCAATAGGTATGTTTACTGATAATTATTTTTTGTCCGTCAGGTAGACTAACTTGATTGACACGTAAACATAAAGTGACGACGATATAATGCGTTGAAATATCGTGTAACATCACGCCGCTAGTACACTTTATACTGACATAGTGACGTCACAAGCCCTCACTCCTGGAACTTTTATGCGGTTTTTCTTTTGTATTTTTTTATTGATTTGGTAAACCAAAAAAATACGTGTACAATATTATTAGATAATTTCACTGACGGATTAAATAGATTTACCATTTTTCTACTACAAATCATAAAAAAGAAAAATCCCTATTTGTGGCAATTTTATTTTTATTCGGAATCTATTTATTGATAGTATAAAAATACCGCTTAGATTGATAGAGAATTTTTTGCTGATTACGATGGCATCAAAAAACTTAAATCGGCCAATTGTCAGATACCGACTACTCTAGCTAAGGACGTCAGCATTGTACACAACAGTACAGAACTTATATGGGGGCTACCGCTCATGTTCGTATTAATGGGTTACAGATTACTAACTTAGAACTGTGTTGTATTGTTTGTATTAACTGTTATGTTTTCTTATGAAAGTCGATTTGAATAGTTTGTTTGTTTTGTTTTCTTTAGCATTACTACTCTGTACATTTATAAAATTTCATGAACTTTGAAACTTAAAAGGTTTTCGTCGACTTTAAAGACATGTTATTGTTTTGTTGTCAGTCTTGAATTCTTGATATGTTTTTATTTTCTTAAATATAGATTCCTAGGATCATTTCTAGTTTCATTCAAATCGCTCACCCTTTCATCCTTATTATTATTACTCTTCAATGCACACACAGAAACGCATAAATACTATATGGCACCTTATATGTATACAAAAAGGCGAGCTTTACCTCAATATTTATTTCATTCTTAATATTTATGTTCCATTCTTAATAGTTTCTATAAACAAAGCTAACTCAATCAAAGTTCTACAATTATAATACTTTGTTTAACACAATTTAAATCAACTTAAACAATAACAAACCTATCATCAAATTAACCAAATTCCCTACAACCATATACACACAAATCACTAACTCACATATCAAAACTTTACCCAGTTCATTGCCCCATTGCATCTGATAATGAGCGCCGCACACTGCGCAGGCGCATGCTTGGCAGCCATCATGAATCACTCACTGTACGGTGACCTTGCTGCTCTATTTAACTGTTTGTTTGTTTACAGTTTGGGAAACTTCCGGTTTGAAGTTTGAATGCACTTCAACTGTCTCTGGCTTTAAAACTTTTTTTTTCACTGGTCTGGTCTGATTGTTTATAGGAATTTGCGTTTTTGGGTGGAATTCTTTATGTTCTTGTTAAAATAATAAGAGCGTGAAGATATTCTAAATACCATAACTTTAATTTACTCAATGCAATGAGTAATTATAATTACACAAGGTGTAAAAGAAACAATGCAATTCTTGTAAAAAGGTAGATACTCATAATTATGAACAACTTTGACAGTGGGCCATCCCTGAAATCGTGAAAACACTTCAGCTTCACTTTAGCTTTTGAATTATACGCAAGCGCATGCCCAAGCGGGGCGCGTCCTTGGTGCGTGGGGTTTGGGGCAGCACCAATGCCGTCCTGGCGATGATTGCGGACCGAATGCTCTGCCCATATTATATACAGCACTGTTGTGATAGGCATATTGCCATTAGTTTGCTTACCTATCCATTTTCATTATGAGCTATGGTTGATCGGAATAAATGTATTTTATTTATTTATATAACCTAATATAAATGTTGAGGCAGTTGATAATATACTCTTTTGCGTAAAAATGTGCTTTTCGAACATTCCATCGAGTTATGCAAACGTAAATGTGGCAGTTGATATATTTTTTCGCGATCACAGAATTAGTCTAAATTTAAAAAAATACACATTTCCATACACAATATGTTCGTACCGATGTTTACGTACAGTGGCCACTTTCAGGAATTGTGCTGTTTCTGATACATCCTGTACAGTTTGGAGTTTTTATTCTTGTTGAGATATAAGAATAAATTAACTGCAGTTTAGGATAACCAACAACCAACCTTATAGACAGCAAAAGTCAATTAAGAAAAGAGGTATGTAGTCTGTAATGTACTTAACATAAACATTGCCCAACATACTTAATAAAGCAAATAATAGAAAAGACAATAAATATTGCCCTTTCTATTTTCCTAATTGACATAAGACTTACAAAGATTTATGCGCAGTAATCGTGGCCACTAACCGCAGAATAAAATGTTAATAGTACTGGTACTGCGGCTGTTGTAAAATTATGAAATAACAATGCATATTTGTGAAATAATTTAGTAAGGCTAACAGATAATTAGGCTTTAGCTACACTGAACCAATAATAAAATTAATAAGTCCCAAAATGGACTCGTTTTTGCAGAAAGTACATGAGGCAAATTTGCGGTCGCATTCGATTTAACGCACGGGACCGGTCAATGTGGTGTCGCTTGGGGGCGGCCTATGTCCAGCAGTGGACGTATTTCGGTTGATATGATGATGATTAGATTTAACTATGACTGCCAAACTGGTTTGAAAAACTTGAAAACATTGAAGATTTCTTGAAAGCTTTTGGGATTTCTTGAGTTAAAGCTGTAAATCTTCTAATGAATTTCTTGAAAAAAATTGCTTGACATAAGATCTTTCAAAAGATTAAAATTGTTCAGGTTTTCAGAATTTAAGAAATATACTTAGTCTAGTTATCCGCACCTTTACACACCAAAACCAGCACCATTAATCAACGCTAACCAAACTAAAATAACGAAAGCCCCACAATAAATGAATGTTGCTCGCATTACCCTACATCCCTGGCGCACCCATTGTGTCGAGTCGTAACTTTCATATATAAAAACATACTCTGTGGTCGTAACTCTCGGCCGTAACACGTGCGCAGGAGTTGATAGCCGATTGTGTATAGTTTATTATGGTAATGTTAGAGTTATTGTGGAGTAAGTTTGTATATGGAGCGGTTATTAAAATGGAAGTGGACTGTGATTAGAGTTGGATTTGTAAATTTAGATCTGGAAGATTTGCCATAAATGATTCATTCAGAAAGCCATTTCTTATTCAATGAGATATGAGCTTTGTTGCAATGTAGATGTACGGTAAAGGGTATTCTATCTATATTTAATGATAAAAGCTTACTAAAGATGTTAGGTGAAGAAGTGGTCGTCCGGTGGCAAGGTGGGCAGACGACATTGTAGCCATCACGCGCGGGTAGAACCTTGATGGGGCTGGCACAAGAAAAGAGAGGTCTATGCTCAACAGTGGGTGAAGTTGGGCTGTGGGATGATTATGAAAGGAAGTCCAGACCAGGGTTTCGTGATCTATGTATGCGCTTTTCTCTGCAGGACATGATTAAAATGTACACAATGTTTTGAATTTTAAGGTCCTTATTTTCTGCGTCAAGACCTAGCAAAACAGTTTCCAAGATTACACAATGAGAATTTAAAAAGCTAATATCCAATTTAATATTTTTCCAATCACGGATGTTTCTCTTCACTCTTCAAAAGAAAAACAAATGAAGACAGTACACACCACTCTCATAAAATTTTACGCGGTGCTCCAATGCTGGCATTTTTTGCGAAGTTGCCGAGATAAGGGGTGACATAAAAGAAACCATACCTCATGTGATATCAGCCTTACAATCTGTAGTAGTCCCGATGGGGCTGTGGTCAGAATTGTGTAGAACTGGTTTTCTTGTTAGAATTTCTAGGTATTCCGTATGAAGTTTAAGATTCCACTCCAAAAAATGGTTTGAAGTAAAAATTATATTGTTGCTATATAATTAGTACAAATGAGTCATTGCTCAGATTTACTGTTTTTGATGCTGATATTTCATGGATCTATTTTAATGTAAGGTTTACATATAGGCTTTCCACAAGGTAGACTGATGACCTGTTGAAGGCCGCGGTAATCCACTGGATCCGATAAGCAAAGGAAAGGTCGATATGGTGACGCTTGGGTAAGGCCTATGCCTTTTTTTTTTTTTTTTTTTTTCGGGGTGGAAAATCCTCTTTGGATGTCCTCCGCCCTGGGGAGGGCGGAGGGGTCTGTCAGATTCTTACTGACTAAAAACCACTCCGGTGTTCCGCCTCACACCTAAACCGGGGATCACGGGAACAACGATACTTCCGCAACCCCCGGCTAGTGCCGGCCCGCCTCTGCGGGCCACGACCTCGAGTTGGGGGGGGAGTGAGGTGTTGGACTCCCCCCGCGACGTCTTAGAGGGGCGCGCGTGGAACACTACGCGCCACCACCTCGGGTCCTGATATGTGGGGGGCGACGGACGTCCCCGAGTCCGTCGCCCCTGGACCCATTTAGGGGGGCTGGAAAAGGGCGTTGTCTGCCCTCCGCCGACGCCCGGCGCGTCTGCTGCGGATCGGGTTAGCGGATGAGATCTCCCTCTCCCTTTCCGCAGCCTCCTTCTGCGAGACGACTGTTTCGCAGAAGGATACCACCGCGTCCCAGGACTCCGCGCTGCCGACCATAGACTCGACTACAGCCGGCAGCGACAGGTCACTGCCTACTTCAGAGATGAGGGCACGGCGTGGCTCCTCCCAAGCGGCGCACTCTGCCAGCGTATGCCGCGCCGTGTCCTCCCGGCAGTCGACGCAGTGGTGACACCGGGCGTCCGGCTCCCTGTTTATGCGACACAGGTACTTCCCGAAGCAACCATGCCCCGAGAGCACCTGCGTCACCCGAAACGACAGGGAGCCGTGCCTCCTCCCGAGCCAGCGCTCGAGCACTGGCCGGACCGCCTCGATGGTAATGAGGCCGGCGGTAGGGCTTGAAAGCCTGTCCCGCCATTCCGCCACCAGGACCTCACGAAGCTGAGACTGACGCAACTCCATGTGTCGCTGCATCAGCCTTTCGCCCCGCGCCCGCGCTTCCTCGCGCCACCGATACAGTGACGCGAGTACCTTAGCCTCCAGGTCCCAGGGCGGGGATCCGGCCAGTGCACAAGCCGCCTCGTAGGAGATCGTGCGATACCCCCTGATGACTCTGACGGCCATCGCTCTCTGCGGCTTTCGCAGAACAGCGATGCTGCCGGCCGTCAGGTCAGCCGCCCAGATCGGGGCCCCGTACAGGGCCATCGATCGCACGATCCCCACGTAGAGCCGCCTACAGGCAGCGCTCGGGCCCCCCAGATTGGGAAGTAGCGTTGACAGCGCCCCAGCCGCGCCCAACAACTTGGGCGCCAACCGCCGGAAGTGGGGGCCGAAATCCCACCGGCTGTCGAGCACCAATCCCAGATACTTCATGGTTGACTCGACAGCGATTCGAGCCCCCCCGACGACGATGTGGGCATCGGGTGGTGGCGCCCGCCGGGGGCCATGAAAGACCATGGCCTCCGATTTGTGGAGGGCCACCTCCAGGCCAAGGCGCCGTATGCGGCTCACCACCTGTGAGACCGCAGCCGTCGCCAGCAACGCTGCCTCCCTGTACGAACTCCCCCGGGCGGTGACCAGCGTATCGTCCGCGTAACACGTCAAGTCTACGCCCGGTTGGAGTTCGCCCCTCAGCACCCAATCGTACCCGATGTTCCACAGGGGCGGGCCCAAGACCGAGCCCTGTGGAACACCGCACGACATGCGGTGCTGGTTTTCGATGCCATCACGTCCCACGTAGGTGACACACCTCTCCGCCAAATAAGCCCCGATGATGCGGCGGAGGTAGGGAGGCACTCGATGATACCGCAGTGCCTCCCGAACACAACTCCAAGGCAGGGTGTTGAAGGCGTTGGAAATGTCCAAGGACACCGCCAACATAGATGGTATGTCGAGTGGGCGTGGAGTATAGATGGAACCCAATCCCAAGGTCTCGCGTGCCGAGGGGATGAATGGCCGGAGGGTTTGTATCCGGTCCCTAGCGCAGGCAAAGGGACCTCACCCTTAAAAAGGAACCGAAAATGGAACAACGACTATTGGGAAATAATCCTCAGGCGGGTACCCTTGCGCAAAGCAAGGGCCAGTCCCGCCCCTCTAGGGATCCCCTAGAGGGCAGCCCCATCGTATCTGGGGGGGGCACCACTAGTCTCGCGGGCCGGCAGACCACCGCCGACCTGCGCCACGAGAGCTACGAGCGAGAAAAGGAGCTCCAGGAGAACCTGGAGCAACTGCGCGAAGTGGACGCACCGCTTGCCGTCGCCGATGGCAACATGAGCCGAGGAGGCTCAAGTCCTCATGTGGACGTTCCTCTTGCCGTCGCTGGCGGCAACAAGAGTCGAGGAGGCTCAAATCCTGGGGATAACTTGTCCGACCAGGACTCGCACGGGTGCAGCTCCAATGCTTGGAGGAAGCGTCCGCGCAGCAAGGACTCGGGGTCGCTGGGTCTCTCCTCGAGTGAGGAGAACCTGTCGGCCCCTAAGGTGTCAACAGGGCGGAGAGGAAGGGGTCGCGCGGTGGCGTGTGTAACCACCGCTCGGTTGCCAGAGCGCGACGTGCGGGGTCGCTTTGTTCGACCCGATACGCCTGCCCCTACAGACTGCGTGGAGAGTGACCCGGGGCACATGAGTGCGGACCAGAGCGGTGACTCCAATGCGTCCCTGCTGGGCAGAAATAAGGCGGAGGCGAATGCTGCAAAACGGGCTCAGCGACAGGCTGTCGCGGCTGACGAGGTCAGTGAGCTGGCCCGACAAGCTCGAGAGCGGCGCTTGGCTCGGACGGCTGCCGGTGGTGATGTATCGGCGGTGGCGCTCAATCGCCAGGTGATGGACGGGCTAGAGGTCGTCCTGAAGGTTGCCACTAAATCGGGCAACCTGAAGGGCACATTCACCTACGCCCTGAAGCAGGCTGTGAGTGACATCCAAGAGGCAGTTGAGGTCCTCAGCAGACGCACAACCACGGATGAGACGGCGAATTTGTGGGAGGAGAACCGCCGTCTGCGATCAGAGTTGGAGGACCTCAAGCGGCAGTTTACCGCCCAGAAGGCAGCCTCTTCGGTCACGAGCCCATCGTCCACCCCGTCTTTGGCCCCATTTTCGGCCCCGTCGTCGGCCCCTGCACTTGCAGATGCGGATATCGAGAGGATCGCGCGCATCTGCATGATGCAATGCGGCCAGATGGTGAGTGCCCGGATGGAGGCCATAGAGGCGAGGTTGCCCCCAGCCGAAAACGTCCGCCCACCACTCGCTGCAGACAAGCGGAGACAGGAGAGGCCTGCTAAACCGGCAGCCGCCTTGGCTGAGCCGAGAAGTGCCGGGAAGGGGGCCACTAGGCTCAGGGAGGGGCCCAGTAAGCCCGCTGAGGAGAGGTCCGTGCCCACTTCCCAGTCGGCAGCTGCTGCTCCACCGACACCACCAGGCCCACTCACGGAGGCCTGGACGACGGTGGTCAAGAGGGGCCGCCATCGGAAGAAGAGGACGGCGGCTGGAGCACCCGCACCGAATAAGGCCGCGGGACCGCCTAAGGTCAGGGCACCACGCTCCGCGGCTGTAGTGATCACGCTGCAGCCCGGAGCCATCGAAAGGGGCGTTTCTTATAAGGCGGTCCTGACAGAGGCGAGGGCCAAAGTCGCGTTCCCCGACCTTGGAACACCGTCCGGCTTCAAAATGAGGCCGGCGATTACGGGGGCGCGGCTGCTGGAGGTGTCGGGTGCCTCTAGCGCCGAAAAGGCGGATATTTTGGCCGCCAAGCTGCGGGAGGTCCTCAACCCTGAGGACGTCCGGGTGTCCAGGCCTATGAAGACGTCTGAGTTGCGTGTCGATGGTCTGGACGACTCGACGACCCCAGCTGAGGTCGTGGCGGCCATCGCTCGAGCCGGCGGATGTCCGTCCGAGGACGTGCGGACGGGCGAGATCCGCGCCGACACTACTGGGCTCGGTATGATTTGGGTGCGGTGCCCGGTTGCGGCGGCGCAAAAAGTCGCTAACGGTGGACGACTGCTGGTGGGGTGGGTTGCAGCGAGGGTCAAGCTTCTGCAACCCAGGGCATTGCGGTGCTATCGTTGCTTGGACATTGGGCATGTTCGGGCACGATGCACCGCCGAAACAGACCGCAGCGAGCAGTGCTATCGCTGCGGTCAACCCGGCCACAAGGCGGCCCAGTGCTCCGCGGCGCCAAACTGCAGCCTCTGTACAGCTGCAGGGAGGCCCGCTGGGCACAGAGCGGGCGGAAAGGCCTGTGGCGAACCCGCGCAGCAGAAGAGGAGAAGGAGGGCCAAGGTTGCCGGGGGCTCTTTACCCCCCCGTCAGACTGGCTGCTCTTCGGCTGACTCCCGGCCTAGGAATGGAGTGGAGGGAATGGATTGCGCATAATGGCGCTCTACCATTTCCTCCAGGGCAATATCAACCACTCTGCCAGAGCTCAGGATCTCTTGCTCCAGAGCATGGCAGAGTGGTCGATTCACGTGGCTGTGGTCGCCGAGCCGTATTTCGTCCCACCCAGGGATAACTGGGTTGGAGACCTCGACGGTTTGGTGGCCATTATTGGCGGGGCTCTTGTCAGCCCGTCCAGAGGTCGTGGCTGGGTGGCCGCCCTCGCGGACGGTGTCGGCATAGTTGGGGCGTATTTTTCACCCAACAAGAGTCTCGCCGACTTCGAGAGTTTCCTTGTCGATTTGGGCGCCGTCGTAGGCCGACTCCACCCTCGCCCTGTGCTGTTGCTAGGGGATCTCAACGCCAAGTCTTCGGCGTGGGGATCTCCGGTAACAGATGCTAGGGGTGAGGTGCTGGAGGAGTGGGCTGTAACCACCGGCCTGGTCATCTTAAACCGGGGCTCGGTTTACACGTGCGTGCGACAGCGGGGCGGGTCAGTAGTGGACGTCTCGTTCGCTAGCCCTGCTGTCGCGAGCCGTGTCCGTGACTGGCATGTCGCCGTGGAGGTGGAGACGTTATCGGATCACCGATACATCCGTTTCGACGTCTCCACCCAGACCGCAGGCGTCCGCGGTTTACCGGCCCCGCGAACGGGCGGTCCGCGCTGGGCGCGCAAGCTCATCGACAGGGAACTTCTCGAGGAGGCCACCATTGTTCAGGCCTGGATCCGGGAGTCGGCAACGACCGGACCCGTCGACGTCGAACAGGAGGCGCTGTGGTTCCGCGGGGCGATGACGCAAATCAGCGACGCGTCCATGCCCCGGGTCCACGCACAATCAGCGAGGCGCCAGGTGTACTGGTGGTCCGCCGAGATCGCACAATTGCGTGTCGCGTGCGTAGCGGCCAGACGCCAGTACACCCGATACCGGAGGAGACGTCTGCGTGTCGCTGACGAAGAAACCGCGCGGTATGAGGTGTACCGCGCGGCGACGGAGACTCTGCGGCTGGCCATCGGCGAGGCGAAGAAGCGAGCCAGGGAGGAGATGTTGGAGACTCTAGACCGGGATCCATGGGGGCGCCCTTATCGAGCGGTTCGAGGGAAACTTCGAGCCGCCGCGCCTCCGCTTACGGAGAGTCTCCAACCCGAGCTGCTGGAGGAGGTGGTCACAGCCCTCTTCCCGGAGAGATCGGAGCACATCCCGCCACTGATGGCTTTGCCCACGGCCGCAGAGTCTACAGAGGACGACGCCATCAGCGTCCCAGAGGTGACACAGGCAGAGATGGGGGCGGCCGTGATTCGACTCCGGGCCAAGAATGTGGCTCCGGGGCCCGACGGGATCCACGGCCACGTGTTAGCCCTCGCTCTGAAGGAGCTAGAGCCCTGGCTGAGAGGACTCTTCACAGCGTGCCTTGAGCGGGGCCAGTTTCCCACTTTGTGGAAATCTGGTCGTCTGGTCCTGCTCAGGAAGGCGGGGCGCCCTGCGGACTCGCCGTCCGCGTACCGGCCCATAGTGCTGCTAGACGAGGTGGGTAAGCTGTTTGAGCGGATTATCGCTGCTCGCCTCGTCAGCCACTTGTACAGAGAGGGGCCGGACCTGGACGAAAGCCAGTTCGGCTTTCGGCATGGGCGCTCTACCATCCACGCGATATCGCAGGTGAGAGTCCTGGCGGAGGAAGCGGTGTCCGGGCTGGGGGGAGTAGGCGTTAGATGGCCATCGCAGCGACGGACTAGCCGCCCCGCCTCTAGCCCGGTTCCCTTCACAGATCATCATGGAAGATGATCTATGTTTGGAACCGTGACCTTTCCTCGTGTGTTGAAATTAGCCGCCCGCCCCAACTGTCCACCCAACGCGGGTGGGCAGTTGGAGCCGACGTTGCCCAGGGTGCGCCGCGTGGAGGCTGTGGGTGCGCGTGGGCAGACGACATTGTAGCCATCACGCGCGGGTAGAACCTTGATGGGGCTGGCACAAGAAAAGAGAGGTCTATGCTCAACAGTGGGTGAAGTTGGGCTGTGGGATGATTATGAAAGGAAGTCCAGACCAGGGTTTCGTGATCTATGTATGCGCTTTTCTCTGCAGGACATGATTAAAATGTACACAATGTTTTGAATTTTAAGGTCCTTATTTTCTGCGTCAAGACCTAGCAAAACAGTTTCCAAGATTACACAATGAGAATTTAAAAAGCTAATATGCAATTTAATATTTTTCCAATCACGGATGTTTCTCTTCACTCTTCAAAAGAAAAACAAATGAAGACAGTACACACCACTCTCATAAAATTTTACGCGGTGCTCCAATGCTGGCATTTTTTGCGAAGTTGCCGAGATAAGGGGTGACATAAAACAAACCATACCTCATGTGATATCAGCCTTACAATCTGTAGTAGTCCCGATGGGGCTGTGGTCAGAATTGTGTAGAACTGGTTATCTTGTTAGAATTTCTAGGTATTCCGTATGAAGTTTAAGATTCCACTCCAAAAAATGGTTTGAAGTAAAAATTATATTGTTGCTATATAATTAGTACAAATGAGTCATTGCTCAGATTTACTGTTTTTGATGCTGATATTTCATGGATCTATTTTAATGTAAGGTTTACATATAGGCTTTCCACAAGGTAGACTGATGACCTGTTGAAGGCCGCGGTAATCCACTGGATCCGATAAGCAAAGGAAAGGTCGATATGGTGACGCTTGGGTAAGGCCTATGCCTAACCTAACCTCATAGCTAGGTATCTTAAATCGACTACTAAAATCCGCTGCATATGTATGGTGTTTTAATCCCGGACGGAACGGGACGACATATTTAATAAATATAATTTCATACAAATTGTATACGAAAGAGCTTGGGTCACTTTTGACTTTGTCAACAGACAGAAGAAGTGGTAGCCTATCCTAGGGCCTTATCTGGTGGACCTATCCTTTTAAACTAACTATGAAGATAATAACACAATACACCCTTACCCTTTCTGCGTAGTCGGTTAAATGCGGGCGATTATCGCGCCTTGGCATCTAAACCCGGGTATAACGATACCGCTGTACCTACCTACTCGGGGTACCCGGGTACCCGAGTAGGTTATCCGGAGGAAATCTCGTAAAATGCACACGATGAACAAGGGAACTATGTAGTTGAGTTGTTAAATTTTTCCCGTTTTTCCTCGCTTTATTTGATGGGCGGTAGTTTTTGATAAGAATTTATGATATTAAGGTATTGTGTATTTTGCTGAAAGGCATGTTAGCGAATATTTTTTTGTGAAATGGATAATGGGACGGATATGAAATGGCTGATACATTAGCAGGATTAGTTCCTATTATATAAAATGAGTAGCATATCAGCGTTATTGGATTCAACCTTACACAATACATAAAAATCAGACCTAAATGTTCCCACTGCTGGGAAACAGGCCTGTCTGTGCGAGAGAGCAGGCTGTTATCAAGCACGCGGGCCCAGTGTAGGTTTTTATATATCACATGTCTTTGTATTTTGACATGCCGGTTTCTTTGTGATATTTTCTTGTATTTCTCCTTTTTTACGTTCACTGCTGTGCCTCGAACGTAAAAATCAGTGTTCCATTTAAACCTTAGTTTACTTTTACTTGAACTAATCCATCTCCTTCACAGTTTCTAACTAACTATCTAACATCCCTTCGACAAACGTCTTGCGTACAATCATTCCATCAGCTCAATTGTCTGTCTGTATGTCACTTAAGTAGTTAAACGGTTGTTAACAAGATACACTAGAGGCTTTGTTTTGTTTTTAATTATCTACTTAATTTATTTGTCAGACGCACGTATCTTTGTTTTTGTTTGAAGATGGTGATCCTTAGGTTGAATTAACTGGCCCAAGAATAAAAAATATCGCTAGCTTAAAGCTAAATTTTTAAGTCTCCCTGAGCTGTCTTTGAACAATAATAATATTATTATAATCTTTATTAAGACAAATTATTGATACAATTGTTTTTGATAAAATTATGACTCTGGTAAGCCGACATCGGCAACTTGATCTTTCTTGGCCCATCTTTGTCTGGCTGGCCTCCTCCATTTCTTTCCATTCTCTTCTACTTAATGCTATCCTGGTCCACGTCTTCCCTGCTGTTGCTTTTCTGTCATCTTCCCATCTTCGAACCTGTCTTCCGCGTTGCCTGTTTGCGTTTCTAAGCAGTCTTTAGCAATCACCAAATTGGCTATAAGAATATCAAAGCTGGTAATGAGGAAATCGTTTAAAATATTTCAAATTATTCCTGCTAGCTAAGTCTGGCTCAGGAATTTATTGAATGAGCTACATACTCGGCAGCCTGATTCAAACAGCAAGGCCACACACCTTCCTCATACCTATCAATAGTCTACCTACGTCATAATAAAAGATTCTGCCTAGACTCTGCCCAAGTTTTTTGGGGTCGGCTTCTAACCAGATTCAGCTGAGTCGATCACCGGATTCTGTCTGACCTCCACAACCCAGTTATATGTATTATGATATAGAAAGAAGACTATTTCTCATTTTAAGCTATATCATCATCAGCCTTATAATGTTCCCACAACTGGGACACAGGCATCCTCTATGTGAGAGAGGTAATGGGCCTTAATCCACCACGCGGGCCCAGTGCGGAGTGGTGGATGTCACATGACTTCGAATTCTTGGTTCTAGGACATGGGTGGACATTTCCTTCACCGTTTTAAGAGCAGTGGTAATGAAATAATTTACACAAAGTAAAGCGCCTGCATGGGTTCGAACTCACGACCTACGACACGCAAGTAAGGGCCGTTACCACTGGGTCAACACTTCTCTCAGCTCTGCTTTTTGCTATAGGTATAAAACAAGTTATAGTATAAATGCCCATTTTCACCCAGCACACATTCCACGCGGTAACGTTAGGAAGTTGCGGTCGTCGGTAAGGTAACTCTATCTCAGTCGCAAGGCTGTAGCAAGGTCCCTGCCGGCGACCGGTCCTGAGGTCGCGTGAAGATAATGATGCTGTCTTTGTTGAGCTGATTGTGAAAAAAGGATTTCATTACGCTTTGCACTGTGTTACCTGCAACCGGTTTCCAGTTTAAAGAGCAGTGAATATGAATAAATGGAGTATTTATCGTTTTGTTTTGAATGATCACTTTACATTAGCTCATAGGTAATTTTAATCGTTTCCTCTTACACTTTCTAGTTTGATTATTTTCATGGTGACATAAACGGTCAATACTCCAAGAAGATTCCTTTGAAGACGCTTCAATAGGTTTGTTCATAGTTAAGACTGCATTTGATTGTGCAAATCCCCACGAAACCCGTAGTTATCACAAAGTAGTACCTATCTAATCATATTCTTCTTCTCGTTCCAGCGCGTCCGAACCTTCACAACCTCACTCGACGAGCTCGCTGGCCGCGTACAGGCCGCGGAAGCCGCGCGCTCCTCATGGCGCGGGCCGGGAGACGCGCGCGATGCTCGTGCCCAGCTCGACGCGGTGTCGCGAGCGCGTGCACAGCTGCCCCCCCTCAGGAGACTGGCTGATGAGCTGCACGCGCAAGCTCAGCAGTTAGCGAGGGACAAGATTCAGCTGCCTGACCACTTGCTGGCGAGGCTTGATGATTTGAATACCAGGTAAATATTTTTTTTATTGATAGGATTGCGCATGACGACTATCTCACCTGATGGAAAGCGATGATGTGGTCGACGATGAAGCACGCTTGCCTAGAAGTAACCTATTCAGGCACTTGTCCCATCGCCGACAATCAGCGAACAGCGAGTAGAGATAAACTTAGATATGAATTAATAAAAACCATAAGACAAAAGATCTTGATATAACCGACACAAGAGATACAAATCAAAACGTGCCTAAAGTCTATAGATATGATAGATAAGTCACGAAGGGAATCGCTCACAATAGGAATCTAGTTAGTTACAATCGTCAATATTAGTATGTGCGGAATGTTAAACAGTGCGACGATGATTGAAAGTCAATTAAATAGCTGTGTAGCCTGTGTACATTCGTTCTAAGCGCCGCATGCGCATGTCAACGTGTTCAGCCTACATTTTTATGGGCTTAATGGGTATTCATGCGATGTAGATACTCTATTGGGCTAGGCGGGAAGTGTAGAACTTCAAGTTTCTGTTTATCCTTTAGTTGTTGAATGTCCATGAGGATCCTTTGTTAGAGGAATGCACAGAGAAATATCGGACTCCTAAATATAGTAGAGCTTTGAGGGCTTCGGGAATGCCCGTAGATGACACTATGCTGTTCATGTGCCTTGCCATTTGCACGTCCCTGAGAATCACACTTAAATTTACAAAAACTCCTTTTATTACAAATTGTTTTTACGTCTCTTTGTCTCCATTACTGGATCTTTTCTTTACTAAAAGAGCTCATAGCAAAATTACCCGCATTTTTTGATACGGAAGAAATCATTTCGTGAACCAGTTGCTTTAGCCCATCAACTATTAGTAAGATAACGTGCTAATAGTTAAAGCCCACCTTTACCATCAGAAATCCATTTAAAATAACCTACAAGCTATTCAAAAAACTCTTACAATGTTCCTTTACTCCACAAACAGAACCTAATTCATCATCCTCCTCATCTTCTAGGGTATCAGGCCTGGTCTCCGGCGGCGAGGAGCGCGTGCGACAGCTGGCCGGTGTCGCCAGAGATGGCGGCGCGGGTGCTGCACAGGGCTTCCTGGCTGGCTCGGTGGAGCCTCCATGGGAGAGGGCCGTCACTCCTGCTAATGTACCATATTATATCAAGTAAGTATCCCTAACAATTTTGATTAAGAAATAGCTCAAGTGGTAATGAGAATAAGTTTGCTATAAAATATATACTCGTGTTTAATTAATTGGTAAAGCCAGTATTAGAGAATTCAGATAAATGATGTGGCCCTATATCCAATAGTGAGTCAAGACGAATAATCAAAAAATGTATATTGTTCGTGTCCTTGATCGCAAAAATTATCTACTAAAATAACAGATATGACCATCTTTTTCTCGCATGAACATCATAATATAGTTATAATTGTGACCCTTCATTGAAATTCTGTTCGCTTCCTCAGCCATGAACTGGAGACGACACACTGGGACCACCCGAAGATGATCGACCTGATGAACTCGCTAGCGGACCTCAACGAGGTGCGCTTCTCAGCGTACCGGACCGCGCTCAAACTGAGGACGGTGCAGAAGGCGTTGTGCAGTAAGTAGCTACGAAGATATTATATAAACTGTAGGGGGCTTTAAAAACTTAGACCGTACGTACGTACGTACGTACCGTAGACCTGAAAAATATCTTAATATTTAGACATCAATAAACCTACATTGGTCATGCAAAAGTCAGAAGATTATGAGCACAGCATTAATCAATCTGCCTAGCCTTTTGCTTCCAGTCTGGACAGGTTTAGTTGAGTACCAGTATTTTACATGGAGCGACTGCCTATCTGACCTCCACAACCCAGTAACTGAGTAACATGGTACTCCTTGGCAAGACTGGTAGCACAGCGTACAACATTAACATTACTTTCTGATCAATCCTTACATCCCCAGTTTCGAACTGATCAATTCACTGACTGCGAAACAGACAAGATAGTTAAACCATCACAATGTATAAAGGGACAGGAACAGGGATAATACGACGAAAGATAGACGAAACATTGACAAGACCACCTAAACACATACACACACCACACTTTTTGACGTCGAACAGATTAAACAATGCACCTCAAATGTTATCTTTTCACCATCCTTGGTTGACTGTAGAGAATGCTTAAGGCACTAAAGGCGGTTACGCGCTAGATCCGATCCGTGTCCGCGAAATTTCGATTCCGAAGGCGCCGTAGTACTTCTTGCAGCATACGCGTAGTGCGTATGCTGCAAGAAGTACTATGGCGTCTTCGACGTGTTCTATCCGACTTGTACTATCCGAACTCTATTCTTCATAATTCAGGACATTTTGAACTCGGAACTCAAATCACGGACACGGACGTGTAGTGCGTAACCGTGCCCTAAGTCTCCTATGAATAAATAACACTTTAAATAAACTGTCCTTATTTATGCCAGTTGATAACAACATAATCAGCAGCAAACTTAACGATATTCTATTGTTTCCAGTGCACATGCTGCAGCTGCCGGCGGCTTTGGAAGCGTTCGACTCTCACGGGCTGCGCGCGCAGAACGACCGCCTCATCGACATACCCGACATGATCACTGTTCTTACTTCGTTGTATGAGGTATGTACCCAACTATACTATAAACCCAGTCAGGATAATATTTAAGACTGTTTAATTAGATCAAGAGACTGGAAGTTTTTATCAGGTGCAGCAAGGTTCACCACATAGAAAATCTTTCGAAAATCTTTGCTGTTCGCCCAAAAAAATGAGTAAGATTTTTCGGAATCAGTAAATAGAAGACCAAATAACTACAGGTTGTAGAAATGAGCTTGGCGACGACAAAGATGACGGTTGATAATGAGAGTATTGTCTCTTGATCTAATTGCTCCTTTACTTTCTTAAAAGTAACAGTTGTTTTACAATCAAATACTTTTCAATTATTGAAAACTTCATTAAATTATTAATAGCAGCTGTAGCAGCCCACTGGCCTTTCTAATAGCCGCCATTTACCTTGATCCTCTATTGAGAAATCATCTCTAACATACCTCTTTCTCCCATCAGGTAATAGCAGCAGAGAACCCAAGCCTGGTGAACGTGCCGCTGTGCCTGGACCTGAGCATCAACTGGCTGCTGAACGTGTACGACTCGCAGCGCACCGGACAGATCCGCGTGCTGAGCTTCAAGGTGGGGCTCGTGCTGCTCTGCAAGGGACACCTGGAGGAGAAGTATAGGTGAGTGGAGTACTTTCTTTGAACAAGAAGTTATTGCCTAAAACCAGGAGGAATGCAAAAGAAAAAGGGAGGTGTTTGCTATGCAGGGACAAAACAGGCTGTAAATAAAAAATATGAAGTCAATGAATTTAGGAAGGAAATAGGTACGAAAGTGATAACAATATAGAATAATAAAATTATTAATTAAAATATTTTTATAAAACAAGCTTTTTCGTATTCTTCTCAGAAAACCCTTTCATTTGATACCCATGTCATGGCAGTGTACAAAAAATAACTAGTCCGCCATCTTGGGTCGTCCGCCATATTGGGTTTAGAATTATGTCACTTAGCTAACCGTGTATTGTCATCCAATATAAACGTGTAGCTAAATTTCATCTTAATCGGTGGAGGATAACTGCTTTAAAATTCAGTTGCAAGATTTGACCCGAACACACTTACAAACATACATACATTGCAAGTTAAATAAAAGATTGTAAAAACGTGTTGCAACGAACCCAAATAACATGGACCAAGGTTAGGAAGATGAAAGAAGAAAAAAAGAGCTTTGTGATCAGAACAGGAAGATGATGATAAAAAAAGAATTTCAAATGTAAAAATAACTTAAACATAAAGATAATACTACGGCAAAACTGTTGAATCATCAGGGGGGTAACCACAAGCTCTTAGAGTAAGGTTATTTTGAGATCGAGTAAGTGACAGATGTATACAAGTCAGATACATCTGTCCCTTACTCGATCTCAAAATAACCTTACTCTAAGAGCTTGTGGTCAGCCCCCTGATATCATAACAAATGTAATAAGTATGGTTGTATTTCCAGGTATCTATTCCGACTGATCGCAGACCCATCGTGTAGAGCTGACCAAAGAAAACTCGGACTGTTGCTGCATGACTGCATACAGGTAATATTTATGTTTAAACCTTTGATCAATAATGTGTGAGATAGGCTAATTTAATTCAGATCCTTTGCCCAGTCAAAAATTATAGTCTTTTTATTCTTCTGAATATTATTTTAATATGGATATTATAATGGTAGAAAGTAACTCATGAATCTACTATTTTCATTAGGTACCAAGACAACTGGGTGAAGTGGCAGCCTTTGGCGGTTCAAACATCGAACCTTCAGTGAGAAGCTGTTTCGAACAGGCATCGGCTGCTACCAAAGAGGGCAACAAGGCAGGCACTCTTGACAGGAAAGTTGGTAAGTATCTAAACTCCAGTTACTCGAAAGACTATAGCAAAAAAATTAACATATCGTCACCAGTCAATCGGAAGTATTTTCATCAGACGATCGCAGGATCTTACCGCAGGCTTATTACGTATCTTGCAAGAGCATAACGATAGTGATTTTACGCGATAATTGCTCTTCAATATGGCGTTTTTTGGTTTTTGGCGGTTTTTTTTAGTAATAAGTGAGTGAGTGAGTATTTGACAAACAGCGAGCGATTAGCAAACGATTGTGTAGAACCTACCATACCTACACTGTAGGTAATTCCGACTTTATGGCATAAAGCGTTTGATCGCGCGATGATTGCTGATTGCTGTTTCTTACGTAATAATCCGAAATATCTATTGCAAATTCGTTTGTATTCTTGCTTTAGAATTTAATACAGAATATTTACTATTATAGTACCTACTGTAATCATACATTTTAGTATGGTCTCCCTAGGCACATATCCCCTGGCTCTACGAAATCATATAAAAATATTTAAATAGGCAAAAGCATGATTTTCAACATATATTATCAATCGTAGAAAGTTACAGCAAAAATTAAAAAAATGCAATAAATGAAATCTACCCGCAACGAGAAAACTCACACCCTTCTTCATTTTCAGTCAATCTCCCAGAAAAAGAGAAAGAAAAAGAAGAGCCCCTGAACAAAGACAAGACTCTAGAACGTGACGCAGACGGCCAGCTCCAGTTCATAGAAGCGTTCCACTTCCTGCAGTGGCTGCAGAAGGAGCCGCAGTCCATGGTGTGGCTGCCGGTGCTTCACAGACTGGCGGCGGCGGAGACCGCTAAGCATCAGGCCAAGTGTAACATCTGCAAGGAGTACCCGATTATTGGGTTCAGGTAAGAAATTATGAATTTTGATATCCCAAATAACGTTGTTAGGGGTAATTAAACTGTTCTTCTTAGAGATATCAGGTTCTGTTCCTACTATGTCCATGTCAATGACTTTCAGAGCAGTTCAAGTTGACACGGTCAAATTAGTTGCCCAGCATTATGTTCAAAATCACTCTGCATTTTCCTTTTGCCTAAAATGAGTCAGTCAGTAACCTCTTGGTAATCCACGATATCCTGGATTTTACGGTAAGATGAAATTGTTAGTGCAATATAAACCATCTGATTTAGTTTCTGAAACACAACTCTACTAGCTTTCTAAAGGAAACCACAAAATTGATGTTTTGAGCTTAAACCGTGCATTTTACACTCTTGGATTTAAAACCGAACAGTAGAGTGAGATATAGACGAGAAAATAATTACGCAATCAACCTGACTGTGATTAACTTAAAATTTTAATACTTCTCTTTCAGATATCGTTGCCTGAAATGCTTCAACTTCGACATGTGCCAGAAGTGCTTCTTCAACGGCCGCAAAGCTAAGAACCACAAGTTGACACATCCCATGCAGGAGTACTGCACTGCTGTAAGTAATCAATACTCCATTGCTATCAATTACATTTTTGTCAGAATGTTTTATATTGTTCGCGCATTTTAACCTGGTAACTGTCGAAAATCTTAATTTTTTATATTGCCTTATTCTTACGTGAACTACTTCCACTATTATCTGGTTTCATAAATGACTAGATTATGTTTTTTTTTAATTAGGTCTTGTTCCTTGCCTTTATCATAAAGAGAATCTTGGTGCGAAACCGCTGATTACTAGGTCCAGACGTTTTGGTGGGTGTGGGTGTGCATTAGTAAGGCAAGACTACTCGTTTTATATGTATTGATGTTAAAACCAATTTGTTATTTGCAGACAACATCAGGAGAAGATGTTCGTGACTTCACCCGCGCGTTACGCAACAAGTTCAAGTCGGCTCGCTACTTCAAGAAACATCCTCGAGTCGGCTACCTGCCCGTTCAGACTGTGCTTGAAGGTACGATATCTCTAAAAGGCGAATTACCTAATTACTTGGTGACTTTTTACAAGTCTTTAGTTCTCAGTATGACTGATGTCATACAGCAAACGGAGCGATTGTAGGCCCATTGATTAAAATGATTAACTGATCATCAATTCACAGTTTCACTAATGCAAAAAAAACTGTTACAAGGAGCGATTCTTCCATATTTACATAATGTAGGAGCTATACACAGTTATTAATATCATAGTATGTTTTGTAGTACGTATTATGTACTACGAAAACCGCCCTTATTTACTCCGCCATAAAGGCACTGTTAACTTATTATTAGTAATTTACTGTATAAACCATTAATGCTATGATTACACTGCTCCCAAAACCAAGAATAATTATATATAATAAAACTTATAACCAATATCCTACACTTGCCAGGTGATGCCCTGGAGTCCCCCGCGCCGTCGCCGCAGCACGGCAGCGCGTCGGGCTCCGCGCTCGGCGGCGACGACATGCACTCGCGCCTGGAGCTGTACGCCACGCGCCTGGCGCAGGTGGAGCTGGGCGCTAAGCCGGGAGATACTCCTGACAGGTTTGTGATGCCTTCAACGAATTATTTTGCCTTACTGCAGCTAGCTCGTTTTTAGGGTTCCGTACCCAAAGGGTAAAAACGGAACCCTATTACTAAGACTCCGCGGTCTGTCTGTCTGTCTGTCTGTCTGACTGTCTGTCACCAGGCTGTATCTCATGAACCGTGACAGCTAGACTCTTGAAATTTTCACAGATTATGTATTTCTGTTGCCGCTATAACAACAAATACTAAAAACAGAATAAATTAAATATTTAAGTGGGCTCCCATACAAAAAACGTGTTTTTTTGCCGTTTTTTGCGGTAATGGTACGGAACCCTTCGTGCGCGAGTCCGACTCGCACTTGGCCGGTTTTTACTTTTTGGTACACCTAGGATCTATTTTGGTGACATTTGAACTGGTGAACCCATCATCTGTCATTATTCATCCAGTATTTTGACCGTAACTTTTCCAGGTGTACAAGAGAAATGAATATAAATATTACGTGTATGAGTTGGCTGACTAGAATAACAATTCTTAAATCACCTGACAAGAATTTAAGAATTTCACTAAATGATTCAGTAAGCTTTAAAATGTCGCAAATTTTTCTACATTATCTTACTACAACTAAAGGTGTACACTTCTCCTCCACAGTGACGAAGAACATCAACTGATTGCCCAATACTGCGCATCACTGAACGGCGGTGCTGAGGCTGATGACGCCCCACGGTCACCCGTGCAGGTTGTGTCCATCATCCATCGTGAGCAGCGACACGAGCTGGAGGCTATGATCAGGTATGACAATCAAGTAGACAATATCTCATTAAAATCACCTAATCAACCTGATTAAATAATTAAAAAAAAAAACTAAACAAATAACCTCAGCCACACGAGTAGATGGTTAATTTGAGAAATCGGAAGTCAATAACATACACAGTGTTGTGGTTGTTGCTAATACTGTATTTTAAAATGAACTCCACAAGCAAAGAGATGCATCTGCTCAACAGTGGGTAAAGTCAGTCTGCAGAAGACAATGTTTAGAAACCTGGAGTAACAAATAATTTATAATTGTTGTCAAGGATAAGATTAGCTATCTCACAAAATGCCCATTCAAAATTTCAGAGAGCTGGAAGAAGAAAATGCCAGCCTCCAAGCTGAGTACGAACGTCTGAAGGCTAAGCAGACTCCAGGATCCACTCCTGAAGAACAGCATGGTGTTACTGACAACAGGAACGCTCCGGTAGACCAGGTAAATATTTCAAGAACTATTAGATTTTATTAAAAGACCTTAAAGTTTAAACAGCTTTGCAAAGGTCAAATATAAATGACAACCGTGACTTTCAAGGTATTGCCGAAACTGGAGAAGAAGTTGAAAATTGCGAAACCGACAACTGATGTGCCTCTTGAGTTTTAATTGAAGTCTTCGATCAGAAGAACTCTTCACAGTAAAGTTCTGTGTTAGTAAATGACCTAGAAAATATAAATATAAGCTAGCAACAGTCGATGTAGAAATACAGTGTGTATTTAAACAACACGTAAAAGCAAACCTCATGCTTTTAGCACCAAGCAAATATGTCAATAACTGTCATCCTTACAATTACGTCAACTATACCTATACCGATTGCACCTATATTTTAAATAAAACCTTGCGACTAAAACATCAACATCACAGATATAAACTATATAATACTAGAAACAATTAAGCAATTTCACAAACAGCTTCCATATTTAAAGTCAAAACTACATAAATACTGAGCAATGCGTCTTGCTTCCAGGACATGATGGCTGAAGCCCGTCTACTGCGACAACATAAGGGTCGCCTGGAGGCGCGCATGCAAATCCTCGAGGAACATAATCGTCAGCTCGAGGCACAGTTGCAGAGACTGAGGAGACTGCTTGATGAGGTAACTATATGTTCATAATAAAAATAATATAAGGCGACCCTGCCAGAATGTGATATTCAAATGCAGCGGTATCATTATGAAAGTTAGTATTGAAAAACGGTAGCATCTGACAGATGCTTAAAGGTGTAAGCAGTACCACGGGGCCTCATTGCTAAGAAAGAAAATTTGGTTCAAATTAATCTCAGTAGATGGCGCGATATGCTATATCTGTTAATGAATGTGTGTAAAATTAATATTTTCTGGAATTGAACATAAAAATTGTATGTTCTTGTTTAATCAACTCTCCTAAGTACACAATTATGGAATATTGGGCTCTTAATTCACATTTCAAAGATTATTTGAACGGATCATTTAAAATTGATGCCAATAGATGGCGCATTTTTAAATTTCTGAGGCATTTCACTAGATTGTTAAAATTTGCATTGTAACACATTTTGGTGCAAAAAACTGTAAAAACGTGCAAAAAAAATACTATAAAACGAACCTTCACTGTATTTAAAAAAATATATTCACGAACCTAGTAAACCTACTTGTAAGTCGCTGCTAACACCACCTATCTATCACCATGAAACAGAACCGAACGCGATCGATTTTCAAAAAAAAAAAAGATTAATCAGACGAACAACGCTAGTTACGTCGGCACGGTTTATTTGTATGCTATGGGTCATCTGTATGCTAGTATTACATTATCTGTGGCAGCACTAATGCTGTCGAACGACCAACGTCAGGTTGCACCCTATAATATTTGACGACTGGTCTGTATTTTATCTTCTTGCTTCCTAAACAGCAGGAAATAGTAGCCTTAACATTGAAAATTAAAACAATTGTTTTTATCTATTAAACCGTTTCTATTCCTTTAGCCTAAATTGTTTTTCTTATGTAATTCCAGCCTGCCCAAGGTTCTCCACCAGCCCGTACTGGCACACTCCAGACTCGCTCTGTGACAGCTTCGCAGCTCGCTACCGATTCGCCGGCGAAGATGCATAATGGACTATACCATGAGTCGCAAACTAGTAAGTATCCACATATTTTGCCCTTAGAACTGATTGGTTGAGCCCTTTGACAGAGTGTTGACATAGTTCTCCTTACTAAAAGTGTGAATGTCCATGATAGAAGAATCCCTATTACAATATTCTTGTAAATATGAAATACCAGATTTATTTATGAAAGCAGACCACTCACGGCTTAAGAAATACGTAATAGAACCAGGTATTGTCCAAGGAACCATTCTGAGTGCCATTTTATTCAGGGAGGATACTTTTGTACTTGGTACCGGTGTCCTACAGGGTACTAATACAGCTCCAAAATACATTACAACTTTAGGTGTCCCTCAAGGAACCATCCTATGTCCTTTAAATTTTTGAGTAGGGGTCCCTCAGGGTCCTATATAGCCCGCGATTCCTAACATAGCTATATGTATTAAGACGGCGGAGGGCGCTGGGCCGGCGGGGAGCGCGAGGCGCTGGAGCGGCCGCCGCCGCCGCCGCACGCCGTGCACTCGCTCATGCACTGCGCAGGTACACACGAGTGCCTACTGCTACGACATCTCCTGCGTTGAGAATTGACGTTTCCAATTTATGTGATTTTGGAAAAGTAACTTAGTTGCCTACGCGTAAAGTTCAGTTTTCAATGCAATTTTATTTTTTTATTACATTTGCAATAGTAACTACTAATAATGCCGAAATCAATCTTAATTAATATTGACATTTATTACAGTAGAAATAACATATATTGGAAACAAGAATTTGAGTGGACATTAGCTTTCGTATCCTCAAGATTTCAAAATTTGTGTCAGCTATTGATTGATTGTGTTGCAAAATTTTACACGTAGATTAGGATTTCGTGCAGCCATCACTTTAGCTATTCAAAAAGGATTCTGTCCTCCTGCACTTAAGACGCTTTATTGCTAGTTAACAGAGTTTTGTCATATTTGATGTCGTTGATAGTGTTTTCGGGTGTTATTTGTTGTAATTCGCTGTTATTTTGTTTTTCTTTCTTCGTTCTTTGTAGGTTTTTGCATGGTTTTGAGTGATGCATGTTTACTGTCGTCGTTTTGGAAATAATAATTAATACTCACGATGTTGTTTTTTCTGTTTTCTGCAAACCTAACAGGACGTATACCTTGAGGTAATAAAAATCATGTTTCATCTTATCGTTTTGTCATGTTCTACTATCAGCAGCTAATACTACACGTTTTACTAGCTGAACTATCCCATAGGAATATTTCATAATAAGCAATTTTAAATCTCACCAATTCACAAAACTTCTTAACCAAGTAACCTAAAATATTTTTTTTCCGAAATTATCCTCATCATTATTCTCAAAGAATTTATCAATTTCCAGATGACCTCGGCCGCGCCGTCGAAGAACTAGTGTCAGTTATGACGGAGGACACACAAAACCAAACATCGAACTCTCCTCCGCAGTACACCAACGGGAAACCCCCCACCAAAGAGTAGCCCTCGTGAGACGTCACACGCGCATAAGGTGCTGTCACCCAGCGGAGCCAGCCGGCAACCGCCACCTTCTCTATGATACCTTCGAACTAGCAACACTGTCGAGCAATACCAAAGAGAACGCTTTAAATTTCTATCCTTGCTAAACATCGAAGTATTATAAAAATTGTACAGTATTTCTTACTAATTTTCGACTCATCACTAACAATACCCTGCACATGCTATTCTACCTTATTATACATAAGCTCTAACATTCCACACATTTTCTAATCGAGGCTTCCCGGGGAAAGATACTAAAGAGTAGAAGCCTGTAAGGAACCGGCTATATAGAACTAACGTGATGTTATCTAGATTTAGTTCCCTGTAGCGTCCTTTTCGAGACGATAGTCGTATGCAACGCTTATTGTATTAATAAGGGCATGCCATTGTTGCAGTACGTATCGTGATTGAGTCGTTTTCTTTTTCTACCGTATTTTTTTAGAATTCTTGTAGGCAACCCTGACAGAATTTCTACTATTTTTGTTTTTCCCCTCCGTAACCCCGACAGTGTTGCTAGAACGAGACGATCCAACGAAAAAGACACTAACGAGCATTTATACATATATATTTAACAAAAAAAAATGTACCAAATTTGTGGATACTTGATATTTTAATCGTTTAAGTACATATCTTGTTAGTACAATCTCCATTATATATCATATCACTTCTTGTATACTTCCATATCATTTTGCTGTGTAAAATACAGGCATATGTATTATAATTATCACGTGAAACGAAACTGAGGCGACATGGTCACCGACTAATCGGTGGTCTATATTATTTACAAGACAGCTCGATTGGTTTGGCCACATTTTTACCATATCAACGAGTGAAATATTCTACTGAAACCATATCCATCTTTTTCTATAATTATACAAAAAAGAGCAAACAGATTTTAACGACTACTAAAATAGTAGGATTTTTGAAATGTGGTCACACTGAACGTTTATAAGCTGAAAGCTTTAATAGGATCACAATTAGCTTTAAAACCACAACTGTGACATATTTTGATAAATAATGCAACACAATGGATGCAAACCTCCCATGTTTTACCGCGCAACCACTGAAAGGGCCTAAGTTTTAGTGGAAATGTATTGTTATATAGATTGACCTCTCCGATTTTCAAAAATGTATGCCATATGTCTAATATGGCCGTAGTTAAAATGGATTCGTTAACAATTTTGCGAGTAGTATTTAGATGTAGCCAAAATGATATCGAGCATGTGATTTATATGCATGTTTGTGTAAGTTAAACATTTATCGAGTTATCAAATGTATCGTTAGATGATGAAATAATAATCGAAGTGCTTCTATGCAGAGTAGTGGCAGTTTCCTTTCCTTCACTGTTAGATCTTGGCGAGCCGCGATTGTTGAGTCGTATGACAAAAATCGCAAACGAACCGATGAATTTACAGACTTCATTTTGACGAACGTTCGTGCGACGAATTAATCGCTTGCAACTATCGCGGCCCGCTCTAGATAGTATACTGTCGGACTGTAGGGACTCTTCTTAGGAACTAAAAACATGTATCCAAACTTTTTCACTATTACAAAAGGCAAGATGACACGTTTTTCGATTAGGCTAATTTGGGATGCGACGATTTTTATGTCGCATGCCGATGTATATCGATATGTACCGTGTGTCTACTAGTAAGATGCTGCCTACCTTTTTTAGATAAGGATATATTGGAGAGACTTTTATACGATCGTTAAATAATCCTGTTGAAGCTAACTTTAAATTAAGAACTTCGGATGTAACCATATCATGGTTTATTTTTATTTTATTTTCCGTCGCAACGGTGCGACAAAATTTCGAAGTCGTGGCACTTTTTAACGCTGGCAACATTCCGAAATTTCGGCGCACCCGCGACCGTTACTTAAATTCTTATTAATTTCGCTAATATAGTATATAAGAAAAAAGCACAATGTTTATTATTATTTTAACGAAAATAGAAAATAAAAATTTACACTAATATATTGTTAATAATTTTATTTTTTGTTTTTTGTGTAGTACGGTAGTTTTCTGTTTACGAAATTTTATTATGATTTTAATATTGGCAACCTTATGAAATGTACTACTTTCGCATTTATTTGTATATTTTACTGTGTTTATAATGTTTTTAGAAGTTAAACAAATAAACATTCAACATAGTATTCCGTTGTTTCTTTATGACGGCTCGCACACCTGACCCTTAATAATAGTAAGGCTCCTACCAGGACATAGGTACATGGGCCCGATGTGGATCTCTTTTCGGGGCAACCGAATGTTTTGTCTTTGCGATTATGGACGAAGTTGTGATGACGAACAACTACCGGAAATACATTGTGAAGGACACCTGACACATGGTTGACATCTGTCGGGCAATTTACCGACCGGGGGAATCAATCCGTCACATTATCTCTGGTTGTTCTAGTCTACCTGAGACTATTTGCATAGACACAACCTTATAGCCAGGATTTTTTTATTGGTATCGGTCTGTCACATAGGTCTGTCATCACTGACAAAGACTTGTTGCCCTTATGTGGAGGATTTTTTTTTATTGCTTTCGGTCTGTCATCACAGACAAAACTATTGTTGCCAATAAGCCTGGCATCACAGAGAAACTTTATATATACGCCTGGCATAGTGGTAGAAAGTTTAGAGAGCATCGCGCAATGATTGTTAACAAAACGGCATCAAAATGTCATAAAAGTCGGATTACCTGCAGTATAGGTATGGTAGTTTGTACACAATCGTTTGCTTATCGGTCGCTGTTTGTCAAATGCACTTATTTAAAAAAAAAGCCAATAACTCTAAAACTTTTGTATTGAAGAGCAATTATTGCGCAAAAATCGCTATCGTTTTGCTATTGCAAAAGATACGTAATAAGCCTACCGTCCCCTTGATGAGAATCTCGTGAAGGCTGAGAGAGATACGAAAACTAAGTATAATAGAAAAATAAGTAGAACTGCGATCTCACAAGACATGATCGAAAAGAGATCCTACACATAGCAACTAACTTTTATGAAAACTCGTACAGCGCCCCAGTACGCCAAGATATATACCAAAGTGAAGCAGAAAATAACGAAAATTATGGAGAAATAATCCCATTGGACGAAGCAGAAATTATAATGGGAATCAAAAGGCTAAAAGAACCTGAGAGAATAACAAACGAGGCCATAAAAATAGCTGGTGCTTACCTAGTTAATCCTCTGACACATTTATTTAATTTGATATTGTTCCTCTGTAACACCTAAACAGTGGTCTCAGTCCAGTAATATCTTGTTGTTTAAAAAAGGCGATCCAAAGAACATAGGAAATTACCGACCCGACATATTGCCGACGGAAATTATTCTCGTCAACTAAAGAGAAGAGAATCAGTATTACGCCACAATAGACCACATCCACTCTCTGGAATTGGTTGTTGAAAAATGCCAAGAGTACCAACGCCCACTCTACTTATGGTTTGTAGACTACCAGAAAGCTTTTGTTAGAATACTGCTTCCCTCAATATGGAAAGCTTTGCAATCCCAAAATGTGGAGAAACAAGTAAAATTTCAAAATTTAAAAAACCCCCGACACATTTATCTTGCGAAAACACTCCGATTCAAACAGTAAAAAGCCCATAACTTTAGAACGGCTGAACCGATTTTATTCAAACATAGCTAAGAACACTCTCGACAAAATCACATTTCAAACAAAAAAAACTAAATCGGTTCATCCGTTTAGGCGCTATGATGCCACAGACAGACACACAGATTCACAGCAACACACGTGAAACTTATAACACCCCTCTTTTTCCGGCGGGGGTTAAAAATACGTGCAAATCTTAAAATACCTTTACGAGAGGATTAGTAGAGTCGATTTGGTCGATTGGATAGCGGTCAAAGTCTTTGCGTTGCAGTATTCATTTACGCAATACGGCTGGGACCACCTATCCCCATCAAAAGTAGGAGTACGGCATGGCGACCCCCTAATATCGCCTCGCCTATGAAGATCATAGCAGTACTGGAAACGATTATCGGAAAACTAAATTGGTATAGAACAGCAGCCTAATTGTGTAAGTAAATTCGGCAACGGAAACAATCTGTTTCTTTCCCAAAAACACACACATACACAAAAAAGTTGAATAAAGATACGACTTTTCTACCCAAAGGTAGGTATCGATGTAGATATAGCTTGTAACGTACTAGTGTGTTGTCCAGAAATACAGAGACATTTGTCGAGTTTTGTTTTGCTCAGGTTAATTTGTAGCCCTACCTCTCTGCTTGCTTATTGTAACTCTTGTAACATTGACTCCAGCAGCCTAATTGCGTAAGTAAATTCGGCAACGGAAACAATCTGGTTCCGTTGCCGAAACCTCTGGCTCGGTTCTGGTTGGTGTGTGTTTTTGGGAAAGAACCAGATTGGACAACACACTAGTAGAGTACGTTACAAGCTATATCTACATCGATACCTTTGGGTAGAAAAGTCGTATAAGTAAACCAAAACCCGACTTTTCAGGAGAGCAGAAATACTATTTTTTTTTTACATAAAAATTCATAACTTTTTTGTTTTTAAAGTTATAAAAAAAAAATCTATGAGAAAGGTTCTTACAATTTGCAAATGAAAAAGGTTAAATCATCAAAATCTCTCTATCTTCTTTAGTTTTAAAGTTAGCTTGGATTTACGTCTAAAAAAAATCACTTCTTGGAAATGTATTTTAAAAAACTGTACAGGTCCGTATATCCATAGGTATTTTACTAAGCTTATGGTCACGTTTAATGTCATAAAAACCCATATAGTTATTTTTTTGTATTAAAAACCATTTATAATCATAGATCAATTGAATTCTGACTAATAAACAATCCTGTTACTCTCAGAATTATATTATTCTAATACCCAATAATGGTCGATTCAAAAAAACTACCTGAAATACGAAATCAACATTTATTAACACCTTAACTGCCAAGTGACCGACAAACAATACATTTTCAATTGTGTCTCATTGCCTGGCAGTTAAGGTGTTAAGTATTATAATACCTTCTAACCAACATTTACTATTATTTCAATAACGGTACAATATACCTTACAGGTTTAACATTTTTAATTTGAAAAATTATTATAACAACTTAAACTGAAAAGTGAAATAAAAAAATCTACTTAGTAATAAAAAAATACAACAAATACGACCTCCGGTCGGACCTCCAAATAATTGCACGAGACGTTTTTAATTCTGCCCTTAAATGGCTTTACTCTCACTCCTTAACTCTCAATGCAAATAAAACAAACTTTATTACTTTTTCTATCACGAATACTGCCCAACCAAAACCCCAATTTGTATAAAAGCCCATTCTTGTTTCACAAAATCTCAAATTATTGTCAATGTCCAACCATAACCTCAGGGAACAAGTTATAAATCTAGTTATCGGTCTAGTTCTGTTAGATATCTTGGAGTAGTTCTGGACAAAAATCTTAATTTCGGGTCACACATTAATGCTCTTACTGGTCGCATACCAACCCTTCAATTATAACCCTATTAAAGACTTCATCTGTACAATCCCACCGCACAGAAAAGCTTTAAAAAAAAATCGCTCTCTATTTTGGCGCAACATTAGTTAAATAAGATGAATGCAAAAGAACCGACTTATGGATTAAGATATCGTATCTGCAAAAAGACTGTTCGCTCCTATTTACTGAACCTTAATTACATTGAAACAGAAGAACTCATAAAGAAGTGATCACGCTAACACAAACGTTCATCACACACAACATAGAAAACTAAAACACACTACACTTATACAAATACACTATTCACAATCACTCTGAACATATTTTTTATATAATTTGCTATTTTTAACCCCCGCCGGAAGAAGAGGGGTGTTATAAGTTTCACGTGTGTTGCTGTGTATCTGTATATCTGTGTGTCTGTCTGTGGCATCATAGCGCCTAAACGGATGAACCGATTTCGATTTAGTTTTTTTTGTTTGAAAGGTATTTTTGTCGAGAGCGTTCTTAGCTATGTTTAAATAAAATCGGTTCAGCCGTTCAAAAGTTATGGGCGTTTTACTGTTTGAATCGGGGTTTTTTCGCAAGATAAATGTGTCGGGGGTTTTTTAAATTTGGAATTTTACTTGTTTATTGATTGATTATTGTGATTTATTTTATTAATTTCCCACGAGGCTTCCCTCCCGTCAACTGGCTACCTACCTACCCATACCCGTGGGGTGTTGGAAAAGTTTAAAGTGTGTATCTATCTGTGGCATCATAGCTCCTAAACATTGATATTATTAAGTACATAATTACCTAAATGCTCATAAACGCCGATTTTAATTTCGTTTTTATCGAATGTTCATACCTATGTTATGGGCGTTTTACTGTTTGAATCGGGGTGTTTTCGCAAAATATCGTGTCGATTGTAGATCGAAGCTTGTCTATTAACTACTTAAATTAAGTAGCATGAAATAAAAATGTATCGGGGTTTTTAAATTTTACTTGTTTGTATACCTACCTACAAAATGATTATTATGAACTATTTTGTGCGCGGTGTTAAAATACATGCTGTCTCATCCGACAACACGTGCGGAAGAGATTGATGCTGTGCGAAATAGATGATGATTTAGGACAACGAGCGCACGAAATTTTATAAACAGACCTTTAGGAGTCTAGTTATCATGAAAAAACTACTAAATGTATATTTTCAAAATACAATTATTTGCATTGTTGAATTACTAATCTATCCCTGTATGGAGGCCGTTTTGCAATTTTCCTTCTTCTTATGGTATTTATTTCCACCCAAAGATTCGTTAAAATTATTGTTGAAATAAGGAACTTTCGACGCTCATATCTTTCAAATATTGTAAATGTTTTCTTTCTTGTTTCCATATAGGGCTAGATAATGATGAGGCAAATTGATATATATTTTTTTTATTTTGAACGTACCTACATCAAACAGTGGAGCAATCGCCAGACTACGTTTCTAAGGAAGAATTTTCGACTAGTGTGAGGAAAACGTTAATGTTTACTGCTTGCACTATGGTAACAAAATCTCTGGTGCATGCAGTTTTGTTCTAGGTCAAGGAATTATGCTATGATAAAAAAAGTATGACTTATTGCCCGTATAAACCTTTATTGAGTTAACAAACATTATAATTAAATTAAACTTCATACACTAACTTACAATATTAGTCAATTGAAATTTGCACCATTTTAATATGGTGAATAGTAACACATATATAGCCATTGTTGTTATTATTACTACATCATACACTTAATATATTTTTTGAAAGGGATATTGTAGTATAAGGAATTAGCATCAATCATTCAAATAAATGCATGCCCAGGCGCACATTTTATGGCAGATAAAAAACATTCAGCCTAATTGAGACTCCTCCTTTTTTCAAGTTGGTTAAAAATACGGGGCAGTGAACTGCAATAGGCCCATCTATTATTCTAAAACAAAAGAAGCGAATCCATAAACAATATTAATCATTTTTCTAGACCATCATTGCTTTATTAACAAAATAATATTCTTTTTCGCATCAATCAAGTAATTCATGAGTTCAATCCTTCATCACCAATTTATAATTATAATGTTTTCAAGCAAACAGCTTAAAGGCACATTTTTTATTTATTATTATTAAACAATTTCACATAAATAAATCTTCAGTCATGTATTATAGGAACAACCTACTATTATTAGATTTCATTTTTAAACATTTGCATATATTGTTATGCAGGTAAAAAATCACCAAACTTTCTCTTGTGGTGGGTAACAGTAAAATATTATTATCTCTGAAATCTATCTAACAAAAGTATAATTAGTTATACTACATAGATATTAAAATTTGCACTGTGCTAAAATGATAAAATACCAAGTGTTTGATAAACGTTTTTATCTTTCTAGGTTAGCTGTTACGGTTATCTAAGAGGTACAGTTAGCAGCAGATTTATAAGACAACTCTGTATATTCTAATAATTCAACACTCCTAAGAAAACCAATAAAATCTCTACATCAAAAGTATTCATATTATCGTTAGCATATGCGTCAATATTTTGTAACATTATTTGACTATTTATAAACAACCATTGACAGTCAGCTTGTTTTTACAAGGTATATCAGAAACTAGCAGATGACTCACGGTTTTAGCCGCTTAGTGCCCGTTCCCGTGGGAATAAGGGATAAAAAGTAGCCGATGTCACCCAGTGATAGAGTAGCTTCCCAGCAGTGAAGAAATTTTGAAATCGGTTCAGTAGTTTTTATGTTTATTCGTTACATACAAAAATACTAATCATTCCTCTTTATAATATTAGTATAGACAACGCAATATCTGCAAAGGGGTCACCATACATAATACTTTTACTATAGGACATCAAGCAAAACATGACTCATACATAGGACCAACCTGTACTAACTTCCAGTTTGCTACAAGATACTTGACGGTGCTCAGTTATAATTGAAACACAGGGTACTCACAACAATAATCATGCAACTGAAAATGTGAATATCTGAATTGCTTAGCTAATTTTGATGCTAACTGTACCAGTGGAAACAAATTTAAAAAAATGTCTGTCCATTTATCACAAAACTATTTTGTTCTTACTTCACAAAGTTCTTAAAAATAGCAAATAGTTTTTTGGACAAGTATTTTGGTTATATTACTAAATATCTTCATATTAGTCTTTTATAGTGAAAACAATAATGTTATCATATAAATTGCATAGAGGCTAACTATATTAATTTGTTTAAATATTATAACATATCTTTATATTTTGTTTAAAGCTGGTATTAAAACACAAGGTTTTATTCCTGAAAGGCCATATTTTATCTTTTGTTTGAATTGAGTATTAATTTTTGAGCAATACCTGTATTATTATTATTATTTCCTTCATTATTATTATTATATACTTTATTGTACACCAAAAAATAAAAAAAAACATACAGAACCAACATTTTCAAAAACAAAGTGTACAATGGGCGGTCTTATCGCACTTAAATAAAAGCATAGTTGTACACTAAGTTTCTTCATAGGAATATCAAAACAAAATCAACTCTGGCAATCAATACAGATTATTTTCAGTAATCAATCATTCTCTATGAAGGTCAATTGGCAATTTTTAACTCTTAACATAAGCACAAACCTTGAGATTAGATCAAAACAGCAGTTTTGAAGTAATATCCCCCTATTGTTTGACAGTCTAAAACGTCTTGAAGGCTACTTTGATAATATCAATTTACACATAAGTTTGTAGTTATCATGAAATGGTTATGGACTCTATCAAATTATTTTGCCATGGACCAACAGATAGACAATCATCCATTATTTTGTTTGATGGATGACGTTTGCTTATTTAATGTTATTGTTCTTTGTACAAAATAAATAAAGGATGAATTAAAGACTATGAGAACAGCATCATTTCTTTAGGTACCAACATATTGGTATAGGAAGACATCATGCTGTTTATGTGTTCAATGTATAAAAGTAAAATTTCTTTGTAAAACCTCTATGCTCTATTACCAACTAAAACAATATTAAATTACCTAGCTGCATCAACCTCATACTTTGACGGAAGTATTCGTATTACTGTCAAGGCCATTCACAGGAGCCTGGTTGTCGGACCGTGGTCGCCTGAACAGCAAGACATGGGGTTCAGGGTTGTGCACCATGAAGTGCAGCCAGCCGGGGCTCTGCTGGACACCAAGGTTGCGCCATTCAGTCTCCGTCATCAGATGGGACTTTGGTACCAGGCGGGCAATGTCTGGTGGGAGGATGACGTGTCTGGAATCAAAATTACATAATGATAAGTTTTAATGAAACACGATGGAGTACTTCTGTGGACACCCTCTGCCCCCTTTAGAAGCCATAATGAAACCAACATGATACCTAATCCAATTTAGTAATGAGGCAATCGGAAATATTTATTTGATAATTCTAGTGATCTTGTATGTAACTAAAAATAACCTTAATAAAATTAAATGTAAACAAATGACAGCTGTCCATTGATGGAAACAGCTGTGATCAGATGACACAAATGTTCATATATGCGGACTTGTAGAAAGACACAATAGTCAGTCTACACCACTCCCAATTTAAAGTCTGAAGTCACAACAGCAATCAATTCATATTAGATGTTTTAGTACGTGATTGTGAATCAGCATACGATTTTATACGCATGAGTGTTTGATAGGAACATGACGCAAATGGCTGACAGAAATTGCAACCATATTGTTCAACAAAACCCTTTAATAATAGCAAATCATACACACAAAGTACATTCACACTTCATATGGGGTATATGAAGTCCGGAGTAAGGGTTTAGAACAATATGCATGCAGTAAAAGTATGAAAAAATTTGAAGAAATCTCACCTGTATTCATAGACGTCATCAGTATACCTTTCCGAGTATTGAATTTGATCCACGGGCATTTTGAGCGATAGTTTATGAGCACTGTTTAATACTGGATAGTCTATAAAACGTAGTTCATTTAAGCCTGATTGAAGTGAATAGGGAACCGATACCTTCCTAAACTTATAGAAAGAACTATCCGAATTCCGATGATAACCGTCCGGCCGCCGGCGCAAATTTTTCTAGCGCAGAAAAATCAAATTCAGTGTTGCCAGTGGCAGATAGTCAAATGTTACATGAAACATCTCAAAAGTTACATTTTCGTGAGAAAAGTTACATTACCTTATTTTATGTGGAAAACGACACTAAAATAATTTTATACTACAATTCGTTTTTAGGGTTCCATACCCAAAGGGTAAAAACGGGACCCTATTACTGAGACTCCGCGGTCCGTCTGTCTGTCTGTCTGTCTGTCACCAGGCTGTATCTCATGAACCGTAATAACTAGACAGTTGAAATTTTCACAGATGATGTATTTCTGCTGCCGCTATAACAACAAATACTAAAAACAGAATAAAATAAATATTTAAGGTGTGCTGCCATACAACAAACGTGATTTTGTTGCCGTTTTTTTTCTACTTTGTTGTTAGCGGAACACGCCCATTATTTGTATTTTCGCGCGGGCAGGCCCTCCCCCGCGTCTACCACGGGTAAATCCGTTGTGTTTAGTTTAGAACATTCAAATTACAACGAGAAACAACTATGCTAGGTACCTACTTGGTCGTATTAGCGAAAAGATCAATAAACGACGCTCACTCGCTCGCCGGAGTAAGCGGGATGGAAGATTTAGAAATACACCTGAGTGAGTGAGTGAATAAAGTCAGGGCACAGTGCGACAACACGTCGAACAAAAGGTTTGTTAGATGCGTTCCGTTTCACCATAATTTTTTGTTTGCGGGCAAATATTATAATATGTTTAGTAAGTCCTAAAAGTTACGTAAAAGTTACATTTTGAGTCGTGTTACATGGAGGTTACGTGAGACGGTCAAAAGTTACGTAAAATGTAACAAAAGTTACATTCTGGCAACGCTGATCAAATTACAATTTGACATTGACGTTTGCGTTTGAAGTAGTGAATCTTTTTCATTCGTCTACTCAATGTCAGCCTTTTTGAACGATTTTTCATATTAACAATTTTTTTATACAAGCATTTTTCATCTTTACTAATTTTGTAAGATTTTGATTACAAATTTCTTTAATCCTACATTATTTTCGTCCATTTTTTGCAAAACGACGTCTTTCTATTGAATATTCAATGATTTGAACGCACGTTCCGGCGGGAATGTCATGTTTGTCAACTTGACAGAAGCAATCCGTTTTATGCAATCTCACAAGTCAGATAGAAAGCAGCAAGAGTGTTTTATATAATATTATTATCAAGAATCCTGCAAGTACATTTTTTAAACCAAAAGAGCAGTCCTCACAGCAACCACAGCTGCAACACATTTTCACAACTCAGCAAATTGACTAAAATCAGAGGAAAACAATTACTAGCTGGCACGTTTCTGTTACATAGATAGTTGGTTCGGTTCGGATCGGGCACAATCTTGCGCAAGAAGGAAGAGCAAAGCAGATGATAGACAGCTGATTGCACGTTAACTACTGAAACAACCGGTGATATTATCCAATCACGGCGACCCTAGTCGCTGTAACAATTCAATTATGCGACCCCATACCACTAGAGTGACCATGTCTTATGAATGCATTGCTTTTAAACATTTAAATAAACTATTTACATTTTTAGTGTTGCTTGAACCCTGGTATGGGATAGGTAATTGTAATCAACTTTTTTTTAGGACAGTGGCTCAGCAATAGGCTGCAGCGTTGCGTGTCGCGGGTTCAATTCCTGCAGGAACAAATATTTGTACCTATGGCCTAGTGACACAGAGTTTATCCGGGTCTGGTGAGCTGTCTGTGATGATTTTAAATGTTTGTAAATGCACCCACGATACAAAAGTCATTCAGTGTGGACTTGTGGCAACAATAACAAAATGGAAATATTAAGATGGCAGTCGAAAATCACTTGAAGTTAACACCATTCTTCTCATAACAAAACGTATGAACTGAAAACCATCCATATTCACTTCGGCGTTCGGGAGTAGGTACCTAATGGGCAGTGTTCCTAAACAGAATTTCCTAAAATTTCCAGTAATGTTGGCCATCCTAGGGCCACAACTAGATATTGATAGGAGCAGCTCTTCAGTTGAATTCAGTCGCCTATCCAGCCAGGAGTATTCGTGAATGCTCAGTGTCTCATTATGTCGGAGATCAACCTCGATTTCCTGCAGAGTCTGCTCAAAGATGATTATCCTGACGTCAGCATACAGCAATTTGAGGTAGGTATAGATATTAAGAGTAATCGGACTTATCAAAGTGAGTAAGTTTCTGTTCCTGCAAACAGGAAGTTCCAACTCGAAATGACTTTCAAGTGAGTAGGAACTTAGATAAAAATAGTTTGTGTATAATAATAAAAAGACCGGCCAAGTGCGAGTCGGACTCGCGCATGAAGGGTTCCGTACTTGGTAAATTGTGGTTTACGATTTATGACGTATTAAAAAAAAACTACTTACTAGATCTCGTTCAAACCAATTTTCGGTGGCAGTTTACATGGTAATGTACATCATATATTTTTTTTAGATTTATCTTTCTCTTATTTTAGAAGTTACAGGGGGGGGGGACACACATTTTACCACTTTGGAAGTGTCTCTCGTGCAAACTATTCAGTTTAGAAAAAAAATATATAAGAAACATCAATATCATTTTTGAAGACCTATCCATAAATACCCCACACGTATGGGTTTGATGAAAAAAATAATTTTTAGTTTCAGTTTAAGTCTAAAATAAGTTTTAGTATAGGAACCTCCAAAATTTATTGTTTTTTTTCTATTTTTGTGTGAATATCTTAATGCGGTTCACAGAATACATCTACTTACCTAGTTTCAACAGCATAGTTCGTATAGTTTCGGAAAAAAGTGGCTGTGACATACGGACGGACAGACAGACAGACAGACAGACAGACGGATAGACAGACATGACGAATCTATAAGGGTTCCGTTTTTTGCCATTTGGCTACGGAACCCTAAAAAGTTGGGTAAGTATCCGATTAGACTGAGACCGTTTTCAACAGTTCCGGTATAGGTATTCACGGTACTTGTAATATGTGTATCTATATTTAAGATCGACGTGGATTACACTAATGACATTCCTTGATAGGATACCATCAGGACCTTATCGAATCGGATCATGGTGAAATTCATTATCTATATCCGTAGGGTGCACCGGGCTCCAAACGAGGTGACAACTACTGCTCCATGGTGTATCGGATCACCTTGAAAGGCGTACAGAGACACGCCGAACCCGATGGTTCCTGCGAAACCGACGAACCTTGGGAGAGCTCCATCATCTACAAGTGTCTCCCCGAAAGCATCCTGCGGAGAGAGGCCTTCAAAAGTGACGAGCTATTCTGCAACGAAGTAGCGTTCTACAACAAGATCTGGCCAGCTTTGCTGAACTTCCAGAAGCAGTGGAACGTCCACAATCCGTTCAAGTCGATCCCGAAGTGTTACTTGGCGCAGAATGACTGTGTGGTGTTGAAGGATCTGAAGAGGGAAGGATATGTCATGCCCGATAGACACCAGGGTCTGACTGTGGAGCAGTGCTACTTTGTCTTGAAGCATTTGTCGCAGTTCCATGCGCTGTCACTAGCTATGAAGTGCCATAACCCGGAGGCGTTTTATGAGTTGCTGAATATTAAGGATGGGATTTCTGAAGGTGAGACCATTTTTGTTGTTTCCTTCGGTAGAATTTAGAAGGTTAGGCTTATAAGGATCAAGTAGCGAGGAGATAGTGATGGTTCGGCACAACTTTGACCTTCACTCTCAATACTGCTCTTACCAAGTTACTACCACAAAATCAGGGTCAAGCACTGGTGTATGGAATTTGTCTTTATGTGTTGTGTTTGTCAAAGTCAAATATATATAATCAACTAGGCCAATATGCGGCACTATTGAACGTCAAACAATAAAAAATAAAATTTACAAGTAATACAAATTTATTCTACCATGCATTCGGTTATATAGCTTGTTATGTGCCCTATAATATCACCTGCTAGGCTATTATCCACTGATATTGGACGCCGTGGTCGAAATTCGGTCAGAAGGACTTTTTTACTACTGAATTGCCCAGGTAATAAATTTTCTGCCACTAAAATGAACTTACCTTCCAGTGTTCTACGTCGAAGAAAACGTCGATTACTACAAGAACTATTACATGGAAGCCACAGCTAACGCCATAGGCATGGTGGAACAAGAGCTAGCTGATGCTGAAAACAAACACGTCTACCTGGACAAGTTCCGCAGCTTCTGCAGCGAAGACAACTTCTTCCATGCCATGGTAGAGCTGGTCACTCCTAAGGAACCACTAGCAGTGATTGGACATGGAGACTGTTGGACTAACAACTTCTTGTTTAAGTATGTGGATGGAGATATTGCTGATGTAAGTTTACCTTAATTTGTTTACATAACTAATCCATAGGTGAAAGATAGCAAGCGCCAAGCGAAATTGCTTGGGTATCTGGGTTTGAATCCAATGTGTTACTTAATGGATTTATCCATTAGAAATATCTACTGAGCTACTATGTATAATACATAATATTTACCCTGTTGGTGACAAAGGAAACGTGTCCTATACATAATATGGGACTTAAATAGCGAAAGGAATGCAGGCTCTGTTTCTAACGCAGTAAGAAAACAAAATGGTGGTATGTATTCATAACTTGGTTTGCAAGGACCAGCCAGCAGTTCTAAAACCGTAATAATGCTCAGACACATATGCGTTATAATCTTGCTTATAATCTAATCATAGGCCCAAATTAATCGTATTGTGATTAGATCCTTATACAAGTCCTGGTAAAATAACCGAAAAATAAAAAGAAGGTCGAAGTAGATTACAAAGTTATTAAAGCTGTGCAGTCGTAGGATATACATCCAGCTCGCAAATATGTATCCTCCGACTGCACAGCATAATTTTGTTCTTGTTAATATCGTTTTAAGTTCGCAGTCTGATTTTTTATTTTAAATTAACTTTTTTTATTTACCTACGACTTTCTAGTTATATTTTTTTTTCGAATTACTTTTAAACATATAATTAGTTAGATATTTTTGTAACCACCTACCCCATTGGAAACCCTTAATTTTGATACTCCACTCGAAGAACTTGGAACAAAAAATTAGGGCCCGCACATTAAGTCACCCAAAAGCCGCCATGTTTGTTTTTTTTAAAGTCACATAACTACGAACACATGGGCCGTCAAGATGTATCTAACGATGTCTTATTTATGTAAATCCATCTAGCGTTTTGAAATATATGAAGTAATAAAGAATATTACAGACACAAGATACGCGGAGAAAACAAACCTAACCCTTTCCTTGCATCCGAGTAAAAAGCCTTCCTATTCCAGATGTACATAGTAGACTTCCAGGCGGTCCGCTACGCCTCACCAGCTCTGGACCTAGCCTACATCATGTACATGTGTCTGGACCGCCAGCAAAGGGCGGAGCACCTGTCCTCGCTGCTGGAGTACTACACTGATGAACTGCATCGGAGGCTTGTGCAGATGAGTGATGATGACTCCGAGTTTAATACCAGCTTGAATAGGGAGTCGTTGTATGAATTGTAAGTAACGTAGAAGGACTAAGTAATGCACACTGCCCTCCTCTTTTCTGCTGATACCTGGGATGAGGTCTTCAATGCTGCCCAAAACGGTTTCATTCTTGTAAGGGAACGACTTCGTGACGACTTCCTCACGCTTGATACTGACAAGATGAAGTACATCACCTTTTCCATACGTCAATCGATTGCTGCCAAGTGGTAACACACAACGTAATATCACTCCGCATGACTGCTCGGCTTTTCGTATCTGCTCTTGTAAACCACTGGATCAAGCCAAAAAAATAGGACATCTTGGTGTCACTATAGATGAGAAGCTTACTTTCAAAGAGCACATTAAACTTGTCTGTCGTAGAGTGCGTAAACTGATATACTAATTTACGAATATTAGACAAGTTGCTGGACTTCCTTACTTAAGAGGGGACTCTAGTGAGACTTTCTCCATACAAAAACATTCTGCTGTTTTCTTCGTGGATAATGCCTCTAGAGCAATGATTTTTCCCCATAAAATCTGGGTCTAATTAATACGTGCCCCTATCATTTCCGCCATATTCAGAAGACTTTCAGACAAAATTTATAAGTTTTTAACAAAAAAGGAAATGATAGGAGCATAGATATACTTTTCCTCTAAATTTTGATATAAGAATTTTTTAGATCAGACCAGTTTTCATGAAGAAAACAGCAGAATACGAAACGTCTTTTAGTCTAAGTTTTTGTAGGTAAAATCAGCCTGAGCTGCAGTTGTCCCTTTCGCACTTTACGGGGTGAGGTTGGAGGTGACGCGACGGCAATAGACTATATTACCGACTAGAGTCCGCTCTTAAGAGTGTATCTGTATATGTCTTACTTAAGAGTGTTTATTTCTCTCTTCGGGTACGGGTATTTGAATGATCTACGCGGCCAAAATTATTTCATTGTCAATATTGGTTCTAAACAATATTAGTAAATAAAACAAACAATTTAATATTACGTCGAGTCATATTTATTGAAATATTAGAAAAAAAACTATTTTTTTTAAATTAATATTTCTATTTAGTACTGACGACGAGTTAAATCAGCTTCTAAAAACATTGCCAATGCATGTAATGGTGTAAGTGTGCAAGTTTCTTTATCTTATCTTCAGAAAATACATCTTTGTATTTTGTTGCACGTGTTGGAGTACTGGGGATTTCTTTTAATATATCGGAAGCATTTCGTTTTCCACCTTTCCTTAAAACAATCTGAGCAGCATGAACAATCAATTCTTCTTCCAGATTCCACCAAATCTCCTTTGTTTTCCTCGTTTTAGTTCTTTTACTTGACTCTCTAAATAACTTAAGTGTGCGGCCTGGCCGATTTTGCGCAACCGCGGGCATCTCAATAGTTTTTTCAAGCCACGAATCATCGTATTTGCGCAATACGTCTTCCTTTTTATGAGCGTTTGACCGCCTTTGTCTTAATTGGCTTTTAAAGTGAGAAAAGGTGAGTTTGGAACTCCTAATTTGGTCTTCCAAGGGTACTCCCCTTTGCATGGCAAAAGCTCCTCATTTAAGAAAGTCAGTTTTTCTTCCAAATTAGGCAAATCAAAACTCTGTATACGGTCGAACAAGTATTTACGGGTCACAGTTCTTGCTCCCGAGGTATTTTGTGAACCTAAAATAAAAAATAGAAACAGACTTTTTATAGAAATGCACTTCACATAAGTTTACTTAAAAAAACTATAAATTAGGTAATTAGCCAATTTTTTATTATTTACTATTGAAAACATTAATCTTTCGACTGTACCAAGAATTATTACAGGAGCGAACTTGGAAGTATAACAAATTTTATAATACACTCAAATCGTAGCTAATAAAATCTTCCACAATAATCGAGACTTTCAGTACACTAAAACTAATCTTTTCAATTACAAAGAATATCCAAATTCTATTTTAATTAGTTGATAATTACCTGTTGTATCAAGATCCATTACTATTTCTTTCGATACATACCACGGAACACAAAACCAAGCTACAACCAAGATACATACATACATAAACTCACGCCTTTTTCACATGGGGGTAGGCAGAAACTACAGAACGCCACCTGCTACGATCCTTACATACTTCTTTTGCCTCACACATTCACATTTCTTTCGATACAATTTTTTTATTTTATTTAATTTCGGCTGGGTATTGTTCTCAAACCTGTCCTCTAGCTCAGGAAGTCGTTCTTTTTTACCTTTTTTGCATTTTGTAAATTTGAATTATGGCCACGTAGTTCATTCAAATACCCTTATGTGCGCCGTAGTGGTACACTGATAGGGTAAAAGTTCCACTGATAAAACGTATACTTACATAAATATCTCTCCCTAAATACGGGCTCAACCCCGTCTGCTGGTAAATTCAGTGAGTTTGTTTTGTGAACTGTAACCATAGCAACTATCAGATGAATCATAAATATTATAAAGGCGAAAGTTTGGATGGATACTTGTATGTGGATGTATATTCGTTACTCAATCACGCCAGAACGGCTGAACGGATCTGGATGAAATTTTCTCAGAGATAGATGAATAGTTTGGAATAGAACATAGGCTACTTTTTAGCTAGGTATATAGTTCCCTTGGGATGATAAAACAATTTTCAGGCGGGCGAAGTCGCTGGCAGAAGCCGGTATTCAAATATTTGAAGGTATCATCATCTTCTGTTCCATGTACCATGCTACATGCTACTTAGGAATGGCGCTACACGTTTCCTTATATCATTCCGTTCTATGAACCGTCAAGCTTTCACTTTCACAATTTTTTTTTTTATAACATAATCCTCGTAGAACCCATGCATCAGAATGCATTGAAATGACTATAATAGTCCTTCTTTATATTCAACAGATTACAAGAAGAGTTCAAACGCGCCGGCCGGTTCGGTCTCGGCATAGCGATCGACATGTATCCCATCATGATGTGCGAGAGCGAGGAGGCACCAGACTTGTATCAACATGAGGTAAATGACTTACTATTAACTTGGCTACAGCCGTAAAACTGTACTGTTAGGTACCGCAGGATCCCAGGGCCCGGGGGTCGTATTACATATACTTACTATCAAAGGATTGGTAATTTATGACAGTTCAATACTATGCTGTGCGAGAATAAAGAGTGTTAGGTTCTACGGAACAAAAATATGATGACTCGGCTGCACTTTTTGTTACGCAAAATCCTCTAGTGCTTGTGAAGGCTGAACTAAGTCAATGTTTATAGTTTAAAAACTTCTCGTAAAATCGTAGCTGATCTTAACCTTTTCAGAATGGCTGGCTATTGAATAACCGTTACCCTCACTTCATGCAGACCTTATGCTCCACTTTGCAATTCGTGGTCTTTCTGCCCTCGTTGCCATCATAGGTACCTACAGCTAAACATTATCACCATTACAGAATCAAGACAGCGAGTCATCTTCAACATCGCGCGTGCAGCCAGTGCAGACCAGCAGCGCAGATTGCAGCAAGAAGATGACTGACTTAGTTGTAGAGCTAGTGGATGCTGGAATCCTTTGATGACGATGAAAAGTATAGGAGGAAGAAGGTGGAGAGTAAAGGACCAGAAAGGGCGAATTGTGGGAGGACACGGGGAACAGTGTAGGGGAAGAAGAAAAAGGATATGGCAGGAAGAACTCTTAGAATACGAACGAATACGAAGTTTAATCGTAAGAGGAAATACTAGGAATAATAAGGAAGTAAAAAGGCGTAGGAATTATTCGGCCGCGTGTGGATCTTGCCCAAAATTGTAATTGTATTAAGCAGGTAATTTATGTGTTTTCTTGCATATAAGTTACATTTGGGTCCCACACTCCCATAATGATTAATGCAAATAAGTAGTAATAATAATAGAAATTAAAGAAACAAGTTACCGAACAATTTATTTGTGAATACGCGACCAATGTTGATAAATTACTTTATTATTTTATTTTAATTAAATTATTCAGAATGAACATCAGCACAACACCCGTTTTGTATTTTTGTCTTTGACCAAAAACACGAAATAATACTAGATTATGCTTCAAGGGTATAAAGCACTGTCTTACGTCACGGGTGGCATATTGAACCCTGAGCATAACGAGGGACTCTAGAGTTAACTCCCGAGCGAAGTGAGGACAAGACGAAGACAGACTTTATCCCAGAGCAGCTTACTCTACTTTTCACACCTTCTGCGAGACAATAAAAAGCTGCTGTATGTATTGACTTGATTTTTTGTTTGATGCTTATTTTAGATCTGAGCTTCGAATAAATTATTATTATTTATTTATTTCAGATGTGATATCCATATTTTGTTAGATGCACAATAGACTGCTTGACTTTCGAGTTTCTGCTAATTGTTAGAAATAAACTAAATGAATGAATTCCGACACTTTTGTTGTTCTCCATTGCTAATCCCAACATCGCGCATTGCCAATCCTCATAGGCTTTTTTCGTATCTGTGTTTTTTCCGTTAGTAGATTTATTAATAACTAGCGGATGCCTCGTGGTTTCACCCTCGTAGTTCCTGTTCCCGTGGGAATACAGGGATAAAAGGTAGCCTATGTCATTCGGGGATAGTGTAGCTTCCCAACGGTGAAAGAATTTTTGTAATAAGTCCCGCAGCCTTATTGCGTAAGTGCGCAAAGAGTTTAAACTCTATCCAAACGACCAAATCGGCCAATTACACAAAACGGAAATCCACATCGCGTCATACATCTCGCATGTGATTGGTCGATTTGGTCGGTTGGATAGAGTTTTAACTCTTTGCGCACTTACGCAAAAAAATTTAAACTCTATCTTGGGACTTTCATATAACTTTACCACCCTTGGAAGGCTTTACTTTACGTTGCATGATATGTAATTGGACATGGTCGAGCAGGTGGTGTGAACATATTTAGTTGAAGCGCATATTTTGAAAAACTCTGGAGTAAAATCACTATCGCTCGAATTTTTTTGTCATCACGGATATTGCAAAAAAAAAAAACTGAAAATCACATAAAAGTCTTTTTCGTACCACTTGCTCAAAAAAGTGACATTGTATGCCACAAGCGAACATAACAATAGTCATTTTTAATCTGTTAAAAACAGGGAAAGAAAATTGTACTGAATTTCATTCATCCTCTAGGGAGAGAATGTGATTTAAATTTGGAAAACTTACCGAAATTTATACTGAACTACATCTGTGTTTACACCATTGAGTTTGTATATAAAGCATTATACATCTTTTTGAAAAAGGAATACGCATTTATTATGCAGTTATGATTATTAAATAAAATTACGAAAACCGACGAGGCCGTATAAGCTTGATGCTTTTGCTTTTCCGACATAAAAATATTAGTCTAGGAATTTGCCGCGTTTTTGTTTTCTTCAAATACATAAACGTTAAGTTTATTTTACTTTTAATTGTCATTATTTTTAATAAATGCTTATCTCATATTATTATTGTGTTAATTTTTTCGCAAATGGTACGAAAAGTAGAGTATTTTCCTCGGTGATAAAGCTGTCTTAGTCTTGGGTGAACTTAAATCCCTCGCTACACTCAGGGCTCGTCTTAAATCCCTCGCTTCGCTCGTGATTTAAGTTTTTAACACCCTCGCTACGCTCGGGAGTAAACCTCGAGTCCTTCGTTACGCTCGCGATTTAAATCGTCACCCGCGACAGAAGACACTGCTTTATCCCCTTGGTTAATAATCTACTATTGTTTCACATTCTTTGAAATCGCGCCTTTTTTCTGCTTATGGCTTAGAACATTTAATATATTATGGTGGCCAGTTCGAACAAACCTCTTTACAATGCCACATGGGCATTCTTTTACTTAGAGTTTTCCACACGAATTTGACGTTCCAAATTCAAATCACTTTACTCCCTTGGGAGTTTCATACAACTTTACCTCCCTTGGGAGATAAAGCTTTACTTTATGTTGAGATTGTTTGAAATGCAATTGAACATTGTTAAGCAGGTGGTGTGAAATAGTTGATCCGGGCTTGGCTTATTGTGAAAATGATTGTAAACGTGTTACTGAAAATGTTAAGATGGGAGTGGAAAATTACATGACACCATTCTTTACCTAACAAAATGATAACCATTCACTTTAACTTCGACGTTTAGGAGTAAGTAATGGACATTTCCAGCAATGTTGGCCATCCTAGAGCCATAACTAGATAAAGATAGGAGCATCCCTTCAGTTGAGTCTAGTCGTCTATCCAGCCAGGAGAGATCCACCTCGATTTCCTGAAGAGTCTGCTCAAAGATGGGTATCTACCAGCAAGCAGGAAGTTCCAACGCGAAATATGTGTGTTTCAAAGTGTCTAGATAAAAATCCTTAATACTAGGTCATAATATTTTCTTAGGTTTTTTTGTAACTTTGCAAAATTTTCAGTCACGTTTTGCATCAACGCCAGCGCAAGAAAACGTTTACTGGTTGCAGAAAGAAGCAGCAATACAGAAAATGTTTGGTTTATTTAAAGGTATCAAAACATGCAGGGTTCTTCTTCCAAATTATTAGAAATTTAACTATTTTTTGAATAAACAAGTTTGATACTATCTGTCTAACAGAACATTGGTTAAAAATCACCAAGGGACCTTACTTGGTGATTTTTAACCAATGTTCTGTTAGACAGATAGTATCAAACTTATAACTATTAATTATGAAAATTATTGTGTAGTTAGCCATTTCAGCAGACAACGTATGATACATGGCGGATCATTAATACTTATTAAAAATTCTATTCAATCAGTGCTGCCAACTCGTTTAAGCAAAAACGCGCTGTTAGCTCTGCAAAAAAGCACTAGAACGCGCTAAATGGTCGCTGTCAAAAAAACGCTCCAAAAATCGGTCAAATTAGACGCCAAATTCAAACTAGAAATGTATTAACGATTTTTATTTTTTTATTTAATCAAAATACGTCATGTAAAAGAGTTACTTACATGATGTAAATAAAGTAGTAACGTGTTAATGTAATTATTTTATAAAATAAAGGGATTAAATTAATTCATCATCGTCTGATTCTATTACAATTGCTTCTGCCGCCGAAATAAGGTTGGTCTTGATCAGTTTTGGACTTGAATTTATATTTATCTGTGGATAAAATTTTCCTCAACACGTCGTTGGGAAGTTGATAGTTTGCGCAGTTACTTTTTTTTAAAGAAAGTACAGAGTTTCAAAAAGCGCTAGATTTAGCGCTAGGCGCTAAAACGCGCTATTGAACAAAAAAAGCGCTAGATCTGGCGCTGAAAGCACTAAGTTGGCAGCACTGTATTCAATGTAAAGAAAGAAAATACATTGTTCGATTGTCGATTGAGCACACCGTTGAATTGTCATGTGTTGAGCTTGATAAGCATATTGTAGTCTGCGTCTACAAACCTCCAAGTTACCAGAATCCATCTGTGTTTGACTCTTCAATGGAGGATGTGTTAAAAAAAGTAAGTACTAGTAGTATATCAATAGTCATATGTGGCGATTTCCACATTAACTTATTAGAAAATAACCACAGTATCAGGTTATTGGGTCTTTTTAAATCATTCAGTCTGGCAAATGTTTTTAAGGAGCCAACCAGAGTGACGGCTTCTTCAGTGACCTGTATAGATAACATTTTTTGTAATTGTGATTACTTAGATAAAGAAATTGTAAAGAAGTTAGCATCTGCTCACAGTGGACAAACAATAACGTTTATCACCTATATCTTTACAAAAAATGCAAATAAAGTTTAGACCAATTACATGGATAAATTTAGAAAACTAATAATATAGATGACCCAAATAATTGCTATGCCGAGTTTTTTAAAGTACTAAACACGCAATTTAATGACACTTTTCCTCTTAAAGCAAAAAGTTTTTACACTAAAATCGTATGTAGCGATTGTTTACGGCATTTCATAACATAACATCACGCCGGTTCGCTCTTAAGGGGTACGCAGATGTGTACAGTTCACCCTGGTTTTAAGTTTTATATTATTCGTCTAATCTATTCGGGCATAACTTTGTGCAAGTTAAAGAACTTGCTCATTATGAACCACAACAAAAAAGTGAAAAATAAATCCGGTATACTAAAAAATTCAACCGACTTCACAAAAAAAAAACTACAATGTGAAAATAACTTCAATTTCGGAAGTCGGTGTCAAAAAAGTTAAATCAAAAAACCCGACTGCTTCAAAAGCGAACTAAAAAGTCGTAAACAAGGCAAAAATCATGCTGCGCAGGCGGAGGATACACCAGATTTTGGTCAGCCATCCTGCGAATATGTATTCTCCGACTGCACAGCATGATTTTTCCTTGTTTACGACTTTTTAGTTCGCTTTTGAAGCAGTCGGGTTTTTTAATTTTTTTATTTAACTTTTTTTAATTATAACTTTTTAGTATTTTTTTTTTCGAATTAGATACATTTAAACATATACGTGTTATATATTTTTGAAATCACCTCTTAAAACCATTTATTTTGATACCCCACACGATGGGTCTGGAAGAAAAAAAAAATTTAGGGCCCCACAATATGGCACCCAAAATCCGCCATTTTTATATTGTCCAATTTTAATGTAGCCTATGACACTCGCAGGGTTAAGACGAATCGATTGACGTATGAATCATCAAAATCGGTCAACGCGTTTGGTCTCTGGAACGCCATATAGGAACAAACAAACATACATACATACATACATACTTACATACATTCATACATAGACTGATAAACACATTACCCTCCTTCAGCAGTCGGGTAAAAACGAAGAAACAAAAACAGGAACACCGACTGCGGAAATTAAAGGTATTTTCTCCTAGTAGTGTTTTATTTCTGGAAGAAGGCTGTATTTATTTTTTGGAAGGCGGTTGTTTTTTTTTGTAAAAAGGTTTTTTATTTTTCACTTTTTAGTTGTGGTAATCTAATGAGCAAGTTCTTTATCAAGGCACAAAGTTATACCAGAATATATTACCCGAATAACTAATATATATGATACTAGCTGACCTCCGTGGCTTCGCTCCCGCCAAAATTATAGCCTATTTTACTCGGGAATACTAGAGCTTTCCATATGAGAAAGAATTTTTAAAATCGGTCCAGAAGTTTCGGAGCCTATTCGGTACAAACAAACAAAAAAATCTTTCCTCTTTATAATATTGGTATAGATATGATTTCTGTTGTCTTTGTAATTTTAATTTCTTAAAAATAAATGTCTTATATTTAGGTAGGTATGTATAGCGATTATTTAAATTTATTCAAGGAAATTTGTTTTTGTTGTTTGTTTTAGAGGTAAATAAAAACACAATTTGTATGTCGTAGGTGTGTCAATTTATTGTATATCGTTTAGTTAATAAACACGTACAATAAAATATTGGGTTAAAACCTTAAAATTATTTATATTATACTTTGTGACAATGTGTCCCTTTGATCAAGATCTATTGGATATTATTATAAAATCAGATCATTTTCTGTACGTCTTTGAATTAAAAAAAATGTCTAATAATACTTATCTAGTTTTATCAAATATTTATATTAGTATTATAATTCAATAAAAAAATTAATGACTTCGATATCCGGGTTATTTCCGGTACAATTTGTGGTAATTTTCAATTTTCCGTTAACTAAAAATGATAGTATTTTTTTCCGAAAACTGTAGAATATTTTTCTTTTGAAATAAAGCGCGCTGCCGATCAAAAACTATCACTTTTTCACTTACTGCGACTGAGTAAGTTGGCTAAGGATAGCGAATACTTTCATAAAAAAATAATTGCTTTAACATAGAAATAATATTTTACCGTTTCAGGAAAAATCTGGCCTACCTGAACTATTTAAATTGTGAATTTCCAAAAATTGTCCTCTCGGTGTTGCCCTTAAATTTATTTAATAAAAAATGGTAATTTAAATAAAATACCCGTACTATCTCGTGGCACATTAATGAATTTATGTTTTTATTAAATTAAATAAAACATATATAATAATAAAAATTACGTACGGGTTCATTACGTATGACAAAATTCTTTGTAAACAGATCTAATAATAAAACATAAATTAAAATAATCAGTCATTGAAAACTTCAGATTTTGTTTCAGTTGAGATTCTAGCGCCTAATGTCATCTGAAGATTCCAATAATTACCTGTTTATTTAAAGATTAATATTTTTTGTATTTTATTTAAGTTAATACTAACAAGTCTGGTTGGAAAACAAGGCACTGGATTCTCACTTATCTATAAATAAATTACCGCGGCGAAAAGTAAATATAAGGTTAAAAAGATAACGTAATTAAATACAACGATTTTTTTTTCGCTTTTTCAATGGTTTTACACATTTCCCGCGGTAAAATTTAGGTCCTGACTTTTTGTCTTTCAAACCTTTGATTAGAATTAGCACCACAACTTATAGATGAACTGTCACAATGTTTCGTTCTGACAGTTCTTCTACAGTTAGAAATAACAGCACTCTTATTTTACGCTGGCTCTCAAGACTTGCTGCGCGGTGACGCCTACCTTTCCTTTCGAGGCTGCAGTGGGTCGCATGAAGCCTGACGTCGTTGTCCTGCTGTTGACACTCTTCAACGGAGGCCTTGATGTGCCTACTGAGCTACCACTGGAAGAAGATCTTGAAGCCGGCATCCTGGAGACAGGCTTCGGTACTGGTTTGGGCACAGGCTTGACAGGCGCCGGAGGGACTCGCTTCACCGTCGATACAGATGTAGAACTGTTCAAAGAACTCCTAGAACTTCTCAATGAGGCTCTTGATGCAGACCTTTCGACTCTTAAAGAACTAGCCCGTTTGGGGATCACGCGTTTGGGGTCTATGGGCGTCCGAGGAGGAGTCCTCGTCTCTTTGGTAGGAATCTTCTTTGGTTGTCCCACTTTAGGGACTGGGGACTTGGTGATTTTCGGCACAGGTGACTCGCATTCAACATTGCAGCCTGAGGAAGCACCCTGGGAAGCACTTTCTGAATTTAAACTCTGGGTTTCTTCAAATCCTTCGTCGTTTAATTCATGCTCACTTTTGACTTTCAACATCCTAGGTGAGGTCGTTCTTTCTGGAACCTTTTCTGGGGCTTTCTCTGTTCTGGTGTTGAGAGATTTTCTATACCCATCCCTTGACCAGACTCCAGTAGGGTTTTCAGCAGGAGATTTCAGTTCCCGTATCGCTTTCTGTACATCCTCCTGATTTATGGAAGTCTGCCGCCTCATTCGAAGGTATGGCTTTGTATCTTTGGTCGGTTTGTCTGTGCTTTGGTTCTTTAGTCTATCCTGCCACCTCTTCAGCCTAGTTTCCTTCTCATCCTTGCTAACTTCGATTGGTTTTGTCACTTGCGGCGTTTCGACTTTGTAAGAAGCCTGGATATCTAACTTCGAAGGTCTGATGACTTGAGTTTCAGCTACTAATTCAGGTGCTGGCTCAGGTTTCTTCTCTTCTTCAGGGGAACTGGTAGAATCTGTGTTCCTCTTATACCTTCTCGTTCTTCTGGCGGCAGAGAACCTATCGAACTGGCCATCTCCTAAGATTTCTTGGCAGAGGTCCTTCATTTCGGCGGAAGCTTTGTCGCTGAGGTTGGTACGGGTGGGTAGGGACGGTTGGAACTTCCTGCACGGTTCTCTCTCTGGTGGGGGGTTGAAGGTTGAGGTGAACTTCCTCTGAGCTGGTGGGGTTTCGATGTTATCGGAGTCAATTTCTACCCTATCCGACTTTTCTATCCTCTCTGGTCTTACAACCTTCACATCCCTTTCGCTGGTGACCTTGATATCTGGCAGTTTTCTCTGTTCCTCTGTGATGGATATGAGTGGTTGTGGGGATTCTATCTGCTGGCGTGATCGCTGTCTCCTGAGCCTTCTCATCTCCTCGTTTTCCTCTGTCTTCCTCCAAGGGACTCTGGTGTCCTTTTTCTGTGGTTGTACATCTGGAAAGGGCATTATTTGGATTAGGATGACGTATTAGAACGTTTTTGACTAAAGTGTTTTATGCTGAGAAATAATCGTAGGAATCTGGATTGTATCAATGCTTTAAGTGCTCTTAAAGGGTTCTCCGTTTATATGGAATAGATTGCTAAAACCTCCAGTAAATATAACACGATATAAATAGATAGATACATTGTATATGATATACAATTACTTTATTGTTCACCAAATTTGTAACATACGCTTTTAAAATATTGCTATTTCTTTAGGTATAATGACGGTCTTCTCGCTATGTTTATATGTGCCCATCTACTGGATCTATACAGAATATTTAGATGATCCGTCGACACGAAAAGAAGAAGACGGAATGAACGAGCCTTAAGTAAAAAGGCCGTTGTAGGGAACTTCATTATCCGCACTTAGGATCCCATACGGCCCGTTGTGCATGGGAATCCTGGTTATAAAAGCCAGTAAAAAGGGTGTATTGCTAGTAATTAGACTTAGACGTACCTTCGACAGTCTCGAGCGCCTTGACAACATCGCTGTCGGGCAGGACGGCCGGCCTCCAGTCCGCGCGGCCCTCCGGCAAAGGCTCCAGGGTGGCGCTACGCTCGCTCTCTGCAGTAATAAATACAATCAGTAAATACATAGAATGGGATGTGCAAGTGGCTGGAAAATACTAGATGAAGTAGGATGAGGTTCAATTGCTGTGCCGCGACTTAGGAGAAGCTTGTATCTAGCAGTGGATTGCGATAGGTTGCATTGATAGGGTGAGAGAAAGGTGATGGACTGACTATGATCCGCATGGACATCAAGATGACCTTAAAATCCACTTTTAGACAGATTGTTGGCGACGTCATGAATTAATGACACTCATGAATCATGAAACACTGAAATATTTACAGCATTGGTGACCTAACTACTTTATTGGAATCCAATTAAGTAGCATTTGCTGGCATTTGTCCCGCGTGATGGATAACAGTCTACTCGCTCACAGAGAAGAAGGCTGTATTCCAGGACTGGCTATATCGGGATTCAAGACAGTTAAATAGTTTCTGCGAAACTCGTCGAGCTTTATTGCTTTGACTCTTTTCTGGTGGTCTATCGATTCTGTCTTACAAGATTTGCAATATGCACCAAAAAGACCTTGCTTGCTAATTGAAACATTGGTACATACCGGAGTCGTTTTCCAAGGAGCGCTTGTCAGTATGGAGGCGGTGCGCGGTGCGCGCGCGCGGCCGCGCCTCCTCCTGGCTGCTCGCGCGCAGCCACGACTCGATCTTCTGTCGCCACTCCCTGCGAGAATAAGATCATTATTATAAACACATAACAACACGTCTGTAGCCATCCATATTAGGGGTAGACGAAGGCATTTGAGCAACATGAGCTTATTGGCATTAATTGGGCATAAAGCCAGCTGGGCTGCTACTGAGGCATTCTACACTGACAAACCCAACTACGTTTAGCCCACAGAACAGTTAATTTGTCCAACCAGGTTACCACAATCATGTTTCTGGCTCCAAAAACCTATATGTTTGTAGCATTGAGGCAATCATAAATTATTGTGAAGTGGTATTGACGCGTTGTCCTGCACAGAAAGTTAAATTTTTCTCAATTTCTGATCAAAGTCGAGAAGGTTCGTTCCTCGTATTACGTTCGATAGATGAATACACCGAGCATTCTATAATATCAAATCCTTGTTTTTGATGTTATTTCCATTCTAAGAAATATCAACTTTGTACCTGCTGTGCAATAAAGTTGATTTTAGAATGACTGCCGAAAGACTTCAAATGTTTTGGATGTACATACTTGGGCTTAGCGGGTGCGGTATCCGGGGAGGCAGGTGCAGGAGACACGGGCGCGGGTGTGGGCGGGGTGTGCGGCGCGCGCGGGGAGGGGGCGCGCTCGCGACTGGCCTCGGGGAGCTCCAGGCGAGCGCGGGGCGCGCCGCGGCGGGACCAGGAACGATCTGTGGAGGAGAATAATGGTTAGTCAGTACTGTTGACTGTAAGTATCTAGTCATGTGACACGCTAATTATGCGAAGCCATTCTTCTCTGACTGCTGTTTTCATGTATGGGGTGGTTAACTGCAGCTTTAATTTGTTCAGTCCATCTCATTGGAGGTTTGTCGCGCTATCATCACTAAGCGCCTTCGGATATCATCAAAATAGCTTAAAACATAATAATGGGTCATAATGGGGCATCTCATCAAGACCACACCCGTGTCGTGGGGTTTAGGATGGATCAAGCAACTTAAATGAGAAATGAAGCGCTTATATGTTTTTCTTTTTTCATTTTTAATTGTCAAATTTGTACACTAGGCCTCTGTTGACAGCGCAATTTTGAGCATCTATTGAGGGTTCTAATTCAGTCGGATGTCTGCAACCGCATTTCCTTTTAAGCGAATGCAAAAAAAAAATTGATTTACAAACGAAAATTGCTGCGAACTGCTAGACTCATACGGGATGAGCTCACTAATAATAAGATATAATAGAGCTCTTTAAGTAGTTTTACATTACTAAATTCTGTCAAAAAAATAATTTTATCTTACCAAGACTGCCCCAAGCACTCCTCTCCCGCAGATCGTTGGCGGCCGGTGACGAGTGTCGCAGGAACTCCAACAGTCCCTCCTCATCGTCACCAGGACTGGCCCTGCTTCTGCGTCGGAGACTGCCCGTTGGAGTTACATCTGGAAAGGCGATAAAATAATTCATCTGTGATTTTATAGCATGGCCCAACTGAAGAAGTTTTGACCGAAACTCGCTCCTTTTACTGCGAAATACGAGCGCAATCTTTGTCAAATTGTAACGCAGTTCTGAGTTACATTAAGATAACCTGCGTCAATTTTACATTATTCATACCTCAAAGAAGTGTAAAACATTCAAGCGGAATAATTCTGCAGCTGCCATTTGCAAAGTAAATTATCCCAATTCAGAGGACACATTTTCCTACAAAAAGATTCAATAATCTTATTGATACTAACCAGGTGACGGTGATGGGTCATGCGGCTTCCTCAGCGATCTTCTGCCGAGGCCGTTTCTGATATCCAGCAGTAGAGACTCCATGAGAGACTCGCATTCCGACACCGGTGTACTGCAAACACTGCTGGTACCTATTTGAACAAAGTAATTATGTGAATTGTGGTTGAAATGAACCTTCTTTTCTACTAACTACTGATTAACGCTTGACCTTTGACAACCTGATGAGTAGGGTTGGTAAGTAGGTATTCTCTCCAGCAGAAAATACAATACAACTTGATAAATAAGCTGACGGAAAGGTACGGTCAGAGTGTATATTATGGCATATATTAGGTCGATAAAAGTGTCAGCCTCTTATAAAATTGTAATAATTCATTTTCCATTATATGGAGTCTCTTTAGGATAATTGTACTAAAGTTGACCCTGTCATCACAATCGAGATCTACACTTTGAGATAATAACATTATTACCTCAATGGATCTACACTGCATAGTCAGAGGAATATAATGTGTAATATCGTCTCACCAGTCTTAACCCTGGCTGCAGCCAGGTCTCGTGCCCGTCTTCTGGCAGCAGCCTGTTCTTCATTGGCTCTTCGCCGCTCATTGTCACTGACTGCCGACCTGAACTTACTGCAGAACCATACGAACATCTGGCATGAAAAAAAGAGACTTTTAGATTAAAATGCCAGAACAAAAACATATTTGGTGACTAATCAAATCAGTGATTTAAATAAATCTTCCTGAACGTCTATTGGCCAGTTTATGAATAAAAAAATTGTGGTTAAGTGTTTGTCAAGCTCTGTATTTATTTAACCTGAAAACCTTCCAAACTTTGGCATTAAAGTGGGAATTGACGCGTCCTTAAATCCAAATTCTCAATTAGGAAATCGGCCATTAGTCATAAACTTCACTATCACGACTTTAAGTAAGTATAGAAGAATACTTTACCTTGAAGCACTCCTCTAACTTAAAAGATACAGGGTCTTCGCAGAAGAATTCAGCGAGCTGTTTCCGTACGCTCTCCACCTCTTCCATGTCTTTGTTGAGAGCGGACACCTCTTGTTCTGCTACCTGCAATGGCAAAACAATATTCTTATCATCTTCAACATTTTGATTCCTTAATATCGTTTAAATTGCAGCCAAGTCACACAGGCAATCAAACACAGACTTTATCCTTTGTATGGTGTAGACATGTTGTACTGATTCTGGGGTTCATCTAATTATTTTTTCTGTAACTTACATAGGTATATATGGTACCTTTATTATTATAAAAACTTTTCTTTATATTACATCATCAATAGCCTTTTAATGTTCCCACTGCTGGACGTTCCTCCTCCCGGTGAGAGGAAATGGTCCGTAATCCACCACGAGGGCCCAGTGCGCGTTGGTGGATGTCACGTCATGTCTTGGAATTTTTGGTTCTAGGACATGCCGGTTTCCTCACGATGTTTTCCTTCACCGTTTTGATAGAAATGGTGATGAAATATATTACACAAAGTAAAGTTTCTGCCTGGGTTCGAAACCACGATCTTTAACTTGTAAGTCACGGTCGTTACCACTGGAGCACCACTGTTCGATTATGTTACATACTAGAATGAATGAATCGTTAAGTTGGACTCCTACTGACGAAAACCTCTTAGAGACTAATCGGTGCCTGTGTTCATTTTGCATTTACCTGACAGAAGACATATCTGAAGAGCCTCTTCTAAAAGTTATAGGCAACTTCATGGCTAAGTTGGACTTTTACCGACAAAAACCCCGAAGAGACTACTCGAGAGCCGTATTCATTTTGATATACCCTGGTACAAGGCACCCTGAACAACCCCTTCTACAAGTAATAAAAAAGTTTGCTTTAAGCCAGTTGTTATGACGTGTTATCAGATGGACTGGTACTCGATCTATTACAAGCCTAGAGAGATTATTAGAGTCTAACTCTCCATCATCAGCTTTTTCCTCACCTGCAAGAAATCCCCCATCTGCCCCTTAATGTCCTGCTGTGTGCTGGGCATCTGGATCTCCTTCTTCAGCCCCTGGATTCTGTTGGCCAGCGTCTTGATCTCGTTGTGGACCTGGTCCACGCTCGCCTTAGCTGCTTCTTCTAGGACGCGGGTGTCGTCCGCGAAGTGGATCAGTTCTTTGTTCTTTTTCTCCGCTTGCTGTAAACAAAGTTTAATTTTAGTCAATGTGTTAGTTACATTTATTACGTTTCGTAGCTTCAAACATACTATCAGAAAAATATTATTATTATGTGATTTTATTTTTATCCGTTGAAAAATTACTAGTAGGTATGTTTTTTATAATCCTTAGATATTATGTTGAGTAATTAAGACCAAATTGAAGAATGGTATTATACGCAAGTGGTGTTAAGCTATTTAAAAAAAAAACGATTTTCTTTTGAGATTAGAAGTTGCCAATAATCAAGCTTGTGAGGATCTCGAAGTTAAGCAACATGCACTAAATCTGGTTTGCCTCAAAAATTTAGATGAGGGGAAATATTTTAAGTAACTAATATAGTAACATACTACTGGCTTTTGATACGGAAATATTCTAACTAACAAAACTTTAACACTTGGTTACATTTAACTCAAACATCAAGAAGATTACCCTTACCATAGCGACATAGTGCATAAGCGTCATCCCCGGCTTGTTAGCCCTGATGTCGGGAAGTTTCTGTAGAGAAGACAGCTTCACACCCGCGGCTCCTCCCGCATAGCCACCCGCGTTCAGGAAGTTGCCGGCAATCAACGCTATGTATAGCACCTCCTAGAAAATAATAGAATGATGGAATTAGCAACCTGGTTTTTCGATCGAAGAGTCTAACTTTCTGTGTCAAGTTCGGCAAAGCTAATATATTTAGTTGTAGCAAAAAACAGAAGTTTTTGGAAAAGGCAACGAAGGCCGATTATCCTGCAGTGGAACGTTACAAGCTACTAAATATATATAGAACTTTTTTTGATAATATTACCTGTAGAGCTCTTGAAGACATTAAGTCGTCTCCAGCGACTAGGATAGCGTTGATAGCACTCTCTAGGTATCCTGACGTTGAAGCCCATTCTTCTTTTAGCAGCATGCATTCAATCCGCAGTTTGTAACTAGAAATATAAATAAAAAAATTGCAGACCACAAAATATATCAGAAAGTTATGGGCAAATTGACAAATTAAAAAAATTAAAAATATAATAAAATATAATTAAAAAAATACAACATAGAAAGTCAAAATTAAACGGTTCATTCAGTAGACAAAAAAGACCAACCAGTAGACCAAAAAGACCACTCACTTCGGAAGCTGTATAAGCTGTAGCAGGAACTTTTCAGCTGTTCCCAGCTTCGTGACGTCACCGGTGAAGGCCTTCAGCATCTCTGACTCGTCTACTTCAGGCAGAATCTTGAGAAGACCACGTAATTTCTCCGTACCGATGTCATCATGAGCACCCTCACGGATGAGCTGGATTATATCCTCGTTGGAACTAGAAAAACAATTAAGAATAATGAGAAAATGAATAAATAGGGCAATAATAAATTAGGGCATTTGGATTCGGCAACAGTAATTATAACTCTGTAGACGCGAATTAGTTTAAAGAACTAAAGTTTGTCTATATTATAGGATATAATTCACCAGACCGTTTCAAAGTATCTTGTTGTTGCCTTACCTCCGGAATTGCTTCAAGAATATATTAACATTGAGACTCCTCTTTCCATCCAGGAGTGTGATTTCTGAAGACTCCTTCCTCGGCTTCCTCTCTCCTGAGCTGTCGCAGATGGGACTGCGACCTAACCTAGGTGATGAGCCAGCAGATCCAGTTGGTTGTATCTGAAATTAATTAAGATATTTTTCAAGTTAGTATTCTATTCTAGAGTCAACAGACGACTTAAAAGACTGTGAAGGTAAGAGGTTGCCTGGGATCCGCAAAATATATTTTATCAAGTAATTTTAGCTAAGCAATAAGAATCAAAATTGGTTGATAAAGCACTACAAAATATTTTAGCTGTAGTGATCCCGTACACCCGATCTCGTCACCTGATCCGGACCTCTAATCCATCTCCAATTAATAAAATTGTAGGTTTGAGAATATCAGTTGGAAATATAGATGTTTGTACCAAAATTACTTCCTCTTAGCAGTTCTGATCTTAGTGACTGGTCTACTAACCTGTTGACAGAAGAGTCCTTCAATCTCCGTCCAGTCGAGATCGACTTTCGGAGAGTGTTTGTGACTCGATGCTACTAGTGACCAGATGTTGTTTTGACCGATGACCTGGAAATAAGGATAGAGTTAGATATTTACCTATAGGGTTTTCAAATACCGCCACTGGGAGGTTTTTTTTTCTCGTTCTATGTCTGGATACAAGGTGTACCGATAACCTGCCAGTGAACTAAATACGGAAAGATCCAATAGTGGATGAAGTTACAATCATTCATCATCATCATTTCAGCTGAAAGACGTTCACTGCTAAAAGAAACGCGCGTAAACTGCTCTCTTTCGCTCTGCTGATACAAGCGTACCATATCCATATAAGGTAACTAGTCAGAAAATACTATTATCGTAATTAGCTGCAGCCCGACTTTACCAACCATTTTTTGTGTCAACGCGAAACAAATTTACTTTGGCAAATGAGTACAAAATCTAAATATTTGCACCCATAGATCTTAAGGACTAATGTTAGCTACCTATATTATTGCAAATAAATATATTATTCATTCATACATTTATGTAAAGTAGTATTCAACACAACTCACTTTGTTGTTAGGAATTTTATTCCAATTGATAGTTTTCATTTTAGTCTTCGGAATGGGCGTCTCCTGCTGCGGCAGTTTGATGTCCAGCGCGGGCGCAGGGGGTGACGGTGGGCAGGCGGACGGGGGTGGTGGGACGGGTGGGGGAGGAGGGCCACAGGGTGGCGGTGGGGGTAGCATTGGGGCGGGGGGTGGTGGTATAGCTGGAAATACAGAGAAAAATATGGGTTAAGTTCAATGTGAAAACTCTTAAAGGAAACAAAAAAGCGACAAATATACTTTTCAAAAATCCTTTGTTGACAGAAGTTAAAGGAACATTCAGGTATTTTAGAATTTTTCAGAAGATTCCCTATATTATAGGACCAGTCTGGACTCCTTCATCGTCTATTCTCATCAGCAGTCAAAACTTTGATAGTTCCCCGGTTCCAGTTTAAGCACAAAGAAACAACAATCTCCTATCTGGCCAGCGTTGGCCTGGTTCATGGAAATAATCTGATTGCATAGCTACTCAGTAATGATAGACTAGCTACTCAGTAGAGGTAAAGGTACCAACCTGCACTGGGCATCATGACAGGAGGTGGAGGTGGTGGCGGTGGTGATAGAGCTCGTTGGAGACTCTGCTTCCTGCCACCACCTGACATATCACGGTGCTGACATGTGCAGCCTACCTTAGCCTGTAAAGGTAAAAATTGTGTATAAGTATCAACAATTTGAAGATTATATAAAGGAAACGATCATCTTAGTTATTGCCAGAAACGACAAAATAACTTAAATTGAACTTATGACAAGATAGTTTCGTTCTTGTATAGAGAACTACACACCTGCACGCTAGGAGCTCTGAGCAGCTTGGCAGCATCTTCCCTAGTCTCCAATAATGTAGCACGGTGAACCAGGGTCTCTGCCGTGTCCCATACAATGTCACTGACGGGCTCCTTGGGGTCTATCCTCAGCAAATGCTGCAAGATGCTCAGGAATGGGATCTCTTGAGGAGTTTCTGCCACCTAAAAGAAGCACAAAAATTACAAAATAATCAATGCTGACTTACACCTGTTATTTGTGTTTGGTAAATACTACTAAACTAGAATCAAACTGAAAGGATTTTTTTTTTTGTTGAACAGCAGGAATACTAGAATTATTTGGTAAACCTGATTTATAATTGTGAGCCTACATGGCCTAGAAAAGATTACCTATAGTAACTAAGACATCCTGTAAGGGGATCCTGTTTATTTTATGTGTACCATACAAAAAAGACTAAAAGTTGAATGAACATTGAACACAAGTATGAAAAATACCTCAGCTATGCGAGCACAGCTGTACCTTCTAACTTAGCTTACATTTTTGTCTGCAACCGACTTAAGGATCTCTGGAACACGTTTAAGGACAAGCTGTTTTTCATTACCTATGCCACCGATAATATAATATTACCATACAAATGCATCATCCCATACAAAGAAATCGTGCCGACGTAACTAGCGTTTTTCGACGGAATATACGGCTTATTTACTAAAAGTACATCGTTTGCGTTCGGTTCCGTTCGACGACTATAGGTTAGCAGCGACTTGCAACTCTTGCAAGTAAAAGGGTTAACTAGGTTCGTGACAATTTTTTTCATTAAATGCAGTGGCAATTTGTTTTATAGTACTTTTTGCACGTTTTTACAGTTTCATTAAACCAAAATGTGTTACAATACAAATATATTAAATCAAGCAGCATCCTTAGAAATATAAACCGTGCCATCTATTGGAATAAATTTTTAAAATCTGTATTAAGAGCCTGATATTATGCCATAATTTTGTGCTTGTTGATTAAACAAGAACATACAAAATTTGAAAATGTTAATTTTACACCCAATTCAGTAATAAATCAATTCAAATCGCGCCATCTAGTGATATTTATTAGAAAATATTTTTTTTCTTAGCGTTGGGACCCCGTGCCTTTGCATACTTTATGTTTTATTGATTTATCTCTTTTCCACAACTAAAACGGATAGAATATAACAGAATATACTTTATTGTATACCAAAAAATAAATTACACATATCTTTTACAACAACTTAATACTATGGGTACAAAAGGCGGTCTTATCGCTGACAGATCGATGGTACTAATCTTAAACTTCTACTATCAGAACGGATGCTCACCTGTTTTAGTATCGCATAGAACACATCCAAATGCGAGTTGAGGTTGATGCCTCCGGGACCCTGAGCCTCATCACTCTCCCGCTGTTCTTCAAACACGTCCAGTTGCACGCCCAGGTCTGGGTGGCTGGCTGCTTCATGTCTGGAAAGAAAATGGAATAGTTTAAAAAAATGTGGAATGATGATTTCGACAGTTGAACAGAGGTAGAGTAGAGGATAGAGGAACTCGTAATACATTTAACATCCCCAATACATAATGGCCCCATACATAATATAGACCCCAGGCATGATACCTATCTGTTAAGTATGATCCTTATGTGTTCCTTATGATATTTAGATTTCAGTGTTATAATTTTTATTTTGTTTACCGTGAAACTAAAACTCCGCGTGTTATAAATGTTCATACTGGAGCACATTTCAGGACAAATTTGCCACACATTTCAGGACAAATTTGCCACACATTTCGTTGAAATCTGGCTGGTTGGCTGAATCTGTTTTTAGGAGAGTATGTTATACTTAACGATGTCATATTCATATACTGAATCTATAAAAGAAACACAGGAAAATAGTGATTTAGAGGCAATAACACTTTAAATCTTTGTGCTCCACTCTAAAGCCTCGAGCATTAGTTTTTTTATATTTATTATAACTTTTTTTCTAACTTTTAAAAACTTCTGTGGCTAGAAGTTTTGAGCAGTTGTAGGCAGGTTACGAAATACCAATAGATAATTCAATCAATAGCCCACATGTAATCTTGTTTGAAGTAGTGTTTCACACGGCTCCAGTACAAAAATATGGATTTGAGGGAAAGTAGTAGAAACTTATGCCTTCGGGCAATATAGCTCACTCACAAGCACCACTTTTGTGTGAGTTATGGTCAAACTTGAAATATTACGGTAGAATACGTAACACGCTTGAGTCCCATATTAGGGAAAGGCGAAAACCACAACTAGATTCTGAAGTAGATACTACTGGAAGCCGATTTGGCATAACGAAAGGTATGAGAGTTCTTAAGAAAGATAATTTATTTTTAAATATTAAATTTGCTAAAAAAATATGAGTTCTAGAGTCATTTAATTAGCTTCTGACGGTTTCGTCACAATTTGCATTAAAAGTTCGATAAATTAAAACAACGAGCTCTACTTTTACAATGCTTACTTTTTATATTATTTTAGTTTTTATTGATAGGCGGGAGCTTGTACACTATCTTGGTATCTTACCTGATGATAAGCGATGGCTTTTTGTTCTGCTCCTTTAATTAAACCACCCTCGTGCACCAGTGGTCATTATTTATTTATTTAAAACTTCATGCACAAAGAGAACCGCGACACGGACTCCTACCGACATTGTTACCATCGCGGGTTAAACCTGGATGAGGCTGGCACAAGAACGTGGGGATTGGCAGAAAAAGAGACAGTCCTAACCTCAGCAGTGGGCAAAGTCAGTCTTTGAATGATGGCTAGGTTCGGCTTACATGGGCAAGAACTTACATAACTGGCGAAAATGTGGCTTACATTTTGGAGAATACAGGAGTGATTTTCTTGGATTGTTTTAAGCAATGGCTTTCACTATCATCATTAAATAAATGGATTTCTTTTTTAGACATCATTCCATATCTACCAATCTATTACCAGCATATATGACACACAATAATAATTAAAGTTAACTGAATCAGCTAAATATTATCACGAACCGGTTCTAAGGGGTTTAGTCACTATACTTATGTACGAGTATATATATTTTAACGAGAGGTATTATTCACGGCGGATACGTCGCCATATTAGGAGCGGGCAGAGACCTAAAGATGCGCCTACGCAAGTCGGTTACAAACGTTCGTTTTTCAAATGAGAACACTGTGGTTTTGTTTAGAGATACTTTTGGATTTAAAGGGGTTAGGGGTCCAGGTAGTTGGGATAAATAACAGGTTCTTTCTTTGGGATGAATTACTTATCAGATTTGGTTACGACGAGATTGGATTATGGTTTCGATTAATTTAATATTGTGTAATATAAAAATGGGATCATTACCTCTGTTGCATATAAGTTGCAAAATTGTAACGTAATAAGATATCACTGGCTCCTAAAATACAGGATAGTAATCTCTGGAGTCGGTTTCACAATTCGTTGGCTTTTACTAATTTACTTGTATGTTTGTACTGCCTGAATACGAAACAACTCAATAAAACAAATAAAAAATGATAAGCTTCTCTCTAGAAATATCTGTTTCATAATATGGTGTAACATAATTATCAAGAAAGGACTACTTAATTAAGTAAGATTAGTTTCCATATCAGAACTCCAAAAAGTCTTGATCATAAATAGTTTTTATGATCCACATTTAATAATTACGATATTGCTCCTGTCTTTCTGTGTTCGCACATCAAAACATCACGATTACCGAGACGTTTTATCACTCCTAGTGTCAGTGATTAATTTAATAGTGGCTAAGGACATCACTTAGGTGTTTTTTGTATTAATTAACGTAAGTTCTGGGTCCGGTGTAATCATATTATAATTTAATCGGAAAATTACTTCAATAATTTGTCTAAAAATAAGCGCCAAAAAAGTATTGTTGTTTAAGAGTTTATTGAACTTATGCTAAGTTGTTCAACCTAAGGCAATTTGGAACTAAATTGGCAATAATTTTATAAACTGACAGAGTGCTAACAACATGCATTATAAAACCAGATCAAAATTAAGAGACCAGAGGCGCACTGGCTAAATTGGCCAATAATTCACTGAAGAGATTTTTAACAGATTCATTCCCTGTCTTGCGGTACTATACCGACTTATAGTACATATTAAAATTAGCCTATAAATATGAGCAACCGTTGGGACACAGGCTTCCTCTATGTGGGGGGGAGTGTGCCGTACCTTATCCTACAAGCGAAATTATGCATGTTTTTGCAGGCGAAAATCCTTATGGATGTCCTACTGATACTAATCCTACTGAAGACTACACAATCGTAATTGCCAAGCACTTAGGTGCCATAAAAGTCATCGGATTTCGTTCAAAGGGTATATATCTGTCTACTAAAAAAGCGGATAACGGACACGTCTGGTTTAGTCTCATCTCGACACCTTCCCATCTCGGCACCGTATCACATATAAATTAAAAAAACTAATAAAATAAAAAGGGAAATTAAAAAAAAAACCGGCCAAGTGCGAGTCTGACTCGCGCACGAAGGGTTCCGTACCATTATCGCAAAAAACGGCACAAAAATCACGTTTGTTGTATGGTAGCCCCACTTAAATATTTATTTTATTCTGTTTTTAGTATTTGTTGTTATAGCGGCAACAGAAATACATCATCTGTGAAAATTTCAACTGTCTAGCTATCACGGTTCATGAGATACAGCGGGGTTACAGACAGACAGACAGACAGACAGACGGACCGCGGCGACTCAGTAATAGGGTCCCGTTTTTACCCTTTGGGTACGGAACCCTAAAAAATAAAGCAAAAACAAAATCTTTCAAATTGATTGGATAAATAAACAAGCTAATTAATCAATAGGTACCGTGTTTCTATTTTTATGTGAACCTTACATGATTTGTGACAGAGTACCGAGATGGGACTAAACCAACCACACCGTCTTTTGCAGCTACCTTAAGATAGCGAAACTATATCTAAATAATAGGTACTTAATTACTTATTGGTTTTATTGATAAGAAAAACTAAGCACATAATAAACTCTTCACGTACCTACAAACCAAAACTAGCTCCTGCCTCTCAACTAAGCGGCCAAAAAAACCTACTAATAGCCACCGTTTACATTCACATCTATCAAATTAGCCAAATTGCTTAATCCGAAAACTTCACAATACACACATAAATAACCATTTTACTGAATTACCACCGACAAAAAAACATAAAATGTATCAAATGTTTTTATGTGTCTCTAAAATTGCCGTGCTCGATCAACCGGCGCTGATAAAAAACCGTGTCGATTTAATTGGCTGATATACATTTGAAATACTGTCTGACTGGCTGATTTACTGACAAAAACATGGAAGTGAAAGATACGCACATTATTGTGAAGAAGAATGTTCTATGGATAATTTTAAAGGTCTTTAGAAACGAAATATATTATGTAGTTTACGGTGAGGAAAAATACCTGTCGCAAGCAAAGGTGTAAGCTCAGCTCTTCTCATGTGTGTTTAATCTGCACATTTCTTAAAAAAAATATTGTTCCTAATTCAGACATCAAACAGCCTTTATAATAATATATGCGCCTTCAGATTGATCGACCAAACCTTCAGCATTGAATAGCAGCGTGTTATTAAGATTTCTCAAAAGCTTGAGACTACGTTCTTGAATATAAAACTGCCCTGTGAGCTTTGTAATTATCAAAGGTGGACTTTGACAATCCTTTATTAGTGGATCAAATAGGATATTGATGTTTATATTAATTCTAATTAGCTAGAAACATGTAGTATCAATAGAGGTCAAAAGAGAGCCTATCGTTAAATAAAAATAAAAACAACGTTTCATCGTTTGTACTTCGGCAGAGCCACAGAGAGGTTTGTATTTGTAGGACACTCATTTTAAACTTAGATTAATTTCAAGCTGAGTTGAGCAGATTGAAGTTATATACAACAGAGGTATATAATCATAATTCGGGCACGAATGCGGACTTTGGGCTGCTTTTCAGAGTAATTTCTCAGAGCTGAATAAGCCCGAAAACAGCTGGCCCGACCAGGGGAACAAACCCCTCGTCGGGCAACTACATGATCAACGAGGCCGAGCGACTTCTATTTTTTTACATTAACAAGTCATATTTTTCCATAAAACTATAAACGGTAGAATTATAATTTCTAGTTAGACATCGGATGAACGAGGTAGATTTATGCGTTTTGCACACTGCCCCGTTGAGATAAATATGTAAATATCTTTATGTATTGTAGCGCCTTATTTGTTGCTTATGATCTTTAAGAGTGTCGTTTATGGGAAGGATAAGTATCACCTAACGGTTTATAACATTCTTAAAAGGGCCTCGTTTGAGGATGTGGTAAAGATATTATAACACTTTTCAAAATGTAGGTATGTGAGGAAAAAGATGGTACCTAGATGTTTTTAGATGAAGTATAAAAAAAAAGATGTTTCTTACCTTAAGTTGTTTAATGTTGGCAGTAGACCCAGTCCTGTAAAATAAAGAGAACGATAAAACAAAAATTTGAGGAGGTACAAGTAAAATTTCACAATTTAAAAAACCCCCGACGCATTTATCTTGCGAAAACACCCCGATTCAAACAGTAAAATGCCCATAACTTTTGAACGGCTGAACCGATTTTATTCAAACATAGCTAAGAACACTCTCGACAAAATTACCTTTCAAACAAAAAAAACTAAATCGAAATCGGTTCATCCGTTTAGGCGCTATGATGCCACAGACAGACACACAGATACACAGATACACAGACACACAGATACACAGATACACAGCAACACACGTGAAACTTATAACACCCCTTCTTTTTCCGGCGGGGGTTAAAAATGAAGACCGATAAAACAAAAACAAAAGTTTCAAACTTCAAACCGAGCCTAGAAATCTAAGTATCGTTATTTAAAATGTGTAGTGGCTCCTTTCAAAAGGATGCTCTAAGCTCTTATGCTATTGATTTGAAATAGGCAAAAACTTAATCGAATACAAACTGTGTGTGTGAGAATGACAGTTGAGTCAATCTTTCGTCAAATCTTCTCATCTATCTAGATGGCTTTTAGTTGGTAAGCTTGTATTTACATAACTAGCCAAAACTAACGACATGAGTCTAAAACAAATATCCAGATTTCAGAATCTTGTGGTACCTAATATAGAAACCAACTTACCAATAAACTCGTTCCTGACTCGGATCCTGTCAGGCAGCCTGGGCGCGGAGATGATGAGGCAGTTGATGAAGGCCACCAGCGCCGTCTTGTAGTCTGTGGTAGTCGCATTCTTCAGCTCCTCGACCACCACGCTGAGGCGGTAACGCTCGCCTTTCAGAGACTGAAAGATCAAGACAGGTTATATATCCAGTAGATCCACGTAATTGTACCTATCCTAACACAGTTCTTAAATGTGATGTATGTAAGGGAAAAACTATAATATCCAAGAGAGATTTTTTTGATATTGATAGGCTCGCGGGTTAGACCACTATCTCACCTGTTTGTAGGCGATTTGACGACGGAGCAGGTTTGCCTAGAATAAACCTTCTCATTCACTCTTGACCTAAATCTGATAGCTTTATATTATATATTATATCTGATAGCTTTTATAAAGCTATCAAGAATGGTATTCTTCTACTTTTCGTGTGATGTTGTGGCCACCTCTGTTGCCATAGTTAATTAAGCCGCCTCTGGGAACCCCACAGGCCTCTGATTTGGATATTTCAGACTTACATTAACTATATAAGTCCAGGTTTCTTCACCGTTGCCTGTGATGTCCAAGATAAACTTAGAAAGTACATATGAATTTGAAAAAGTCACATTAGTAGTTGTCCGGATTTTTACGACTTCAAGCACGAGAGGCGAGAGGCTTAGCCAATAAGCCACCGCGGCATTGACTGGTATTGCTTTAAAAAATCTACCTCCAGTAAGAATGTGTATCGAAAAGGTAAATGCTGATGGTACTGTTAAGGAAATACGTAAAAGTATGTTAAGTTAGGTCTCTTGGTTACCTAATATTCATCGTAATCGTAGTGAGGAGAAAAGCTTTTTGTATCTTCTATCATATGGGAAGGGTTTTATGGAATATTTGAAGTTTCAGTTTTTGTTTTCATACTAACTAAATAATAAATTCATTCCACGTACAACAATTTATCAGGGTGTACACAACCGAGTAAGGATCCCGGACCTCGATTAAAATCAATGCAAAGTACTTCAATAAATGCATGTGTCACACATAACCACGTGTCGAGATCCATATCAGAAATCTGCATAAATAGTAGCAGATACCAATCTTTTACTTAATATGGTCATTGGCTTCACTTCGGTGATAAACACCAGTGTTACCTCTAATGATTCATTCAGTTTGGACGGAATTAATAAGCAGTTTAAATAAATAAATATATTTATTTTATCTCCTTGAAGACGTGATTGAACATCATCATCTTAGTTATGTCTTAATCACTTAAAGCTTTTTGTTTGATAGTTTAACAAGAGATACAAATGACGACAGGAAAAAGCGAGTCTCGGCTTCGTTAAGTTAAAGTTGATTTTGAATTAGACTTGGACACTACTATTCCACCAATAACAGATCTATCGAAAGAGTATAGATCATAAAATGCAAAAGGCATTTTTACTTTAAATATAATATAATATTGCGCCTACTAACTACTATTTGCTGCATCAGCCAAAGGTTAACTGGTATAAATACCTAAGACATCAAGTCCGCCTCTGTATATTTATGCGCATAAAGTATTAAATAAATGTTAGTCAGAGAAATATTAAACAGAGACTAGGACGAGATTCTAAAAAGCCAAAATTTTCGAAGACAACGAAGAGTGTTTTAAGACTTACTTTGTATCTTTCTAGAGTGTCAGCAGCCCTGGCGTAACCATCAGCATTGTAGACGCACAACGCTGATAACAGCTCGAACACCTGTATAAAATAACAACTGTTAAGAACCGCTGGTCTAGGAAGTTTACGATTGAGGAATATGTGTACAGACTATGTTGTAAGCAATATTTTCGTGGGAACCAGCTCTGCTCTACAAAGCAAAGACCTTTCAAAAATTCTTAAAGTGGTACATTTTACAAAAGTGTTAAAGTGTTTATCACCAAAGGTTCCAAATGTCATGTACCCAAACTGGGAGCTGTTAACTCCTAATCATATTGCACCTTTTCGTCTCACTATGAACCACCTGCGGTAAAAACGTGTGAACATTCGTAATTTTTGAGCGAAAATTTAAGAAATGAAGGTTTGTCTACCATCATCATTTCGGCAGAAAGATGACCACTTCTGGACATGGACCGCCCAAAACTGTCGCCACATTAACCGGGCCTGTTTTTATGACATGCAGCGGATTGTTACAGCCTTCCCCGGCCCCTTGGTTGCCAGTTATCAGATTCCTATTGGATCCTGCTTCTATATGTTTTTGGAATCCTCCAACAGGATGATGTCTTGTGTCTCTAATTCGTTTTTGACCGTTTCCTCAACCATGACATTAGAATCTTTATCGTCTCCTCTTTTCCGTTACATTGTGGCGATCTAGATTATTCTAGATCGTCTTTTTCTTCGGAAAAATTATCATTACTTACCTGTTTCTTAACAGGCGCGGCTGGCGATGTGAGCGCGGCGGCGAGCTTGCCTGTGTACTCCGCATGTTCTACGATGTAGTCCAGGCCCACTCGGCTCTCCATCGCCTCACTGGAAAGAACAATATATTATTTTACAATAGGGTTAAACCAAGTTACACTAACCTTAGACTTATTCTACTATAATACTTTATGGAATTGATTAATAAATCTACGAGACATAGCGATTCCCCACGTCTTGTCAATATACGAAAAAAAAAATGACGATGTAAAAGATGGCTTTGGTCCGGGAGCCGATTGAAAAAAACTGGCTGTCCTTGATGCTGATGATGATCAAGCTGTACAACGAAGTTAGAATCCTACATCAGTTTAGTTTAGAAGTGTCTGTTTCGTTTGCAAGTTATAGGTAGTTTTAATAGGAGACTTACACAACGACGACGGCGCGATAAAATGTTATCATTAAATGAATAATATTAGGAATTGAAATAATAGAAACGACAAAGCAATACATAGATAAAGAAGGTTCTCGAACTGAAGTTGAGTTGAAAAAAACTGTTGACGATGACGATCTGAACCGGTACACCGAATTTCTCTACTGCATCAAGTTTGAGGAGCCTCAATAAAAGAGGGATTATCTTCATTAGCTTGGCTAGAAGTGTCTGCGTCATTATTTTGCAAGTTCAAGTCATAGCAACAACGAGTAACTGTAGATACCTTAACTTTACCACATCGGGCAAACCATGAGCATTCAGCTTCGCTATCAACTTTGCTATCTGGCTGCCCTTTCCACCACTACATGAACTATTTCGTACAGCTCTAGGCTTTACGGGTGTGATACACATTTCAAGCACTTTTTCAACACTATCTACCAGAACACTATTTTGCGTAAAGTAAAACAGTTTGCACTTTAAGTTAATTGCTAAGAAAATAACTATCAAGGGTATTGCCACAATAATGATCTTTCCTCAAATGCAGCATACAAATGTTGTTGGCAAGTTTATATGCTGGTTAAGACTTGAGGAATAATCCAAATGATAGGGAATGGAAATGTTATCTTAAAGATAAATACTTGGTATTCTGCTTGCGATGGTCGGTGCGTTTATGGTAAGGACTTAGTAGTCTGATCGTGATCACATTGACGTATTGTCGATACATGGTAACTGTGGTATTAGATAATGAGGAACGTTGTTATGGGTATCCTCAGTTTGGGTTATTATTCTTATCCATTCTGAGGATCAGTTTTTGCTTCATATGATGAGACAATCTGGCTTTTTTGCGCTATGCTTGTGGGTGTTTTCCAGTTTGACTTCTGCTATTCTTATCTATCAAAGAGTAAATAGAAGAATAAAGTTTTAAGAATATTTTACCCCCATGTGGTGAAGCAGCATTTAAATTATTTATTTATATAACAGATTGTAGATTAAGTAATTTTATTTAAAATACGAAGTGTTAAAATCCATTTGGTAGTCACAAAGTCTGCTTGATTTCCACAAAACGTGACATGGTTCGTAATAAAACTTAGCAGGTAGGTATATACTGCTTCTCATGTTTTCTCGTAAAAAACATTCATCTGGGTTCGAGCGTATATTAATGCAAAAAGAATTTAAAGAAACAATATCTTCTCAAACATAATATTGTTTGACTAGTATTAATAAATACATTACTTTAGTTATTATATTTTATTATTAATTAAATTAATCAAAATTCACACCAGGATAAGTCCCGGTTGCTATTTTTTTGTTTATATTATTTAAGCTACTTTTTATTATCGTTAAGGGTATCGTGTTTAGAGTACCTTGGCTGTGGAAATCAGATAGGCCGTTACGACCCTCCTGAATTTCTGCCCAGCATAATTAGAAAAACGCTGGTCAGATGATGATATAATTATATGATACGTTTATGATGCACAGGCTACAAAATTATTTTTTGTGTGTTTGGTAAATAGACGATCATAGCTTATGGCATCAGTGACATTATCTGTAGGTAAATAAATATAATTAAGTATCAAATAAGTAATAATTAAATATAATTAATGCCACCAGGTAGAACTATAAATAGCAATTAAATGAAACACGTTTTAAAACGCAGATTTAGCCAATGTCAACAGTAAATACTCCAATAACTCAATAGTATCGATATACTATTAAACATAATAATATAATTATTAAAATAAAAACTTAATCTGAATTCGCTACGGATGGTGAACAGCAATCAGCAGTTTTTGTGATTGTAAATCAATAAGTTTTTTATTGTTTTGGTTGTTTGTCAATAATGGTTGTTTGATAGTGTTTTTTTACCTAGTAGGTACTGAATTGGTTTTCCTTCTTTTATATAAGCATAATTTGAGTTTTCCTGTTCAAGTTTTTAACAGCCGCAACCGAAGTGAAGGCTCCAGCAGACAGGCGTAACGCGACAATGCGACAACGCTTTTTCATAGAATTTGATATAATCCGTAGAACATGTACCATACAAATGATTATAACTTATACGAGTTTCTTTAAAAAAAACATATTGTCGTATCGTTGTTGCATCTCGACTGTCTAGGGAAGCCTTTAACTTAAAAAAGATGAGTAAAAATCACCATTTACTGTGTGTACGAACATTCAAAATGTCACTGAATTTGTCACATGTTTTTGTCCTCTAAAAAGTGTGTGACCAACATATTTCTTAACCAAACAACCCAACCATGAATTTAAAAGCAATAACCCATTATCAACAAGTAAACTCACGCTTGTAATTGATAGTTTCATCAGCAGAGATAAGCATCGCAATCAATCGCAGTACTAACATATGCAAACTAATTCTAAGAGCAATACATACTGATGCAACCGATTTGCCTATATACTAAGAAATGTATGTAAATTAGTAATTTACTAGCCTCAGGCTTCGTTAGCTAAGTTCGATTAATTTTGTAGGAGATAAATCATTTGATAAGAATATAGGTGGATTTGTCTAGGTTGTAATTCTGGCTAGGATGAAAGATTAAAAAATTACTTCGCAAGTAAATCCATAACTATTTCTACTTCAACATAAACGTGCTGGTGAATATTAAGTATTTAAGTCGAATGCAGTGTCAAGGAAAGCATATACGATGTGAATGAGTTCTAATAAGAAAATCATCGTTCAGTTAGGTAGCGTTGAACTCTATCCACAAATCCACTATAAGCTGTGGGCCATACAAAATTCCAAATATTAGAGTTGGGATGCTTAGATTAGAGTCGAAGACATCAGTTTAAAAAATGCCAATTTCCATATCATTGAGCTAGTAAATGCACAAATGAATCTTCTTGGGTGTCGCAAAATACCAATCGTTATTCACTTAATAAGAATACTAACAGATGCTCACTATTCTACCTGTGTTTAATTAATATTAATGACTCCGCTCTTTGATTACCAATCAACTTTATAGTATTTGCAGGCAGGTTGTACGTTGTAGCAGCCTTGAGGGATGGTGTACGGAGATTACATCAGGAAAATGATGACCTTGGTACATAGCTAAAGGTATTGTATTTCAATGGTTGATCTGGTAGTTACCAAAATAGATTCAAAGAGATAGCAGCCGAGATGATGACTTAGAGGAGAATGGAAGAAGACAAACGTTGCGTCGACACCTAATAAATATGAATGACTGCTAGATAATAGATTTTTTAGGAGCTCATGGAAAGCATTGTTACTGCTTTGGGGTGCTAACTAAAGGAAGTTTTATATTCATTGATAAACAAAAACTGGCTATTAACTACTGATTTAAAATTCTAGATGACAAGATTTTATGAATAAAGTTGTTAAAATGCCACAATGAACTATTCTACCAACGTTATCTTTTTACTCCATTTTTCATACTTTTATATATAGATTAGCATTTAAATGTAAAACAATTATACAAAAAAATAAGATCAGATCAGGTTTCTCCCATTTTATTGTGGATAGATCGGTTAATGACTGATATACCAGTTCTATATCAGTCATTAACCGATAGGTATTACGTAAACACACATTGATATACCACAGAGTAAGTAAGTCAAAAAATAAACTTCATAACAAAAGTGAATCATTTATGTCATATCGCATCTTCTTATTGTGTTGCTGAATAAATTAGCCCAGTAAGCCGCAGTAAGTAGGACGGTGGCCCCCCACATAAGGAGGCATAATATCCTGTGTTACACCTTTGGTCCCGCAACCTTACGGTGTATAGCAAAACGTGAGCCCTCAAACTGTCCAACAAGCATTATGTGCCACATATATTATGCAAGGACCTCATTGTAAATTTATTTAGTCGCGTGAAAGACTAACTGTTCCTAAAAAGTAGGTAACTAGTGATGCCTAGTGTAATAGTGAATGCATTTTGCGTTCGTAAGTTATCTTATAAACATTAAAAACGTAACTTAAAGCAGTATTAGATATTAGGATGGATCCTCTTACTTATAAACACGAAATAAAGTTATACCAGGAATAACAAAGGTATAACCATAATTTTTCATAGGTTTATAATTAGTATAACTTTATGCCTCGTTTATTAGTAAGAGGGTGAGGGTTTCAACCACACCAAATTCCAACTTAAAATATTTTAGCAATTATTTACAACTCCAAAATATTTGGTAGACCAATTTTTTTTTTTTGACATAAAGAAAAGTTATTTAATTTTGTAATAGATGGGACTTCTGTAATTTCATACTCTGTGTACATTATATACATTCATGTATAAAGCTATTTATTTTCTACAAAACCGTCAATAATTTATTGGTACATAGCTATAAAAGTCTTCAAATTCTTTTAATACTTTATTTACGAGTATATGTTAAGAATACTGATTAATTTTATGCAAATTTTTGTCACTAAGTTGATCTTTTTTTCAATAAAGCGGTCGTTTTGCCTAAATCAACAGATAAGTTTTATTATTAAAAGCGAATGTTCGTTACTTAATCATGTTCCTATGACCTGCTATGAAGCAATTTTTATTTAAATAGGCATTCGCAGAATTTTTGCGAAATTGATAGAGCATAGGCAAGTTTTTATGATAGGTGCGAAGTATTAAAAAAAGTTGTAGCATAAAACCGTTTTTAGAAAGACAGATTAATGATAGTCAGTCTATCATAAAACTCTATGTAGTAGTTATTTTTATTACCAGATTTTCTAAAAAGAATTTGAATTATAATCTGCTTAACAGATGCTGAACAGGACCGGTGATTACAGTAAAGTATGAAGGCAGCCTGAATATCAATGGTAAATTAACTGGAGTTGATGGCACGCTGAATTTCATATGGAAATTTAAAGTTACTCATATTAAAAGCTAGTTAGCTATGTGTATGCTAATTTTACAACTATAACCATAAGATTTTATTACGATTATTTCATCCAGTTAAACTACATAATCGTAAGCAATAATTGACTTTCTACTAAATTAGATGAACATTGGTTTTATGGAGTAATTCCAACTGCGGAAGTATGTTGTCATTAATAAAATAATATTTATTTGAACTAAATGTTATGATAAAAGCTTTAGAAGAAATACAAAATATTCTAGAGTGCAGGCCCTAAAATGTTTCCTTGTGGAACCCCAAGTGATTGGGTGAAGAGTCATCAAAAATACCATTGTTTAAAATATTTAACGTATAGATATAACAGTTGTCAATAATTAGAGTCAAGAGTTATTCCTAATCTTAGGGTACCATTATTTTTTAAAGCATTTTTGATAATAACACAGTCTCAAATGATTGGGGATGTTCTAAAATCGAAGGCCCATCATTTGAATCCCATTAAACGAGTGACCTTGATCCGTTATAAAAAGAAACGTAATATAAAATTATATTACTTTTATGATTCTGTAAAACAGTAGAAATGACTTCTTGAACCTTACTAAACCGTTTGGCACATTATGATTAATCATCTCCCTGCAATACAAACATTGCTCAGCCAATTACTGCCATTGACAACCAGCAGACCACCTGCTTCGATCACCATTTGTCAAACACCAGATAGCATCTACCATTGCTTGGTATTTAGAACCGGCTAGCACTTCGACGGCATTGTCCAACTATTTATTATGTTTATTAAGTTACGAAACCTGCTGTCTGGATATTTTAACGATATTGTTTATTGTTTAAACAGTTATTGAAGAGATAGCATTTCTTGCATAAGTGTCTGGTATGTGGTTTACCTTGGAATGGAAGTTTTTAAATAAATTATTAATCTTTGTTAGTTAAATGGCAAAGCCATGCTCACTTTTCACTTTGCTTGGGAAATATACATCAAAATCAAAAAATATTGGCTAGTTTAGCTAGTAAGCAAGATTAGTTGCAGGGTTGATGGTCTAGTGTTACTAAAGATCTTGTCCAGTTACTATCAGGCCCAAGGGTCTTGTCCTCGCTTGATGTTGCTAAGGATCCTTGGGAAGACAAAAGGCTCAAAATGATGTACTTTAGCCGTCACACAAGGTTTTTTTTGCTTTTACAATAAGAATCTCTGGTAACAGCTACTATAGTTGATTCATATAGAGAACCTATAAACTTTTGTACCATTATCAACAAGTCATAATAAAATTGATACCTTTATTTAGTAGATACGTCAAATGTAACTCGATAGGGATGCACGTGGAGCGGGCAGTGGTAACACAGTTTTATATAAAGTGCATCTGATAAATGAGCTTATAGCGGGGATGATAAAACATGATTAACATAATCAATTATGTTCTAAGAAGTTATTGCGTATTTTGGTATAGCCGTCTGGGTGCAGTAGATAAAAATATTCATTGCATTTATCGTTCATTTCTCCTTTTGCAGGTCTACTTAAATAAATTTGTCGTAATGTCGTGTGTGTTCGTTGTGTTGTCGTATTTTATTGGTTGTAGCAAGAAGGACCTACTATACATACCTACATAGGTCCGATCATAAGTTGACGCCCTTTGAGGCCCTACCGTCATCTCCTTGTAACCATTACATTGTTTACTTCGTATTTACAATGCTTATGTTAATTTGTCTAATACATACCTAACTTATTGCTAAGGACTATAGACTTGATAACGAGTTATAACAAGTTGTTTTATTTGATTCAACAAACAAATAAAACAACTTGTTAACAACAAACAGCTTGCAACTTAGTAGTTTAGGAGTACATCTCTGTGATTATATCTATGTATTAAGAAATTATGAACTTTAACAGAAACAATTTAAAAAACATTTTGAAAACACAAACAACTTGAATTAGACTGTACAGGTGACACGAAAAATAAGGAGGAGATGGTTATCAAAGAAAACGCAAAATACTTATGAATTATCTCTCCTCTCTATCCATGTTAACTCTAGTAAAATCAGCAGCTATGGTAGTGGTATGGCTAGGTATCTACCCATGAAGCTAATAAGATGATATGAATATAATCAATCTCCTCAGATTATCACAAAGCTGCTATTTCACAAAATTAAGATAGATACGGGATCTAACAACCTCTGCTTATATAGAGTTGTATGTTTCAGAAAACGTTATTCCCTTTTTGAAAAAAAGGGGCTTTTCAAAACTGATTTTATAATTATTGATCGTACTTATACGGCATTAGAAATTATTTTAATTCAAAGTTTGCTTCTGTGCGCGTTATAACAATGTTTAACAGCTATATTTATGGAAGTTAGTCAAAGTTCCAAGTTTAAACTAACGTTAATTAGTTCATCCTCATTGAGATGCGAAAGTAAGAAAGACATGGCAATCAAAGAAGACGCAAACTTCTTTTGTATTGTGTTTCTCCCAGCCATATCAACTACAGCAAATAGAGAAAGACTCATGAAGCTATGAACTAAATCCAATCCTTTGCTACATGATACAAGGAATAGAATCAAACGACCTTCTCAACAGCCTCATTAACTACCACAATCAAGCCAGCAATCTCCTCAGATTACCACTAAGCTGCTATACCACAACGTTACGCGATACCGAATAGCATCATAAACACTGACGTAACTTCTTCAGTAACATTTATTTACAATATATATTTTATAGCGGCGCGAACATTTCGATTGATATAACTTCACACGTTCGATTTGAATGGAGGCGTGTTTTATCAATTAAGAATTAGATACTATGAATCTACGATTATATTTTTTTTGAGTGCAACTGTGTAGTGTGTGTGTGAAGATACGTTCGTGTACATCTTATTAATAGCAATGTTCGTTTTCGCTAATTTCATGTTACTTGAATATATATATCTGAGCACAGCGATTGCTTTAGTCATTTTCTTCAATCATAGAAAATCATCTGTATGTAGCTTAACTTGAGCAAACTTCCGATCTCGTTAGGCTTCCACTTCGTTGTCATTGTCTTTTAGTCTCTAGATATCTTATAGTTTCATATTTTCCTTTATTTTTCCATATGCATCACAGTTATTTATTTTTTAAGATCACCGCATTCTGTGTTTATTAATTTGTTTGTCTCGAGTTATTTATCAATTATCTCCTATTTGCTAGGTATGTCTCCAGTTTCTCATTTATTTTATTTGTTTTGGTGGAATCCGATCTCATATGATTTTATATTTTTATTTGAAATGTTGTTATTTGATATAACTAGATCTTACTACTATTATAAACGTGCAAGTTTGTGAGGCTGGATGGATGTTTGTTTGTTACTCTTTCACGCAAAAACTACTTAACGTCATTTGATGAAACTTTACAGACATATAGCTTATATATCAGAATAACACACAGGCTATAATTTATAAAAATATTGGGAGAAGTACTTTACTTTTTGGAGTTGTGGTGTATAAATTGCAATACGATGTAAAATTATTTAGAAATAAATTACATGAAATGAGTTCGGAGGCATCAGCAAAAGTACTGAAATCCATTGATGTGTCTGCGACTCACTATCGAGTCTCATAACCCTATCTAAAACTCCTGGTAGCACCATCATTACTATGCCAAGGTGGACAAAAGGGTACAGCCGATGATCCGGCGCCGCGATGCGCGAGCACGCCTGCGCCCGCGCACCGAAGCTCACAGATCAATATCTTTGGTTTGTAATGCTACTGGTTATTTTTAATGGCAGCCTTGTCGCCTCGGGGAAGGAATGGAGTGTCATCGGAGTGACCTTGGAAGTGGGTTTGGTGGGACTAAGATGATTTATTGTTGGTATGAGCGTTTGTTTGAGGTCTGAAAGGTTAAGCTGAGGTGATTAGTACATTGTTTGTCAATAGAGATGCATGATTTGTTTTATGAAGGATATTATAAAAAGATAAACTACTTCACTAGTGCCATTTACCAGTCTTTAAAATACAGACGTTAAAAAAATACGGGTCGACTTTAGAACCTCCTCCTTTTTAGGGTTCCGTACCCAAAGGGTAAAAACGGGACCCTATTACTGAGACTCCGCGGTCCGTCTGTCTGTCTGTCTGTCTGTCTGTCTGTCACCAGGCTGTATCTCTTGAACCGTGACAGCTAGACAGTTGAAATTTTCACAGGTAATGTATATCTGTTGCCGCTACAACAACAAATACTAAAAACAAAATAAAATAAATATTTAAGGGGGGCTCCCATACAACAAACGTGATTTTTTGCCGTTTTTTACGAAAATGGTACGGAACCCTTCGTGCGCGAGTCCGACTCGCACATGGCCGGTATTTTTTAGTTTCGCCACGGCCGTCTGTCCGTCCGTCCGCAGCTTAGCTGAAACTCTTGGTACTAGAAAGCTATAATAAGGCATGGTTATACATATTACACACGTCGACAAAGTGGTTAAATAATATGTACCTCCTGCGGGGCGAGCACGGCCTATGCGAGACACGTATTTTATCACGGTTTTTGTTCCCAAACTGTGATCAAACTGTGTGACTGAAGCCTTAAGGCCAATATGCAATAGGCCAATAGGCCTTGCTCACACCGCTCTGTACACGTAAACTAAGAATGTTTTTTTCTCTCGTTTATCCCATGGTGGTATCGTTGGATAGGTCATTAAAAAATATTACGGGTCTGTGAAAAATATTTTTCGATTCAGGGATCCGTTTGCATAAAATTAAGCTTTAAATGGCAAATTTTTGTTCAAGTGACCCCTCCTACCAGCTAAATGGTTGCTTTTGGATATGTGAACAAATTCACGGTAGCAGTATATATATAACAAAATTAAAAGGAGAACTATCACAGCTAATAGGCTTTACAAGATTACGAGTAATAATCGGCCAACAACCAAAATGTGCTTGGAAAAGTAAAAAAAATTGTATTGATGTATGGGGACAACAGTTTTCGAACGACAAAGTAATTTTGTCCTGTCATTGTTTACGTACGACAGTAACGTTTCCTATTTATTTTGGTGAATGTAGCTCTTTTTACGGAACCCTCTGTGCTCGAGTCAGACTCGCACTGGGCCGGTTTTTTAAGATCGTGTCCGTGAAACACTTACAAAATCAATATGAATTATTTGTGATAATTATAAGAAAATGGAATAATCATAGGGCGATGGCATAGTTTCAAGACAAATTCATAATATTTTATTACAATTAAACCTACATGGGCATTTATAAAACATTGGAAGCTTTTTTTTATTATTTTTAATAGGCTCGCGCTTGAGCACCATCTCACCTGATCGTAAGCGATCATGTGGTCGACGATGTAGCACGCTTACCTAGAAGAAACCTATTCACTCTTGACTTAAAGGCTCCCAGGTTGTAGCTATCAGGAAATACAGACTCGGGCAGGGAATTCCACTCCTTAGCTGTACGCTTAATAAAAGTATTCCCAAAACGTTTGGTGCGTATGGGTGGGATGTCCACCATGTACCAATTGATCGTTTCTTATGGAGAAAGCAAATTGTTGAGTTATTTGATATCTTAGCTGCCTTTAAGCACGATCTAATATTTCAGACACTCAAACAGCTAGATGAAGACCCAGATCCCAATACCGGATCTAACTTCAGTCTTAAATAACTACATTCCAGTAGCCAGGCATTTCTATTCAAATGGAGTACTATTAGGAAACTATAGGAATTAAACAGATTATCCCGGCTGTTACAAAATGTGTCGGTATTCGTGCTATTCGCTCGGTGGCACTTTATCTGGGCCTGGTCGAGAGGTTGTAACTTAACGCCGTTAAGTTATGCTTAGAGACTGATTGGTGAGCGGTGCAAGTTATAAGCTTAAGGAGTTCTGAAACAATTAATGACCGCTAAGGTTTTCTGCTTCTCATCAAAAGTAGAATCGCCTGACATTGCCAAAGAGTACAACATTATTTTAACCATTTGGCTTAAAGTTAACAAAGAATTTAGTATACATACATACATACATAGACTCACACCTTTTATCATAGGGGTAGGCATAATCTATAGAACGCCACCTGCTACGATCCTTACATACTTCTTTTGCTTCACACACAATTATACATCTAATCATACACACACGCCGGTTATGAGTACTGCGCACTTGGCCTTTCTGAAGAACATCATCTATAAGGTCTATGTATGTCTTTCTAGGTCTTCCCCTCCCGGCGTTTCCATTCACGTCTGCCTTGTTAGTAGCCTTTCATTAGTCTTAATAACTTTCGTTAGTCGCCTTTCATTCATCCTCTCAACATGGCCAAACCATCTTAACATACTCTTAAAGAATTTAGTATCTTCACCGCAAATACCCCATTAAATCTTTACAACTTATTACAGCAGCATTTTTGCTGTCTGATATTCATTCAGATATTGGATGCCCACATCCTGTTAACCTTCTAAACTGTTTTGACCATAATTATATATTTTTATTTGTTTGCAAAGAGTTTTCAAAAGTAAATTAATGCATTCGATTCTTTCTTTATTCTTTTCGATTTTTTGACGTAAAACATAGCTGCACTAAAATTTTACACAATGTTAGATATTCCAACCACCTTCATCAATTTGTATCGCTACCGCTTATGGGTTGTCCCACACCACAGTTCCTCGCCACGCAGGCATGCTGTCTGCCTACCCACGCACACCGAGTGCTTCAACATGAAGAATGGTCTGTCTGTCTGTACCTTATCTCATAGGGTTACAAGTTTACCTATTTGCCTGTTTACGAATATCTCAAGTCAAACGTTAATATTGTAAGGTGCAATAAATGGTACTTGTTCCAAGTATTTGTGTATAACATTCCTATCTGAAGTTTGAGGATAAATCAAAGGTTAATTGTAAATATTATTGCTACCAGATTCCTGGGTAACCTTACCAAACGGCATTGGTAACTGGTAAGATTTATCTTTGTCAGTATGTTAGTTTATTTTAATAGTGTAGCCGTGTAGCATATACACACACGATCACACACCGACGATGCCGTGGAAGTGGCTAAGTTTTAGACCAAAGAAATTTGAATGACTGTCGTGCCAGGGATATGAGTAAGCAGATAGCATTCTGAAGTCAAATTGCCATTATTTTATTTTTTATCATGATGATGATGATAGTAGGTAGATGAAACACCCCCTCGGTGGGTGCCGGCATAGTCGAGGCGGCGGGGATCAGTAGCCGTGGCTGGTCTTGGTCACCCACGGTGAAAAGAAGTGAAACCCGAGGAGGGGCCGCTCGTCAGGGCTTTTGCCGATAAGCTAATAACGTAGCAGCCAACATGTAGGTTGCGGTGCCGCTTGTGTGACATCGCAACCGAGGCCAGCTGCGATGTCGCATCGCGGCTGAGGGTTGGATTGCGCGGCGGGAGAGGAGTGCCGGTATTGCAGTGCACCGCTGCCCGTGGTCTCGCCATAAGCGGCACAGGAGGACACCGTGGAGGTTTAGTGAGTAGGAGCATAACAGCACTATCTCCCCGTGGTAGCGCAGCATGCAAGAGACTTACTACTACTAGACTACTTCCTTCTGTAAATGTGATTGTGTTGAGAAATCAATCACGCCTCAACGACTGAATGGATTTGGATGTAGAACATTAAAAACACAGATAAGTCAGACTATGGCCTGGATTAGCATATAGGATACTAACTATGCCGGAAATTCTTTCCAGTAGGATGTAGGATGTATTTATTTATCTATTACTTAGCTTATGTTATTATCTGTGTATCTATTGTAGTATATCATTTTAGCACTGTTATTGTAACACCAATGACCGCCCCATTTCATGTCCAAGCAATTACTGTCCATACCAGGTTGCGCGGCTTGCGATAAGGCCGCCCATTGTATGTGTATTAGACTTAAGTTTATTTTTATTAATGTATTTTATGGTGTACTATAAAGCATATAATAAATAAAAAGAAAACGGAGTGAAGATTATAATAAATAGTCAATTCTTGACATCCTTTACCTCCCACGTCTTCAAAAGCTATTCCCAATAACTCAGGAAGCGCAAATAGGTACCCAATGTTCGCAGAACCTTGAATAGACGTGTCCTGCATGACTAACCCAGGTTTAAATTGATATGCAAGACGTTGACAAGTTCAGAGCATGTACAGAGCTCTTGGATCGTGGAGATCGATCACTGATAAGATTTTGATAAGGTTGTATGATGAAACTGTCAGGTAGCGTTATTAATGGTGTGGTTATGATGGAGGTCTTAGCACAGTTGTTGGTGTTTTTTATTTCCGTGTTACTTCCGGTGGATAAAGGGCCCCTTTTCTGATTGTGTGAAAGACAATTGTAGGATATGCAAAGGAAAAAAAATCTGTGATAACAAAACTGAGTACTGCGCCCTAGAGGCTCTTTCCTGTTAGACTGGAACGGGATCCCAGTTTTTCATATTTTAGGGTTAAGTAAATTGTATGGCTTACGAGCTTCTTCTTTGGCACGACAGTAATTAAAATTTATTTGGCTCAAAACCTTGCGATTACACATTTGTAAGACTAAGATCATTTGTAAGACTAAGATCATTTGTTATTCCATGTGCACGAAGAAAAGTTAAAACCCAGGCGCTAAACAAAAATGTTCAGAGGATTGAAAAATGAACGAACACTACAAAAACATATTGATTCGGGGAATTCACATATAATTTATAACGTCAAAAAGCAAAAAACCTTAAAGCTCATAGATCATTTTGATCTAAAAGATATTCAGTTTATTGGCATTGACGCAAATCAGCAGATGTCGATCTCAGATATAATTGATCCAGTCAAATTGCCTGATGGTTTTACAAAGTGAGAAGTGTAGATCTTGATCGGTTTTTTGCGGATTATATGAGGTTCCAAGGTGTTTATGATAATGTTTTATTCAAAGTAATTGGTAAGCAGATTAGTGACTATATTTTTTATAGGCAAAGAAGGCTATGGATCCTCTACGTGCAGGTTTTGTTAAAGGCTACCACAGGATTCATAGGGAAGGCTGTCAACATCTGTTATAATGTCAACATCACCTGATATCTTCAAGTCAAGTTTCATGAGATTGTTATTGTGAACTGTAATAGTAAATATTTGCCCTTTGATTGATAGAAAAGGTTTTTTCGCTCATATATTTTCGGAGATATGATCTGAATCTGAATATAGGGTGCAAGAGAAGATGTAAGCGCAAGTTACTTAGAATAAGAACAAGAGGAAGCAATGATGATACTTTTAACCACACAGAGGGAAGATTGTTGTTTCAAAAGATAACTAGAGACCACACAGAGTGAAAACTTACCCAATCCTTCCACAGTATTATTTATTATCCTATTCAATCAGATTGTCACACATCTGACATTTGGCATAGTCAAACATTTTGTAATTGTCGTAAAAGTTAAGTGTAAGCTCAATATTGTGGTTTGTTTTAATAGAATTCTGTTCAAATGATGTGCACATGTGTGAAATACCGAATTTAAGGGTCTAGCTGGCATTTCTTAACACGTAGATGACTTTTGCTTTCAAGCCTAAAGCACTTTCCAGACCGGGTTTTCGTTCCTGTACCGAATCTGTGCAGATTCTTTACCGAGTGCATGCAATTTAATTAAAGCTTCCTGATGAATCGTTTCGGTGTATAGGATGAAACGACCAACCTGATCAGGAAGGCGCATTACTTTTGCTTTGGTATTCTAAATGTATGCCAAAGCTTTACTAAGTAACTATTATGAATACTTCTTGGCGAAACGACTTTAATTACTTTTCAGGAATTGTTTTTTTAGTTTTTTTAGTTGGGTTTAAAGCTTCTAAGAAACCAGATCAACTTTTTCTTCCTAAAACAACGTCTTTTTCACCATTGAAATTGAGTAGCGACTGTGATGCTTGATTATATTATTTAATCAATACAAGATTATAGATTTGAAGATGGTGATCTTCAAATTTACTAATCAAACGATACCTACAACACTTATAATGCTCTCTTAATTCGCACTTCCACACCTACTTCTTTCAAAAATTCTAATCCACATACCCTCGCCTTGTCCCACCCACGCTAACCTTGCCGACGGCTCTTTGTTGAACGTTGATTGATAACGCAGCCTCTGACCGTCTGGTATCGATAGTATCGATTTATTGTGAGTAATCGATTTGAGGAGACAAAAAGTTGTCATGTTTAAACTCGTTTTCGGGTTTGGTTTTTGCGAATAAGTAAGTTTATTTGTGTAGAATTTTAATTAATTGGTCTGACTAATTTACAAAACCAATCTTTTTTTTTTGGGTCTATCTCACCACACTATTTCCAAACCACTGCAACTCCTGAAAGCCAGAATCAACAGTGGCGACCACCAGAAAAGCGCCGAGGCAGTGAAGCTCAACGAAGTCCCGGCGAATGAATTTAACTGTATTGGATCCCGCAACAAAATTAATCAGAGACTACCGGAGGTGTAGGAAAAATACAAATTTCCACTTCCCTCCATATCAAGCAGGAGACAGAACAAACAAGACCAATAGGCACAAAGGGTCGTTTACAACTGGGATAAGCCCAATTGCCTAGCACCACGGATAAAATTTATATTAATATTAATCGGTTCTAACATTGTGAGTGTGTTGCTATATTTGTTTCCAATAATACGTATATCAAAAACGCTTGAACGCACGGAAATTTGTTCTAGTTTCCACAAGGACTGATCATTTGTGAAAAATAGAATTCTAGATCCTGTTCACGGAATCATAGTAACGGCTCTCCACCATCCCCGGTAGGACAAAAGCCAAATTATTATTAAATCATAAATAGTGTGGTTCTGTAGAAAGAGTACGCTGCTAGTTAATGTCAGTCAATGTCTGAATTAATATCCTCATGAATCAACTTTCTTCTATTTCAGAAAGTTCCTAAAGGTTGAGTCCCTTAGGACAATTATGAAAAAGAAAGTGGAAACAGGTTTACTTACTGAAATCGGAATGTGCCCGATCTAAAAATTCCTTGCCGGATTCTGTGCTGATGTGGTATTTAATTCAAGAGTGAATAGGCTTCGTCTAGATAAGGGTGCTCCATCGCTTACCATTACACAGGGGATTCCATCCCATCAAAAATAAAATAAAAAACATTATCTCTATAAGCTGAAGCCTTGCACTAGGATAATAACACACCAACATCTCTTAAAATTTAATTGTCAAACACCTATTAAATAACACCACATAACATAACGCCGCATTCTCATCGCGAACAATGTCGTAAGGCCTGATCAAAAGACGTCTCCCGCATGCGCACCACCCACCAGCTCATTACGATCTTCACTTATTCTAACAGCATTAACAACCTGCCATCATGGTTATAAATTAACCATCAACCGACAACCGTGACCTCGGAAACCACCTACACAGCAACCATTGAATCTGCAAGCCTAGCTTTGACTTCAATTAAGTTTTTGTGGGCTTTTGAGTAAAAAAGGATTAGTGTAATTGATTGTTTCGTGGTTGATTTGAATGTGATTGGATGATGCGTTGTTAATTTTGTCTTATTGGCTGTTTATAGATATAACTTGACGAAGTTTGGAACTCATCATAGTACCTACATCTCGAAATAATAAAAATAGTCGGTAATAGCTGTAACTAGTTTTTTTTTGTGTAGTTCTTGTAACAACAATTACCGACTGTACATACTTTACTTTTGAAGAAACATAACATCACGCCTATACTACCCACATTTCGCCAATTTAAGGCTCTTGTAATAAAGGTCGAGCCTTTTGCCATCAATCGGGCATGAATCCAGACTCCGAGCTGCTACTAATAAATTCCAGACGGGAAAACCCAATCATACTTTGCTCGAACCGGGAATCGAATTCAGGAATGAGGCAGTCACTTACGAGGTACTTGTGAAGTATCTAGGTAGCTAAAACTGCAGTCCAGCTAACAAAATAGTTTTTTCTACGATAGAAAGAGCGAGCCCAGAAGATCTCTGTTTACTCTTGTTTTGAAGGCTGATGGGTTATAGGTGGTTGAGAACATACGCTGGAGAAGGTGAGAGAGAGAAATATTGTTACGGATACGTGACTAAAGGATTTATACAAGAATAAGGCACTTCTAACAACAGATTTGATTAGTTTTAAAGATGCACATACTGCGGTTATCCTGTCTAATTACTTAGAAGTTATTAAACTTGTCACGAATACTGAATAGACGTAACCAACAATTACATTTGTCGACCTCTAGAGTTACTTGGCAATGACTAACACAATCATATAAAACCTAAGTAACATCATACAGTTAGGTATATACTAACTAAATAAGTTTTTATAAAGCATCTGAATATTTATTTGATTCTCAGATAGAAATATTCCATAGAAGATTAGATCTGCCTAGCTGTTTTCTCAACTATGTACGTCGGGCACAGAATAAATAATAGTACAGCGTTGGGATCGGCTCTCGTCTCGGTCTAGCTAGATGCAGCGAGTGCCAGTATGCATGGAGCGAATGCCTACCTGACCTCCAGAACCCAGTAACTGGATAACACGATACCCATTGGCAAGACTGGTGTTAAATTTTCTGGGATCAGACCCATACCCATAACATCTGTCAAAGATGTACATGTACAAATGACCAACAGTTTGACTTGCTTTTTGAACCACGGAACAGTAACGATATTGAATGGTCACCCATCCGCGGACTATCCTCCGCAGGCATTGCTTTACCTTGAACATCAGTCCGTTCAGTTGTTATTACTAAGCCACAAGTTTCTCGATTCCATGGAAGATTAGCTGTTATAAAAGTTTCAAGAAATCCTCAAGGTTATTTAAAATAAGATAATGTTTCTTCCTAATGACGATGGTCCTGTTAAAGTAGCCTTTTTGGGATTTTGATTTTAATCTGATGTTATTTTAGGATGTCCTTTTTCCTTTTTAGATGTTTAAGGAGATCGTTTAATGTGTTTTTAAGCACACCTTACTTTTTCTGACGACCACCAGTTAGACTGATAGCCAAGTCAAGGTTACGGGGAATTGTTGAAAGCAAAATGCTCGAACGTTTGATGATCGTTTCAAAATCTATATTACTTGCCTGTGTCAACCACGATACAGAGGCACCTTAAGGCTCAGACCGTTTGAAGATCGTTTCAAAATGCCCATCTATGTCCACCACGATGGGTAAGAAACCTACATTTAGGTATTTCAATGAAAATAACTTCAGGATTATTAAATTTATGAAGAACAGTCAATAAACGTCAAAGTCAACTAATATCCAGTGGATCATTCCGAACTTTATAAGTCAGTTTACACTCGTCGTAAATTACTCAAGAGACCAATAAACCCTTACATCCGATTTCAGGCCATTCCTCCAACTTTTTACATTTAACAAAAAACTAGCAAGTATAGACCTAAAAATAGCTTCTCTGAATCATCAGAGCCTCCATCAGAGATCGTTTCAGATATTTAAGAATATATTCTCAACATTCGGAGTATTTCTGTCCGACCTCCGATCCCACCGGCCTTGCCTGATTTGGTCAGGTCAACCGACGGGTTGTGTTCTGCCTTTATGGTGTGTAGCATTGACATGTGTATGATGGGATGATGATATGATAAGCTTTGGAGTAGAATTTTATAAGATATCTTGAGTTATTCTAATGTGAGGACTGTTTGAAAAACTCAAGATATCTTGTAGATATAGATCTCAACTCGACTTTAGCTCGAATCATCAAACCACAGTTATAGCTTTTTTTATATTAATTTTTCACAGTTATTGTATTTAATGACATTACTAAGATTTATTTTTGTGCTGTCCTGGCGACAGTCAATTGCAGTGGCATGGACTTAGAATTATAGGCCTTAGTGTATTGAGTTAATATAAAATTAAAATTGAATTTGTTTCGGGTAGGTTTAGTGTAATGTAATGGTATCAGAATTTTAACGGTATCTAATCAGTTTCATAGATTAAAGCATTTATGTTGTTGTTTATTATTAAAGTAGATACAATACGGCTCTGGGTGTTGTGTATATGATGTTATATGTTTGTAAACGCACCAACAATACAGGAAGAAATTCCTAGTGTGGGCCAAAGTTAATATATATATATATATATGGCGGAACAGTATTATTTTTTGTTTCACAAAAAAGCAAATAAAATTGTTTCGAAAATATGTCCTCAATTTAAGTGAGGTAATGATCATTTCCTTTTTGAAACAAAACTTTTTATTGCCCAAATAATAATCAACACAAAAATAAATAAAACAAACCAATTAGAGGCGTAAAATATCCAAATTAGCTTCTTGAAAAAGCACCACAAAAACATAGATACGTAACGAAAGGTAAAAAATACGGGTTTGTTTGACTACGATGTTTACAGCTCTGTAATTGTATTAATTATATGTTTAACGAATAACTGAGCTAATGAGAGCTTCAGAACTGTAATTTTATGTTGTAAGATGTTGGTACACTTTTGTATGGGAATGTATTCAAGCAAGTGTGGCTTCAGATTACCAAAACGTTGCAGTTTTTCACGATGATTTTCTTCCTTGTTCCAAATTTCTGCAAGAAAAAACCTTTAGAAGGTGTAAAACACTGCCGTCAAGTTAAAAGTAACTGAAAATAGGAGAATAATTAAAGTTTCTAATATCTTGAATGACCAAACGATGAGTAACTAAACTTAAGTTTTATTAATGAACTCATAGAGTTACTTTTTGGACGTCGAAAACTCAAGGCTAAACCAATAACCACCGAACACTAACCAATCCAATTAGCATAATTATTAAAATTATCTCAATTAACCTTTCCTTACAACAAAACCTTTAAACAGACCCAAATACGTCAAAAACAGCTCCTTTTCCCATCAACAAAGAATACAAACCTTGAATATAGATCAGTATTGCGCAAGCACAAGCCCTTTACACTGCATTGCCAAAGGTCAAAGCCGCGGGTCACTTTCACCCACGGCGCATGCGCGGCCGCCATTGCTCTTAAACAATATGGCGAATTGAATCCTAGGGAACAATGGATTTTAAATTATGTAACGGTTCTTCTATTTTTGAATTTATGGTTATTGTTTTGATTTGTGGAGTTTACTGATGTAGATGGTAAGGAAGAAAGTTCATGTGTAAGAAATGGAGCAAATTAGACGGTAAGCAAAGTAAAACTTTTACCTACGTTTTGTGTAGGATATTATAATATCAATGAGGATAAGTTAATAATAATTTCTGCTGTGAACAGCGAATCAACTGGTTGCACTGAACTGAATGGAATGGTGGTTGCACTGAAATTTAGTAGTAGTCCAAACTTTAGTTCGAAACTGCAGAGCCTCTAGATCTAGATAGTGTCATTCGATTTCCGCGATGGTGATGATGTAAATGCCAAAACTTATGATATTGATCACTGAATTTAGATGGCGCTTGACAATTTTCCGATCGCTATCGCCACATTTTCACACAGTTGTCGATAAGTGCCAAATTAGTATTACAAACTCATGTTTGAAACAACAGAACACCTAACTGAGACACTTAAACCTAAAATAAAAAAGATTGAAGACAACAAAAACCAAAAATGACTTTAAAGAAGATAATATACAGAAAACCACTAGTGTCCACTAAATCAATCCCACATTTACCCCGTCTAAAATCATATCAATATCAAAATCTACAACACAGATCGTTAACCACAGGATAAGCCAGTTAGCAACAATATCAGCAACACAAACTGTCTCAGTTGCTCTTAACCGTTGTTTTTGACGGTAGTATCAATGTCGGACTACCCACATATCCCACTTGTGAAGATATCGGGTAACTAATGGTTCGGTCAATGATCCTGGTACGAGCAGACGGTGTGGCTTTGTTTTAGGTTAATTGAGCTCTAGTTGCGCGTCCTGGCTTGGCTAGGGGCCTTTTTGATTGTATTTGGTGTTTTGAATGAATGTGTTTTAAACCTCAGATATTTCACGAGTACCAATTCATCTGATTTTCTTTAGGTTTGGTTATATTGCTGGTACGGGAGAGTAAAGGCCGATTTCTGAATTGAGTATTTGGAGTTCAGAACGTGTCGATCCCTACATCATCATCATCAGCCTAATAATGTCCCCATTGCTGGCACGCAGGCCTCCTCTTTTAGAGACGAATTGGGCTTTAATCCACCATGCGGGCCCATTGCGGATTGGTGGATGTCACATGTCTTAAAATTTTTGGTTCTAGGACATTTCGGTTTTCTTACGATGTTTTCCGTCACCGTTTTTAGATGGTAATGAAATAATTTAGACAAAGTAAAGCGCCTGCCTGGGTTCGAACTTCTAACCCACAACCTACTACACGTAAATCCGTTACCTCTCGGCCACCACTGCTGAGTCGATTTGTCAAGTATTGAGGCTAATGTAGAGTTTGACAAATACTCAACTTCAAATACTTAGGTGATTTAGAAGGCAAGGATAATAACTTCACCATTTTCTAAGATCAAGTATATTATTAATAATTATGAATAATATATTTTATGTAATCAAGGTGTTAATGTTTCTGTTTTCCAGATCTATACTTATTCAAATTTTTTCGTTTGCCAGAATTGTCCCGCTTTTGGGCCAAGGCCTCCCCCAGATCTATTTAATGCGACTAAGTACTGTCTGGCTAATCTAGACGCATGTTATCTCTTATTCTTTAATGAATTCTTATTAGATTTTTTCAAGTGTAATTAGTTTACTCTAGACAAACAAACAAAGCCTCCTTCTAAAATCAATATAAATGATGATGAAGAAATTAGTTTTGATATCCTAAAGTATTTTGTTTTTGAACGTAGTGAAGCGTAGACGATTGATCCCAGAGATCTGTTTACAACCAAGATTAAAAATATTGGGTTACCGTCAGTAAAGAGTTCGTGAATGAGTTGAAAGGAAGCGACGTAGTCTGTGGTGTGATTCAGAGATTAAAAAGAGTAGGCCAGATGGGTTCAACTGAGGTCTCGGAATGAAGATAATATATAGACTGAGAGCTTTTTATATGTGGCTCCTGGTTGTATTTAGGAAGAAGGATGCCGTATTTAAGACCAGATGTTAATGTAGGAAATGGTCTAGCTTAATATCTATATATCTAAACACAGAAAACACATATTAAGATTAGAGTGATTTCTTTAGGTAAGTTTATTAGATTACCTTCTTAACCTAGTCTTTGCAGGTCCAAAAGTTCGTGAAATATAATATTAGTTAGATATAGATAAATTAAGAAAATTCATTGTAAGGTATTAAATGTTATACCTATTACATGAATAACAATAAATATAAACGGAACGAAGGAGCATAGCATCCTAGTGAGTTTCAGAAAGCAACGCATTTGAATTCATTCAATCTCAACAATAAAAAATATTCTATTCTATAGATTTCAGCAATATATTTTATTTTGAATTTAGCTTCTCCACAAAACCAATCAGTCATGTTAAAACACTACGTTCCCAACAGACAGATTCTTAGTGTTACATAGATAAAAAGCTTTTTAACTTAGTCATTGTGGATGCTAAGTTGTACCTATCTACAGTTACTAATGCTAGGGAAGTGGCTTATCTTCGGGTTTTTACTGACAATGACTGGTTTTTCTATTTTCGACTTTTTGTTCTTACTCAAGATTTGGTAGAACAAAGGTTGAACACTTTATCTATGCAAAATATATAGTAATAAATAGTCCATCAGCAATAATATTGGAACTTTTCAAATTATGAAATAATTTTCCAAATAGATGTGCATGGTTCTGGATAATGCAGATTACCCACTACATGAACACAAACTCACAAAATTTGCGCACTCTATGTATATTATATATTTATATCCTCTGTTGTATATATACTGCATTATAGAAATAAAGTTTAAAATATTGTATTTTGTAGTATAGATATTGTTATTTTTAAAAGTTTCCCTACACTAGGCATTTCTCCTAAATATTATTATATTATTTTTCGCTTTGCTTCAAACTCCAAAGAAAAATCTTAGCCAAACAAGAATCACAACAACACAATAATTAATGACAAGACAATCTAAACAAAAAGTCCATTACCGCTACAAGTTGCGCCCGCGCTCATCCGACAATGACCTTCACAGTTCACACCGGTGTGCGGTGTACGTTATGCAACGTATTATATTGACAGCCTCCGGGGAACGAGATCTTTGCTGAGATTGTTTGTTTATTGTTTTGATGGCGATTCTTGAGAAGAGATAAGGATTTGAAAATGATAGGTGGTGTGAAAATTTATATTAGAGATTAGTATATTTAGACAGGGATATGGGCTTAATGAGGGTTAGCAGAAAAGGGAGACATGAAGAAAATGAAGTATGGCAGGCAATAATACTGTTACAAGTTGCTGGCAATAGGAATCAGGCTGTAAACATACCATAACACAAAGAGAAAGATGGCAAAACTTTAGATAAAGAAGTGGATGAACTGACAAGAGAAAACTAACATCGTTTTATGATTGTTATTTGAGCCGAATAGCGAATCTATAGTTTTAGAATATATAACTGACTAGCTTCAGTAGCTTCTAAAACCATACGGTATTATCGACTATAAAGTTCATAAATTAGGCTTATCTTTTAGTTCAAAGCTACAGACCCTGCAGCCTTAAGATACACATCTTAAGTAGATATATAGATACCATCAAGCATGGAAAAGAAAGAGATGACCTATTTTTAAAAACCTTAGTTAATAAATTACCTATACTACAAATACTTCAAATACAAGCTCACAATTGCTTCACCCACTGGCACTAGACTAAACCTTGAAACGGACCGGTGCGTTATGCAACGGATTATAATATTGACAGCTCTGCCCCCGGCGCGGACACCCGACGCGCAGTTACCGATAGATCAGAGGACTGGTACAATATTTATTATAGACGTCTTTATATAATTATAGTGTTTGAGGACTTAGAAGTATTTGCATGGTCAAGATTTTAGGTGCCAAAAGAGACTAAGCAAACTCAGTGGTTGCTAAGGATTTAAAACGATCAGAGTGTTTGCCTTAGTTAGCTTAGACAAACACTCAGCATGAGCTGTTTAAGTTTATACCGTAGCCTAATTTTTTTACTGACATGACTGAGCGCCAGCATTTTGGCCAATTGATTGAATATAGTCCGTAATAAAAATAAAATATATACTCTTGGAACACGTGGATGGATTATCCTACCTATCTATCTCTAAATATTTAATTCCTTTTTATTTATTTTTGTGTATGTGGAGAAATGCTCATGCATACTGCACTACCACGTGGAGATAGTGCAGTTATGTGGGAATCCAACCAACTAAAACTCCACGGTGTCCTCCTGAGCCGCTTATTGGCGGGAACACGGGCGCGCATTAGCACTCACCGCGTACACGCCGCGGCTGGCCGTCACCGGACCCTCCTCTGGAGAGTACCCCCATCACCGGCGCACCAGAACACACTGTACGCCGTGACCAACCCAGGGACAAAACTAGTACATGGGTGCGACGATGACCTCGAGTATGGCACAGCGGGTCAAAAAGCTACTAAAATGATCAAAGTGCAAAAACTCACCCATCTTGAAAAGCTCACTGTACAGTGCAAGGAATATTAACAATCTTACGTTTGAGTTCAAATTCACAATTAATTACTAAGATAAAGACACTTAAGATGTTGAACACCATAATTCTTCTGACATACCCACCGCAGTCCTGACAACTTAATTCAAGGACATGTCAACCAACATACCTTTATAACCAGTCCATTCATAAGTAAAGTATCACGTACGAGAAGACATAGACCTTGAATATGACCAGTATGTTGTCCAACGGATTATGTTGTTGACAGGTTAGCCGGAGGGTTCACGATGCTGTCCATTGCAATCGTGTAGATAATGATATGGGACTTGACACGGCAACGGATTATGTGTTTGTGTAGTATTAGTGATGCATTGAGTTCCATTGTTTTATCTCCATCCCAACATGATTTTCTTCTTAGTTTCTTCAGAAAATTTTGGTTTTCGATAGATTCAGTGTCTTTTTCATAAGTACTATGAAAAAGTACTACTCTTACTATGCAACCGTAGGTTTGCGCATCTGGTTTTAATTTTGTTATTCATCTATTTGCATTTAGTAGCTTCTTAGTTGTTTGAACGAAAGCCAATCCCTAATTAATTTTCGAGAAAAGTTAAGATGATGGTCTTTAACGTGGCGGTTGACAGGAGAGTACAGAAGAAGAAAACGTGTTGCATCGAGACCTTAAGTACCACGGGAGAACTGTAGGAATATGATGACAATACATGGAATAGTCAGATAATGCTAACTCCTCAACAAATCTAATAAAAGTTAAAAAAAAATGCAACGCGAGTCAGTCGGTATCTTCAAGTGATTTGAAGCAATAAAGCTGTCACAGATCACAGTGCATATTAACGCAATAGTGTAAGTCGTTGATGTGTCCGGTTTATGAGCGTTGTCTCACTGCACAAGTAGACGCTTCCTGTCGTGAGACAGGGGTGCTAGTTGAAAAAGATTTGTTTGGTGTAGTAATGGAGAAGCTACGTCAACTTTTTGATTAATTGAATGGTAGATTGGAGTAGGTTTTACTGTGATCTATGGTGTTGTTAATAGACTGTTTAGTCATGGTTAACACTGAGATGATTCGCCATAATTTATTATACTTTGGCTCTTAGCTCAATTTATTTAAGACCGAAGTAACATGTGTTTCTTTTTCAATTCCTTTTTTATAAATTGACATCTTAGTAATAAGGGTTATTAATGATTATAATGAATATAGTTGAGGTTTCCTAATTATTCCAGGAATCTTTGAATAGGTATTTAGGAACCACCTAGTTGATCTTTGCTTAGGGAAACGTTTACTGCTTTAAGTCCTCTTTTCGGGTTTGGGTTACCTCTGTCGAATTATGTCAAATTGATGTCGAGCGCGTTGTCATCGGTTTCAAAATCAAAAAGAGTCTAGAGATCGAGAGTTATAAACATTGCACCTATTCTCGCTAAGTCTTAATCAAAAAGCTTCCATTCTTCGTACCGAATATGCCTATGTGTCTCCCTGCCATCCCTAAATCAACCGTCACTTCAAACAATAACCCTTTTATGTCCATCTATGGCCAGCATAGGCCATTAGCGGCCATCCATCGATGAGCCACGCTGTGTCACCGGACGTTCAGATGATTCTATCGATTATGAACTGTCATGGCGCCGATTAGTGGCTTTTATTCGTAAATAAGTGTTAGGTACTTCCGGTTTGTGATTTGAATGAGTGCTTTGTTTTATGAGTGGCGTTCAATCAGTTAAGTTTTTCTTGTGTTTTAGGCTAGGTATATCTGATGAATTGGTCAAAGATGTAACAATTGGATGAATCCAAGTTACTTATACTAAAGTTTTTGACATCTTCTTTCTCAAATTATCATCTGTTTTGATTTGAACATCTCCACTTTCCTTTCTGAATTTCATCAGGACTAGTATTTTTTCAAAGAATCCTTTGCATTTCTTGTTCTACGTTTAACCAGACCCAAAAACCTACCTACTCTGAGAATTTTAGCTCTAGTTTCTGAAACGAAAATTGTAGAAAAATTACTAATTGTTAGAATTCAGATTCGGATACGCATTCGGATCAGAAGCCACTTAAATTTTTAACTGGGTTCCTTTTATCAATACGAGAGCTTGTAAACAAGTAGTTAAATCAATTAACAAAGGAAAAATACAAGATTGAGTTGTCCTACAGTAGTTACCTATTTTCATAAATGTCACAGCATTTAAGGTCAATATATCTGTTATATTTTGTGGTTGAACTTATAAAAATACGTTACTATTTACTTTTAACATCAATAACGAGACACATGTCTTGTATATTGTCGCCATGTGCAAAATATTTACGTCGTTACGATGTGAGTCATTCAATGTAGTTGTTCTTGATACAATAAAGTGGTGGAAGTATTTCAAGTATTTTTCCTTGCAAGGAAAATACACTTGGTTCACGAAGTAACGTTTCTTATGGCATTGAAAAACTGTTTTTTTTAATTATACTGAGGCTAAACTTATTCGTTTTAGGATCTAGGAGGTAATTTCTGAAATTGTAAAATTATGTCATTGACAGAGCACTACGTTTTTTATACCATTTATAAAGCACGATTCCTGTTGAATGAACCTCGAGAGTGAACCTAGTATATAATACACATTTATTTATAAAATTTTATGATAACTCCTAATCTTCAATTTTCATAAAGACTGCATAATTAAGAGACAAATTGACAGCCGACTGCCATTTCACCTAAGAAAATCTAGAAAAGTTATATCTTATTTATAATACTAATAATTAGAATACTCGCCTATATGTATAATAGATACGTAAATGCGTATATAATCTATTAACTTTTGCATGCCTAAATATATTAGAAAAAACTATCTGTTCCCCGCGGCTTCGCTCTCGTGGACCACCCCACAGGACCCATTTTTGGGATTAAAAATAGCCTATGTCACTCAGGAATAATGTAGCTTTCTATTGGTGAAATAATTTTTAAAATCGGTCCAGTAGTTTCGGAGCCTATTCGGTACAAACAAACAAAAAAAAATCTTTCCTCTTTGTAATATTGGTATAGATAACCATTTTTGTTTTAACAAATGATCACTTATTTATTCTCAACTATGAAAAATACAAGAACCAGGACCACAAGTTTAAGAACTCAATACGCAGATAAGTTATGAATAGGTGGATATAAAACTGCACTATTAAGAAAGAGTGTTATGTGCATGGCTCCTCTTATTTATAACCATATACCAAAAATGGTTAAAGAGCAACCTTTAAGAATGTTTAATAAGTACCTTAAAACATTACTAGTTTCGAAATTATAAGAATTCAATTTCATGATGATCATTAAATAATCAGATTTCTTGAATGACAAGACTTTTTAATTTTGAATGTTCTTATTCTTTCTTCTCTATCTTATTAATTAGATTTAAGTAAATAGAATATTCAATCGTAGTATAAGTTACTAAAATTTTTGCATGCCATGAGACAGAATGGAGGATCCAAAATATTGTAACACCTAAATGTATTATTTACCTAGATTTTAAGCAAATAAATAAGTCTATCCATTTATCTATCTATGTTCCACCAGGAAAGCAGGAACCATAAACAAGCAACCTTATAAACAACAAAATAAAAATCTATTACACATTTACCACAAAAGGCGAAGCAACGTTTTTGCGCGCAGTACCAAGGTTTATACAAACAGTACTTATGTGCCATATCGGGAGCGCGCTTCCTAGGCCCGATCTAGATATGAACAAAAGACGCATAAAGTCGTATCTTAAGAGATTAATTACTGGTTTTTATAACGCCATATGTTGTGCTAATATCCTCGTAAACGTTTTGTTTTGGTAATTTGAGATTTAAAATGGCTTTTAAGGCATGGGTTAGTTAAGCTCCGAATTTTTGGCAGTGACAAAATTGTGGAACGTCTCATGTAATATTTTAGTGTTAATAGAGCATGACATGGAAGCTTTTTTGGTACTTATGGGGCATTGTTGTCATGAAAAATCAGGCTGGAAATCTGGCTTTCAGATAACAATCAGTGTCCAATATATTTTGGGTTGGGTGGAAATCAAAAGTATCCAAGGCTAAAAGAAAACTAGAAAAGCCCAAAAAGAGGCATAGAAGACAGTTCCTTCTGAAGTAGAAACAATCAAAAATTTAAACCCTCTTTGGGAACCAGAGTTGCCAGAGTTCTCCATTTAAAGCATCATCAAAATACACATTATTAAGATTATTTATAAGCACATATTTATTTAAATATGTGTTACTGTAAGCCATCTGTTCTTTTTATGCAGATATTATTTATATACCAAACACACGCATGTGTTGAAGCACTTACAATAATTATCTTACACAGGATACCATGAGGAAATCTGCAACAAGAAAACGTTGTTATTATACATGTGTCATTTTTAATGGCGGCAATACATCATATTAACGAGTAAATGGTGTTAATGGAATGTATAAAGTAGTTATTGACAGTTAAGATTAAAGTGTTTATATACAGATGAGGTATATAAGTAAATACAGCTTCTTGAAGAAGTATAATTCTAACTCTGGCCGTCAAAGCGAACGCTAGACCTATTTATCGAAGATATTTCCTAACTCTGGGTAGTTGGGTACAGATAGGCTAGAATTAGTTTGGCCTGAGTCAGGAAAAAAAAAACCTAGACCTCTTCTCTCTAGACGTAAGTAAGACTTCCAAAGCCTACAGGCGCGCTACGACAAAGCGATAACGCGTTTTCACAGAAATTGTTCTACAGATAGAACAATAAAATTATATGAAACGGGTTGTCGCAATGCCCTGCCAAGGACAAGAAAAAGTAAAACAAAATTCAGGATACAGCTATTATAGGCTATTGTGTCAGACAGACATACACGAAGTGCTTTACAGATTTGATTACGGAATACAAAAAATCTCGAATCACTTAATCATAATCCAAGTACCTCGTAAGGAATCTTGTATATTGACGGGAATATTTATATTCAAGCCTGTATTACCATATTGGGTAGACAGATATCACAGTATTGAATAACATTGGAAGTTAGCAGCATTTTTTGTTCCATATGGAACAGGAATTTAATAGTGTGCAGTATAATATCATGTATTTATTAAGACGATATGTAATCAATACAAGTCTTTCCATGTGCTTATCCTGTTATATTATTAAAAGTAATCGTTCTGTCTTACATTCCATGTATTTCCTTTTTTTTGTTTATGTTATTTCTTTAATTAAATCGTAGGTATTAGATTTTAGACTTTTATTGGGGTTAACATGAGCCATAAATAACCTCATATAATTATGACAATCTAATAAGTCCGATGACGTTTCTCATTTTATATACATTTGTAGGTACGTAAGAAATTGAAAATAAAATTTATAATCCTAATTAATTACTATATTACCCATACACTATAACAACGAGTATCATTTGTAAGCATCAAGTTTAATTATTACGAAGTATTATAAGCTGTCAAATCTAACTTCTTAGATTGTCACGACTTTATATATTCACATTTTCAGACTTAATAAATTACAGGATAAGATTTTAACAACCAAGACGGAAATATATTATGAGGTGAGCTACGTCAGCACTTATTTGACCACTACTGCTCTGTCAAGAACGAAGCGATGAAAAAGAAGAAAGGCTAAGATTTAAACTGTACTACTTTTTTTAGTTATAGTTCAAGTCTCATCTTGTTAAATTTGAGACTTTGCTTGTAATTTTTAGATTTTGTTTTCCTTTTGTACATCACTTTTACCATTTCATAATTTGTCTTTGAAGAGCGGGTCCTCCTAGCACAGGTATATCTTTTACTTAAAAGGAGGTCCCTATGTAAGATTTACTGTAAAAGTGTACAAGTTTCTGCAATAAACCTTTTTATTTTTTTATTTTATTTATTTACACGAAATAGTTGCTTATGTGACCCTCTTGTTATTTACATTTTTAACGACAAAAAAAAAGGAGGTTATCAATTCGACACGTCAGTTGGAACTGCACAATATTCACATAATTAAGTTATACTGTGTGGGCTTCTAAACATGTATGCCAAATTTCATAAGTGTATGTATGTTTGTAAGTATGTATGTTTGTCCACGCATTTCTCCGAAATTACTTAATTAAAAAACTTTTGCACTAAAAAATAAACCGACTTCTAAAGCAAAACACTAAAAAGTGCAAAATAACTTTTGTTTCGGAATTCAGTGTCGAAATTGTTATTTATGCTACAAGTGCGGAAGGTAGGTGATTTCCGATGAGTGGCATTTTTATTCACGAGCGAGCGAAGCGAGTGAGTGGATAAATCGACACAAGTCGGAAATCATCTTACGTACGTGTATCATACAACATTTTACTATGCATTGTGCGAGGAAATAAATAAATTATTAAAATGAAATTAATAAAATGGCGGGCTTATTCAAGCGCGTTCAGCATATGCACAGATTAACTAATAGTTCCTCGAGCATATCTACTGCGCATGTGCGAATAGCTGTCACATTGTAACGCAATAAGGCACGAGCAAAATAAACGTTCTGCCAAACATATTTAATGAATATTTAAAATTAATTTATAGATCAAAATCTAAATCTAGAGTAATTAAAAACGCCTAAAATAAAGTATTAGTTTTATTTTACCTTTTATATGAATGATAATCTGTACGTAACTAATTTTTAAAACTTTTCTCAAATACTAAAAAATCTATGCGTCGGGCTGACGTTGGAGTTAAAAATTAAAAAAATACAGGAAAGTAAAAAGCACTAGTGAAAAAAAGTGACACTTTCCGCACAGTTTGGCTGCTTGGAAAACCGCTCTTTTCGAGGACATGCATTGTAAAATGATAAAAACAAGAGATACCAAAGACACCGACTTCTTAAACGAAAGTATTTTGCACTTTTTAGTGTTTTGCTTTCGAAGTCGGTTTATTTTTTTGTGAAAAGGGTTTTTATTCTTTTAAAGATAAAATACTTGAGGATGCTTTTGCCCAGCAGTGGGACAGTGCTAATAAGATTTTTAAAAATATTCTCAAACACATAAAGAACTTAATCTTACGCAACTTTTGCTCGTCGGCGATATCAAAGCTAGCGGTATGCGGTATGTAACCAGCAGAGCGGTTACTGTGGTCACCGGTAGAGAGGTATGTGTGATCGCACCGGAAGCTCATTGGTAGGAAGTTATGTGTGCAATGTGCATCTGTGCTTAGAGCTGATAAACTTTTATTGATGCACTTCAATCAAAAGGTTTAAATGTGATGTGTGACCTGTCAAAATCAGACTTCTAAACGACTCTAGAAGTTTGTCTTAGAAAGAAACGAATGTCATCGTTTGAACCACATTTAGACTCAATAGTTATTTTGTAAGCTATGTACCTATATATAAATAAAACTATTCATTAAAAAATCGTTTTTAAAAACAAGCTTTTTTTCGTATTCTTCTCAGCAAACACTTTCATTTGATACCCATAGCATGGCAGTGCACAAAAATTGTGGCGGGTATTGGATTTAGAATGACGTCACTCTGCTAAGCATGCATTGTCTTCCAAACTAAAACGTATATGCAAAATTTCATCTTAATCGGTGGAGCATAACTGCTTCAAAATTCAGTGGCAAGATTTGACCTGAACACACTTACATACATACATACATTGCCAGTTAAATAAAAGCTTGTAAATTAGATCGTAACAGGAGCAGTTTAGTAAATTCTAGAAAAGGTTTGTGTATGTATAGGATAGTATAGATCTGTACATATAGATATTGTATCTATCAATAACCAAATGAATTTCTTATCTTTAACATTTTAAGGCTAACTATGTCAATCACTGTAATTTCCATATTTACTTACAAACAAGGAAAAAAAATCAAAATCTTTCTTTTAATCAACATAAACATCAAAATTTCTGGAAAACAGTCTTCATTACGAACATAACCGATAAGTGGTTTTATATCAACTCCTGCGCATGTCGGCGACTTCAAAGGCACGGCGGCGGTGGGCGACACTGCCGTAGGGATCGTGATTGCATACGTACTTGATAAGGACCGTGGTGTACTGTAAGCGATAGAATAGTAGGCCTTTTGCGATATAACCCTTGTGAAATTTATATATATTTTTTCTGATGAATTTGCTCTTGGTTTCGATCTAGTCTGATGGTAAGCCATGAATGATAGATCTTATTAATGGAGCGAGTGAGAGCCTAGAAAAATGCAAGTTCACTCTTGCTTTGAAGGCTGATGATGGGTCATGCTCATGACAGAAAATAAACTATGTCTGTACAACAGACAGACCTTTGATTATCAAGATTGATCTGAAGTGCGCTTTAATAACTTTATTTTTTTCAGTTAAGCTCTGCCAACAGCCGTCATTTGGGCGGTCCTTTTAATAAACAACGAAAATATTATGGTTAAGTTAGTATACGATCCACATTTTATTACCTATGGAGATATTTTATCAAAGTATTAATATTCAATTATCATTGATGAATGACCGGATGCAACTGACAACGCTTGTAAAGATTATCAATTAGAAACAACTTCATTGACTAAATGACTGCTACTAAGCAACCGGCAGCGAGGGTCAATATCGGAGAATTGTAAAATTATTTTATTTATTACACTATAAATTGATAAACGGTATTATTAAGGTGATCTATAAAGATACTCACGAGTACTTTTGTTATCGAAGTAATTTTACAACTTTGTTTGGAATTTTAATCTGCAGCTTTGTGTTTTTAATCCTAAATTTTGCCTAAACGCAGCGAAGAAGACAAAATAAAGATAATATTCTTTTATTTGAAGGATTTATTAGTTGACGATAACTTTACGCCGCCACCCACATTCTTATGAACTCTTCTTATGAAAAGCGAATTACAAGATTTAGGGATGTTATAAACGAAGCTTTCATTGCTCCACAAGCTTTATCACTAGCTGATAATTCATTCTCAATTGGTTTTGTTTACACTATGCGATTTAAATTTACTTAAAATTCAAATTTATTGATGATAGGAACAGTATTTTAAGTGATATTTAACTTTAGTTTTTTTTATAGACTTCCGCTTGACCATTATCTCAGCTGATGGTAAGCTATGATGTTGTGGTCAACGGTGAAGCAGACTTGCCTAGAAGTAACTTATTATTAATTATTTATTTACCCTGATATGTATCTAAAACCGGTAAACGACCGAGCCCATGTTTAGCTGTAAATAACAAAGAATAAAATACTGGTTACAAATAATTTATCAATGAAATCATAATACAATGAATGCGGCAGTGAGTGCACCCAAAATGTTATAAATTCCTAGAAAATGATCTCGGTAACATGCAAATTAACGTTCTTTATCTTGAAATCAACAATGACGACGTGCTAAAAATTTGCATTTTATGTAAATTATATGAAAATAGATGTCAATGTTGTGGGTAACGGTAAACGGTATCTATATTGTAGATAGTATTTTCTTGCTGTCCGTGTCAAAATAAGTCCTCTGCCCAAAACTGATGAGTTTAACAACTCTATCAACTCTTTTGGATAGATTAGTGCTTTATTTATAAAACTGACAAAAAGAAAATTCTAAAGTTGGGTCGGAAAACCAATACATTTTTTTCGTCCACAGTTTGTCTTCACGACAAATCGTATAGTGTGAACAAGCCTAGGAAACAAACGACATAGGAACACTTTCCACGTTACTTGCCGTGACTTATCTGTGATTTCTTTTAACAGCTGCAACCTGATATATTAATTTAAACCTGTTGAATAACATCACTATATTTTTCTACCAATATATGTCAACAGCGTTAATACAGAGGGAAATTTTATAAACTAATTGTCTTGTAAACATTGGCTAGAAAGGGAATAGATTCTAAGATAACAGCTAATGAGATCGAGATCGAGAGATCGATTTGTCAATCAGTATATTTAGAGAGAATTCTTAGTGCCTATTCATAGATTGAGTGATTTCGAAGCAACAGAACAGAAGGATGAGGTTTTCCAATAATATACTATCTTGTCCTCTTGTCGCCGCAACCCATAGCAGAACGGCATGCCATGGTAAAAACATATAAAAAAAAAATGTTTTACTGCTGAGTTTGCACCTTACGCTTTTTAATTAGGTATTACAAGGCTTAATAATTGGAAATACATACCTATTGTTTTACAAGTTATTTATTCTATTTCCTGAGCATGTAAATTGAAAATTAAATGAAGTGCCATCTTCCTTAGCGCCATGCCATACATCACTGTGACTCTGTGAGCGATTGTCTCCGTGGCCCTGAGCCACGGTTTTGACCCACTTGCCAACATGTGTTTAGTTGCTGATGACACTACGAAAATAAGGCAGAAGACCCAATTCGAAAACATAAAAAAGCGCACATATTATTATGTAGTAGAAGTAGAAGAGAAGTATAGGAGATTATGTAATACGCTATTCAGACAGAACCACTAGACGGATTCATATAACTAGGACATCTTTAGATACGTTTTGACCGCCCAAGAGTTCTTAGATAAACGAGGTTAAAAAACATGGTGGATTATGGGCGCTATATTGTGCTGGTCCCAATTTTTTTTCTACTTTTCTTCGAGTGGGATATCAAAATTAAGGGTTTTACGGGATGGTTACAAAAATATATACCACTTATTTATGTTAAAGTAATTTGAAATAAAAGTGATAACTAAAAAATTTACATAAAAGTCAAAAACCCGACTGCTTGAGAAGCGAACTAAACACCTGATCGTCCGACTGTGCAGCATGATTTTCTTCTCGTTTATATCTTTTTTTTTTTCTTTTTTTTTATTTCGCTTCTTAAGAATTCGGGTTCTTTTCTCTAATATTTCTTTGATTATTTATGCGATAGCAATTCAGCATCAAGTTTTTGACAATGTATCTACATATTTATATTGTAGTAACAAATAAAAATCCGATATACTCGAATCACGTCGAAAAGATAACTTTCTCGTAAACCTCATCTATAAGTGGATCTACTGCCCCATATCTCCTTAGTCGATCTGATCATACGCACTTGTTCCAATGATTAATGATGTGCGACTATTTTGGAAGTATGTCCTTTTGGAGACAGGGATGGTTTTAGTGATCTTATTCGGATTCTAGATCATTAATCAGGTTGTTGTGGTGCAGATGGTCATGGTTGGTATTTTAGTAATGAATGGCATTTGCAATGTAGGAGCTATGGCTTTTTTCAAGGTCTTCAAGATAAGTAAACTGAATGAATCAAATATAGATTTGAATTTAGAAATACGTAGATTTTTTAGAGCATGCATGTTTTGGCTGCCCAGGTTTTACGGGGGTTACTTTCCTATTTTTTCTCTTAGCCATTTTTTTATAATTATCTGTTTTTTTCCCTTGTGTGTTTATTCAATTAAAGGAACGTTTACTCTTTAACTAAGTAATCATCACATTCATACTAAAAGATAGATGTGTCATGGCGCCATCATATCTCTAAACTCGAGAGTTTATTAAACAGTATTATCTACAAGATAAGGTCGCGTGAGTCGATAATATTGCAGTTAGTATCTTCATTAATGCACATGCATCATTTAATGAAATAATTTTGTCGTCTGAAGCGTAACTATACAAGATCTTAGGTTTGGTTTCTGAGTCGTGCAAAACAATGTTGTTTGTTATTTTATTTTCAACATTTTTTTTAAAGACTACAGGTGCCTCACATAAATAGTGCACAATATTATTGATATTTACGTTTCAATGGTGCAGCGTTTGGGCTTGACATTAGTGAAACTGGAGGTTTTACCTAACATAATATTTGTACCTACGTACTAGTATAACACATCACCGGAAGCTAACTCAGTACTATTAAAAATGCACTACCGAGTATATATTTGTCAAATATATCAAATATGTTTAACACAATTTGAGGTTAGAACGCGGAACCTATCGGTCTGACCTTAGACAGACATCTGAAGGCTGCATCACTTTAAATTTTGCATATCGTGTGCAAATACGTTTAAAATTATCGTGATTGGAGTTAAATAATGGGTGTTCTTGAACGTAAGTTGTAGGGTTTGGGTGTAGAATTTTAAAACAGGTGCATTTGAAAATGTCTTTAATTTGCATTTGAAACAAAGTGGTCATGATCATGACATTGAATGCACAATTGCGTACGCTTTGGATGAATTACTTCATTTTTGGGATCAAAAGAAAGCTTAAATTTTTGCTATCGCTAATTTTGTATCTTGTGCTTGTGGCGTCATCGAGCAAGATTAATTGAATCATATTAGAATATTTAATGGCAACAATTGGGCTAGCGTTCCTTCCAAAATGATTGCGGGGTAGTTTCATTGGGCATAGAGTCGCACAGGGGCTCATGAATCGCAATGTTCCGAAGTATAGAGTTAAAAATGTGCTCGTATTTGGCAGATATTTCTGCTCAAAAATAGACGATTGCTGACTTACAAATTTAATATGGCAAGAACTTTTAACACACCATTGGTAAATTCTATGATGGTTGATGACCTAAAGACTACCAATTTAGCACCAGACACAAAATACTGGGTAAATCCCTCAATTCAAAATCTTGTTTTTGCGCACATCAATGCACTTAAGCGGGATAAGTGCATCTAAGTGCAGACAGTTAAGATTTCAATTGCCATGACTAAATCTTATTGTCACTATTGAAGAGGCTCTTAGCAGCACGTGTGGATTTAACGTGCTTAAGAAAACAAATAAAATTATATATCTTATGTGATGTTGTGATTATAAAGGAGTATTGTGTAATACGGTAGTGAGTGGGTGAACAATAATTAGTTTATTAGTGTCTACTGATAGGAGACCAGTAATATTGGAAACCAAAACCTGAGGGCTTAAGATTGGTTGATATTCTGTCCAACAATGACAAGTCTGGAAACGTAAAAAAAATGCCCAAGTGCGAGTCGGACTCGCGCACCGAGGCCACGAGGGTTCCGTACAAATACTTAAATTCACTAATTAGGTAACATTACTGAAGTTCATAAACAATGAAAGCTCCGAATATTGCTCGAACGAAATATTAAGTGGATTGAGGTATTGCCGTTGGAAAACTGTTGTCCCAATACATTGACATAAGCCCCGGTCCAACTGTAAATAAGTTAATAATCTTTTTTTTATTTAGGTACATATTTGGGGTTTTCGGATTTTTCAATTACGAGTACTTCTGCTATTTAGACATAAAACCAAACGACTAGACTTAGACAAACCAAACTAGACTTGCCAAATTTCATGATTCTGGGTAAACGGGAAGCACTCTATAGGTTTTAATTCCCTAGCGATTCGTCTTTGCAACATAAACGACGATAACTTTTGATTCCGTTGATGTAAAAGTTTGATTTTTCACAGTTGCAAGGAGTTGCTGACTTGATTGAGTATGAGATATTAATTTCAACTTAAAAGATTTGACATTTGCAGAGAAAAGAGAAAAAGGTCTTGACACACGGACAGACAGACAACGAAGTGATCCTAGAAGGATCCTTTTTTTCCTTTTGAGGAGCGGAACCCTAAAAATATGGAATTGACTGCGCTATCGAAATGTTTTTCGAAAATTGGCGTATCGTGCGATCTTTCCTCAGGTAAGTAAAATCCTTCGAACTTCTGATGATATAGAAAATATCCAGGTTTCCATAACTCATAAATAGGAGCTCCTGAGCCCTCATCTAGCTTCCCAGTTACCAATCGGAAACTAATGCTAATAAAGACAGTGCATTAATTTATATATAAGGAAAATTCCAATATTTCTATACTTATGGAATAGTTGGCTAAGATCTTGTATTCTGTACACGTGCTTATTATATCAGAACCACATCTACCATAGTATCACGTCCTAATAATGTCCCTTGCACCTTATTAAAACCATGGGACAAGTTCATCGACCTACCATAGCTCCATGGTGTAACACGGAAGGAATCCCACGATATTATGGGGACATTCCGTCATAATGAGGACGCCATAGGTGAAGAATTTATATGGGGTGATAGAGGAAGATAAGGGGACCCCTAAGGGATTATGGGAACATTGATAGGCACTTTTCTTTTTGAAGGTAGTGTTCTAGTATCTATACTTTCTATTACAGTATACAAGTTAAGTAGGTACTTGATAAGGTTGTAAATTATGATTATGGTATCTTTAACAGCTACTTATTAAGGTTGACTTATAAAGAGAACATGAGTGTGGAGTTGATTACTCACTTTTAGAAGTATGTAAATACGTCTAATACATTATTTGATTTGGTTTTATTCAGTTTTCTAAGGTAGGTACATACTGTAATTACATTGTTGTGAGGCGCTTTGCTAGAATATCCTTGTAAGCAGATTAAACGCTCCCGCAGATATATGTGATGTGACAATACGACTACAATGCGATTTTATTAAATTGAAGTTGCTTGTAATGTTTAAAATTAAAGTTACGGTAAAAAAAATAACGAAAATACGATATCGATTCGTTTGCGTATTGTCAGCGTATTGCCATATTTCACCTGTCTGCGGGGCCTGCACCAAAGATTGAACGCGATGGGTCGTCTTTAAAAAAATTAAAACCTTACAAGTCATCATATTTATGCAAATTCCTCCATACCTACCGCCCTTTCCATGCTACTCTGAATCGCGTAAAACTTCTATCAGTGGTCCAGTAGGTCACCATCAGATTTCTCTCGTAGGCGGCGACTTTGTGATCTCCTCATTTACATAGGTCTAGTGATCTCTGATTGCTTGTGACATACATATCGCCACTGTATGTAGTGTCAAGGTTGGACAGGTGATTAATATGCAAGTTAGAATTGAGTAGATGTAAATAAATAGCTGTTAGAATCGGTCAGTGTTTTTAAAGTGGTTACGAACCATTTCACTAATTCTTTTGTCGGCTAAAGGTTATTATTTTTGGGAGAAGCTCGGTTATTGTTTACGAAAAGAAATTCAGCGAGACTCAGGGGAAACGCTTTTTTCGTATCTTAAGGGATGTGCCCTAACAGGCGTTACACAGAGGGGTTGCCAGGGTGGTCTGTTGAGAGGCCACGGGGCCCTTTCTGTTTGCTGATGATGATACCCGGGGGGGGGGGAGAGGGCCGGTAATTTTAGTGAAGTAAAAATTCCACACTACCTGGTCTTGTCTTCAAAATTCCAGGCCCCTTTTGAAGATTGTCCCCCGTAAACAAAACAAAAAGTAGGCTGTTCATGCATCTTAAAATTGCGTATGGTTCAAAATGATTCAGAATAACTACCTATACTTAGATATTCATAAGCCCCCAAATTCAAAGTAGTAGTGGCAACCTGTATATTGTTCAATCATGTTATGCCAAACTATAACCTTCAACTACATGCAGGATTAAGGCAAGATTTGGCATTATTTTACTTCGAGTTCGATCAAATATTGCTATCAATTCGTCAGTGAAACTTTTTTTTCTTTAATCTAGTCAAAAGGATTGGCCAGAGACTAAAAAAAATAGATTAAAAAGTAGGTATATATATACTTCAATACAGTATCTAAGGTCATGGACTAAGAAAAATCACTTTAGATTAAGAGAGACATAAGATAGTTGGTGTTATCCGGCAGATAGCCTATGCAGTGGCGAACTGCAATCATCAAATCAGCGACCTAACGCGGCCGTAATTGCACTGTCCCCCTGAGATTTTAGAGTGAGGGAGCTGGCTATATTTAGCTTTGAAACTATTGGCCAGTAAATCAATTGTATACCTAAGTATCGGGTTTAAGTAAGTTTTTATATGATGCCAGAAGAAAGCCTTTTTCCCTCATGTTTTGACCAACTTGAGACCAAAAAGTCTTATTATGGCGATTACTAAATTTGGGATTAGGCACCCTTTCGGTCATTAAAAAAATTATAGAAACTAGCATTAAACAATAGCTTTGAAATCTTTTTTATTAATGGAAGTTTTACCGACTGATTATGACTTATGTAAAAGTTGACACAGGTTGTTGTCATGTTGATCAAACAATCGCACACCGTACCCCGAGTAGCTTAATTTGAAGATTAATAATAAGAAGCTTTTCTGAATTTGAGAGTTTAGGATACAAAAATTACCACTCCGCTTTGGATTATATCTGTTGTGCTACAAAAATCTCAATGGTGAAGTGTACAAGAAGAGACCCTAACAAGGTGGAATGAGAGATCACTTCATGTTCACTCCACCTAAATTTGTATAGTGAGGTGTTTACAGAAAAGCAGGATTTCTATTGACTATTCATACTGATGTAGAAATTCAAATAATAGCAGCTAAGATTTCACAGCTAGATCCACTGATCAAAGGTTTTCAGCAACCGTTAATCAGACAAAGAAACGATAAAGAGAGGAAACATGCCAAAAACATGGTCCTAAGATTTGCCATCACATACATTCCTGTGAGCTATGTTTTATATCAACGTCAGCGCAAGAACACGTTTACTTGTTGGAGAAAAAAAACATTTTAATTTGTACAGTGTGAATTAATTAAAAATAAATTGTAAATTTGGTATACTTTATATTGCAATGCAAATAAAATGGGATATCAAAGTAACTCCATTTTTATTTTAACGTAGATAGCCTCGTTTTATTTTTATTTTTCGCCCAAACTATTTATAAAAACGTATAATTTTACTAGAGAATATAAAACTTTTAGTAGTCTCCACACACTGCATTTTTTTCATATTTTCAAAATATAATTGAAGTTGTTATATCAATTTCACTTTTAAAATTAATCAATTTAACCTAGTTTTACGGTACCACATGTTTGCTTACACTACAAACAGAAAATATAACTTGATACAAAGCGTTATTATGCTTAATTTCCTGTTAGCACAGTGAGTTACATCAAACATAGTTAAGTTGAGTAAACTTATCTGTTTGAAGTCTTGGTTGGGTAAGCAGAAAGGTAAGTTGTGAGTGTCACTTAGTTTCAAGTACTCTTGTATGTAACTTAGTGATATGTTACGTTAGGTACTTACATAGTAGTAAAAGTAACTAAATACTTGAAAAGTAATTTGGAAACGGTTAGTAGAACTACCTACTGGTGAAAATCGATTAGTTCTAATACAAATGCTTATGTAAGATATAGTATCACACACAGACATAATCCTATCTCATAAAAAGAAAAATATTATTGTGTAGTTTGTCCTGATAACGAACAATTATTTAGGTAGGTACTGACAGAAAAACGAAGGAACGAAAACAGGAACACCGACTTCCGAAATTAAAGTTATTTTTCACTTTAGTGTTTTATTTGGAAGTCGGTTCTATTTTTTTGTAAAAAATATTTTTTTTGTTTAGCGAAGTCAATGCCTAACGTACACCACGCCATCCAGGGAGACAAAGTGGTTATGTGGGGCTTGCACCCACTTAAAACTCCGCCTGTGCTCCTACTTTCGCCTTGACGGGTGGGCGGCAAGAACTGCTACGCAAGACATTCGCGACCACTGGGACTTGACATTTTTTTATTTTGTTCCTTTGTGGAAAATCCTAATTGGATGGTCGGTCAGACTTACTGACTAAAAAACATCCCGGTGTTCCATCTCACACCTACGCCGAGAGTAACGGGAACATGCGATCCTCCCGCAACCCCCGGCTAGTGCCAGCCCGCACCTGTGGGCCTCGACCTCGGGTGGGGAGGGGAGTGAGGTGTTTGACTCTCCCCGCGACGCGTAAGAGGGTCGCGCTTGGAACACTACGCGCCGTCACCTTGGGTCCTAATGCATGGGGGCGACGGACGACTGGGAAGTGACCTAGCCCAAGTTTAAATAGCTTTCAGTTTCGCCCAACAATTGCATTAAACAATTAACACAACTTCTGTCACCTCCCCCGCAGTGATACGTAAAACAAACGAGATTAGCACACAATTAACGGCAGCCCAAACACGGACAGACAGACGCAATAACATACATTATACATATGTAGTACATATGTATCGTGTGACACAAGTGAGGTTTCTGTCTATTGTGACGAAATTTACTGATGAAGACGCAGAGAGGCTGGATGGACCTTCAGCTTTACCCATTAGGAAATCCAATCTTCTCAAGGCATCTTTCGAAATCAAGCAGTAAATTCCTTCTTGAGGGGTAACCTTACTAGCTCAATAGGAAGCATTGAAGTAGAAAAGGCAGCTGCTCTAACCAGCATCTGGCAATATGCTGATGTGGAAAACCAAGCGACAGACAATGTAACTACAACCATGTAAACTTAAATAAATAAACTATGGGACTCTTTTTACCTTACCCATCGGGAGAGATAGTAGACATAATTGAATAACTGAGAAGGTTTACGTCATGAAGGAAGCTGAACTACGACTCTTGAAGAGGATCGCCAAACGCAAACGAGTGTCTGAAGAAGAGATCAGCTATGATTAATCTACAGAACCCAATAAATAGACCAAACAACCTAGACAAGCAAATTCACAATCAAATCATAGTCCCCCAATAACAATACCACCATTAATTTATGTAGCACGCTAAACTGCGCGTGCGCACACCCATCGCTTTTGGCAGTCATGAATGACTCGTTCAGTTTCCTTGATAGAAGATAATAGCATCTTATATGGAGAACTTTTATGTATTGTGATTGTACACATAAGTGAACTTTTATGTACTGTTGTTAAATATGTATGTGCTTTCGTCGATTTGTCACTTAAGTTTTGGGTGAAGGATAAGTGTGCAGTTTGGGATTGTTTTGGCAATCATTTGTAATATTTGTTTTAATCGTTGTTAGTTAGAAATCATATTGCAAACAGCAGAAGTGTTAGAAAAGAGCTAGCAAGAAACTACATAAACATAGGGTTACATCACGCCTGTAAGTCTCATTAAACAGGGGGCAAGCCTACCCTCAACCGAGCACAAATCCAGAATTCGGGCTCATCATCATCATCATAAGCCTTTTAATGTTCCCACTGCTGGGACACAGACACTGTGAGAGGAATTAGGCCGTAATCCACGCGGGCCCAGAGCGGGTTTGTGAATTTCACGTCATGGCTAAGACCTCTTTATGACTTTTTGGTTTTAGGACATGCCAATGTATTCCTTACCCGCTTTGAGAGCAGTGGTGATGAATTAATGTACACAAAGTAAAGTGTCTACCTGGGTTCGAACCCACGACTATCAACTTGTAAGTCGCAGCCGTTACCTCTGGCCCACCACTGCTTTCAGAAACCCTGAGAAATTCGGCCTGCTACACAGAAATTCCAGAAGAAAAATCCTTTAAAACTTTGACCGACCCACGAAACGAACTCAGGACGTCATGGTCAGCAGTAGTGGTTACAACCACTCGACCAACGAGGCAGTCTATCAGGAAACTGTGGCTGCAAAATGAATGTTTCTGCGAACGGCTTCGCCCGCGTGAAATGTGATTTATCATCCCAACGGAATATTATACTGGGCTGAAAAGTGCTAGCCGATGTGCTATTCCAGACTATAATCTATCTCTGTGCCAAATTTCAACCAGATCCATTCAGCTGTTCTGTCGTGATTGAGTAACAAACATACATTCATCGATCCAAACTTTCGCATTTATACTAAGTAAGATTCCGCCATAAATTATTCAAGTAGGTACAGTGTTTCTATGTGACCTAATCTTTTTCTACTTTTGAAAACATGAATGTAGAATCGTCATATACCGGACGGGGGCTTATAAACATAGATAATGATTCTATGAACCAACATACATGAATAAAATTGTAATTGAACTAGAAGGTATCAAATTTATAACAACAAGAAATAAAATTGCGTTTTTACTAATATGACTGGCAAGACATTGATAATTTTAGATAATGTTTAATCATAATATCCTGAATTTATCATGATAATGACTATAAATAGCTAGCGTTATCACTCATCAGAGGATAAAGATGTACAAAAATAACATGTTTTTTTAGTTTTGCTAATTTGTAACATGCCGTGGGCCCGGGATTTCTCATCGGTAAATATGACAATGTTCGATGCAGACTTTCATCCCTATGTGCGCTTTTTCTATCTTCGTATATTATTGAACTCTTGTGTATTCAATTCTTCAACACCTTGTGGTTTAGGCTGTTTGTTATCTACCAGTGACTTTATACACGCACGCAGACAGGCTTATTACGTAAGAAACAGCAATCTACAATCATCGCGCGATCATACGCTTTATGTCGTGGTAGGTTCTACACAATCGTTTGCTAATCGCTCCCTGTTTGTCAAATGCACTTATGTCTAAAAAAAACCGCCTAAAACTCTGAAACTGCTATATTTAGAAGCAATTATTGCACACAAATCGCAAAGTTTTCCTTTTGTATTTTTAAATGTTTATTTTGTGTACAATAAAGAATATGAATATATATATGAATATAAGCGCAGGCTTATTAACGATTAGGCGTTTTAGCGGAGTTTTAGGTGCGCAGTAGTCATAACCGCAGGGTTGGCCTTTCTGAAGAACTTCACAAATAAGAATCAAGTAATATTTTGCTCCTAGGGGCGGGCTGCCGGGTTTCCACTCACTTCTGCCTGGTACCTTTTGTTAGACGCCTTTCATTCTTTCTCTCAAAATAACCATCTGCGCATGCTCTATTAAATTATTGTCACTACATCTTCGTTCGAATAAATTTATAATTTTATTTTATAACTATCTCAAATAGTAGCCCTTATTTTTTAATAGTTTAAACAGTTACATGATTCACAAAAAAAAGTGAAGTAGCATACAGTAGCAAAGCCAGTCACTCACTATGACTAATGGCATCGAAAGCAAAACAATGCAAGGGCGTGCCACATTTCTGTTATACCATACGAGTACGCATTGCCTGTAATGCGTTTTTAAATCGCTCCTATGGACACACCTTTATGTAACCTAGGGTTGGTGAAAGTGATTTTATAATTGACTTATTAGGATTACTTAGGGTTTCAGTGTCTGTGTGATGAATTTTGATTAAAGGAAAGTTATATTGGTAATTGACAATATGGAAATGTACATATGACGGTCTCATCAGATTATAAATTACTTGTCTATTCCCGCTGTGCTTTCGCCTCCCGCAGCCTTTTCACAGCCACATAAATCGGGCCATTTTTGGGATAAATTGTAGCATTTGGCGCTCAGCTTTATATAAGTGAGAAATTATTATAGAAAACTTTTGTAAACAAATAATTTTATCTCTTTATACATAATTTCTATTAGTTTACATTTAAAAGTTATAGCATAAAATATGTCTATAAGTTCTTTGCTGGTGTTCCAATTAGTGTATTATGCAGTTTGATGCAGATATAGCATGTTCCCATTGTTAGGATAAACACCCTTTTTTCCTTGTATATTTTAACATAACATAATTACAGGTAAAAATAAAAGCATGTGTTCTGTTTAGTTTATCACCTAGAATCTAGGTGATGCAATTATAAATGATGCAGTTATAATTTCAAACTAGGTCCTATATTGAAATAGCATCTGCTTTATTTATGTAATAATGAGATAAAACATAATAATGTTATTATGACTATAGTGATTAGCTCAATAGCCATCGAGAGAAAACTAGACGATGTGACATTCTTTTAAAGTCAACAGCCCAAAATCCTAGCTACCGAAACATCACATGGTCAATCAAACATTTTGGGTCAAACATTTTGAACTAAACATTTTGAACAAACTAAACATTTTGGACTAAACATTTTGGACTAAACATTTTGGACTAAACATTTGGTGGACATTCTACAATCGTTTATCGATGATAGACTGTCACTTTATCAAAAGCCTAAGATCACACTGCAAACTTGATACTTCCCATTTAGACAATGGCCCAGCCTCCTAACGAGATCTCATCGTCGGTGCTCCGTAGACCAATTCAAATTTGACCAATTGGTCTATGGGGAAAATGACATGTTTCAATCGTCCAATTACCAACTGGGCTATGGAGAACACTGGACGTAAACCAAAACTATGTTCCATTATAACATTATAACCCCGAGTTCACACTATTTTCCTATACTTTGGGTTCAAAGAAGCCTCGTTATATTTTTTGGGTCACATCAAACTGAATTCAAAAATATTATAAATAAATAAAAAAAAAACAAAGATCAAAATTTCTTTATCTTTTTTTTTCTTAATTAGGTCATTAAGCGACACATTCAAAAGTAAAAAAAAAAATACAAAGTATTAATAGTTGATTCGACCGTCGTAAATAAATACAATATAATGTTCGTTAATTATAGTTAATTTAAATAGAATCTTCAATGAAAAGATAGAAAAGCATGTCATCATCATCATATCAGCCGGAAGACGTCCACTGCTGGACATAGGCCTCACTCAAGCGTCGCCATTTGATCGGTCCCGTGGGTCTCGCATCCAGCGGATCTCCGCAACCTTCGACAGGTCCACCTGGTACTCGTAGGAGGCCATCCAATGCAACGTCTTCCGGTTCGCGGTCGTCACTCCAGAACCTTTCTACATAATTGGCCATCCGTTTTGCGAGCAATCTGCTCTGCCCACTGCTACTTAAAGTTTAATTCTTCGGGCTATGTCGGTAGCCCTGGTTCTCCTGTTTGAAATGACCACTTCACCAAAAAATTTGTCATAATGTATGGTGTCAATTGGTTGCCAAATGACAGTATGTCTTCGGGATGAGGGTATTACGAAGACTGTTGTCGCCAATTCGAGGATCCCAACGGACTCAATGAGATAGATGTTCACATTGATTTGTATTGTAATCTTTGTACAAATGAATTGTTATGTCGTGATTATTCAGTAAATGATTATTGTTTAAAAAAATTATCTTGATATTTTTTTTAAATACTTATGGACAAGGCTTTACTATACTATTAAACTGGGCAGCGGAACATTTCTCAATTCTCCATAGTTGATAATTGGACTATGGAAACATGTAATTTTCCCCATAGACCAATTGGTCAAATTTCAATTGGTCCATGGAGCACCGACGGATCACATTACCACTTTCACAGCTTCCTGCCTTCATCTAATCAATCAGCTGTATCACTGAGACACAACCCTGCAACTAAGGCGTGACACACGTCCATACTTCCTGCGACACTCTACGGTTGATGATAATTCAATACCACAGAGCACGGAGTCGACTCAGAAGGCATCGCTAGAGTTGGTACTGTCAAAATTCTCTACATAAACCAAGCGCCTCAGTAAGAGTAACCCTCATAGAAAAAAGCCCGTGATATCTTCTGATAAAATTCGTATCTTTTTTTGTGAATGTCCTCTCGCATGTTGGTGGTCGGCTACTTAGCCGGACTTTCCTGTGATGATTTTAATAAATTCTCTATGGCAATTAATTTTGTTGCGGGATCCGAGACAGTTGAATTATGTCTCAGGGACTCGTTGAGCTTCATAGCCTTGGTGCTTTTCTCGTGGTCAACACTGTTAATTCTGGCTTTCAGGTGAGGCAGTGTTCGAACCGTGACAATTCTGAGTATGGCTATCAAATTTGAAATACACACATAACGCGATTACCAATGTCATTAGCAATGGCTTCTCTAATCGGTTGCGGTGATTCCGAGCTCTATGTATTCAATGCGTTCTTGCCGACACTTCCTTTTATCACCGCACTGATTGTGGCCAGTGATAATACAAATAAGACCTGATGACGTCATTAATAGTTACCGCTTTTGTCTATCTGTCAGTTGGGTCTTTTTATTTTTCTAGCCAGGTTATGGTGGGATCGATTTCCGAGGAAAAAATTGACGGTGGGTTTTTTTTGTGAGGCGGCACGATTGTATTGATTTCTTCGGTTAAGATGGTATGATATGGGTTATATATATTTTTTTTGATTGGATGGGCGTGTGGTCGTTAAGACACGTGACTTGGTCATTTGTTTATTAATATCTTTGTTTAAAGAAAAGGAAGTGGTTGATGACAGTGGGGTAGCCACCTACTACCACTGTTCTTGTGCTTGTAATGTAATTTTTGTATGTCGTTTTGTGGCAATTAAATACTTTTTCTTTCTTTCTTTTCGTATTACATGGGATTTAAGGGGTACAATAAATACACCTTTACCATAACTCCATGCAGCTGAGTACCAATATTTTAAAAGGAGTGACTGGGTAATACGATACCTCTTCTGAAAATATCTAAAAAATTCTGAAGTAATTATTAAGTAAGAGTAATAAGTAGTATTCATGCATGGAGTACTGTTCTCGTCTCTGGGACGGATCTGCCAAATACCACCTTGATGCACTAGAGACGATCGAAAAGCGAGCCAAGAGGCTCATCGGCGATGAGCCTCTTGTTAAGTCAAAGCTCCAGAGCCTTGAACGTCGTCGCCGAATTGTTAACAGCCGAATTGTTGCCAGCTTGTCGGTTTTTTATCGGATGCATTTCTGGGAGTGTGCGATGGAATTGCATCATCTAATTCCACCTAGCTCGTTTCATCATCGGACTACCAGACGTACGGCGATGCGCCATCAGTACACTAAAAGTTTTGAGAATACTTTTAAAATGCCATAGTCTGTGTTTCCCGATAGCTAAAATGTAGGGGTATTTAAGTCAAGAGTGAACAGGTTCCTTCTAGGCAAGCGTGCTTCACCGTCGACCACAACATCGCTTATCACCAGGTGAGATAGTGGTCAAGCGCAAGGCTATATAAAAAAATAAGGCTATGAACAAGAACACCTGGCGCATCGGTGTGTTGTCTAAAAAAGTAAGACAATATACCGCAAAAAAATGAACCAAATCAAGCACATTTGTCCTCTTCCTAAATTAAACTAACAACATTTTTTCCTGTTACAATTTCAACCAAACTTTACTACAGTTCTTATGAAACAAGCATTAATGTCCACTTCTCACAACAGGTCAAGGACTCAAGACCACTGCGGTTAGAACAATTAAACACATGACTTAACGCATTTAAATTATATGTGACAGTAATTAATCGCAATCATGTTCTATTTTTAAAGTTTGTTTATTATTTTTTTGCTTGGGGCAATTAATAAATAATTCTCAAGATAGTTCGTGTTGTTGTTGATTATGATCTGATAATTATTATAAGGTTGACTGGGTTTATTTCCGTATGGAAGTATTAACTGTTAAATTGTTTATGTAGCCCTTAAATTCTTGTCATAAGAGGGTCAAGATAAAATATATAGAGTTTGTCAATGGAATCATCCTGTCTGCTGTTAGCAATCCGATTGCAAAGCATGATAATTACATGATATTATAATTAATGATAATTAAAGCATTTTCCTTCTGATCTCTGGAGGATTCATGTATGTTCAGAAACAAAGTCCACTTAACAAGAGGCCCCGATTTCGATTCCTGAGTCAGGCGGTGTTATTGGATTTTTCCTTCTGAAATTTGCCAGTTGATGGGAATTGGTCCTATGTTGGTACTACTCATGTCTTACAAAATGGGAGTTAACGTGGTAGCTTAGGCAAGGGCAAAAAGGTGTGCCCCTATAGGTAAGTACCTTTCTGCATTACCTGTCGTGATGACAGAAATCATCTCAGAAGTCAAAATAGTGAACTAAGATTATGAAGATCTCTCAAACCCATACGGAAGCCATCACATGTCAACGAAGCTAGTTTCTCTAGGCACGTAAACAAACACTGAGGTCTTAGGCCAGCGGGTCGAAAGACAACACAGCGAGCTTTCACAAACCCCCTGCATAAACAGACATCATACTGTATGATTGACTAGCTCGTTGGTCTTATGCGGCTCCTAATTTATTTTTATTTTTTATTAATCTTACGATGATTTACAGCTAATACATGAATGGGCAGAAAAAACATACAAGAAAAGGAACCATCAAAGGCGGTTGGACTTAAGCTTGTCCCTCATCGGTCCTTCGTCTTCTGTGTCTATCTCGGCCACCAGTTTACTTAGACATACTTTGTATAAAATGGTCATGTACAGTATTAAAGTATGTGGCCGTATGTTATTATGGCTCTCCAAATTTTTTATAAATATTTATGTTTTAATTAAATTCGTCATAGGTTATTTTAATATTGTACACTGGAAGCCTGCCCTCTATAATTGTCAAATTTCTCTGTCACTCTAGGGTTTGCTGTAAGAGAACTCAGCATTGAGTTAAGCGCGCCTTTAAACATGTACTTTATTATCAAATGTATGTAATGTTGTTTTTTTGGTGTACAATAAAGAATTAAGAATAAAGTTCGGATTTCCAGGTGCCTTCTACAACTTCTTACAAAATATCGAAAACGACACACTAATTAAAAATTGCGAATTTGGAATAGACCATCTACACTTCAATTGCTGTTTTCACTCTTAAAAATTATCCTTTTAAATAAATTCAACCGACTCAACAATACACCCACAACATAATCTTCAAGTACCATGTAAAACCTATTATATCTATCAATCAATAAAAAACTAACAAATTACTCGAAAAAAACACTCCTTGAAAATCACTTAACGTCATGTAAATATCGTCTCAAACGTCAGTCGATATTATTATATACATACTTTCACTGACTAATAGTATAGTGACATTAAGCCCACTACGTTCTGCTGAATATACCCACTCCCGCGCATCGCCACCGTGAGAATTTGCTATTCTTGATATTACAGAGTAGAGACCACGTGGAGTGAACAAGAGTATCGAAAATGCTTTAAAATAAGCCTCAATAGCGAGGTATAATTTCAAAGCAAATGATGCGATTCCATTGTCAACAAAGAAAAGAAAATGGAGTGATTAGGGAGTGTGAAAAGAAGCCTTCGATAATAGGGCGTATATAAAACTAAATGATGCCACTATAAGGGTCCCAATTTGTTACTTATACTGTTCTTAAAGGAAAACTATGATTTATTTGCAGAACATTGGTAATTAAAGAAGAAAGAAAGTAAATGTTTATTGATTAGGAAGAAAGTCTCTTAGGTTCCGACTACCGAAAACCAAATGAAATTTATTGGTGACCTTTAAAAATTACCTGAAGATAATGTTATGAGTACTCCATCTGTGAATTATCCGTGGTGTTAAGCAACGTTTAGTAATATGAACGTAATTATGTAAACGGTATTGCGAGTAAGACGAATTGTTTGAGAAAACTTCTCGATTTGATGCGCTTGCGGCCGCGACTCACTTCTGTATGTTTTGTTGTTTTGCGTTGTCTCTACAAGTTACTATATAATGCGTGGTATTACGGCATTTCACCAGTTACAGCTGTTTTTGTTGTTTGTTTGTTGATGTTCTTATAAGTAAAAAAATACTTGCTCTATGGTGTAACATATCAATTCTCACTTGGTCTATTAGTAAAAGGGAGGTTCTTGTCTGCGGGAAGCAATTTAAATTGAGTCGATACATGATATCGTTTAGAGACTGAAGAAGGTCGCTAAGTTGTTTGATGGACTCGGTCGGTAATACTAATATTATAATTTGTTTTACAAGCATAAAGTACACTCCTTACGATATAACAATTCTGGAGCTTTTTGAAGATAGATGCTTATAATTTATAAAGACACATTTTTTCAATTTAATACACATTATGAGGATCAAGACGGTACGCTCTTTAACAAAATGATTTTAAAGATAATATTTTTTTGTTATTTAAATAACCTTCACTTTTTACCATAACCGTCTCCAAACACCACAAATCCCCATAAGACGGCCTTGACAAAAACCTTAACTTTCCATTGGGCAAGACCACCCTTATATGTCCAGAATAAAGGCAAACACACACCGAGCGTGATTGCTCGCGCCTTATAGAGCTATGAAAGCTATGCTGGTAACTTTTGATACGATGCAGAGATAAAAATAATCGTTTTATGAATATGGTGTCCAAATTGTAGGGTTGGGAAGAAAATCGTGTGATAATCATGTGTCGTTATATGACGAAATTTGTCGGTATGTGTGTAGTAAAAGTTTCATTCATAGTTCGATTAACAAGCGAGGTTGTTAGACGAAAGGATGTCAAGTTTTTTATGTCTATTAAGAGTTGTCAGAATTAATTTGACTGCTTTATAAGCAGCGTGTTTAATGCTTGATTTGTGGTTTGGGTTGGAATTTTGAGCTTTGTTGAAGTAGAAAAGATCTTCATTCATTCATAGCTCCATCATGCTTACGAGCGACAATTCTGCTTATGTCAAGGTTGCAACAATATTATAAAGTGCTTTGCCATAGATTAGTTATCAAAGGGCAAATTACCGTCTTGAACCCTTTTTTGAACTCCATAAACCTCTGTTCTTTCCAGGTGATGAAAATTCTTATAGATACCTATCGTCTGGAGAGAACGGAGGGTTATGTCGGACTCCTACCGACTGAAACCCCACAGTTCCTACCGCTGCCATGCGTCAGGGCCTCGGGATACAAGTTAATTCGCACGCAAACCAACCTAACCATACCTAATGCTAATTATAATATTGGTTTAAACTAGTATTTACAGTTAAGCAATATGAGGTCTTAAACTACCAGAATGGAATCTAAACCAGCATCATTTAGCCCTTTATTCCCCTTACAAGGAAAGGCATAGACAGATTACCCAGTTACAATCATTATACCTATTTCAAATATCTTTCAGTTTAAAGCTTATTATTCGCTACACATAGCTTCGTCATTCAGTGTACCGACACCTTTCAAACTATTGTTATTACTAAGTATGTACATAATTTAAAAGACGTTAACTATGCTACCATTCAACTTAGACCTGTATATTGTAATAATTTTCAAACAAACTTAATGGTTTGACGGTTCAAGTTATGCTGGTGATAAATCCAGTGTAAGAAGACCTCTCGTAGCGAACTATTTGGTTTGCACGAGGAGTCAGGTTATGTTGGTTATTTGTCTGTATTATGTAATGATGTTTCTGACTTGTTTATATACAAGTCACGATTCTCATGTCTTGAAACCTTCCTGGCTTCACACCGTTGATATTGTTTAAGGGAATAAATACAGTATTCTTAACAGTTTCTGTTAAGAAACTGCGACTCCATAGCGGTATTGAACAATGTATAGTTATGAGTATATAATATAATACATAATGTTGGTGTTATTATGTGTAAGTCTACAGTTCCGGCAAAGTAGACACAGCTGGTCTATTTAATTGTTAATTTGCACGTGCAGTTTGACATTAACGTGTTTTTATTACTTCTTCTTATAACACTATTAAGTAAATGCAGTCACTCGCATAGTTGCCAGACCCTCCTTTAAAAAAAACTAAAACATCACTTACCATATCTTTGTTTTTGATCAACTTCAGCCTGAAACAACACTGCTCTTTTATTTTAAAATCGTGTGTACCTATTTGATCATTAATTTCAACCCACAACGACTTTGCCATGCCACCTTCCTTTGCCATAGTGCAAATCGTCTCTAAATTGCATATATTGCTTGACCATCATCATTATCTACAGCACCTCTTAACCCACAGCTGGGCAAAGGCCTCTTTTCCTATCTTATTCAAACTCTTTTTCAGATGCCTCAGTCAGGACAACCACGGCCTTGACTTTGCTTGCAGCGACCACCATTTTAATATGTAACTATGTTTGCCGTAGTTGGCGAAACAAGTGAGTTGGGTTACTTAAAGCTCTATAATCGTATTAATCCACAGCCTGACGTTGCCCACTGCTGAGCATAAACCTCTATTTTCTTAACCAACGTTCCCGTGGTATCCCCATTCAGGTTGTACCCGCGGTGGCAACAATGTTGTCTGTCTATCTTACCGCTACTCGTTCAAATCTTGATTAGATTTGAATTTATAATCATCTATCAAAATTAGAACCAAAATTCACTGTCTTAATATTATGTTACCGTGATCGTTGCTTCAGAGTCTTAAGTCCTCTCCCACACTCAATATTACACACTTTTTTACAACACATTGTAAACCGATTTATTTATCACCACGTAAAAGTTAGTCACATCACTATCTCTGGCGAAAAACCCACTAAAACTCCAGTAATCAAATCAAATCAACTAATAAATTAACTAATCAAATCAACTAATAAATTAACTAATCAAATCAACTATTAAATTTACTATTAAATATCACAATGCACCGCTAAACTTTAAAACTGCAAGAATTAAAAAAAATGTCTCGTTCTTTTGCAGTTCTCACGTTAGTAAGTTTCAAGTCGCGGTACAATACTGATAATTTCAGTTTTCAAGATAATGAAAAATAATCAACACGACAAAATTAAGTCCTATCTTTTATGACGTGTGGCTGATAGTAGATTAATGATAAGTTGATAACGAACGACCTTCCGAGGCTTTTCGACTGATATTATTGTGATTTTTTAAAGTGATAATTAGGTACTTTGTTTTTTCAGTCTAATAATATATTTTTTAATCGTTACTGCGGACTTATCGCGTGGTTTGGTGCTTATTTTGACTTATCCGATGTATCATACCTTTTTACCTTGGGTATTTTTGTATAAAAATTGATTCATGTTCTGATAAATTAATATTAGATAGCTATTTGTTTAGTGTTGAATGATTTTGACCTTATAGGGCGTTGACCAGAGGCTTGGAAACCGGACTAAAAATCGAATCAGTTTACTCCTAAGTACATAGGGAACTTTTTCTTTCGGTGTCGTTCTACCTTTAACTACAAATTAAACGGTTTTAGGCAACAAAAGTTCGTAAATAGGTTTCGTGAAATTTACCGGTTATGACCGGTTTATCCCGTAATCGTGCTGAAGTATAAAAAACGATTCAGTTTAAAGGTCTATCCACACATATCAGGGCCGTGCCCGGGACGTGGACGGACCGTGTCCCGTCAAAAAATATCGGTGCGTACATTTTATATGCACTCGTTCACACACGTCCGTGCACGGGCCGTGCACGGGCCAGTGAAGGAGCTTCGATGCCTGGGCCCGGCCCTGTCACGTCCCGGGCACGGCCCTGATATGTGTGTTGTGTAGTTATTTCTAAACCGTTTCAAAACCTTTCGTCCATAATTGAGTTAGGTAAATAATATTTTATAGAAAACTATCTATTTCCCACGGCTTCGCGCCCGCGACCTACTCCATATCCACAAGGGCTATGTATTCCGGAATCAAAAATAGCCTATAACACTCCGTTGAGTATTATTAGTAAAAGAGTTTTCGTAATCGGTTGAGAACTTCAAGAGATTGACTCCTAGCTACCTACAAATAAACAATTATACCTCATCATAATAATTATTAGATTCTTGATTAAAAAGTACCTGGTAAACAATAGTAGATAGTAATTTGAAAGTATGACGTACAAGGAAAACATGTTATCTTTCTATTTCTCCAATCTCTAATATTGTTTTTATCAAATGTTACGTTTTTCTATCGGTCATCAAAGTATTTAGATAAACTACTCATAAATTAATGACATGAAGCCACAAATTCACGTATTAGAGATTTAATAATCAAAGGGATTACGGAAGAATGTGTTTTCGTCGATACTTCGATTATGGATAGTGGCTACTATCATGGGAAAATACAGTGATTATAAATCTTAGTATTAAATAATCAACCACGTGTGTAGAAACGTGTGTTCCCATTATATAACAGAACACTGTAGGTAAGACCTAAGAGTATCAAGTCAAATATCTAGGCATGCGGTGGAGTAGGCAGAGGGTAGTACATAAAACAAGCATGTCTAAGCCTAATACTTAGCTAAGACACCTTTGAGAATCTAGGCACTTAGTCCCACAGCCCGCCGGCGACGAAGCAATTAGCTATCGACTATTTTCTCGCTAAAGAAACGAACGAAAGATACAGATCCCGTGTCAATAAAAGAGACAGATATAGTAATAGTTGATCGCTGGCTGTTCAGGCTGCCGGCGAGTACCTACTCACTCTCGACAACAACTGTCAAAGATAATACTCGCTCAGCGATACTCGTTCGACGATGCTCGCTTGGCAGAACTCACGCCGAGAAACCAACCAACCAACGCGTGCAGGACTGAACGCCCAAGTTAAGATTTAGGCAGTAAGCTAGCACTGATACACCATACAAATAAGTCATTCATGAGATTGTATTTTACTGGCCAGTAATGAGGACCTAAACAAATTGACATTCTAACAAATTGACTCCCGAAAGTTCAAAATGTTTGGCGATGACTACGTGAATTTTCGGCTGACAACTCTTATCTCTGACAGAATGCCATATAAGGCATCTACAGTGACAGAACAGAGTATATCCAACGAGGATTCTACACTTGAAAACGTCTCTCTTGACGTCTGTTTCAGATGCACCTCATCAATGACCATAACTCCTGATAAAGTCATCTTCATCATCATCAACTGCTGTATATAGGCCTCTCCCAAGTATCGCAATATCGATCAGTCCCGTGTGGCTCACTTCCATCAGATCCCCGTAACCTTAACCAAGACATCGGCACACCTCATAAAATAGGTAGTCCCAAAGTCCAAAATCGAAAGTTCCGTGTAGATAAGTCCTTCGTCCATGGCGTACGTGAGATTCGAGCTATGAATCAATCTTATCGACACTGATAAGGCTGGAATAATAGAAATGTCATGTAAGACTGAGTCAGACTTTCAGTCAGCTGGTGTTTTGAAGTTTCTTTTCTTTTTTTCAGGTTCAGTATAAACAGTCTTTGGGTCGAGGTGTAAGTAGTGATGTTGTTTATGATTGGACTATGTAATTAAGTACCTATTAATATTGCATTACACACGTATTCGTTTACTATCGAACGATTGGTTGAGTGAGTCAGAAAGCTTTTACGTACCAGGAAATTTCGAAATATTTCTATAGTATAGTTGTCGGCACGTAACTTGGCAAGGTTTAAGGGTAGTTGATCAGTTCGCGCATAGTGCGTGAACTGACCAACCACCCTATAGAGCGACCGGAATGTGAACGCGCCGCGATTGATCAGTAGAGCTATGTGTCAACTGACCAACCAATCGCGCGCTCGGGATAGTGCTAAACGTTCCCCGCACCCCGCTTGGTAACCAAAGGGACCTAAAAATTGACTTGTGCGCTTCTAACGATTCTTGCCAAGTTACGTGCTGACAACTATAGCTTTCGATAGTTCTATAAACTTGAAATTCGTTTTACCAGCAACAATGCTCTGTGTAAATATTAATTACCAGCTCTTGCCAGCGGCTTCGCCCACGTGAATGTCGAAAATTATCCCGGGATAAAAATATATATATCTGTGCCAAATTTCATCCAGATCCAATCAGCCGTTCTGGCATGAAGAAGTAACAAACACACACACACACTCACAAACTTTCGTCCGTATTATATTAATGTGATTTTTGGAATACTTCTACACCCAGGATTTATAACGTTAATGAGAAATGAGTTCGATTGTAAGTTTTTACAATACTTTAGGTCTCTAAATTCTATGTAATTTCTACTCGACCTAATTTAATTGAAAGGTTAGCTTGTTATTTATGGACATTAATCGAGTGTTTTTTTTGTTTTCATGGCGACACATTCGACTGGAGTGGAGTGGAAGCAGAATCCATTAAAGAACATTCAATTACCTGGCAATAATTCAACAAATTAGCATAAAGTTGATCTCATTAATTATTAATCAACGCCTAAACTGATGAACTAATTACAATATTACAACATTCGATGACACATACCCCACAATACCAGGTAACCACCACTCAATAGCAAAACAATTCCTGCCATCTCAAGATGGCAGCTTACCGATTAGAATTATAATCAAGAGCACTTAATCGTAACCAAGCCCATAATAGTGGCACTATGGACCAAATACAAATATAGTTAGTCGGTCAACTCGCGCGCATCGCGGGGTCAACGGCCGGCAGATGCATTGGCGCGGTTATGCGAAGATGAGACAGTTGTAAAGATGGTTGGCTAGAGATGAGTTTAAAACCATGGATCGGGTTATAGGGACTCGTGGTCTTATAACAGCTTCATCTTCAAGGTTAAGCAACGGTTGCCGATGTCAGTCCGTGGTGACCATCCAATTCATACCATTGTGACTCGAAAAGTACACCAAGCGAAAAGTACGTCTTCGCTGTTATTCGAAGTTCTTTGATATGCTTTACGTGTAGTGATAGGTAGCCTAAAACCCAGACAAAAAGTATTTCCAAGGAGTATTGTGTTACTGGGTTGTGGCAATCAGACAATTGTGCAGTGAATCTATGCTAAGCACTGGTATGCAGCTGTTTCTGGTTAGACTGGAAGTCGATTGAAACTTTGGGAAAAGGCTATGCAGATACATTGGGTTTAAAACCATTTGATTGTTAGTTATTTAGCAGTGATCGTTTTAAACAGGTAGTCATCATCATCACAGTCATGACATGCCGGTTTCCTCACGATGCTTTCCTTCACCGTTTTGAGAGCAGTGGTGATAAAATAATTTTCGCAAAGTAAAGCGCCTGCCTGGGTTTGAACTCACGACCTACAACTTATAAGTCGCGGCCGATACCATTGGGCCACCACTGCATTCCTACACCTAGTAATCGGGTTCAAACCCAGTTGATTATCCATCTCTAAGTTGCGCACACGCAGTTCGCACATATTCGTCCTTATGACGTACCTTGGCCTAGAATGTTTTAGTTTTTATGACTGTTGCCAAAATTTACGTGATTTCGCATATTTTTTGGTTCGTTAAATTGTTGTTTTAAGGGTTCTTACAATTTAATTACTGTTCTAAGTAATTTATTTTATGAACTAACAAATATAACTACAGCCATTAATTTACACGAGTTAGTAACTGCCATATAAAACATGAATACAATTTATAAATAATATTTGCTGACATTAACGCATAAAACAGTTGCAGTGGTGACTAATCGAAGTCTGGGATCAGATCTGATCGTATGATGCCAACATCACTTAAGCAATGATTATGAAGCAAATGTACCATTACTTACTAACTTTGCTTTAAAAGATCCTGAAGGGTTATAAAAGATGTTGTAAGAAGCTTTGATTTAACTTGGCTTGTATTGCTTACATAAATTGTGAGAGAGGGCCAAAGAAAAGATGGATGGACTGTGAGAGGAGAGAAAGCAAGAACAGGGAGTCAGTGATAGCGTGGCGGGGGACAGGACGGTATGGAAGAAGAAAACGTGTTGCGCCGACACCAATTATCATGGACAAGGACAGGAAGATGCTGATGTACTATTTATATAATTAGTATTTGTGGGACAGTGGGCAAAGCCTGCAACTGCATTTTAAGACAGTTATCCTCTTATGGACAATGCACGGTAAGCTTAAAAGCTTGTTTAAAAAGTTTTATATACCAGAAACAAAGTGCAAGACAAACGATCCGCGACGTTGATGCCAAAAATTCGTGTTGGGCATCATACGGCGGCAATTGCGCTGCTAAAGACACTACATATTAATAAGCCACTAAAAAAGTTATAGCTTTTGTCTCGCCACTAAACATAATTTTAAAACAATAAAAATTCCCCATAACTTAACCGCTTTTACGAGTACAATATTCCAAACACGTCTTTAAAACCCATCGTATACCCATATATTCATGACGAGATTATCAACTAAATGTTAGAACTACTTGAATAGTCCAAAATAACGTCTACTTGCATTACGAGTCTCAATACAATTCGTCATACCGAATGATAGTAGTTATTCATACGTATTAACTCGACTAAAATTAGAGTCTGTATGAGGAATTGAACAGATAGGACACTGGGTTTGAATATCGAACTGACTTATGAGAAGTTCAAGATTCAAATATCGAATTGAATAAAAAGGAAAAGGAAGAAAGTGTTTACAGGGCATCAAAAAAATCGTGTGCCTTGTTGTCAATGGGAAAAGTTCTCAAATACTGGCTGGTTTTCAGGTCTGCCACGTTGATTGACAACATCGATTTGATTGTAGGAATTATAATTTGACAATTAGAATTGCTCACCAGTTAGCGCCACTGTTGACTAAGGTCCATAAATATAACACGCTCACGGAAGCAAAGTTTGAATTAAAATTCATTTCTAATGCCGTAAAAGTGCGAATAAATATAAAATCTAGTATGGTGCAGTTTTTCGCAGGCCCTTTTTATCGACAAAAAGGGAAGATATCATTTTTTCGAAAAATAAAACTCTATTATGGCAGTGGTTGGTAAATCCCGTACCTAAGATAGGTACGGGTAGGAATATGCCATATTTGGAAAAATTCAAAACAATAAAAAAAAACTCTCGCTAAATGCTAAAATAGTATGAAATTTGACATTTTGAAGACCTCAGTCTACACCAGCGTCGCTAGCGGAAAATTCAAACGCGGTAGCCCCCATTGTTACGATAGTCAGAAGATCCAAAAAAAACCAGTCTTACCAAAACTGCAATGTTGCATAGTTTTAGTTCTATAAGAACATTTATATAAGAAGAATTATTCAATCTAGTGTAGTAGTCAATCAATATTTGCAATGTGATTTTCAAAATGTCTTGTTTGATTTCAGGCGACTGCTAAGTTGCTAACTAGCTCAAAAAATATTACAAAATTTATATCTTCAGCTGTCTTGACTTCCTGCAGATTTACGTATTCAGGAAATTAATAATATTGTTACTATTAATAGAATGATGTATTACGATAAAAGCATTGCATCATATAACAACACCAGACTAAATAACAGTATAAAAAAACAAACATAACATGACACATCAAATTCAACGCTAATCACGATTACTCACAAATCGACACATTTCCGAAACATTTGACACATTTCCGAGACATTTGTCGTCTACTGGAAACTTTTGACACATTTTTATGCAATTTTGCATCTGCTACAGACTTTTATTTAAACATCTGCCAGCTTACTTCGTAAGTCAGATATCGGATTTTTAAGGTGGCTTTTTTTTTTTTCTAATCGCCTCATGAGTTTTATTTCAGAATGCCTGAAATTACTGACATAAAAGTTTATTTCATATTGCATGAGAAACACAAGGGGCAATTTTGAAAGGAACCCCAGATCTAACGTGCACTCAATGTACTATCAGCCAACTATACATTTGATCACCGTTAAGACTATTTTTGCTTGCAGGGCTCGCCCGCTATAGGGAGGATATACCCGAGGGCGAGAATTATTTGAAACAAAATGTTAAGCATTAAAACTTTCTCTTCTTTGGTCCTGTTTTTTCCTATTACTATTGGTCAGCCAAAAAACTATTTTTTTTTCTAGGATCCTTTTTTGTTTAACACTGCTATGCATATTGGCATATGGCTATTGGTCAACGCAAAAAGGGCGGACACAGATGTTGTGGTCTTGTGCACGGGATTTTGTTTTCAAAATGATCAGATGTATAGTTGGCTGATTACAAACAAGAATAGCTGTTATTGAATTGTCTTTTATAAAACATTTTTAACAAAAAAATACAACAGACTGCCAAAAAAAACACTACTAAGGGTAAAAAACTTCAATTTCGGAAGATGGTGTCAAAAAACGAAGAAACATGGGACCACATGAGAAGCACCAACCAGCTTTCAAATAAAAAAATAATCATCAAAATCGGAACACTAATAAAGTTTTGAGGTGACACCTTAGAGCATTTAACCTAGGTGACACACATTAAAAAAAAAGTGTAATTGAGACCCTCCTCCTTTTTGAAGTGGTTAATACTACTTGTACTATTATTTATTCTGTGTTAATACACCACGCGGGCCCAGTGCGGGTTGGTGAATGTCACATGTCTACGAATTTTTAGTTCTAGGACATGCTGGTTTCCTCACGATGTTTTCCTTCCCCGTTTTAAGAAGCGATAATCGAAATTTCAAAATCTAAGGGTTTGATCACGTGAATTTTCGATATCGCAAAAAGGCAAAATTGTATGAGATTTATTCAATTTTGCCTTTTTGACAATCAATCGATGACAGAATGTCACTTGTCTTAAGGCCTCTGGTGATAAGGGATAGTCAATGATGCCTAGAAGTGACGTATACACTCGTTACTTAAAGACTTTCAGAGAAACACTCGGACGGTTCTTCTCGCTCAATTTTTATCACTTATCCTAATTCTGTCTCTTCTGCCAGCTAATCTATACAACAATAGTTGTTTAACTAAAAGCCAGTACACTGCGGCACCAGCGAGTGGAATGCATGAGTCAAATTGATTGAAGCATGCGTTCGAAGTGGCCTTAATTTTGAACCGGGCAATTTTGCGACATTTAGTTTTTAGGGTTCCGTACCCAAAGGGTAAAAACGGAAACCTATTACTAAGACTCCGCGGTCCGTCTGTCTGTCTGTCTGTCTGTCTGTCTGTCTGTCTGTCTGTCTGTCTGTCTGTCTGTCTGTCACCAGGCTGTATCTCATGAACCGTGACAGCTAGACAGCTGAAATTTTCACAGATGATGTATTTCTGTTGCCGCTATAACAACAAATACTAAAAATATAATAAAATAAATATTTAGGGGGGCTCCTATACAAAAAACGTGAATTTTTTGACGTTTTTTGCGATAATGGTACGGAACCCTTCTTGCGCGAGTCAGACTCGCACTTGGCCGGTTTTTAATTTCTGTGTTTATGTAAGATTGCCTTTTTTAAGGTTTAAATTGTTGTTGGTCTAGATTATTGGTAAGATATTGATAAGACGTGCGTGGGAATTTTGTTTTGAAAGGTTTTATCGATGGGAATTGGAAAGGTTTTCGAAGCACATGGCGTTGAGTAAATAAGTAAGTGTATGTAACAAACTCGTAATTGATGTATTTTGTAGTGTTGCAACACCTTGCCTCGGCAAGCTCTTTTGGTCCAGCCTGTGCCTGATCTTTCTCTGGTGGTGAATAACCCCTGACGGGCTATGAAAATAATCACCTCTCGCATTATTCTTCTTTTTACCCGACTGCCGAAGAGGGTAATGTGTTTATCAGTCTATGTATGTATGTATGTTTGCTCCTATATGGCGTTCTAGAGACCAAACGCGTTGGCCGATTTTGATGGTTCTTACGTCAATCGATTCGTTTTAACACTGCGAGTGTCACTGGCTACATTCAAATTCAAACGTATCGTGTGGGGTATCAGAATAAAGGGCTTTACGAGGTAATTTCAAAAATACATAACACTTATATGTTTAAATAAAAAAAATAACAAAAAAGTTAAATAAAAAACGCGACTGCTTAAGAAGCGAACTAAAAAGACGTAAACAAGAATAAAATCATGCTGTGCAGGCGGAGGATCACCAGATTTTGGTCAGCCAGACCGTAAATATGTATCCTCCAACTGAAAAAGAGGAAAAAGAGGGGTGTGATTGTGTTTTTGTGTATCTGACTGTGGTGGCATTATAGCTCCTAAACGGAAGATAAAGGTTGACTGGTAAAGAATACATTGTGACATTAAGTCCGCCTATGTACCACTATAGTTTAAATAAATAAATAAACCGATTTTGATTTAGTTTTCTTTATTTGAAAGGTGACTTTATCGATAGTGTTCTTAGCAATGTTTGATGTAAATTGGTTCAGCCATTCAAAAGTTATGGGCGTTTTACTGTTTGAATCGGGGTATTTTTGTAAGATATCGTGATATAATTACATATCCAAAAGATTGTCGATCGAAGCGTATCTACTACTAGATAAATGATGCAGCAGTAAATAAAAATGAGTCGGGGGTTTATAATTTTTTGTTTTTTTCTATAAATTCTCTCAAAAGACCTTTCTCTAAGCAAAGTCTCGTCTTGATAATTATGATGTTTCAAACTCTTTCTAGTTTAAAGACCTATTCGAAGCCAACCAGCACGAATTTGAAGAGACTTATCTGATAATCAAAATTTCAAAATATTATGAAAGAAAATAAAATCCACTGCACTACGTATACCGGTTCATACATGCTCAAAATCATGTTTCTAATTACCTTTACCCATTGTTCTCGATAACATCCTGATAACATCTCCGGATTATCCATATAACGGCAATGAAAGATGCAAGTAATAAGTCCTGCTGATAAGGAATCTGATAGCTGTTGCATCGTCGATAAACGTTGGTATAATTATGTTGTAATAGTCAATATGGCTGACCTTACAGTCGGTTTGTTTTAAAGGTGTGGTTCAGCACGGATTTAATTAAATAATATGAAGTTCAATCGACCTTTGTGCTGCCACCAACGATTTAAGTAGGTAGCGAACTATTGGATCAGCAAAATTAAACGGTACCTGAACGCGAACAAGAAGAATATTTCTTTTACAGATGTCGAGTATCTTTTATACTCTTTTGGTGTTTGATCTAAATTAAAAGACCAATTTTAATCTCTCAAAATCTACGTGTTTATAACCCTGAGATGGCAAATCCTCACAAACTCGAGAGGTTGAGCATAACGTAGTTACTGCGTAAATATTAAAAGCATAGGTATTTTTTAGAAATTAATTGACTGTAAAAAAGCACTTATGTAACAACCTACAGTTGACAGGCCATATAGGCCTTTTAATAGTGCAAATATTATGGTAAAAATATATAAAAAAGAAAGTTTCCACATACATGGATTGTAATAGTTAATTAGAACATGTTATTAAAACTTATATTTGGCAGTAAGAGTCTGTTGAAGTTCGTGGGTGGCGCCATGTTTGTGAGTTGTAAGTCTCGTTTCCCTCATTATGCCAATTTAGACTAACATGTAAGTAGTCAAATTACTTTTATTATCTATAAAAAACATGTAGACAAGCCTTAATAATACAAGGAAGGTAATGAAGCATAAGCTTAATTCTCTCTCTCTCTCTCTCTCTCTGATAACTTGTAAATGTGAAGTTGTCTTTGGTAAAGTAGTTCTAAAGACTCTATTTAAAATAACAGTAAGAAATTAACTTATTACTTAATTTGTGTTTTCATATTATAAAATAACCAGAGAACATTCATCGCGTATTGTATCCAAGAACTTCATTGAAATTCGGCTAGTCGAAACACTTCGCGTTTAATTTACCAAACAAAATGCGAACTCGTAAAGAAAAGCCGAACCATTACTTGTTGCCGGAATTGAAAACCATCATCTTACAAATTAGTCTGAATTGAACCACAAAATCTATCAAAAACAGTTTAAAAAAACCGCGACCACACCGGACTGGACCGGCAATCTGTCCTAGTTACATCACCTATATATTTCATATATTTCAGCACAGGATGCGGGTACTTGATACAAATAGCACGTATGTACAGTGACCCGTCCGAGTGTCATTCACCTTGTTATAACATCTGGGTCAGTTTTTGCGATCGGCGCTAAGGTTTGGGACACAGTTGGGGTCTCAAAAATCTCATAAATTTGAGATATGTAATTTTTTAATGTTTTTTTCTCCTATTTTTTAGGGTTCCGTACCCAAAGGGTAAAAACGGGACCCTATTACTGAGACTCCGCGGTCCGTCTGTCTGTCTGTCTGTCACCAGGCTGTATCTCATGAACCGTGACAGCTAGAGAGTTGAAATTTTCACAAAAGATGTATTTCTGTTGCCGCTATAACAACAAATACTAAAAACAGAATAAACTAAATATTTAAGGGGGCTCCGGTACAACAAACGTGATTTTTTTGCCGTTTTTTGCAATAATGGTACGGAACCCTACGTGCACGAGTCCGACTCGCACTTGGCCGGTTTTTTTCTACTACGTAGCTTTTCGTGTTGCGATCAACCCCCGTTGAGGATAATAAGTTAACTACTAACTTAACGACCTTTCTGATGATTCGACGCGATTCGACTTATATCACATCGATAAGCGATTTTTACTTAGCGCAATCGCAAGTACGTTTACATGGATGCATTTCAATTTTTACTTGAAATTTTCATAAAATACGTGAGTGGCTAGTACTGTCAAGTCCACTATTACCTAACGAGGACATCAGAAACATTAAAACTAGATTGCAGCTACTGGAAAATCCGGCTCGAAGGACCCGGTGAATTCACATACATCCCACTTCAGCTGTTTGACTCCACAGTGAGCGATGTCGCTTATCGACGCAATTTAAATTTTTTCGTGCCATATACAAGGTCGCTTAGATAAAAGAGATGCAGAAAACATAATTGTGTTATGATCTGTCGAAGTCTCGTGAAAGTGAAGTTTTGAAACAAACACTTTCATTTTCACATATTTTTACGTAATAGTAGTAAGGATAGTTATAATCGAAAGAAAAGTATCCGATATCAACATTAGAGTTGTTAAACAGTCTGCTGAAATCGCTGAAATAGTCACGAGTTGTTAAGGTCACAATTTGATTACGCAAAATGTAAATAGCAGATAGTAACATTTAAGATAAAATTATGAAATTTAAAGAGAATTACCATGATTATTTCACTCAGGCAATTAATTAGCTTAAGCTCGTTAATTAATTATCCAACATGCCAAAAAAAGAGATTTTTTTTTTCGTATATCCTGGAGTACATCGTAAGGATGAACCGTTTTCTTATTTCAATTAAAACTCTAATCATACTTAACAGCAATAAAATTATAACCTAAACTATTAAACTAGATTATTTGTAATATTAACGCATTCAATAGCACTTTCCTTATTGCCAATTAAACAATTTCTTACAGATTTTGTAAATAAAATAAATCCATGACCTTACCTTTACCTTTCTCCGTCTCCCGCACAAAACACTTGAGCAACAAAAAAGAAAAACATTGTAAAAGAAATCCTTGCACAAAGTCAAAATAATTAAAATTGTAATATCACTGCACAATGCACATCTTCACTTGACAACTTATCTTAACCGACTGCCAAGAATTGGGTTATGTTAGTTTAGACACATTACGACACGGTCGCTGGTCTCGCAAATGGAGAAAGAGTAATAAATGCCAATGTCAAATAAATAAGCACTAACTTCGAACTAAGTTACGTTAAGTAGCGACTAAGTGCGAAAATTATGAAGGTCGGACATGGCTAGATTGGCAAATGTTTTGTTTTGGTAATTAAAATTGATTTTCATGTTTTTTTGGGTTATGTACGTCTGAATGAAATGAACTGAACTCATAAATGATCACTCGTGTCAATCTGTCTATCACAGCCAACTTGCACCGAATTTGCAGGACCGATTTAGTTGAGGCACAAATACGTATGTATGTACGTCTTTGACCCAAATAAGGACTCGTAACGTAGGTAATTTTTTTTTTAAATCAGATCACGTTTGGAGGCCAGATTACAAAATTAAAAAAAGGACTTATCAAATGAAAGGGCTAATTTTGTGTGTGTTTTTTTAAGTCGTCTGTCTTCGTAGCTTTATGAAAGTTGAAAATCACAATCATATTGTAAACTCAATAATCCGTGGAGAAAGGAAAATACACCGTTTCTTGTGGAGAATAACAACCATATTCCCTGTTAATCCAATAACTGTTTTTTGTCAATGCCATCAACAGTGCAATATTTTCTACAGTGCATACACCATTAAGGACTATATTAATATGTTTGTTATTTATTTGTAATAGATTGTAAATCAAACAATATGAGATTGATGTGAGGCCTATCGTGAGCGACCTTCGGCGGCAGGTCACTCATAAGTTATATTATAACAGAGATAGATTAAACTATAAAATGATCGATGAAGATTGAACAATTGATTACGGTCAGTTGGAATTACATTGACAGTACATTGTGTAGTATTTAATCATACTAGTCGGAATTAATAACATTGGTAACGTTACTTTACGTTATTTAGGTATAATTTAAAGGCGGATTTGCCACTGCAGCTGCCATGTTACCTATGTCGTCAGCACCCTTGGTTGAATGGTAGAGATTGCCGCAGGTATTAAATCCGCCATTGTACCTTTGTGCATGAAGTTTAAACTAGTGGCTTTGTGAGCTGTAGACCTCGTGAGTTCGTTCTTTTTTTGGTTGATTCAGTATTTTCATTATTTTTTTATGCCGAATCGACAAAAAACATTGCGTATAATTATCGAACCTGGTCACAAAATTTCACGAGAATCGGTTGAGAAATGCGACCGATAGAGGAGAACAGCCGGCAATAAATTGGGGATTTCAGACTTATTTCAATTATAACTCTAGATTATATCCTAAGGAAAAATAAAAATTAAAGCATATTTTTTAAGTAAGTTAAGTCAAAACTATCCAGCTGTGACTGGCAGATAAACTTAATGCAACCTTATAGGATCATTTTGGATGGGTACCTTATTAAGCCTTTCTTACAGGATATAGAAAAAAATATAAAAAAAATCGAAAATCCAAAAAAGTCTTTAAAAAAAACAACTCCCACTGTGTCCCAATCCTTATTAACATTAATCCCATCCCAAATATGGGTACCAAAACTAGCCTGTTCAGTGACCACATAACATGTTCCACAGACCACATTAACATGTTCACATGTCCCGGTTGATCTTATCATCTAATTCGTGATCTTTGCGTGAGTTTTCACCAAAACTAGCTCTTATTAAAACTGTTTTTTTTCCTGCTTGTATGTTTGGCCCAGATTTCAAGGATTTGAGATAAGACGTACCTAATTTGTACCGGTATGTGTCATAGATTATTTTAATAAGCCTTGATGTTGGTAATTCCTCTTTATGGAACATAAATATTCCAATTATACGATACTCGTCCTGGACGAGTACCGCTTTCTGGATCAAACCCAAAGGTTTCAAGGAATCTGGATCAAGATCCAGCTGACCAACAAGGTTCTCCTCAGATGTTTGTCGAGGTTCCTGACTATTTTGCCATTGGCCGTTACAACTATCGGCACAATGACTGCTGTATCCACATCCTACATGTCGACAACCTCGCGAGCCAGGGCAAGATACTTATAAAACGTAATATAATTATTTATGGGGGCTGTGTGCGATTGCCTGTCTCAATCTGCCATAACAATACTAGCTACCGCCCGTCTCTACCCGCGTACAAATAGTACCTAGGTAGCCCAATATATCAAAAATTTTATTCTGATCAATAACAATAAAGTTTCATCATAACCGTAACATCACATAACAAACATCGATCTTTACAAACATTCACGTAAGTTTATAATGTTGGTAGGATTTGAAAAAGAACATGAAAATTACTGGAAAAAGTTTTCTAGCTAGATGTCCAGTTTATCAGTTGCCTATTTAGTAAATTTGTCACCAACAGAATATGCGATGAGGCGAAAATACACGTTGAGTCTTCGACAGGCATGCGGGACTGCGGGTGGCATTAGTCAGGAGCAGGCATTTCTGAATGTCACAATATGGCGGAGAGCTTTCATGTTTTTTTTTTTTTTTTTCTTTGCACTGTCCTGACAGTTACCTAAGAGACCTGAAATCTATACTAATCTTATAAAAGTGTGAAATTGTTTGTTTGTAGATTATCTTTGGAAGAGATGGTTCAACATTCTTTCACTAAAAGAAAACCGCACTATATTATGTGTCATACTGCGTCTACTTTTATCCTGAAAAATACCGGATAGGAAACGAGAGCGAAGCCGCGGCAAGAGACTAGTTTCATGTAAGTATTAAAGTCTGTGTTACTTGACAAAACTCTAATCTTATTTGTGCATATTGCTTATTGCCTCTTGAACTTATCATCTCCAACACGAAGTTACAAACTAAGAAAAAAACAAACGAAAAAATTGCAATATCGTTTCCTAACTAATTGGTCAATACAGCAGCATCCATGTCCGCTGTTTAAACTATTATCCAATTGAACAGCACTAAATGTCACGATAAATCTCAATGACACTGATGGCAATGGCCCTTTCTCATGGGCCCGTTACCATGGGAACCGGACAAATAGGATAAATACTTATCAAAACATTGGTGGGCCACTTGCTGTGGAGGTAAAGAAGATTCTGAGTGTTGAAATGGAGAAAATAAGTTTTGTAATATAACTTTCGTGGCTATTGTTTTAGACACAAATTATGTGCATTATTTATGTGTTTGTTAATACAAAAAGTGGGGGGGTTAGAAGCTGAACCTCTGCCTCTGCCTAACCTTTCGCGGAATGCAGGCGTGATGTTATGTATGTTTATGTGAACTACAAATCAGAAATACAAGTTTCAGATTCTCACAAAAAACATTATTTGATTACACTTCCATAACTATAAACACCGCCACTTATATCAATTATGTATGTTTAGTCAACAATGTAAACAGATTCAAAAAGAGAACAAAAAAGTGACCGAATACCGGCGCACGCGACAGGTGCGAGCGCGTCCGAGCTCACCCGACCACCGCCGAAGTTGCCCGAAGGTGGCCGAACGCGATTGCTTTTTATTTTTTTACCTTCCCGATATATCGCATGCCATGCTCATTCAGGAGGGAATGGAGGGATCGTGACACTTGCACTCTCGCGCTGTTTTTTGTATTTTTTCGAATGTTTCCGCTAATACGTTTGTCGGCAAATAGGCGGGGAATTTATGGGAGGATGTGGTCTTATTGCTGATGCCGGTTTAGAGTTTTGAGACAGGTATAGCAAGCAGATTTGTTAGCGAGTTTGCAAGAGTATTAACAAATTGACATGCTAAATAGATATAAGTGTTGTTCAAGAGTAGGTGTAACTTATAGCGAAAGCAGGTACTCCAATAGGAAAACAGGGATGTGCTCTAACAGACTGCAAAGTGGGGGTAGCTTTAAGAGGCTGATGGTGATTATCGGGGTGGTTTTATACAGGTAAAAATCCTTCAATCCTTGTTCTTTTCCGCAAAAGTCCAGGAGCTTTTTGAAGGTTTCCTGCCGAAAAAAAATACTCTAATAGGTAGGTAGGTACTTACATAATACATGGATAAAGGTAATAGATGATTAATAGAATTCGCCCAACATCATCCAAAACTTACCACAGCTTGTAATCTTTCCAACGAAGGTTTAGTATAACATAAACATCCAGTCAGACTTTTCAGTATCTGACTAATTTCATTCCTTGATTGACTGACTCATCAGCAATATTTGTTTCTAAATAAAGACTGTTTAAAAACTGAAACAGAGCAGGAAATTCCAGTGACTGTTATAGTATAGCAGTCTTTAGTAACAGACCTATTTAAATTTAACAGAATAATATTATTGTGAAACAGCTGAATAAACAGCAACACGTGAGTTAGTAGAGGAACACCTATAATATTTTGCAGAGTTAAATAGGTGACCTATATATAAAACTGCGAGTAGGTAACGTCTGGTTCTAGCTAGAATATATTACTTTAATATGCTTTCCTGTGATTTTGTAACTGGCACAAACTAGTGATCGTAACTAAATACAAGAAACTACTGTTACATAGTTCTACTTATATTCTAGAGATAGATAAAATATATTCTATATCATTTACCGAGACCTAAGGCTGGTCCTTACAAAGTGTAATTCTTTCAGCGATGAAGATGGCCAAAATACCACAATGACAAGTATTAGCATTAGCATAAAACATCTGAAAATCGCTATAAAAGATTAGACAAGTATACCAGGCCCCTCAGAAAGTATTGCGTAAAAAAGTTTTTATATATGGGAGACTGGCCAGTTATAATGTTTTTCGAAAATATGATTATTTATAAGTAAAAATAAGTAAGTTCCAATTTCAAAATTTCCCTCCACATTTTTTGCGAGTTAATTCAAAGTATTGTGTCTCACTGAAATATGGATCTGCGCCGGGAACATTTTAGAGCTATGATTTTATACGATTTCAAGTGTCGCCTGAAACCGGATGAATCGTACGATAGACTTCAAATGGCATTCATGGATGAAGGCCCTTCCAAGGCAACCGTGTATCGTTGGTATAACGAATTCAAGCGCGGTCGACCAACTTTGGGGGATGACGAAAGAAGCGGTCGCCCTTTGACGGCTGTTACCGAAGAAAACGTGCTAGCAGTGAAAAATTTAATCCAAGACAATAGGCGAATTACATATCAGGAGATTCAACACATATTGAAGATTGGATCGGGAAGCGTTCACGAGATTCTACACAGCCATCTTCGCGTGAGGAGGATAGTATCACGCTGGGTGCCGCACAACCTCACCGATGCTCAGAAGCAGGCCCGGGTGGAATGGTGCCGTGATATGCTTAACAAATTTGAAGCAGGCTCGTCTCGGCGTGTTTACGACATCGTTACAGGTGATGAGTCCTGGATTTATCAATACGACCCAGAAACCAAGCGCCAGTCGACTGTTTGGGTGTTTCAAAATGAGCCAACGCCTACCAAAGTGAAGCGATCTAGAAGCGGGGGTAAGATTTTGATCGCTAGCTTTTTTAATTTGACTGGCCACTTGGTATCAATTCCCTTACGGGATCAAAGAAGCATTAATGCCGAATGGTATACTACCAAATGTTTGCCAGAAGTTTTCTCTGTTATAAGCAACAAGCGACCAAACACAGGGCTCCGCGGGCTACTGCTCCACCACGACAATGCACCTGCGCACACCGCACTCAAAACGAGGGACTTCCTGGACAGCACGCCAGTCAAACTCCTGGGTCACCCTCCTTACAGCCCTGATCTAGCACCGTGTGACTTCTTTTTATTCCCAAAAATAAAAAATCAGCTCAAAGGGATACAATTTTCGTCGCCGGAAGATGCGCTGGCTGCGTTCGAGCAGGCTGTAAACGAGGTGTCTGCGGCGGACTGGAAAAAGTGTTTTGAAAACTGGTTTAGGCGCATGAATCTTTGTATAGAGGCTGGTGGAAAGTACTTTGAAAAGATTTAATAAAAATATATGTACGTATAGAACAATTTTTTTTAGTTTCGCAAAACTTTCTGAGTGTCCCACGTATATGTATATTATGCGTTCGACCATCAAAGACCGCCTTGATACATAAAAGCATACTTTGCATGGCCCCAAAAATATTTAATAAATTACCAAATGTAATTAAATATTATTCAATTTAAAAACAAATTAAGACATCTAATTATTGAAAAATGGTATTATTCTATTGACGAATTCCTTAATGATAAATTGTAAGTTATTTGTTTTTGTTTTTTTTATTTTATTTTTTTATTACATTTATTTAATTTTGACATTTCATTTCATTCATTATTTTTATGTATACTCAATTGTAAATGTTTTGCTTGACTTTTCTGTCTTAATTTATGTTGTGTTTCGTTGTTTTTTTTTTTTTTTTGATTATTCTGTTTCATAATAATTACTAATTATGCGAACGAGTATACTACCTTTAAGGCAGATTTTTGAGGAACTAATTATTTATTATAAGATCTCATGTAAAATGTACCAAAAATCACACGAATAAATGAATTTAGAATTTTGACATTTCAATAGCGTTTGGCTAGCCCAATGACATTTTGTCAATTGCTATCGGGTCGCTTTCGTTTATGTCACTTATCTGGGATCCTCAGAGGCTCTAGACAAGTGTCATTTCATGTCAGCGATGGCGATTGTCGAAATAACAAAATATACGGGAATGATCACGTGACATTTCGATGCCTATAAATTTTTGACGTTTTTCCAATCGCCATTGCCACGCTTTCGATGATAGAATGTTATTTGTCTAAGGCCTCTGGTCAAGATCGTACGTAAGGCGTAAAGAGGTAACAAATAAACAGACAAAATAATTAAATTAAATACGTCTAATAGTTAAAAAGTAATTTACTAGTTTCTTGCAATCCCAATAAAGACACCAAAAAGTTGCCCAAACTATCCAAATAACAGTTTTGATGGCAGTTTTGTCTGACTACTTTATTATTGAGTCAGGAAAACCACCTTTTGTTAGACTAATAACTAACTGATTGCCTGGCACAGCTAGACACTAAAGTTTCGTGCTAGGCACCGACCATGGTGAAGTATAAATTATTGTATGTCACTTTATTGAAACTATAGCTTAAAAATATGTGACAGAAAAAGAAGAAATAAAGTTCATGGTTAGGTTATATGGCAGAGCTAATAAAGGAGGTGACTATTGAGATATCTGCGAATAAAGATGTATAGAAGAAAAAGAAGTAAAATAAATAAAGAAAGCTACATAAGCGCCATTCTCAAATAAATTGACATAAGAGCAGGGGAATAGGATAAACAGAAATAAAGCGCTAGGTCCCAAACTATACGTAGGTATACATTGACAATTTCTTAGGAAGAAGAATACAATATGTCTACGTGTCGACAATTTCTTATGAATCTACAAATTACTTTAAAAATACTGACACTTGTTTAAAAGGACCACTTTAATAGATTTATAACAAGCCTTATCTTGACATAAAAACATGGTGTTCAATCACAATAAGTACAACATACAATAATAAAGTTGTCTAGATGCCGCTACCATTATTATCATTCAATATCAACCAACAGTCAAGCGTCAATCTTTTAAATTACACTTAATAATGTAATATTAAATGGCCATTTGATTTACCTACATTGAAAAATATATGATTTAGATTGAAAACTATGGTTATTTGCAATAACGTTGTATAACGAAGGAAACTTACTGGAAAACATAGTAATATCTTATTAAGTTATTTTATTTGATATTGTCTGTTATAAACAATTGATTGAAGTTGATAGTTCTATTAGCGTTGTTAATGAAATTAGCATGTCTCAACTAGATGTAAATGTATGACAGAAGAAACAATGCATTTAGATCAATGATTATTATTAACTTGTTATTGTTACCTATAAATATTAGTTTTAGTAAAGCATAATAGTAGTTAAACCTAGGTGTCTCGAAATCATGTCCAATAGTCATTATGAAACATTCGATACTTGTAACTCGAATCATAGGTTATAAATTTTGAAATTGTAAAAATAAATAAATGATGAATAATATGATATATTAATTGAAAATTTAATGTTTGCAAGCAAAGTCTAAGGTACATACGATATGTCTCAGTATGTATCTTAGTATAATTAGAACTCAGTATTTAACTAGTATCTATTTATAGGTACTAGTTAAATACTGAGTTTTAGCTGATAATTTAACTAGTATCTATTTATACGAGTAGGTACTAGTTAAATACTGAGTTGTAGCTGATACATAAATTTACTATGTTCTATAATTATGTAGATTAACACTAGCCCCCAGAATTCAATAATTATGTAAGATCAAAAAAGTTATTTCTTAAACATCTTTAGCTTCAGGATCAGCATGTATAATCATTTCTGCAAATATTTTTACAAGCACGCTTTTTATACAATTCAGTATTAGAATGAAATTATTTATACGCAAGTGTACGTTATTATGTTAAAATGCTATTCATTGTTCATATTTTTATACAGTGTTGTCAAGTTATTATTGAGTTCAATAAATCTTTTTTGTCGGTTATCGAAGTTTTCGATGATTCATCTTACTTAAAGAATACCTATCTCTATAGATGCTGTGAGGTGAAGGCAATCAACTTACCTTAACATATTGAAATCAAAAAGTGTAGGATTCAATGTTTGTACATTCATTTTGAATTTATTTGGACGAAGGAGAATAGAATAGGGTTATGAAAAAGGATTTTGTGGCATAAGTATCCTAATTTCTATGCATATTTATTATCCAGATGATCTAAATAAGGTCAAATAAACGTTGGACATTTATGAATCAAAATGAAAAAGATGATGATAATCTTTTTTGCCCAATTACAAGTAGAGACAAAAGATCTACAAGATCACGCTCGCACACTTATCCAATGCCAGAAACGCAACATAAAAACGCAAAATTAAAGAAAATCTTCTTTCTTTAATGAGTCAATGTTATTTCTTTTGCATTTCTTAAAACTTTCAAAATGTATATATTTATTGGTTGTTTAAAATGTATCTATCTTATACATTTAAACGAGCAATTCTTGTATTTATGTATATATAATCTGAATCTCGGCAACGGCTCCAAAGATTTTTATTAAATTTAGTATGCTGGGGGTTTCGGGGGCGATAAATCGATCTAGCTAGATCTAGGTTTTATTTTTAGAAATCACTCTCTATTTTCACCTGAGCAGAGCTCGGTCGCCCAGGTATTAATAATAATTAAACACCTACCTCATAATGATTATAAACTCACATACAATTAACAGCATACCAGCTTCTTATAGTCCTTTTAATTAAAACAGCCCAAGACACACAATAGCATCGAATGGCTCCGTAATTAATGAGTCTCGTACATCAACACGTCGCGGTGGGCGTCCTTGGTTCGATTCCCGCTAACGATAATAATAGGCTGTCGGTTCACTGCGGTTAGGTGCGTATTAATCACCGTTGAAGATATTTCCCTTAAAAGGTAAGTTTTGATGAGAAGATGGGTTTGACGGTAAAACACGTTTGACTGTTTATAGCGACAAGTGTAGAAAATGACGCGATTGGAGATCGAAATAATGTTCTGAAAATATGACTTTAGATAAACTGCCATGATCGTAATGAAAAAAATATAATAAGATATATTTAGGCGTGGTTGGTCCAATTCACGATTGATCCAATTCACCTTATTCGGGATTGGTCCAATTCACCTTATTCACGATTCGTCCAATTCGCGTTTAGTCCAATTCGCTTTTGGTCCAATTCGCTTTTGGTCCAATTCGCATTTGGTTCAATTCGCGATTGGTCCAACTCACGTTTAGTCTAATTCGTTGTTGGTCCAATTTGCGGATGGTCTAATTCGCGATTGGTCTAATATATAGTATTTCTAAAATAACACATTATAAGGGATTGCCCACGTGATATATCGATAGCGCTTGGCATTCCCATACATTTTTGAGAATGTCATCATTAAGCAGCCTTGTTCTACCTACTGCTGAATCTTATCTGATACAGTTACACAAAACGGTAGTTGTAAAGGCCAATACCGTTTCGTGCTATGCTTCCTTGGCTGGAAGCGCGACTGCTGAGCATGAGGTCCGGTTGAATTTCCAGGTCGGGCAAGGTAATATTGGGTTTTCCATTGGGGATTTCGACCGCCCGCCGCCCATTTTTTTTTTTGGGGGTATGATACCCCCGTGCATTGGAAACCTCAATCTATCTCCGGTCGTTTCGGATTACTGTCCCAACAAACTATGAGATTGCAACTGGGTTGGCGCACACTGTTGTGTACTATGGCCAGCCTCCACTGAGATTGGCCGCTGTGACCGGAATTTGGTCTGGAGGACTATAATTAGGCTCTAGACAGACGGATTGCATTTCAACTGCAAATTTGCATGTTGAATGCAGTTGACATATATGACACATCTGAACAACTGCTAACCGACTGCGCAGTCCACTCAAATGCAGTCCGTCTGTCTAAAGCCAATCTGGTATTATCTGGGTCTTGCTTCAATGTATCAAGCTACTTATTTACCAAGACGTTTCATGATTCTAAATCCAGAACAATGTTCCTAAATACCAGAATATAACTCAACGAGGCAATTCTCTGTGATTTAGGTTACAAAGTAAGTAAATACTTCTTACAATATATTGCCCTGTTTTACTTTTACTACATTATTAAACTGACCTATATATATAACTCAGCTCAGTTCTATTTCTTGTACTAAAGTTACCTAACCCTGGTTTCTGAATTAAGAATTTGAAGTTAAGAATATGACAAGCTGTAAATTAATGCTAAATTTTGACAAGTGTTTTGAAATTAGATCTTTATCCGATCTAATAAAAAAATTGTACTAATATAAAAATGAAAATTTTATTTTGTTTTATTATAGGCTCGCGTTTGACCACTATGGCGCCTGATGGTAAACCTTGGTGTGATCGACGGAGAAGAAAAGGTTAACGAATTTACGATTTATTTTTATTTGCCTCAACTGTCCATTCATCAGGGCTGAGTTGTTAAACAATTTTGTTTTACAATGAAATATAATTCTATATATCATGCCACTAGATATACCTGACTTGCTTTTCTGGCTGTTTTTTTTTCCAAACTGAGAGAATAGTGAATTTAAATTGTTCATTTACATTGGTTTAGGCAGTTTCACACCCTTCCGTTACACCCTGTAGGTATGTATTAAGTTTTTCTTTTTTTTAAACAGTTCAACGTTCAGTTTAAACAGTTAAACGAACCTTTTCTCTTCAACCAAAAACCAGTAGTTACCTACGTAATGACAAAGCTCGCATACCTCACATCTCGCGGTCATCCGACACCTCCCGTTCTTCGAAGCGCGCGCATTCAGACCGCGCTTCCGTCACTGTCACCGCATTCGACGCTCATTCACTTATTAATTGCTTGTTGCGCTAATTGAGAAGTGCATTCCTTGTGCATTTGTTACTTGTAAGCAAGATGGTTTGTTTTGAAATAAAAGGTATAATGAATAAATGTGCCTACAGATTTTCTCGGCAAGTCATTCATGATCATGACACGTGTAGCATAAACATAGCCACAATGTTCCCACTGCTGGGATGCAGACTTCCCCTCTAGGAATTGGATTGGGCTGTAATCCACCACGCGTATGGGAATGTGGATGTCATATGCCTTGTAATTTTTGGTTTTAGGGCAGTTTTCTTAAAATAATCGCATTCGTTGTTTTTAGAGCAGTGAACCACCACCACGCGAGTTGTTGTACTAGAGAGTAAGTAATGTCTGGGTTCGAAAGTCGCAGCCGATACCACTGGGCCACCACTCCTTTTGTGAGGACACGTGTGATCAATCAATATAGAGTAAATGCGTAAGCTTCAGAAGATAGGAATCGAATTTTTCAAACAAATCTATTAAGGCGTATATAATCCCCAATGTTAAGGCTGTACTGGCAGTGCGCCCGCTTGAAGCCAGAATATTAATATTTAACCTTCTTTTAAACAGTTTTCTTTGTAAAATAAATATTCTTTGTTTTACATGCTATTTCAGTTATGACGAAATTCTAGCCATCAATTTTTGTTTGTAAAATATTTTTTAATATCCAAGTCGTTTTAGAGGAGTATCCGAAAGTAGCGAAAAAATATCGTGTTGTTAACTATTTTTTTAAAGCCAAGCTATTAGTTACACGTAAAAACCATGTTTCACAAATAATGTACACGAATCAATAATATATAATGAATATTTTTTAATCTTTTAACCTAGGCGTTATCAAGGAGTATGCTTTATAAAGTAACCGTTTTACAGCACCAAAGCGGTGGAAGGCCAGAAGCTGACAAGATCTCATTGGACTTCAAAACACAGCTTATTTAGCGACAATACCTCACGATTGTCAAAAATTTACCAAACCAGATTTGGTAAATTTTCGAACAAATTACTTCATATCTCAAGAGATATGACGTGTTTTGCAAATCAGAATGGGATTAACTATATCTGATTTTTAAACTAGGTCAGATTTGACTCATAATCATTTGAAGCCAAAAAAATACCCCAATGGCTATCGTTTCTTAGTATTTCTAATAAAAACTTGGATTCGTATGTAAACAACGACTAAGGATGACTAATTTAAATGACTAAATATTTATCGAGACAGATTAGGCGCAAAAACAATATCAAATCAGAATCTACAGTTGTATTACGTAAGAAAACTGCGCATACATACGTCAATGAGAGAGTTTCAAATATTATCAATAGTGTGCCTGGTTTTAATTTGAATATCAATGTCATGCAGACGTCAATACGAACCAAAATTTGGTACGTTTCGTACAATGTAAATTTTGTTTTTAAACCGAATTAAAAAAACCGGCCAAGTGCGAGTCGGACTCGCAAACGAAGGGTTCCGTACTTGGTAAATTGCGGGTTACGATTTACGACGTATTAAAAAAAAACTACTTACTAGATCTCGTTCAAACCAATTTTCTGTGGAAGTTTACATGGTACATTATTATGTACCATGTAAACTTCCACAGAAAATTGGATTGGATTGTTTTTAGTTTTATCATTATCTTAGTTTAGAAGTTACAGGGACACACATTTTACCACTTTGGAAGTGTCTCTCGCACATACCATTCAGTTTAGAAAAATGATATTAGACCACAGATGGCCACTGTAACTTCTCAATGATAAGTATTTTTTGGGTTTAAGATATAAGATGTAAGGTATTAGTCTCGAATGGTGATGAAGCTGGAAGGTAGGCACTGGAACTCCATAATAAAACAATGTATCCCAGTCTTGTTTAGGCTTGTTGGAATTGGTATGAGAAGCCCTCTGGCTATAAATGATTTCCATGGTAATATAGTGTACCAAAACTAAAAAGAGAAAAATATAAACTTTTAACAAAAAAGTTAAACCGACTTCCAAAAAGAAAGTTTTTTTTCTCTTTGTAGTGTTTTGGAAGTCGGCTTAACTTTTTTGTTAAAAATATTTTTTTTAATATATTTATTTCACCCGATGCATGTATGTTTAAAATTACTGCTTTTTAGTTTTTCCTAAATAAACACACAGATTTAATTAAGCAGCTAATTAAACGATCAGACATTCCACAAGTACAAATACTACGGTAATTGTTGTCGCATTGTCACGTCACTCATGTCTGCAGAAGTATTTACGAAAAAATATGTGTTACAAATCCTTGCAGATTAGATGTTTTCTTGTTCAGCACTGCGCTATCAAAATCAAATTGTAATAATGTCTAAATCTAAGAGAGGCGAGGATTAACTGTTACTTGATATGTGAATAAGTCACAAAGTTCTTAGAATATTAAGTAATGATTCAGATCTAAGAATATATTTTGAAAAGCGAATTACACAGCCGACTTTAAGTTTGAATCGATCTATATACCAGATAGCTAAACCAAAAAAATGCAGTAGGTACTTTAGACAAAGGTAGCCGTTTCCTGTTATATTATCTGTGCCGTTACTTATTTTATAATTAGCTCTTTAAGTTAACATATTATTTTGATCCTTACGGACTTACAAAAAAAGGACCATTAATTTTGATAGTTTAGAAACAAAATTGATTTTAATCCTGACCTACACGAATGTCCTGTTTCCTCCATAGAGGATTACGAAAGGATTTAAAAGGTATTTTTACCAAGTTTATAAAAGGAAAGATTGAATCTTTGGAGATGATAAATTGTTGTCTATTGTGAGGGGAATTATCGTGATAAGTCACAGCTTTATAGTGTTTTGAAGTTTAAAGACGTTGACTTATGTCAATTTGAAATATTTTGAGATAGATAAATACATAATGTCTATCGAGGATTATTTTTCGAGGAATTTGTTATAGTGTTTTGGCTAGATGTGGTCCTAAATCCGAATTATATGACTGTTTCCCGTTTTTTTACGTTTTTATCTCTATATAGTAGAATCGCTTTTTAACCAAAAAATACTCTGATTTGATAATTACCCTTCGCTAAACGTGTGAATTGATTTTGACTTTAAAATACCAGTTTGTTGAGACTTATCTGGATATTATAAAATTCAAGTAAAACAGCATTTTCTCAATATTCCTCATTAAAAGGACCAGAGGTCATAAAAAACGTGTTTGCATGACGAAATAATTATTTCTGCGCACATAAAACTGGTCTCATCATTTTTCGAATATTCATAAATTCATAAGTATTTGCCAGATCCATTAAAAATATCAGTAAAATAAATAATTAACGGTGAACTAAGATGTTGATGATGATTCGGACCGATTCTCAAGACTCCTAGTTAATTGCGAGAGTTTTAGCAGATTAAATAATAAACTGATCGCTAGGTGTAATCAATTTGCATAAATACACACGTTTTAATTACCCTCGAATCTTAATAAAAAAAACTTGTCTTTAATTTGCATACATTCCTCCGTTTATATTCTTATGTAATATTGTAGTTTTTATTGGTTTTATAAACAGAATAGGTTTAGCCAGCGAGTCCGTCTGCGCGATTTTTCGAAAATATCTCACGGTAACATACCAACTACCGGATTAAAATACCCTATGTCACAGACAATATAATACTAGCATACAGATGGATCATCCCATGCAAAGAAATCATGCCGACGTAGCTAGCGTTTTTTGTCTGATTATACTAATTATTTTTATAAGTACATCGATCGCGTACGGTTCCGTTCCACGGCTATAGATGGTTTACTCGGTTCGTGACTATATTTTTCATTAAATAGAAAGAAAAGAAAGAAAAGAAAGAAAACACATTTATTTGACACAAGCCATAGCACACAACATAAAAAATAAAAAACTTAGACTAAACAACTATAACATAAAAAAAAGAAAATAATATATTTGTGACATTGTGAAATACAGTGACGATTTGTTTGATAGTATGTTTTTGCATGTTTTTACAGTTTCATTGTATCAAAATGTGTTACAATACAAATTAAAAAAATCGAGTTGGATGCCTCAGAAAATTAAAACTGCGCCATTTATTGGAATCAATTTTAATGATCCGTTCAAATAATCTTTGAATTTGAAATGCGAATTAAGAGCCCAATATTCATTAATTTTGTGCTTAGGAGAGTTTTATGATCAATTCTAGAAAATATGAATTTTACACGCAATTCAATAACGAATCGATGCATGTCGCGCCATCTATTGATATTTATTTAAACCAAATTTTCATTGTTAGCGTTGGGACTCTGTGCCAATGTTCTACTTGCCTAGGTCATGGTCTATCCTTATTTACAATTTTCGTGTTTTTTTTCAAATAGTTTTTGGAAAAAATAAATCAATAGTACAAAAATCGAGTCCATATTAGATAGGCCTGGAAACATTTTGGATGGTGACAAAAACAGAATGTATATTGAGGGTAACAAACATACTTACATACTTCCTCATTTTATAATATTAGTAGGTAGTATTTTATTGCAAAGATTCCATTACAATTCGCCCAATTAAAAAATATTTAATGGCCTACAAAATATTTCGTAAACTGATACCTCCTTTTGCGGTCAAAAGAGTGTAATCACCTTTATGTTAATTTAAACAGAGTTATTAATAACATTTTTAATCTAGGATCAAACTTATAAAATATATTCTTAGTTCTGAAAATCTACACTTAATATTCTAAGAACAATGTGACTTATTTAAACACTTTTGGAATATTTTATATCAACATTTTTAATCCAAATAACAGTTAATCCTAGCCTCGCCATCTCTGATAGATTTAAATATTATTCTTATCGATTTTCGATAGCAATACTGAACAAAAAAACATCCAAACTGTAAGGATTTTAAACCCATCGTTTTTCGTAAACGTCCGCAGACATGAGTAACGTGACCATACGACAGCGATTTATTTGAAAACTTGTCGTCACAATGTCGTTTTGCGTCTTAACACAACCTGCGCATTTATTTGACTGATATAAACTTATAAGTACTATGACTTACTATCCTACTACGCAACGAAAGCGAAACCGTGGGAAAACCTATTTTTTTATAAACTGTTACCATACTTTACAATGACTGCTTCATGTTCCCATACTATCAATAATTTTCCCTCTCCGCAAGAATTGTCTCTAAAAATACGCGCAAAGTGACAGACGTCGGAATCACTGGTGATAAATCAGCTCCAATGTGGTCACGACCAGTTTTCCCCTGGTCATAGAAAATGTATGCCCAAATACGATACCTATTTAAACATAATAAGGTTTTATTTACACCCATTTTATAAGAGGAGAGATGTGAGAGAAATGCTGTAAGGTTGTCTACTTGTCGAGTAAATTATAAAAGTTAGGTTAAGAAAAAAATCATGACTGTAAGTGAATAATTAGTATGGGATGGATGAAATCAAATATGTTTTTTTTTTTTTATATGAGTAAATATCCTAAGCGTCCAATATTAAGTTCATTTTTGATTCATTGCTGCAAAGCGCACGTTCAGTCTAGTCGAGGTAGAATCAAACCTGGGTTCCAAACAAAACTACAAAAACTGTTAAGTTATCATCAATTTGAAATTTAAGACAGCCCTGAAAATAATATGGTGTAAAGTGAAACCCTCGATATAAAATCGTTAGAAACAAAAGCATTCTTGTCAGTCTCAGTATATACTATAATTTTATCAAACATATTATAATTATGCACTGGACCTCACAAAAGTTAAAAACCTACAGCATATGGTCAATGAACATCTCACTGAGTCAGTAGCAACGTCCCACTCGACTATATCAAGTTATTGTTTCCAAGAAGCTAAGTTAGTGAGTGATGGCACAAAAATGTTTATTTATAACTTAGACGTGACTTAGTGCTTACTGGCCAAGTCTGAATATAGATCGCACAGTAATATTTGCGAGAACTCTGAGGGTCTGGATTTCAAGTTAAATGACGTCATAGGAATTTATTGGCACTTGGTAAAAAAAAACAGTATGCAAAAGGAGAATTAGAGTATTTTAAAAGTTTTACAATGCAAGATTCAGAAGAGAGAAGAGAATTACAAACTATCAACAACTTACTCACTGGCTGAAAATGTCTTTTTATTTTAACTGAGTTTTAAACTGAGTTAGGGCATACAAAATTTTACCTAGCTAACACGATACTGACATCATGTTCAAAACGAGCGCAAGTGTCATTGAGCATATATAGAAAAGATAAGATAGATTTCGATTTTGGAACTTTTCATTTTTATCGTTATGAGCCAGCATTTCACCTCCATCTCATCTGATGGAAAGCGATAGATGAGGTCTACATTTAAGCTAGGGTCTTAAAGGGCATTAGGTTTTGCAAACTAAGAAGAAGCCATATCTAAAGATCACAATTCGAAATATTTCTCAAACTTCAAAATACCAAAAATAACAAAGCCTTACCGCAATCAAGAAACGACATAACACCTATTAAAACAACTTAAACCAGCCATCGACCCAAATTACGCACGACGCGCGTCCTACACCACAATACAGCATGATAATACCACGACGTCATCCACACTGGCGCCAACTTAATATACCTATTTATTTTATTTATAAGCCCTTCTATTCTGAGTCTGCCTCTGTTTTTGTGTAATTTAAAGTACTAATTAGGGCCTCGCTAAACCGGATTGGCAAAAACCAGAACATATGTGGATTATCGAGGCATCTGGGTTATAGTAGCAATATTAGAATGGTAAAAAACACATTTTAAGCTATTTTCTTCAATTAATTATAGAAAATATTATGACAATTATAAATTTTGCTCTTCATTTCAGTGTTTTCGCCACCATCGTCCGTCCGGATTACAGCGATCACCAAATAAGCGTGGGTCTGGATTAACGTGACCCTACTGTATATCTCTCAATTCAGCATGCCTCTTGACGAAGGCCTCCTCTAGCTGTTTCCATTGTCTTCTATCTCGGGTCACTCTCCTCCAGTTAAGGCTAGCTGTAACTCATATCTCATCCTCCCATCTCCTTACTTGTTTTACCCTGCCTCGATTACTATTATTTTATTATTATTTTTGGGATACCAATTAGTTATTATTTTGCATCATTTCCCCTGCTTTGTTCCCATCATGAACACCACCTCTCACTTATAACACAACACAACATAATAATACGTCTACTTCATCGTCTGGCGCCAACTTTACGTTAAACTTTATTTTTCCTTTCAGGGTTTTCCTTAATAACCCACGATTCGTTTACGGCACTGTTGCTACTCGTTTTGGGTCAAGGTCATCTGGAAGTAACGGAAAAGGTCACCGGTTGACCTAACTTTCTGTAGTACAGGTCAAGTAACTTTTTTTTTGTTTAATTATTTTTATCACGCTATGCAGGGCTGATTTGCATATCTTTTGAATATAAATGGAAACACTACCATCAGATTACACATAATTTAGTTCAAAATTCTTTGCGAGCTTACTATGTAAGTACCTCTTTACAGTTAGTCACCACTTCTAAAAAACGCAGCTTTATAAAAAAAAAATAACCAAATTTATTAATTGGTTTATTTATAGCACGGAAGAATTACAGACAAATCAAATAATGTATCTTAAAGTCCTGTGAGAATTCAAAATCATGGCTAAGAAACATAAGTTATCAAAGCAAAACTAAACAGATTTACCGACTAACAATTTGTGCTTCTACCTTTTAACGTCATTACACAGCCTGTCATTCGTCATCAAATAGGTGTCATATTAATAATAATATCTAAAAACCTAACTTCGGATACTTAAATTCAGCACAAACTTATCTTTATAAATGTTTAGTCCTGTAATTATTTAAGTGGTGTACAATAAAGTATATAATAAATAAATAAATAAACTCCATATTTCCTCTAGTTAGAAAAGCCAGCTATTTGCATCAATTATTATTACTCATCTTGTTACTAATTTTAGGTCAAGGTCACAAGCACAGCAGTTCATGTAATTTTGCTTTACAATTAAGTATTTTAAATTATGAAATGAGTTATTATTATATCTCTTTCTTGCAAGAAAAATTGGTCCTTTGGAACTCTCAATGAGGTAGAGTGGAAAGAGAACAGAGAAGTTTTTATCCTGTAGTGGACCACCACAGACCATAAATACTTACTTAATAATATGGTTATCTTAAAGTATAAAGTTATTCTATTCTATTTTACATCACAGGATTTTTTGACATTCAAGAATTCTAATGCTCGCAAACCCCATTTGCATTACGAGCGTTTTAAGCACACACCTACATCCGAGTGTTACAACTCTACCTACACCATTATAAACACCTTCAAAATCCACTAAACGTCACACAGGCGCCACACAAATGACGTATCATCCGATAAATTCGCCATAAACCAAGATTTTTCCTCAACCTACACTCGCGTAATATCATCAACTATTAATATTATTACTCACTTTGTTATTATTACTCACATTATTATAACTCATTTCAGGTCAAGGTCAGCAGTGTAAGCAATGCTTACGACTCTCGTTTTCGTGGACACCGTTTTTATATTACATATTTCAGTTCCGTATTTTTGCAGCTGGTCTTTAAGTAGTTAAATATTGACAGCAGTTTTCACAATTTTAAATGCTGAAAAGAGAGTTTCAGGAGCTAATACTGAAAGAATATTTATTTTTTAACAAAACTAACTTATGTATACGGAACATGAAATTTGGGAATCTTCTATTCAATATTTAGAGGGAAGGAAATGCTGAAAGACACGAGAAAATTGGGAGCTTGTAGGATTCCCTTTGAATTAATTCCTTTTTTTTTCTCTTTATTTTTCTGGTAATTACAAATTCAACAGTGGCAATGACAATAACTCTTGCTTTATTTAAAGCCAAAACAACCTTCCTAATTTCATTCAAAGATAACCTCTAAATAAAATATTACACCTGTTTCAACATCAGAAAAACTATGGAAACAATTAATATTGTTATAATATCAAATCAAAGTAAAATAAACACGAGAGTACTGCGTGTGCTTAAGGTCGAGTTCCAATAGCAATGACCCGTTTCGCCATATAAAGGAGTAGTTGCGAAACGACACCTTAACATTCCCGTCAACAGATGTTCGCTGGTGAAGGTTGCTACCTACTGCCTACTGCTGGCCGAAGTACCTTGTTGTCTGAAGGTAGGCTGCAGACTAAGGAAGTAAAAGATTACGATAATGTTGTTTCGAGAACAATTTTTTTCGGTTGGAGTAGATTTTTTGAGAGAGTAAGTGAGAAAACTATTGATAATCAACATTTTGAGATTTTGATACCTTATAAGTAAAGTTGAGTGAAGAAAGTTTCAAATATGTTTTTTGTGAACGATGAAGAAAACAACTGTGAAGTTATCTTAATATATGTAGGCATACAAGACCAATAACTATTTCTGGATAATTATTACAAGCTTCCGAAGAGTCAAGTTCAAGAAAACGTAATATTGGATATAAATATTCGAATTCAAGGTAGGGTTTTGCCAACAACCACAAGACTGAGTGGTTTTAAGAGTTCAGGATGACACCGCTGAAAAATTAAGTTAAATCAATCCACAATGCTTAATCGCATTTAATATGAACAAAATAACCCCATATTCTTTGGACCCTGTCAACTTAGCGACTACAAGTTATTTATATTGCAATAAAAAGTTTTAAAGTCAGGTAAAGGTCGCTGAAACCAGTATGAAATCTATAAAAAGAAAACACTATATTTACCTTATGATAATATGGTGTTTACGAGATATTAACGATACAAAACAATGATATATAATATTGGACCCATTTGTGCTGAAAATGTCGGCATAAATTAATATATACACGTCATTTTAACCCAAGCATATTTTTACGCATCATTAGATAAAATATGCAGAATAATATTGGTTAGGAAATATTGTAACTATTCCTTAGTGACGTCTAATATGCACTACTCAATCATGATTACCGGAGAGGCGCCAATGTCACTGTCTCTAGATATAAAAACCACACGATAAAAAAAAACTCAGAAAACCTATTTATTCTGTTCTAACAAGTTCTTTTGCCAGTATTGGACAAGTCTCATGTAAGTAATCTATCCCAGTACCATGGAGTCCACGGGGCATTTGCTTGGCAGTCGCACAGACCACTAGCTTAACCGACACTTCTGTGGTAAAAGCTATACCTGTATTGGTTATTTTTGAGTCATGAGAATTAGAGAAGTCTACATCAAAGAGTTTTAAATAAGATTTTTACTTACAGTTTGCTTATAGATTCAACTATAGGAATGCCGCTATTGCAGAAGTTTCGAGATTCCTATTGCTCATCTTTTACATTTAGCTAAAATAACTACCGTGGGTTGTAATAAAGTGGATATTCTGTATCAATTTCCATACATATGTGCAGCCAGTCAGAAAGCAATAAGTCAATTAGTTTAATACGTAGCGTTACTTCACTCGCTGCCAATTTGTTTAACACTAACTTGAGTTATGATGTGGTACAAGGTGTGGGAGAAAGCGATTCTAAATACTTTATTCATTTAGCAGCTAATACTCGTAGTTGCCACAAAATTATGATGAAAATACTTATTAAAGAACAAGTAACAAGAGTAGCAGAGGGGACTGATTATTTTCTTATCCTTAGTTTCTGTAGAAGCTTTTCACAAGCAATAAACAGTATAAAAACACACAACAGTAAGAATGAGATATACTCGTAGGTTACTATGAGTTCTAAGACTGTCAGTAGGAAACACAGCAGTGTTTTCTACTAACAATTTAGATATGCCTATAGCGATTAACACATTGTTTGGATATCATCGTTTCACTTTATATTTCGTTTTCGCATAATCAACAGCTTCACACATTTTAATAGAAAATTCGACTGATAAAATCGCCATAAGCTCATGATTTCCACCACCTAAATCGATAAGCACGCTAACCAGCTTCAATTGTGCAATGCCAATCAATCGGAGCGACGTGTAATTGAATGTGAAGAGGCGACACTCACTATTATGTGTTATTATTATAATAGTAGGCATACAAGCTTAAATATTATTAATAGATATTGTGATGACTTAGTAGAGGTATTTTTAAATAAATTACTCATTCATTAATCATATTTTGAAATTGGTTTACTTAGCTGGTTAAAACTGTAAGGAGAATATTTACAGGAATAGTAACTTGGGCTCTATATAAAATGATAATAATGTCAATTTGTCAATGAAAAGGAACTATCTTCTGACGACCAAGAACAGAGAATCGCTAATTATTTTATCCATTGTGTTCACAATTTTACATAAATCGGAACCGACTCCGTCGCATAATTGTACCATAACATAGCCATAGTGAACGTCTTTAATATACTTAATAGCTTAACCATTTAATCATAAACTACCACCTTCATAATTTCCACCACAATAAAGTCTTCATCTTTATAGACATTCCAAATAAAATGTGACCATGTGACAACATTCAACTTGTCAAACTAAAAATAAGAATTACCAACAAATCTTCCACTTAAGTCGTCAATATAGCTTCCATAAATATGGAATATGACAGAAACCGATATCGCCCACGATGCAGCCATACGTCTGTATGTCATAAGCATTAGGATGACCTACATGTAAGTCAGTTTCTATTGACACACTTACTGCCTCTCGAAGGGCTAGTGACTCTGCCAGGTCAAAGTTATTGTTATTAGGCTTGAGGATGTTATTACGTTTAGAAACGACGTAAATGCTAAGAAGTAAGTGCATCTTATAACTGCCTACATGTGTCCTAATTTAATGTGTGAAATTAGTTTTAAATCGATTTTCTGAACTGAAATTACCTATCTGAACTTGCAACGCAATAAAAATCTTATATTGTTCTTCTTAAAACCAATTAGTTGCATAAGTAATACACAGTTCCCTATCGTGCCTATTGATTCTTAAATAATTAAATTGTGGTTTGCTAACAACCGGCATGTCATAGAACCAAAAATTCGAAGACATGTGACATCCACCAACCCGCACTGGGCCCGCGTGGTGGATTACGGCCCATTCCCTCTCACATAGAGGAGGCCTGTGTCCCAGCAGTGTGTGATGTTGCTAACAAAACAATAAAATACGATTTTAGAAAAAGAAAAGGTCCCGGAAGTGTGCCCTGTGGCACACCTACTTAACTACTTAGGACCCGAAAACTGTTATACCGTAATTATGGCTTGATTTTCTGATAACGAATAATAAAGAACGATTTTGGAAGCTCCAACAGGATTTCTAATACCAATCTTGTATTAACTCCCTTAAGGCTTTTGCAAGTTTTGACCAGTTTCAAATGGCCACCGGCTGGTTGCGCAGTATCCGTATATTAAAACTAGAAGTAGTCTGTACTCACCAATGCAGTAAAATCCGATACACATGGACACTTAATCACAACACTATCACTTACACTCACTTATTATTATTAATTAGTATTCAATTCGTAATTAGTTTGTTAATAGTCACGGCATTTTCGACACCGCGCCGGTCGGGATAACGTCACGTCACTGGGCATAAGTTTTTGTAAACCTGAAACAAAACAAACAATTAATAAATAAACATACACTATGTATTAATTAATATACATAATGCGAGTAATTCTAGATACTTTACGTGTCAAAAGGATCAATTTATACTTCGAACTGTCAGTTAGTTGGTCGCCATTTTGTCACGGACGTCAACTGTCAAATTAATTTGAACCCACGTTAAGCTTCTAATAGCTTTACTACTGGTTGACCTCTGCAGTCAAGAATTATATTGAGTATTTCTGTGGAAGTGAATACTGACAGGCGTGATGATAAACTGACTGGAGTAGACAGACTGGTTCTGAAAATTGACGCAGTGGTTTGCATTATGCAGGGTCCCATATGATCGATCTGACCAAGATAATGTCTGGACTTTATAGTCCAAGTTTGTTTCAGTATTTCTTCTCAGAGTAGTCAGATTGGAAACACCGGCCTCATCTAGTTTTACTTTTTCGGATTGTTTTGATATATTGTCATTATTTATCATCGTGGGTTACTCATGAAAGATTTTGCCAGCCTCTTTCTCCGTTTATCTCTCACAACTACAAAACAATCCATACTTAAACCTACAACACCGGTTGGCCTCTTTTCAAGCACCCAACTGACCTAGAGATTAAAGACGATTAGCACTGTTTGAACTGCCTTGTTAGACTTAAACCTTAGGCCTAATGTCACTTGACCAAGTACATAGTAGGTTACTAAATAGTGTTTGTTTTGATACATTGTTGTATGTACGATGTTAGTAAATTGTTTGTTGTTATCTGCTGCTTGTGAAATAATAGCATTGATGAGATGAGCGAGTTAGATGGTTCAGAAGACAGTAAAACTTGATGTTTTGCGTAAAATTGCAAACTTGGGGACAAAATATTTTGAAATTCTTTATCTGGACTGGAATATTATGGAGCCTTATTCGAGTCGGTATATTTCCAATTGTTGGACTTACAAAGTTTTTTAAGATTTTTCAGTTGCACGTCTATTTGCTGTATTTTAGGAAAAAATAGTCTTTATTTACCTTTTTTATCCACCTCTCCGACATTTTAATTTTGTTTCCTATTACGGTCTGTCTCAAAAAACAAAAAATCCTCTACATCAAATCTCCGGACGCAAATCCTTTGTTTCATTGAACCAACGAACCCTTCCAGTCCATAAGGAATGACTAAGTCGATTCTTATCAAAAATCCTGGCTATTTATAGCTTTAGTTCTCGGAGCGGCCTCAACAAAGAGTCTGCTAGTTAGCCCTTATATTTATTATCTGTGGTTAATGCATGCACAGATAATGTGCGCTTCGTTAAAATTATTTTAAGATGGTTTCGTATCTATGGTTTGTGGGTGGAATACTGATTTAGATATTATTTTGTTTTTATTAATATTGGTATTGCTCATTGTTTTGATCGCCAAGTTTGGTAACAGAAATGCAATTTGTAGATGCATTTTTTTAACTTGATGAGCGTATAACCACCTTCTTTTTTTGAAGACAGTTAAAAAGCATTTAAGTAATCAAAAAAATTAAAGCACTTAATACAAAGTTGCTTGTGGTTTATTTTTTGTATAACTTAGGACAAATTAACAAAAAACAAGAGAAATCGTAGCTATTTTATTTTATGACCATAAATTATAAATTAACCCCTCAAAAACAATGACAGCAAAAGTATAATCTTGAATAAACTATCGAAAGTTTTAAAAATCTAGGGCACTTTTAATCATATTGCATGCCTAAAAAGATTATACATATTTTAATAGAGATTGATTAACTTTGACATATGCCTAATTTAGAAAATTTATAATACACGTTATTGTTTACATAATGAAATAATTTACATAAATAAAATCTATTTAATAATGTTTTTAAAAAAGATTTATATCCTATTGATTGTTTGATTAAAACATTAAAATAATCTCTCTCTTATATGTTTACTGCTAAAAAGGAAACTAGAAACTAGTCTTGATAGCATTCCCAAAAGAGATGTTTTAAAGGTAAAGATAATTCATATAACCAAAAATGAATTTACATACAATAGGCATGCAGAATTTTCACCATAATTTCACTTCACACTAACATGTTTTGCCTAGTGAGGTGTACAAATATATTTTGTAATGCAGTCATTAGTATGTCAAATGCCAAAGCCAATGAAATGGAACATGATACTCCTGCCAATAGTGAACTTAATTGGTTTGTTCACAAAGCAAACCATTAACTATTATAGGTTGAAGTCCTAACAGTAAAATTGCCAACACTTACTGGAACTTCAGGCTTAGAAGCCTGATGGTAGACCATTAACTGCTTGGCCAGACATTTCACTTCGATATAAACTATTGAAGTATCTCCTACCCATCCTCGAAAAGATAAACCCAAATCAAACCACCAGTTCGATTGGTACTCACATTTTTGTTCGTGCCACTACTAGCCTAAATCCAAGCTAGGCCAACAACAAGACGATTCAATAAAAGAAACCTTTCCATCAAGTATAAGCTGTGAACCGGAAAGTATGTGGATGTGACTAGTGCGTCGCTCGTAGGTTCAGGTAGTGGTAGGTGCGGCTACCCACGCGTTACCTTGGGCGAATAGCGAATGTCGCCACGAGCGGCAGGTTTCCGAGATCGGCGCCACGGATGGACAGAATTATTTGAAATTGTAATGTTTTATTTAAGATCGGTATTGAGTATTGGATAGTCAAGATCTGCTTGGTGGGAGGATTGATGAATGTACCCTTGATTAAATAAAGTAATACTACAAAAGCGACTCAGAGCTACCAATTCTATGTCACAAGTAAATTTCAAATGGAATCCGCAACCTTACATTGTAGATCCGTCAGTCCACGTAACTAGTACATGGTTATTAGGCAACGAACCAGCATCATAGAATAAAGTTGAAGTCGACCTTTTAAAACCCAAAAAGCTTCGTGAAGAAGAGAGTCTAATTGCTGTAATGTTTCTTCAGCGTTCCCCTAGGACTAGCTTCTAGGAGTAGTCAGTAGTATAGCTGAGGAATAGGAGAGTAGACTAGAAGTCTAGTTAAGGTAGTCTATAATTATTACTCAATAGCGCAAGATATAGAATAGACTTCCTTAAATTCTGTAGTAAGTTGGGCAAGTGTTTAAAATTACAACTACCTTGAACTCTAAAGATGTCCCAGTTCTACTGTGAGAAAATGAAAATATAGCTCAAGCTACCAACTCAAACAAGCCGGTATTTGGCGCCCTCCTTATAACAGAAACGGTCAAGACAAACATACAAACACACCTAAATTCGTTAACGTGACCTCTCGTTAACCAACACCATCAATATGGCGTGTTTACCATAAAAATTACCATATAAATGAACACCTTCTCTAAGACAAATAAAATAATCGAAAGTGTTGATATTTTTTTATTGTGGCAATATATTATTTTGACGCCATATTCGTTGGTGCCTGGCGGCTCTGAGATAATTAATGAAAGTTAACATAACTTCTTGAAGGAAATCAAACATAGCTTAATTGTGTGTTTTTGATTTATTTAATAGTGGCAACCTTTTTTTGCCAGGTTTATTAAGTTAAAACACGACACCGGTAAAAGCCGCAAAGCATAATAGGATGTCAGTCTATGTGGCCACTGCTGGGAGGCACACAGGCCTCCTCATTTGGGACACGGAGTGAGCTGTAACCTATATAACTCGAGTCTGGTGCGGGTTGGTAGATTTCACATGTCTTCGAATATTTATTCTAGAATTTGCTGGTTATAATAAAAGATTGGCTAGTAATTCGCTTTCTTAACTTATCTGAAACACAGCAAAAGTTAGTGATGGTTAAACATGGACACAGTGCCTCTTCGGTTCAGCACTTTCACACAAAACTTCAAAACTACGAGTTTCACATTGTATAACTCAACTTGACTTCCTGCATTTATAAATTGACCACATCCTAAATATTTGATTGACTAGCAGCTCTACTTATAATACACTGTTTTCGTGTTTTAGCTTATGTGCCTGTGATACAACGATTTTTCATTATACTTCATAAAAGATAGCTTGATCTCTGCGACTTATGTCAAACTGACGTAAACGTTATTGTTAGCCTGTCAAGCGCTATTGTTATTGTATTGATACTGACAGCTGTCGTAGAGATCAAGCTATCTTTTACTAAGTATAGTACAGACATCAACGATAATCTTTGTCTATGTTTACAAAACTGTTTGTTTTCTAACCCTTATAAAAAGTGCATTATTATTATTTTAGGAACCAAATATCCAAAATATTTTGAAAATTATCTATCCCTTAGAATATCATAAAATACAGAACCTACATCTAGTTTATAAGGCCGATCAAGTTTTCAAATCACCATGGGCAATAATAGAGGCACGCCACACGCCAATTACGTTGCGTATCAATCATATGCCATCGATCATGGGGTACCTATCGGTTATAGAGACTCAAGGCCCCATGGTGTATGGGTATGTAGAGGAATTAAGTTATTATATGTAATTGATTGTGGAACGTGTGTTTTAGTTGTAGTTATGAAATTTATCGCGTGGGATTGATCAGGTACACATACACGCTGACCTATTAAAGTAGTAGACGCATTTGATTCCATCCCTTGAACGCAGTTACACGTAACTTTTTAAGAAGAAAACTACAACTGCCTTTGACTACCGTTACAGACAGCCAGAAACCACAAACTTTTTTTGGAAAACACCAAGCAACCATTATTTTTATGAATTATATGAGATAGTATTGCTGATTGATTGGATGTTGTGAGGAGTGATATGAAAGAAAATGGAGTCAGTGACAACGTGACAGTTACAGATGGGACAGAATGAAAAAAGTAAGTTATGCCAACGCCAAGTAACATGGCGGCAGTAGACAAGTGGCATTCGATGTCAGCGAAGTCGATAGTGGAAATGTCAAAATGTAAGGGATTGGTCACGTGATTTTTAGATATCGCTTGTCAATCCCATACTATTTTGCCTTTTTAACCCCCGCCGGAAAAAGAGGGGTGGTGGTGAAGTTTCACGTGTGTTGCTGTGTATCTGTGTGTCTGTCTGTGGCATCATAGCGCCTAAACGGATGAACCGATTTCGATTTATTTTTTTGTGTTTAGTTTTCGATTCGATTTAGTTTGAAAGGTAATTTTGTCGAGAGTGTTCTTAGCTATGTTTGAATAAAATCGGTTCAGCCGTTCAAAAGTTATGGGCGTTTTACTGTTTGAATCGGGGTGTTTTCGCAAGATAAATGTGTCGGGGGTTTTTTAAATTTTGAAATTTGACTTGTTGACAATCGCTATAATGTCGCTGAGAACCGCGACTTGTAGGTCGTGTAAATTATTAAATCACCACTGCTCTCAAAACGGTGAAGGAAAACATCTTGAGGAAACCGGCATGAGCACCAGAAATTCGAAGACATGTGACATCCAGCTACCCGCACTGAGCCTGCGTGGTGGATTATGGTCCATTCCGTCTAACAGGGAGGAGGCCTGTGTCCCAGCTGTGGGTACATTAAAAGGGATGATGACAATCGCTATCGCCACGCATTTGATAATAGAATGTCACTCGACTAGCGCCCCAGAGGGGTGACCATAAGCTCTTAGAGCAAGGTTATTTTGCGTAAGGGACAGATGTATACGACTTGTTCAGATCTGTAGATCTGTGCCTTTTTCACAGTCGAACCATGGTATTTTGATACGTCATGATACGGGGGCTAAAGTCTCATTCTGTTATCGATGGTGATGCCGATGGTTGAAATACCAAAATAAAAAGTGATTGAACTGGTGACAGTTCGATAGGGTTGGCAATCGCTATAGCTAAGTCTTCTTGATATAATCTGACTTGAGCCTCAGTGCAGAAAGATGATGATAAGGCTCCCTCGGTAACATAAGTGGTTAATAGTTAATCTTTATAGAAAATTCTAGCTACGCTTATTAAGACCAAATCAATAAGTCATCATTGAAACCTTTGTACGAACATAATGTATAATCATTTGATAACAATACAATAGAAATATTTCGATAATGTATGTATTATTCAACACACGGCGGGTATTGTCGCTCTTATACATCGTGATGACGAGCGAGTACCTTATGACGTCACGTCACCATTGTTGATGGTAACTAGGACACCTGCCAAGTATACTGAAGGATCTTGAAGAATAATTGTCTGATAGCAGCTAAAACTATCCGAGTCTTTATCTAACTGTGGGACTAGGGTCAACTTGGAGTGCATTTATATATTCTACAGCAGCGAAGTACCTACCAGTTACCAGAAGTCAGACAGTCTGACTACTAGTGTTACCAAGTGGTATCGTGCTACCCAGTTACTGGGCTGTGGCAGTTATCATCATCATGATCATTTCATCCGCCAGACGTCCAATGCTGGACATAGGCCTTCCCCAAGCGTGGCCACACTGATCGAACCTGTGCGTTTCTCATCCACCGGAATCCCGCAGCCTTGACCTGGTCATCGCTCCACCTAGAGGGAGGCCTTTCATCGCTGCGTCGTCCGGTACGTAATCGCCACTCCAGATCTTTTCGGCCCCAACGGCCATCTGTCCTGCGTGCAATGTGCCCTGCCCACTGCCTCTTCATCATCATCATCATCAGCCTATTAATGTTCCCACTGCTGGGACACAGGCCTCCTCTCTGTGAGAGGTAACACTGCCTCTAAAGTTAGGTAATTCTTTGGGCTATGTTCCTGGTTCTCTTGGTCACAGATAGGCAGTCGCTCCATGTATAATACTGGTATTCAGCTACATCTGTTTCGACTGGAACCCGACCCTAATATAGTAGAGATAAAGTTGGGCTGATGATGATGAGCAACGTACCCAGGGCAGTTCTTCCAGACTGGTTTACAGTTTTACCATAATCATCAGCCTTTTATTGTTCCCACTGCTGGAACACAGGCCTCCTATCTGTGAGAGGGAATGGGCCGTAATCCACTACGCGGGCCCAGTGCGGGTTGGTGGATGTCACATGTCTTCGAATTTTTGGTTCTAGGACATGCCGGTTTCCTCACGATGTTTTCCTTCACCGTTCACTTTTACCATAGCAAGAATTTAATATGAAATTTATAAGAAGAACAATTTTATAGTTAAAAGATAATGCTGTCCATCGGGTACCTAAAGGTCCCCACGAGTTGCTAATCTGAATGATGACTGTGTACCGTGAGCAGACATCTTTGCTGTTACCGACCAGCTGTGTTCACGACTGTGCAGAAAGATGGAGAACAAGAACACTGCTACAACAGGACGAGCGATAATATTGTAGTTGTTGTTATATATTGTTGTAGAAACAATTTAAGTGCATGTATTCCTTCATGCACTTAAATTGTTTCTTTCTTTAGTTCCAAACTGCCCATCAAAAACTCCACATACAAAAGGACTGAAATAGTCATTCAAAACAATAAAAACTCAACATTTACTTCACATCGGGCACAAAATTATTTAATAGCAGTCCAGCTGAGCAACTAAGGTCGAGTCTGAACCTCGTCCGATTAGTCACAAGCAGGCTTCATGGTCGAACTCCATATACAGCAGAACGATAAAACACATGCTAGTATAGACCGTATACAAAAGGTATAAAAGGTGGCAATGCTGTGTGGTGATACAGCAGCTCCATGGAAGAATACGGTTTTATTGCTAGCAATATGTTTTAAAAGGGACGAATCGGTATACGTCGGGGTTATGTTCTAGGTTTCTTGGTGTGAGAAAATTGTCAAGGAACTTGCTTTTCAAGAAGTTGTTGAAAAGATAACATCTACGATGTTATTATCCGGAAAAAATAACAAAAGCTCAGACAATGCTTGACGAGTTTAAGCCCTATTCGAATTTTTAAACAAGGAGAATGTATAAAACCCTATAATCTTTCAAACCCGGATTTTCAAAATCGGTCCACAATTGATGGCTAAATCAGTGAATATAAAACAAAACACACGTTAATAATCAAACATACAGTCGAACATAGAACCTTCTACTTTTTGGAAAGTTGGTTTAAAATAGCTCTAACTGTCTTTAAAGGAGCCCGGGAATCGTAAAAATTCGGAAATGGACGTCTAAATGAACCAAAATTCAATTAATTTGGACTAATAATAAAAACTTAGTTATTTAGTCAATTTATAGAATATCTCATGAATATGACAGTGAATTGAAATAGACGGAACTGATTGTTAGTGATAAAAAAGAAATAGCCATCACGATAATAAACTCTTGAGTAATAAAAGTACGCTACAAATAGATTACTAGATTGAACTATTGTTCTCACGAAAACACCATGAGAATCAATATGCCAAGTCTTTCTCCAATTATGTAACAGTCGGCTTACAGTCCAATTGGATGCAGGTGAGTACCAGTATTTAGCATGAAGCGACTTCCTATCTGGTCTCCACAACCCAGTAACTGGGTAACAAAGTAACCTTTGGCATGACTGGTGTCAGATTTACTGGTTTCTGTATACCCCTAACGACTGTTAGCAATCTATAAATGACAACCAGTACCAAGATCTTAACGTGCTTTGGTCATCCATCCACGGAACGACCTCGGCAAGTTTGACTTAACTTTGAAGATTATATTATTAAGCCACGAGCTTCTCATGAAGAAACTAAGACAATGTTAGAAGAATTGTTTAATTGAACACATTAACTAACTGCGGATGCTATAAATTAAGGAAATGGTCATTAAGGTGCTAATTAGTACGTGACTGCATTGATTAATCAATCAATGCGGATACTAGAAGAAAAAAACCTAGGTCGATATGTGACTGGGGAATAATCTATTTACTTGGATGTGCGAAGTAACAAGAACGGATAAAGTGATAAATGGGTTTATTAGAGGAAGCTTGAAAGTGGGGCTAGTGACAGAAAAATTTTAAGGGAACAGATGAAGAAGAATGCAACGCATGTTACTACAAACGTTTTGAATATTAAAGTGGATGGATTGTGTGAGGAGTAATAAGAAAGAAAAGGGAGACATTTGACAAGACAGAATGGAAGAAGAAAATTTATTGCCCCACCTAGGAAACCAGCTGGAAGATGATGATGGTGACGTCTGATGAGGAGTAGTGAAAGACAGCTGTTGCGCTATGTCAAAAGGATGCTGGACAAACATCGACGACGATACAATATCGTTTTTCAGAAGATGTTGACTGGTTAATACCATGATACTGATCATGTGAAGCTCATTACCCAAGACTAGTGTAAAAACTATCACCTTTCGATTAAATCTTGTGCTTAGTTAAGTAATGTCATTGGCCGTCTGCCCATCAGATGTTAAGAGGCAACCTTTGGATATTGTAATTACTCCAATACCTAGGACGTGTTCTAAGTGTCAATTAATTGCGATAAGATTGTCACCTAAAAAGAAAGATTAGAAGTTTAATGTTTTGTGTTTATATTAGGGCCCATTCTGTACAAGAGCACAACTATGCTGGAGTTACCCAGCACCAGGCACCGTATACCCAGGTCCAAATGCCGTTTACCCAGTACCCACCATTTTATTATTATTAAGCCTTTATTGCTGAAGAACTAAACACAAGTATAATCTTATAATATTAAAAACTTAAATCTAACACATCGGCTTTTCCGGTTTAGTGATCAGCGTGTCCTGAGACACATAGGCCTCTTCCAGCTGTTTCCACTCATTTCTGTCTCTAGCTTTTCTAGACCAGGTTGCGCCTCCAATTTTTCTTATGTCGTCTATCCATCTCTTTGCTTGTCTTCCCCTTTTCCTTATGCCATCGCGTGGTTGCCACTCTGTTATAATTTTTGTCCATTTAAACTTACTATCTCTCGTCATGTGTCCTGTCCATCTCCATTTCAACTGTCTTACTTTCTTGATTATATCTTCTACTTTGGTTCTAGATCGTATTTCGACTGCTCTTAACCGATCTTTTTTAGTGACACCAATCATGTTTCTCTCCATTCCCCGCTGACATGATCTCAGTTTTAAGAGATGATTTTGATTTAGGGCCCACGTTTGGCTCCCATAAGTCAACCCACCATTTACCCAGGACCAAATAACGTTTACCCAGCACCGGGCACCATTTACCCAGGACCAAATAACGTTTACCTAGCACCGGGCACCGTTTACCCAGTACCGAACAACGTATACCCAGCACTGGGCACTGTTTACCTAGGTCAAGTCTATTCAAATTGTATCCCACTGCAGGGCAAAACCCCTCCAATTTTTATGAGTCCATAATAATGATCATTACTGATCTACAGTTCTCGGTATAGATACATAGTCTCTATGGATCAATATAGAATGCGTGACTGTCTAATTCTTTTTGCTGTGGCAAGAGTTATGGAAGAAGTGGAGGAATGGCTTAAAAATGGCTTAAAAATTGTAGCAAAAAAGACCCATAAGCTATATAGTTAAAGTTAATGTAAAAGGGAGAGAGATGTTTAAATCAAAAACATGCTATCAGAATTCTTCAACAAATCAACATATATTTCCGCTGATCCGGCTTCTGAGACAAGCTCATTAAGTAGTTAATTTGGAACCTATTGTGCTGAAGAAAGTGATTCATTTGAAGTAGCGGCGGTAAGGCACGCTTCACTTTCACTGACGCTGATTAGGTTTTTGGAAGTTGTGTGTAACCGATGTTGACAGTTAAGAGATGGACACACTAGATGAGATTCATGCTAATAAACAACAGTTCAGGTAATAAGAACATTATGAAGCAGATTGCTTAAGGAGACTATTTTTGAATTTATTATAGTGACAAACACTATTATGATTATTCAGTTCCTAAACGTTTTAATACCGGACATGGTATCTCACAAGCTTACAAGAGTGAAGAGCGTGTATTGCATGTGTTTTATTGTAAACCTCGTCATAACTTACGTCCACTAAGGAAAAGGTTGAAAATGCAAGCCAATATTTTTACATAAATTGTATTATTATAGACCCACCACTTTTTCGCAGTCCCTTTGGATAGTTCACTCTGTCATCTTTTTGTATGACTCTTTACTTGTAGCTTTTACCGAGTCTTCTTCATTTTCTCCCGTATCTGTATTTTCCTCTGTGGATTCAGATGTTTTCACTTCTTCTCCTACTCATATCCTTCTCTTTTCGTAATATCGCGCTAGATCAACCTTTTCGTCCAAGAGGAAGACACAATTATTACCCTTCAAACAAGAGCCTAGTGGACACTTACCTTAACATTACCGAAATAGTCGGCGCCTGTGATGTTACTTGATATCTTAGTTTGATATGTTTATCACCACCACATCGATCATAAACTTTATCACCGATTTCTAACGGTGATTAATTAACTGCAGAAATGGCGTGAACAACCAGTTCATTATAAAATTGAATTAGTGTAACATTATCGTTATGGCTGATATCTCTATTAGTCGGTCCAAACCGGACGTGTGACTGGCGAATATTAGATTTATTAGGTCTCATAAAAGTCACAGATTCTGTTGCAGAAAATAAATCTTAAATGAATGTGTGAACGGGGAAATTGGCATTATTGTTACGGTTGGCAGTTTTTGGTCGGTAAAAGAAGCCGCTGGTGTGTGTCCTACACAGCATTAAATCAAGAGAGAAAATAAGTGTTTATTGACACAGAAACTGACATAACACTGAAAATAACACCTGTATTCTCCAAATGATAAGATAGAAATTTATTCTATAATATACATTTCATCACATATTTAAGTCCCAAGTTAACAAGGACATAACCCCTTGAACCCAGAAGTAGCACTTGCGAACATTGGCGATACAGAACAATATTCTCCTTCCTTTTACTTCCTTTAGACTACACCGACAAGTGAAAACGTTGATGGTCTATTTCATTCCGAAAAGCACGCGGTACCTATAATCTACCACAAACTGTTATGCCACAGATGGCAACAGCTTTTTAACCGACTTCAAAAAAAGGAGAAGGTTCTTGTTTTTTTTTAATGTATGTTATCCGATTACTCAAAGACGCGTGTACCGATATGGAAAATTCTCTTTTGTTTGGACATTGCTTGTAATGTAAATAGATTGCAAAGTCGGTAAAATTGTTTTGTTAAAAAGTTTTTTCTTGCCATCTCTCTCTCTTAGTCGGTCATGTCTGAGGATCGTGGTCAGCATCAGGGTTACATCTGGAGCAGATGATCGGCCTCCACCGGTTTCTGTCCAGCGTTACGACCGTGTTGAATGTGGAGGACGACAAGTCTTTAACTTTTTTGCCATATGTGTGTAGTATTATATAAGGGTGTCCCAGAAATCGACGTCAAGCCGTAAATGGGTGATAGACCAAGTTATAACAGTTCTCAGAAAAATACGAAAAAAAATCTATCTCATGTTTTTAAAAATTTATGGTCACTTTAATAATTTACTAAAAAAAAACAATCCCTGTAATGGTTCTTTAACTCCAATTGCTACAAATCCCATAATTTATCTAATTTTTTTATTATTATGTAATCTTGAATAATGCTTGTGTAGATTTTTGCCTAAAATTCAAAGCCAACTCCTCCTACTTGGAAGAAAATTAAACTTTTTCAAAACCAAATTATTCAAAATAACTATTTCGCCCAACTTTAACTGACTGTACTGAAAAAAAAATGTACTACGCTAGTTTGGCAAGTAACATGAAAAATTGGCGCATTTAATAAGGATTCAAAAATGGTGTAACACTTGCTAGATTACGTTTTCAATAATTGGTCAAGTTTTTTTTTGTAAATAGTCTCAGTTTTTACACAAAATGTCCATACTTCCTTAAAATGACTTTAGCTTACCTAAAGCTTTGCTAAACTCCGTTTCTAGTTCGATAGAGACGGAGAGAGTCATTTTACGAAGTGTGAGCGAGACAGAGAGTGACGCCACCTTTATCAGTGACACAACCTTTATCATGAAACGGAGATACAATTTACCGATGAGTGCGAATGAGACAGCAGTAGTTATTGTTCTGTTTTGTAAGCGCAGACGCACACACAATTACAAATCAGTACGTTACGCTGCTTTGTTTACTGCGCATCTCCGTATTCGTTCATGTTGATTCCGTACTTACCACTTTTTGCGTTGTTTTCTGGACTTAATTGCTTGTGATTTGGACTGTTTAATTCCTCTTTCTGACGACCTGTGCTTTACTCTGGACTGTTGCTGATCCTGTGATTGTGTAGTACTACCATGGCTGTGTACACTGCATTGGAATATGCGAACATGCACCTCGTTTATGGGGAATGCAGATGCAATGCCAATGCAGCCGCTAGACTTTATCGTGAGAGGTACCCGAACAATCATCACCCAGATCATCGAGTTTTTATTAATGTGCACCGTTCACTATCAGAGGGACGATTCCCTAACCAAGTACATGGTGAAGGAAGACATCGTAATCCGTACGAAGACGTCGTACTACAAGCAGTCCAAGAAGACCCAAGTGCTTCTGTACGTGGAATCGAAACAAGCACAGGTGTATCTAAGAGTACCGCCCACCGAATCTTAAAAAAGAACGAGTTCCACCCGTATCATGTACAGCGAGTACAATCATTACTGCCACGGGATTACGCTCCCAGAGTTGCGTTTTGCCAAAGGATGCTAGAAAGGCACAGAGAAGACCCTCGATTCTTAGAGAAGATTTTATGGACCGATGAGTCAACATTTAAAAAAGATGGCTACATGAATTTGCACAATTTGCACGAGTGGCATGTAGAAAATCCAAATTTGATGAGGCAAGATAAGGCACAGTATCGATTTAAAGTAAACATGTGGACCGGGATACTAAATGGCATAATAATTGGACCTTTTGAGCTGCCAGAGATTTTGAATGGCGCAGTTTATTTGGATTTTCTTCAAAATACTTTACCAGATTTATTAGAAGACGTGCCACTGAACGTTTACAGGGAAATGTGGTTCCAGCAAGATGGCTGCCCAGCGCATTATGCCCGTTTAGTAAGAGAACATGTTGATGAAGAATACCCGCTCAGGTGGATAGGGCGCGGTGGGACAATCTTGTGGCCACCCCGTTCGCCTGATTTAAATCCCCTAGTTTTTTTTTACTGGGGAGCGGTAAAAGAGAAAGTGTACTCAAAAACAATAGAGAATTTAGCCGAGCTGCGGGAAAGAATAACGGAAGCCGTTGTCTTTGTAAACAGGGGAAGATTTGCCCGGAAAATAACCAGATCTTTTTTAAGAAGATGTCGTGCTTGCATTGCCGTCGAAGGGAGGCAGTTTGAACATTTATTGTAATACAAAAAAAAAAAAACTGATATTTTTTTATTTTTTTCTAAGATGAGAAATCTGGTCCTGACTTAAAGTAAAAAGGTTGAGTCACTATCATAACTTTGCTCTTAAATTACGTAAAATTTCGATTTCTTATCTCGCTCACACTTCGTAAAATGACTCTCTCCGTCTCTATCGAACTAGAAACGGAGTTTAGCAAAGCTTTAGGTAAGCTAAAGTCATTTTAAGGAAGTATGGACATTTTGGGTAAAAACCGATACTATTTACAAAAAAAAATTTGACCAATTATTGAAAACGTAATCTAGCAAGTGTTACACCATTTTTGAATCCTTATTAAATGCGCCAATTTTTCATGTTACTTGCCAAACTAGCGTAGTACATTTTTTTTTCAGTACAGTCAGTTAAAGTTGGGCGAAACAGTAAATTTGAATAATTTGGTTTTGAAAAAGTTTAATTTTCTTCTAAGTAGGAGGAGTTGGCTTTAAATTTTAGCCAAAAATCTACACAAGCATTATTCAAGATTACATAATAATAAAAAAAATTGATAAATTATGGGATTTGTAGCAATTGGAGTTAAAGAACCATTACAGGGATTGATTTTTTTAGTAAATTTTTAAAGTGAACATATTTTTTTAAAAACATGAGATAGATTTTTTTTCGTATTTTTCTGAGAACTGTTATAACTTGGTCTATCACCCATTTACGGCTTGACGTCGATTTCTGGGACACCCTGTATGTATCCGTTCCACTGGTGACAAATGAATGACTGTTAAAACATCATCCATGATACAATAAAACCAAAATCATCTACCGCTGATCTAACTCTAAAAGAATTCGACCAGGAAAGATCAAAATATAACCGAACCTGTCCATCTGTCGGTACCACATCATCAATCAAAGACACTGACATTGTCTGACAAACCATTGTTGAAGTGACTTCCACTATAGTCGAGGAGATTGTGACCTTAACATTTGTATCATGATTTAGTATTTAATTTTATCAAGATTGATAAAATGTTACCTAATTCCTATAATTTAGCGGACGTTATTAGATAGATTATTGCTTGTAATTAGCGGTAGTCTTAATAAGTTATCGCTTGCAAATTAAATGATGTTAGTTTTTATTTCTTGGGCTTTTCAGGTATTTAAGACTAGTAAGACCACAAACATAATACCGCTTGATTTTGGAAATACATACTTTCACTGTGCGTACAGCTAAGTTAAAAGAGTATCTTCTCACTCTAAACTATGAAGACACGGAAGAATTACTTACACCATAAAAAGGCAAGCAGACACTCACATACACACACAACACATTCGTACACTACACATACGTACATAACACATACAACTCATATATACAACACACCCGACACAGAAAAGACACTCCCTTTTCCTTTTTTCCCTTTTCCAAATCCTGGTTTTTTATTTTTTATTATTAAATAATTTTTTTTTTTTTTTATATAGGTAATACACTCCGCAATTTTAATGGACGGATAGATGGTCCCTATAACACAGGAATTTCCTAGCATGGGGGTCATTGATCGTGTATTTTGTATCTCACCAATTGTATCCTAAGTTAAGTGTCATCTGTAATTCTGTACTTTTTCTCAAATAAATTATTACTATTACTATTGCTAAGTAGTTAAGTTCTCTGCCGGAGTCTGTTTCCTAATAGTTGCAAAGATTTTAAACCAAGAGAGAATTTAAGCAAGTGTGCTCCATCAGGCAACGGAGCACACTGTGTGGTCGCTGCCATCAGGTGAGATATTCGTCGGAGTGAGCCTATCAACCATGATTGAAAAAAAAATGTGGAATATGGCCATTGCTTATAATAAAGCAGTATTGATTAAGTTTGCAAGTAATTGCTTATGAAATGTGAGTCAGTTACATTGAATTCAGCAATGTGTTATGATTATGATGAACGATACATTTTAACATTACATCCGGCCATTCATTTAAACTGAAACGGAAACATGATTTAACAAACTTTAAATTATATATTTTTATTAACACAATTGTAATGTTTTACAAACTGTTAAACCTACATTTATTATGGGCGATTACATAGTATAATCACATCTTAGCGGCTGAACGGAATTTGATGAAACTAGGCACATTGAGAGACCATGAAGGATATACCTTATTTTTAACTCAAGAATATATTCCCTTGGCATAATTGCCGACATTTACGCGGATGATGCCGCTTTTTTATTAAATTTTGATTAAATTCTATGAATATTAGGTAGGACTCGCAAATCTTGGAAAAATTAACAATATTTTTTCTGACTAACATAAGCAAACATTAAAACAGCCGGTCGCCCGGGCTACGTAGAACAATGCCTCCACTTTATTACATCAATACGTCGAACCATCATTCAAAAGCAACATTATTTATTCACATCAGGTGTCAACCACTAGCGTCCATGCCAATGACATAAGGACCCAAATAGTGAAGAAAAACCAACCTTATGTCACAGAAAACAGACTTTAATATTAATGGTGAGATTTGCTTTTAACTTTCAGAGGTTTTCACCTGAAAACATCGGTTTTTGTCTTGTCTGAAATGAAAGAAATCGGATCAACTGATTCTGTGAAGTGGTTTTGAATGAGTGAGTTATCCATCAGTATGAAAATGATATGTAATAAATCTAGAAAACAATCACTCGTAATCTATGGCAACTTCGACAACTATTGATAGAGTTATCGGCTACTGTTTGAAACAATCGTTAATTACTTTGGAAACTTTAACAATTCAATCATTGTACTAAGAATGATACGAAATTTTAGATAAAAGTTTTTAAATCTACAGCCAAAAAAGATAAGTTATTCAACCAAAAACAAAACAAAAATGTATGTGCCACAGAATACAAACCACTAAATTATAAAAAAACCCAAACTACAAATGCAATAGGTATGCATTCCGTCATACCACTTCCCAAGAATCGACGATTCCTTCATAATTTATTTTTAACTCCTCCAGACAGTTAAATTATACTTAAATTTTCATTCCGAAAGCATTTTTATTCGAACAGCGTCCTACGATAACGGACTAGAGATTAAAATCGGTTGTTAATTGTCTGTGACAGTTGAATCGCCGCCATCTTGGATCCAGGAAGTGTGTGTCACGACGCCATGTCAAAATAGATACAGTTATGCCGCGAAATTGGGTGAACCCGTGACGCGGACAGAATTAGGGGGATTAATTAGTCCCCATACCTTTAAACTGTTATGTTTTTTTGTGTATTTCAAATAGCAACCAGACAATTAAGTTTTTGTGTTGAGAAAAGCCGTTGTTAATTTTTTCTTCGCAATTTAAACAACGTTCTTTGTAACAAAGCATTGTTCGAAGTTTGAAAAAACTTGAATGACTGGCAGTTGGAATCAAACAAATTCTTTTTTTCTTATTATTAATGGTAAATATTATTAATCAATGCCATGTTTTATGGAATTAGACACATGAATACCATCATATTCGCAGAAGAAGCGCCATAAATCACACCAGCTTATTTCAAATCACTTGACATAGTCTAGTAAAATAACGACAAAAACATACCAAAAGGAATGCTACCGAAACCCATAAAAAATCTGACGGACATCAAAGGCACTAAAACGTAACAACACGCCATAAAGTGCCATCAGATGGCGCCACAGTCTTACGAAACTGAACGTAGTTATTACAAAGTTATTAAGCATAATTATGGTGAAAATTAATCTCTTGCTGAATAAGTTATCTTTGATCTATTTCCTGACGAGGAAGTGGCCGAGACTTCGCGACCGACATGTCTTACTTTTATTTAGTTTCGGCCATTTTCCGGCTTTCCATGTATTCTAAATTAGTGTGGAATTTTAACTAGGCGTATTTTGAAAACAACAATCTGTTTTGTTGCTTTGAGTTCTAGTTTAAATGCAGTTTTAGATTGTTGACAGTTCAATGCAGTGTATACAGAATTCGATTTGCAATTTACATTGTGTATTTGTCATTATTAGGTTAGATGGATACTTACTAATGCTAACAGCTAAATTCATGATGAAGTTAAAGTTTACACCAGAATTACACCGGATTTAAGGACCAAATGAAAGCGAAAACTTTCACCAAGAGACAAATACAATTTTACAGAAAGGTAATAACAAAATGTATCACCTGTACCCTGAAAGACCTTTACGAGCCAATTGGTAATGCTGTCTACGTTGCTGAACTCCGGGCAAAAAAAAATATTAATTAAATAATTGGCATCATCAATATAACGATAAAGAATAAAATACATACAAAAGGGAGTATCAAAAAGTCAGACAAGGCGAAGAATAAGGAGTTAAAACCAAAGTTAAAAAAAAAACTATCTCAATGCAACATTACAAAGTGGGCTGGGCCAGGACATATCAGATAATAAGTTAAATAATGGATTATTAAGATGTAGAAAACTAGATAAAGCGAGAGATACGGAGCGTAATATTAACATATCTAAGATAAAACATTATCATGTAGGCGTAATTATGTAATTGCCGCAATCTCATGTTGTGTTTACTGGCGCTCGTGTATAAACTACATTTTTATTCATGAAGACAATGTGTTTCGTGTTCCTGACAAAAAAACTTGCGAAGTTTTGAATGAAGAAACTTGTTTACCATTTGTTATTGAATAATCTGGAAGTAAGAATAATAATAATCTGATGTTAAATATTTATTTAAAGTTGAAAATAATACTGACAAAGATAGGCATTAAGACAATGCTGCAGATAACGGAAATAAAAAACTTAGCCAATCAAGTAGCTATTTAAACGTAAATTAAAAAAATAAATAAAGTGGAGCTCAATCACCAAGTACTTATTTCTATGTTATGGGCGCCTAATACACCAAAATTGCGTCTAGACATAGATAAATGCAAGGGAACCGATATTTGTAAACTTATTTTCGCCTAGATACTAGATAAGGTGTAGGAAGTTGTTGATACCAAAAGATACCGTGTCTGGAACTTTGGCCAGTTCAGAAATATCACGGATTTAAATAATTTGCAATAGCGCAGAAATAGTATCAGACTGGCTTATCCGCCACCCACGGAACTTATTAAGTTACCCGTCTTACTGAATGGCATAAGAGCTTGTTTAGACGAAGCATTTTACGAGCGAATTTATCGCTATTAAGCAAGTTTACAGTCCTTCTACAATCAGCGTGTGAATTAATAATCTCCTCTCTCACGTCAATTTCGTAAGATTCTTAAGGCTAGAGTAATTCTCGATACCAAATATGCTACAATCGTCTTCTTGCGTCTAATTCGCGTGAATCTTAACCTTCAAGCCACACTTCATGTTGAATACTAATCTTCCCACCCTAAATTCTTGGAAATTCTCTTCAACTTAGACGCCACTTACATTTCTATCCACGCGATTAACTTCCCGTGAACCAACTCCATCTAGACCAGCTCTAATTTCGCTAGGTATATGATAAACATTTAAATTATTTCGTGCTAGACTACTTTGGGAATACGTTATGACGTTTATGATTGTATTATCTTGATCATCATATTTTATCACGAATATACTAACACCCACACTTGATGGAGCATTGGTATATAAATTCATTATTTTAATATGATCCTGCCGATAGGTTGGCAGTCGCGATTTATTATTTCTTAGAAAAAAAATGATGCTTTTGATTATAAGCAATCGAATCGATTTCGTCATTTCATTTGATATAATTTGTATGGTTAAATTGGACTATGTTCACATGCAAATTAAACTTGAGATATTTAAGCGCTTTAGACGTGGGCTGAGAATAAGAGTATCTAAACTGATACTTTAAAATCTACCGTGATATTAAATAGCTAAAATGTAACCTAATTAATGACAAGCTGAAATAGAACAATAATTTTCGTTAAGGTTTGCGAAGTATAATAAAATTGACAAAGTTATCAGTTTAGTACGAGTAAGTACTGCTGTTTTCTTACTGCTTTTAAAGTAGAATTCCGCCTTCCTACCTTGGGCACGGCTCACAGTTCCATTAATCCCAAAAGGGAAAAGAACAAGTCGATAAATAAATACAATCAACTAAAATCAAACATGAACAGCGTCGACTAGGTGACCCTCAGCTGTGACATCTTGGAACACGGTTACTAAACTTGTTTGGAGCAACCTTACCAATTTGAAAAAGCAATCTAACACTTTACACTAGTCCATAGAAAGACTCATTTCAATTTAGTCGCCTTCTCATCTAACCATCGGATGCTCCCGATACCTCGAAGGGCCCATGAATAATTCATCGATACTTAGTTTTTTACACAAATCGGATATAGTTTTAGGGTTAACAGGTCTCTAAAAGTGTTATCAGATATATTATTGTTATGTAAAAGAAAGTTGACATCTTTAATTTTCACTTTCTCACTTGTAATGATATAAATCTATTACCGGTATTTAGAGAGTTTTGAGTGTTTGTAATTTAATGGTCTTTGTGACAAAGTGACCTGAGTTGAGTATTATTGACAAAGAGTTCGTGTCAAGGTAATGTTTAAACTGTTTTCTGTTATTATAAGCATTATTTCGATTCCGGAATGAGTAAATTACAAAGTAAGTTTCTTAACTTACTTTGTAATTTACTTCGTGTGCATCGTGTGTCAAATTGGCTAGCAGATGACCCCTTCAGTCGAACATTTCAATTTGGCACACGATGCACCAAACACCCTATATAATTATATAATTTCTAGTGCAATTCTAATTATGTAGTTCACAACTTCTTTCTTTCTTTTCTTCTATAAAACGTTGCCCCACACTAGGAATTATTCCTGTATCGTGGGTGCGTTTACAAACATATAAACTCACATACACAAACATCCAGAGCCGGAACAACTATCTGTAGGTCATACAAATATTTTTCCGTGCGGGAATCGAACCCGCGACACTCAGCGCAGCAGTCAATCGCTCAACCACTACACCATCCGTGCGCCCAAAACCATATTTTGTAAAATTTAATTAATCTCGATGATTTAGAAATATTTACTGACAACAGAAATATTTACGGTAACTAAGTATTAAAAGTAGGGCCTAGTATAGTACCCTTAAAATGCCAATTACAAGTTCAATTTTACTATTAGATTTAAGAATTATTTGCTCAATGTTACAATATTATCTGAAAAATATATTTACACCGGGCATCGATAAATCAACAACATTGAATTCGCTCTAATCCAAAGAGAGCTTGGATAATACCTGACTACAAAATTATAACAAAACCAGTTTTTCAGTAAAGAAAGGGTTATTAATGGAAAGAAAGGAAGAAGATTGATTGAAGCCGCTATTAATGACGATGAGGATAGGATACAAGGTGTTGCTTGCAATATTCCAATGTTAATATCTTTTGATGGAGCAAAGAGTTCATGAAGTCTACGTTAATTAAAGTATATTGTAGACTTTTATTATTAATATTTATGTTTTATTAATCTGTTTTCTCGCTATGAGTTTAATCCATCCCAAACCTGAATCTTTCCACAGATCGTTACAAAAAAATTTATTAGAAGAATAATCTAATCATTTGCACCAAGTAAACCATCCAGTTTTCACATAATCCTTAATTTATTATTATTGTCAAATTTGTTATTTTTCTTTACCTACAAACCTGTACTTTACAAAGGTCAATATACTGGTCCTTCAATACAGAAACTTTAATTTAATACAATTAAGTGTTTAACATTTTAATTAAATGTATTATCAGCTTACTGTTGTAATAAATTAGCGCCCTTGTCTTTTCAGGTAATGAGCATTTAGTACAATGTCCTTAGAGACAAAAATAATTTAAGAATACAGGTAGTGTTGGTTTCATTGTCATTTTTGATTCGTCACTCCCTTATCTTGATGATTTATTACTACTACCTATATCGTTTATATTAGGGTTATGTTCTAGCAGATCATCGTTTAGTTTTATAGTATATTTTTTACCGTTCCTTATACTTATTATACAAACTGTGTCTATCTTTCTTATCCAACTCTGCTGTCGCAGGTCTGGTGGAAGAAATTTAAACAAGGAGTACCTTAATAACTTTTTAAATAAGGAGTACCTTTGTGCTCTTCTATCTTATTGATATTTTTTTACTGTGTTTTGTGTGGACATAAATTAATAAATTAACCATTACAAATATGGTTTAAACCCTTATTGTACCTGATGGCCTCAATGCCTGCCCTTGACCAAAATCCCACGTCGTTTTTGATCTTATGTTTGCTAAATGCATAGACAATGTAGAGTTTAGTTATAGAGTAGTTTTCTTTGATGTGTAATGGCTGTAATTGGAGCTCATTTTAGTTGAGTACCATTGTAAATGGTGGAGTAGTTACTGAGAATGCATTTGTTATTGAATTTGTATCTTAGATTTCTATCAGAACTAACGGTTTGATTTCTTTGATTGTTATAATTAATTGAACATTGAATTTTTTTGATAAGCACAACGAGTGATTTCCTTCGTTTGTTGGTTTTTCCATTTATATTTTTTCACTTCCAAATTTAGTTGTTTCTAACTATAGCAATGTGTGTAGCCTTATTTTAATAAATTTTGTCTTCAAAGGAGCAGTATTATTTAATTAATTAGCTTGATTTAATGGTATATCGTTAAGGTCTTTATTATTATAAAACCTTGTAAGTATTTTATTAGTTCCTTCATCCAAGACAAATATTTATTTATAGTAGGTATTTGAGTGGTTTCAGAACAAAAACTGAGGAAGCAATGTATTATTCTTCTATAATTAAAGTTTAACTACAAAACAATTATGTTGTTAGCAACGAATGAAGATTGAATGAAAAAGTAATAAAATACGGATGTAAGTAAATAAAAATAATAGATTTTGGGAAGTAGATAATCTGTTGATCAAAATCAATCGTGTTTAGATTAAGGCAAGGCAATAATTCTTTATCGGTTGATAAAACAAAAACTAATTAATTAAAATTTGACACACGTTGCGCAGATTTTTCGATAGCCAATGAAAAACGCCAAGATTCGCGCGCTTTTCGGGACTATTGGCAATATAGTATATTAATAGACACCCTGCAAAATATATCCGTTTCCAAGACCATGCATAATTTAGTTCCTTGAAACATTTTGCCATAAGTAGGCCGTCAAGGTAAACATTAACTTGCCGAAAGCCTAATGTATGCACGCCTTGAAGCCATATTACGAGCGACAACAGATTCGCGACGCTGACCGTTAAATTCAAAACACAACACATGAAAACTACTTCCGGAACAACAAAAATTACGTAAAAATAAAACTGACATACTTAAATCAGTTGACTTTTGTCGTATTCCATTCAGTATCGTAAATCGTAGCACAACACACGCGTGGGGAGTTCGTTGGGGAACACGGAACACGTGCTCGTGGTTCGAGCGTCGGCAACGCACTGGATGGCGGCGCTTCGTCCCGCGTCCTTCGAGCGTGGACTTTCACTGCAAATGATAATACTAAAACACTACCAACTTAAACTGCATCTAACACTTCAGCTCTTCAGTCCCTTGCCTAGTACTTTCAACCTGGTCGGTTTACATCTCTGGTCCTTTTGTTGAGGGTGCGGTGCTTGCATAATTGTGAAGTTTGTTTGTACTTTGTTTTGTTTAGAATTTTCCTCGGGCGAGGAAGATTTTTATCTTAAATTTATGGCCACCTTGGCTTAATTGTTTATTTACTTGTGTGTTAATCTAACCTTCAATGCTTCAATGTAGACTGGAAAATAGTACGATTTCGGAAAATTGAGTAATTATTCAGTTTACTGAGTTAAGCAACCGTAGCTTTAAAAAGGATTTTAATTTTAGGACCAAAAGGTTTTTCTTCAATCTGCAAGAGCCATACGATTGCTAGTGTAGAGATGAACTTTTTTGAAAATTTTAATGGCCAGCAAAAACAGAGAATTTTCGTACTTTAAAATTCAGACATCCTTTACAGGATGATCAGAAAAATCTGGAAATACTCGCGTTATTTATCTCTCATCACAACTCAACAAAATATGTGGATACCACTTTTTATTTTCATATCAATTATTACCGTTTACTAAAAGTATAAAAAAAAAAACAACAAAATTAAATAAACCGACTTCCAAAACAAAAAAAAACTATATTTTGTTTTGGTATCTTAACATTGTAATTGCAATGATAACTTAAAAACTGCTGAGCCGGTTTTAATCAATATAAATGGGACCATATGAGAAGCTTCAACTTTTAAATAAAAAAAGAATCATTAAAATCGGTTCTTAATTGGCGGAGTAATCGCGTAACAAGCATACAAAAACATAGAGTTAAATTGAGAACCTCCTCCTTTTTGACAATTACGAAATTCCCATAACATGATTTTCTGGACCCACCTACTAAGAATAAAGACATAATGATGACTTTATTTCCTGAAATCAACACAATACATGAATCCAAGGACCAATATAAAAAACGCTCCAAATTATCATAAATGAATCACAAATTATATTAAACCATAATATTAGAGTAACCGCAAAATAATATTTATTATATAGTAGAGCCTTGTAGTTGGCATTGCACACAATTTACTTAAGTGTGCTCAACTCGTGACCATTGTCAGGAACCTTCTGTGCCACTGTTAGATGAGCTGAGCATTGTTTTTAAAATGTGTGTTTGGGTGGGCCTACAATTATTTAACACAAATAATTATAATACAAGGTCCCCAAATTAACCTGACTGAAAAGATTGTTAAAATGAAATCGGTGAAATTTAATTGTCTTGGAACTCTTAGAAAATAGATGTTAACATTCATAGTTATTATCGTCTACAGCCTGAATTTGCCCACTGCTGGACACAGGCCTCTCTTTATTTCTTGTGTTAATCCCCACGCTCCTGTGCCACGTTTATCTGGGATATATCCGCTATGGTAACAAAGTCGTCTGCCCACGTCGTTGCCAGACGAGCAACATTCGGCCTTCTGGTAGTCTTTGGACGCTACTTGGTCACTACATTACTCCACCTGTCATCACAGCGCCTTGCCATGTGCCCTGCCCAACTCCAATTGCGTTTTATAACTCTTTTCCCGGTATCGAAAACCTTCGTATGTTTTCAGATCTCGACATTGGGCACTTGGTCTAGTAACCTTCTGCCAAGCATAGACGCTGTAGTGTAACTGTATGCTCTTAGTTTTACTTTTATATCTTTACCTACTAACACCAGTTATTTTAGTAAATTGTTACTATGGACTTTGTCTGAAATATTTTTTATTTTTATTTAATTTATAGAACGCTCCATGGCTCTCTGTGCAACTCGCAGCCTGTTCACAGCCTCCATGAATATTTCAATCGCTCTTTGCCTCTATAAAGTCATACAAACATCTCGCCGTAAAAGACCAGAAAAAAAATTGAACATGTCAGCAAAAATTAAGTCATATTTTATACTTTCAAGTTTGACATCAAATAAATCACAGCATAATTAGACTAACGAAAGGAACCATTTTAATAGCTTTGATATTTGGCTTCCCAATGACGAACTCATCATCATTGATTAGAAATTATTTTGACATTTATGTCTCTATTACCTAAGTTATGCAACTTCATAATATATCATTAGTTATTAAACAGCTACAGCTGCTTCACTTTGACAAATGCCGGTTATTATATGATATCATTTAATCAAATTGATTACTTAATCAATAATTGAAATATATACTTAATCTTGACAACTAGAGTTCGCAGAAATGAAACAGGGACCAATGTTATATGTTACAGGTGCTAGCTTTGGCCCACGGCTACAGAAATCACAGAATGTATGAATATTTTTTAGTAAAAAATAAGCCCATGTCACTTAGCAAAAGTGTAGCAGTTAATTAACTATGAGTATCAGTACAAAGAACTTTCGTAATAGAATCTCTAGTCCAGAGATTACCTTTTATACAAACATATAAACAAACAATTTCACTTGTATATCATATAAGTTAAGATGACTTCATTGAATACAAATTTATTATTGATGACAAATGAGCAGCTACTAATCAGGATCTTACACAATCATGGCAAAAACTAGATTTCAGAGAAATATTGCCGCAGGGACCACTAGACAGATAAAAGCTTAAATTGAATAGTAAACATATTTTAGACTAGTTAACTTTCTGATAATTGTTCTTCTTCTTGTAGCTAACATGGCAATATGTACGTATTATTATTAATGCCTTCAATTTGCTTATGAGATTTTATTACCATCTTTCTGTTTAATCCTTTTGGGAATGCAGACATGATTTTACCTTTAAGTATCATCAGGGTCTACAAATATTCTTCGTAGTCTAAGTTTAGACTACGAGGAGACTAGAGTTAAATATACCTAATATTTAAGTCCCATGTCATCATAAATGGTGTCAAAACACGAGGTTCAAAATTCAAAATGGGGGTATGGGGTGCCACCGTGGTTCATATTGGATCCTTGCCGCTTTTTAAAGTAAATATATTAATGATCTACTACTAATTACCATCAACAGAAAAAAATCTCGAATTTAGGCTACTACTGAAAAAAATTAGATGAAAAGCTCAACGCTTGACCCGGGAATCGATCTTAGGACATAAAGTTCAACAATGGGAATCGATGTTAGGACATCAAATTCAACAATAGCGCTTGTTACCACTAAACCAACAAGGCAGATATTATATTATGTATTTAGACTTTCTGATAATGAACCTTTCTGCTATGAATACCTCATCATTTATATAAGAAGCGCACTTCAGTTCAGTGCAGTTCATTGCTAAAATTAACCTTTCCATCTCTATTGATTGACTCATAGTCTAAAAGTCATCCTTTCTTCCTCCTTTGTTCACGTACATCGATGTTTTGTATTTCTAAAACTCTCCTTGAATTGTTGGTTGGAAAATTTTGGTAACTAGAGTTCATTACTCTCATTCTGCCTCACCCTTCGAGAAAAATAGGCGTGATTTTACCTTTAAGTAAACATAGCATATCGCCTACATTCACGGAAGTCTAAGTCTAAGTATGTTTAATCCCACGTCATCCTGAATGGTGTCAATACACGAGGTTCAAAAGCCAAAATGGGGATCCACAGGGATCCATATCGGGACCTTTCCTCTTTTTAGTATATATTAATTATCTACTGCTTACTGTCGTCAACCGTGCTCAAATTTAGAATATGGGCATAACCCAATAATACGTTACCCGACTAAGAAATCCAGCCCAGGACTTTATGCACAGGAGTAGCTCTTGCAACCACTAGACCAACAAGGCAGTATATTTAGACTTTCCGATAATGCACTTAACTTCTATTAATACCTTTTGATTTATATAAGAAGAATACTTCAGATCAGTTCATCGCTAAAAATAAACCTCTCCATCATCTCTATTGATTGATTAATAGTCCATAAGTCACCCTTTTTTCCTCATATGTTCAAGTGCATCGATTTTGTGTATTTATAATGTAATCAATTGATAGCAACAGCATCTAAGAAAAATAAATTAAAAAACCTAAATGAGACACCTATCGGGACGAAATTGTTATTAGATACCTGGGAAGTACTTAAAACCCATCATTTCCTAACTAGGAATAGAACCGACTAAAATCAATGATAGCAGATAAACGTTATTAGCACAAAAGAGTGATACTCTATCAATCCCACTGTCTAAAATTCCAAAATATATTGGCTTAACAAGCACTGGCAAAATGACATGTAGCAAATCAAACAATTTGGACTTTTAACAATCGTTATCGCTGAAATCAGTTAAAAAAATATATTTATTCAACTAGGCCAATAAACGGCACTTATGAACGTCAAATAAATTAAAATTTATAAGTAATAAAAAAATATTCTACCGTGCATTCGGAAAGTAGATAGGGACCTTATCAAAAGACCACAAGAAACACTAGGACAAAGAAGAAATATCCTTATTAATAATCGTTTAAACACGGAAGACTATAAAAAAATATCAGGCGTGGACAAAACATATTAAGTTCAAGGCGTCCATTTTGCTGGACTCGAGAAAATTTTTGTTTTTCCCAAAAATGGCATAATGTCATGAACATAATATGGACGGGGCTGTTTATAATGTGCGATGTTTTAAATGTCGTATTCAAGTCGTGGACGAGTCGTTGACGTGATTGGTTTATTCAGATTCTACTAGGTTTTAAACACACTTGAGCTTTGGCCTGCGATTTCGCTTGCGTGGCCCTTACTAAGCCGCGAGTTCATTTATGATTACAATCAGTACAGGTATATTATTGACAAGCATTCTGCCCGCATTTCCACTACGCATTTTTCTGGGATCAAAAATAACCTATGAAAGCGCCAGTGACAGAAAAGTGGAAAAAAACCGTTTGTCAGAGTTATGAATATAAATATGGATAGATGGAGATAGAGAGGAAGGCCAAAAAAAAGAGGGATGTACTGCGTGAGGAGTGATATGAAAGAAAAGGGAGTCAGTTATAGCGTGACAGGGCCAAGACGGTATGGAAAATGAAAACATATTGTGCCGACCTCAAGTAACATTGGATAAGGGCAAGAACATGATGATGGAACTCAGCGATCGTGTACCATTCTTCCAAAAATATCTTGCACCAATAAACAAAAATCTTTGATAAATAATACTCACTGGCTGAATTATCATATACTAGATAGTATATTTATTTATCTAGCCTGAACTTATTCAAATGCAAAGCAAAACGCTCCATTTTATAAACATTTGATATCTTCGTGATATCGCATATGTAAGGAGAAACTAAAGGATTTTGAAGATAATTTCATTTCCTTATCCATTGCTTCTAATACTCGTATGTATTCGTGAAAATCATTTTCATTTAATAAGTACGTAATAATGATAATTGATAAAGGTAACACTATTACATGTGTGCAACGTAATTACCCCGTGGACCTATCAGTAGGAGACAAACTCGTCCCGCCTTCTCATCTTAATCTAGCACTATAATACTAGATACAGCTTCTAGTACCCATGCCAATAATTTCTCTCACGTGTCAGCTGACTATCAGCGAGCCAAGTACAGCCCCACGATACAGACGTAGACGCTAGATCCATTCATAATACCTAGCCTAGCACTCAGCACTCAACAGGATTTGAATTGCACACAATTAGTAATTCTAATATTGACAACTTGTTTATTTATGGCGGCGACCGATTCATTCTAGTTAAAAGGACTAGTAGCACGGAAATGGATGTTAGTGATATACTTACTGCGTGGTTACTGTTTCAACTACTATTTTAACAGATGAAGTTTTGGCCCTTTATTGTACTGCCTATATATATATTAGACCTATGATTTTTGGTAGCAATCTGCAAGACTGAACCTCAGTTTTCGATAACTTAGAATATGCGTGTACCAGCTAAGAAGGGCTAGATTAGCATGGTGCATTTAAATCTATCTCCCTCAAAAGTGTTACCATTAAATCCGCCGTAGAACCAAAAATGCGAAGACGTAGGCAAGCGTAGTGGATTGTGGCCGATTTCCTTAGGCAGAAAGTATACTGTGTGCCAGTGTTGGAAGCTTAATAATAGCTGGTTGATTATTAAAGCAAATGCTTTAGTTTCAACACATATGCAGATAGGTGTATTGTGGCAGCCGCGACGGTGGTGTTGCCGCTTTAAATCGTCCAACAGAAGCTGAATCGTCCAAATGAATGAATTCTAAATACTGCAGATATTTCAATTCAGACGTTAAGCTTCTAAAAGCATACAAAAATTAAATTCATATCTGCCCATCATTTTACCACAGTAAAACGTATAATTACAACTTACAGGCTCTATTTACTTCAGATTACACAAATACCTTTACCCAACAATTAAGAATCCACCAGCCGACCTAAATACGCAATAATATAGGCATTAGACTAGTTTAATCGCGCGACCTTGCCTGTATCCGTTAATTACGCATTCATTACAGTCTTCCGCGTGTTTAGCTGTACTCAGCCGAGCTCTCTGACTAACCGCATGCTGATGACTTTGGTTTGCTACTAATTATCTATTTGCTGGTTAAGTTTACTTACTACTATATTGAATACCGAAGAATTTCCAAACTTGAGTAGCAATGGGCAGGACACATTGTTCGCAGGACGTATGGTCGATGGGGCGGAAAAGTACAGGAGTGGCGACCGCGTACAGAAAGACGCAGCGTTGGCAGGCTTCCAACTAGGTAGGCCGATGCCTTGGTTAAGGTTGCCGGAATCCAGTGGATGCGAAGCGCACGGGACCGGTCAATGAGGCGACGCTTGTGGGAGGCCTATGTTCCTATGAAACCTATGAAATAATGATGAAGATGACTTTTATATTTGATGACTTGATAATTTCTTGATGTATGGTGGTTGTTTCTGGTTGTAGTCGGATGACTTTCACGTACTGCAAGATTGTGTTTGCTTGCAAAACCAATCTTTACCATTTATCCTCTTCGTGGTTCTTATATCTATTCTTAGAGTAAGAGACCTTTTGCTTTTGTACCGTTTATACTTTTTAAAATTGCAAGGTTCAGTTAGTTATACTCGTATAACGATAAGATACAAGTAGAGATTCTTATATAGAAAAATATTTTCAGTCGACCGATTTTAGTACTCAAGTAAGTGAATCATAATTATATACGTATAATTATGAATACGAGTACTATTGCAGATTGTAATAGTTATGATTGAAAAGAGCTCACGATCTTGTTAGGTAGGTACTGAATAGAATATATCAAAGGAACGGGCTGACATTAAATTAAATTGATTGTTTGACAGCAATCTCATAGAGACAAACCAACTCAATAGGCGGTAACATACTCGTAAATCCAAAAAATATAAACAATAGAAAAATAACGATTATTTGTCACGCACCACCATTTAAGAAAAACAATCAAATCATAATAATAATCGTATCGTCTCATATAAATGGCCCCACGACATGCTATAAGGTGAACGATCTCACAGTGTAAAAATAAAGTTAAGGCCAAGATTACATTAATTGCAGCGTATTAACTTTTATTGTCATGAAATTGTTAATCTGTGAAGGTCGGGAAGAAGGGTATCTATTGTTGAAGTTGTGGCGAAGATCCTTCTTTAATAAGTTCAAGTTCATCAATTTGGTGGCAGTCTTTTGTTTATTGAGTTTAATGGCGGCTGTATGTCAACATAATTATTTGCATACAGTTCGCTTATAAATATGTTAGGAATTGAGACAATTTACAACGATGAATATGAAAATGTAGAATTTTGTATATCTCGGGCGACAGGATATGTTACAGACTTATCCCTTCAAATTTGAGTTTTTGTTATTAAGTCGAATCCTACCGACTCTATCAGTGAAGACCCATACAAAACAACAGTTGCACTTCAAACCGTGTATCTATCTTCATTGACGTATTCCAGCACTGTCTTATTAATACGTTAGCAATGAGATTTCCTTTTTCTAGCAACTAAATCTCTACAGGTAATGATAGTAGAAATAAAGGAAACACATAAAACTCAATAAATTAATATAATTAAATTATTTAACTTAACCTTAACATTCGAAATTAATTAATATACATTATGATATTAATAAGAAGTATCAACATTTCATAATTTATTACCATAATTGTTAAATTATTGTTTACTTACTCAAAATGAAATTGATCGCACTAGGACAAGAAACCAGATCAAAATGAGAAAATAATGGAACTTAGAATCTAAGTTGGCACGATACAAAAAATGATGAAGGTAATAGGACGGAAAGGCAGCAGAAAACGTATTGCGCTAACCCCAAGTAACATAGAACAAGGGCAGGAAGATGATGATGAGCACAGAATAACAAACACAAATATCTATCAAGTGAACGCAAGCATAGATTCTAATGCTGAGATGACATTTTCTTTTATTGAATGAAGAGATCTGTTTTAAATAATGACCTATCATCAGTTTTTATATAAGTTTTCCCTATATCTATGGAAAAATGTTGATCAGAAACATGCATGTTTTGTACTTGCAAATTATTTTTTTTGGTTTTCAGATACTTACTCCAGGTTTTACTCTAAGAACTTTGGGATGATTCGGATCTCCATTCCCTCTAACAACATACACGACATCATCAGTTTTTAAAGCTTTAGGTTTTTTTACATAAAAATTGTGTTTATGGTCAAAATAATACTCTTCTGAGTTTACAAGCGTGGTAGTCTGATAGTTTGTAGTTATTTGAAAATTGTTTTGTCCAGGAAAAAATATACGTTTTTCTTTCCTTGGATAATCTCTGATCATTTGAATTCCTCGTCTATCATCTGACCTGTCATCAGGGAATTTTAATGTTTTACTTCCTCTGGATGGTCTTTCTTGTTCCTGTTGTCTCTCTGGTCGCCTTGGTCTCTTTGGTTTCTTTGTTGTTTTGACATTGTCTCTTTCATTACCATTTTTGTTAGTTCCTTTATCTGGAAACGACCATTTAGAACCTGTCTCTTGACTCTCATTTGGAACGGAATCAGTTTCAGCTTCTAAAATATTGACTCCAGGTTTGTTTTGTATCCTGCCTTCTACCTCACTATCAATGTCTTTGGCGTTTCTATAACCAATCTGTTCATTGTAGTAATTGTGTCCGTAATTGTAAGGATACGCATAAGGGTTCTGGGGTGGAAAACCATAACCGTAGGGTCTTGGGTACCCATAGTTTTGCTGTTGCGTTTGCTGTGGTAAACCATTCTGGCCTGATAAACCATTCTGGCCTGGTAAACCATTCTGGCCTGGTAAACCATTCTGGCCCGGTAAACCATTCTGGCCAGATAAGTAATTATAAAATTGCTCCAAGTTATGTGGTTGCTGGGGTGATTCCGGTTGTCCGAAGAACCTGAAGAAGCCTCCGTTGTGGTTATTGAGGTAGTTGATAAGTTTTTCGGGATCAGTAGGACATTGTGGATAGGCACGGTAGCAGGATGACGGGTTTCCTTTGGCGGTCATGCCTGTGACAGCGGCGCGACCAAATATGAATAGTGGGGATGAACTTACTCCATTGTATGCTTGTAGAAGCCTGGAAATGATAAATTAAAAAGTTTATTTTCATGTGTATATATATATTATTACCAATAACACATAGCCCGACTCGGGGCTCGAACCCAGGACCTCATGGTCAACAGTAGCATTTGCGACCACTAGACCAACGAGGCAGGCATAATTTTTATAGGTTTAAGTATTTTTTATATTTAACAATGTATGTACACACACATAATACCAGGACAAGAAGAGAGAATAACAAAATAGGTACAGAGGTGATGCTTATTTCTAATGAAATCTCTTCCAGCATACCTGCGAAGAAAAAGATGAAAAAAGAGATGTAGACATTGTCGTTGTGTAGAGAGGAAAATCTATATACATAAAAGCGAAAGGTTATTCACTCACTCCTCACGAAATATCGAAAAGCGCTTGACATAGAAAGATGAAATTTGTAGGTGCCTCAAGTGACGTAAGTTCACACTAAGAAAGGATTTTTGGATATTCCACCCGCAAGGGGGTAAAAGGGGGTTTGAAAGTTTGTATGAAATTTCTACAATTTGTAAATTGGACACGTAAAATTTTAGATTTACGCTGTTGGTTGATAAATAGTACATTTTGATACAAGTGCGGAAAGTTTGTTATTGCGTACGAGGCCGAATGAACACCCGAGCCGTAAGGCGAGGGTGTTATGGGGCCGAGAAACGCAATAACAAATTCCCACGTGTATCAAACGACGTTTTTCAATACACTTTCGAAGAAATAAACACAGTTTAGATAAGCATAGGTCATTTAGTGTACGGACGTAGGGCCTAGGTAAGGTTTTATAGATTAGATAATGATTCAACTACTGACCTTTGTTGCCAAATACTGGCTATCCGGAGCTTCTTTCAAAAAGTTTTCAACTTCATTCGGAGACAATACTTTTGATTTTTGTCCAATATATCCGACGGAGTGTCTTTTTAGAAATGCAGTCAGGTTGCAATATATTTTATGTTAACACCGTGATTTTGCAGAACCGTGCTTTTTAGCATGGAATATATACACCATAGCGTGCTAGGCTTATATTTAGTAGCGAGTTCATTGAAATATGCCAAAAATACTTGGCCCGAAATGACGACGCCTTTTTAGTAACTTTCCACTGAAGAAAACTTTGCAAAGCTGCCATTTAATTCACCTTAGATTTAGATGGCAACAGGCTATCACAAGCATTTTGTGCCTCAATCACAATATCCGGCGGAGTACCATCTAAAGAATTCTCTTCAAAACTTAAATTCGACATTTTTCACAAATAACTCAAATTATTAAGACTAACTTTCCTTTTTTTGCCGCGCTTTATGTTCGCAGGTTAAAGGAGAAGCAAAGGTATGAAGCCGTTAAACAGCCTCACAGGAAAAATATAAAATTAAAATATATTTTAATTAAGAACACAAATAAAATGTTAACTTGTTCATAAAAGTAATATTTGTTTAAAATAATCATGTTTATTAGTATTATTCTTTTTATAAACACAATTTAAATATTTAAAAAATATTAACGCTGTAAAGACGCAAATCAAAATGACGAGATTAAAAAAACACGCCTGCTCTATAATTGCCAGTGGTGTTTTTTTTTTTAATTTCGTATGTTTTAATCGAATTACGGCACGCGTGCTATAATCTTATTACCGCACGCGTGCGAAATATGTTGCATATCGAACCTAATCGTAGTGCAATAAGAGCTAGTTTTCGAGGAAGTGTATTGAAAAAGAATATATGAATTTATTGTTGTTTGGAAATTCCACCCGCAAGGGGGTAAATTAGGGGATGAAATTTTGTGTGAAATTTCTACAGTTTATAAGTTGGACAAGTGAAACTTTAGATTTACGCTGTTGATTGATAAAAATAATTTATGCATATTGGTAAAAAGTGTTGAAAGTTTGTATGAAATTCTTATAGTTTGTAAATTGGACACAAAACATTTTAGATTAACGCTCTTGGTTGATAAAAAGAATTCATGTACATATTGGTTTTTGGGAATTCTATGCCTAAGGGGACAAAATAGGGGTTAAAATTTTATGTGAAATTTCTTCGGTTTGGAAGGTAAAACATCTGAAATTGTTGATTTACGCTCTTTTATCGAAAGTTATTCCCCTAAACAGTAAAAAGAGGGTTGAAAGTTTGTATAAAATTTCTAGTTAGTAAGTTGGACACCTGAACTTTTAGATTTATAATCTTGGTTGATAAAAAGAATTCATGTATTTATTGGTTTTTGGAAATTCCACCCCTAAGGAGGTAAAAAGGGCTTGCAAGTTTGTGTGAAATTTCTACTCTTTTAAGTGTGAAACGTGAAATTAAAGATTACGTTTTTGGTTGTTTAAAGAATTCATGTATTTATTAGTTTTTGGCAATTCTACGCCTAAGAAGGTGAAAAGGTGGAAATTTATTGGACTTATATATTTGAAACTTGGCATAAATACTAACCTAAGTAAATAAAGGTAAAGGTTAACATTATTAGTTTTCAAGACTACTCCTAAAAGACGATTTATAAATAAATAAAATAAATAAAAAGCCTTTATTGCTGTTCTTAGTTTTACAAACTATATCAAATTATTTAAACATGCCAAGACTTAAATACTAAGTTCCTTATGGAATTAAATTAATATCGGCAAACGGTGGTTGTGATATCGCAGCTTGTCCTTCGACAAAGGCCTCCTCTAAAGATTTCCACTGTGTCCTGTCCTTTGCTGTACGCGTCCATGTAGTACCAGCTATTTTTACAATGTCGTCCTCCCATCTTTTAGTCTGTCTACTTCTATTCCTTTTACCATCTCGTGGATACCATTCAGTTATAAAACTGGTCCATTTCTCCTTTTTCTCTCTGATCATATGTCCAGACCATCGCCATTTTAGTTGTTTGTAAGTTGTGTATGCGTTCTTAAAGTTTGTCTTGCTCTTTATGTCTTTTAGTTTTATTCGGTCTTTTCTTTTTACGCCTATTGTACTTCTCTCTATTCCATTTTGACAAACTTTTAATTTGTTTGATAGTTCTTCTGTCAACGCCCAAGTTTGACACCCGTACAGTAAGCATGGAAGAATACACATATTAAATACTTTTCTCTTTTGTTTTATAGGCATGTCTTTATTTTTCATCACTTCGCTTAGCGACCAGAACCGTTTCCAGGTATTAGCAATTCTTCTTTCTATTTCCTTTTGCATGCAGTCTTCTTGAGATATAAGTTGTCCAAGATATATATATTCTTGTACATATTCTATTACCTCGTCATTTATTTTTATTTCTATATTTGTAGAATTTGATATTATTTTCGTTTTTGTTAAGTTCATTGACAGGCCTGCTTTAATACTTTCATTCGATAGCTGTTGCAACATGCTTTCCAGAGTTTTTGGGCAATCCGAAAACAAAATAATGTCGTCTGCAAAGCGAAGATGACTTAGATTTTCACCATTTATATTAAGTCCCTTTGTCCATTTTAGGTTCCTAAATATCATTTCAAGAACGGCTGAAAATAATTTCGGTGATATAGGGTCTCCTTGGCGTACACCTCTATTAATAGGGAATTCGTCTCCTGTCGATTCTAGCTTCACTCGAGCAGTGCTTTTTGTGTAGATATTTTTAAGTATTCTAATGTATTTTGTTTCGACGCCTTGTGCTTCAAGTGCGTTCCAAATAAAACTGTGTTCTAATGTGTCGAATGCTTTGTTAAAGTCAATGAATCCCAGGTAGTAAGTTTTGTTATATTCTTTAAATTTTTGTAGTACGTGGGACACTCAGAAAGTTTTGCGAAACTAAAAAAAATTGTTCTATACGTACATATATTTTTATTAAATCTTTTCAAAGTACTTTCCACCAGCCTCTATACAAAGATTCATGCGCCTAAACCAGTTTTCAAAACACTTTTTCCAGTCCGCCGCAGACACCTCGTTTACAGCCTGCTCGAACGCAGCCAGCGCATCTTCCGGCGACGAAAATTGTATCACTTTGAGCTGATTTTTTATTTTTGGGAATAAAAAGAAGTCACACGGTGCTAGATCAGGGCTGTAAGGAGGGTGACCCAGGAGTTTGACTGGCGTGCTGTCCAGGAAGTCCCTCGTTTTGAGTGCGGTGTGCGCAGGTGCATTGTCGTGGTGGAGCAGTAGCCCGCGGAGCCCTGTGTTTGGTCGCTTGTTGCTTATAACAGAGAAAACTTCTGGTAAACATTTGGTAGTATACCATTCGGCATTAATGCTTCTTTGATCCCGTAAGGGAATTGATACCAAGTGGCCAGTCAAATTAAAAAAGCTAGCGATCAAAATCTTACCCCCGCTTCTAGATCGCTTCACTTTGGTAGGCGTTGGCTCATTTTGAAACACCCAAACAGTCGACTGGCGCTTGGTTTCTGGGTCGTATTGATAAATCCAGGACTCATCACCTGTAACGATGTCGTAAACACGCCGAGACGAGCCTGCTTCAAATTTGTTAAGCATATCACGGCACCATTCCACCCGGGCCTGCTTCTGAGCATCGGTGAGGTTGTGCGGCACCCAGCGTGATACTATCCTCCTCACGCGAAGATGGCTGTGTAGAATCTCGTGAACGCTTCCCGATCCAATCTTCAATATGTGTTGAATCTCCTGATATGTAATTCGCCTATTGTCTTGGATTAAATTTTTCACTGCTAGCACGTTTTCTTCGGTAACAGCCGTCAAAGGGCGACCGCTTCTTTCGTCATCCCCCAAAGTTGGTCGACCGCGCTTGAATTCGTTATACCAACGATACACGGTTGCCTTGGAAGGGCCTTCATCCATGAATGCCATTTGAAGTCTATCGTACGATTCATCCGGTTTCAGGCGACACTTGAAATCGTATAAAATCATAGCTCTAAAATGTTCCCGGCGCAGATCCATATTTCAGTGAGACACAATACTTTGAATTAACTCGCAAAAAATGTGGAGGGAAATTTTGAAATTGGAACTTACTTATTTTTACTTATAAATAATCATATTTTCGAAAAACATTATAACTGGCCAGTCTCCCATATATAAAAACTTTTTTTCGCAATACTTTCTGAGGGGCCTGGTATCTGTCTCAAAGCGTGGATGTGATCTATAGTTGAAAAATGTCTACGGAATCCAGCTTGTTCTTTGGGTTGATTTTCTTCAAGGGTATTTGTAATTCTAGAAAGTATAATTTTTGAAAAAACCTTGTAAATATTCGACATCAGGCTAATGGGCCTATAATTTCCTATGTTTCCTTTGTCGCCTTTTTTATGGAGCAATATAATTGTTGATTTAGTCCAATCATCGGGGATGTTTTCCGTGTTAAGTATTTTGTTAAATATATCCGTAAGCTTTGGAGCAATCACTGGTAATGTAGTTTTTAGAAGCTCGTTTGTGATGAGATCTGCACCAGGTGCTTTATCAAGTTTTTGTGTTTTAATTGCTTGCATTGTTTCAATTGTTAGTATTTTCGGTGTCTGCTCTGCATCTGTTGGTATGTTGTATTCTTTTTGAGTTTGTTCAACTCTTTGGCTTGTGTACAAATGGCGGTAATAATCCGTAGCAATCTTTAGTATATCGAGTCTGTTACCTGTCGTTATACCATCTTTCTTCTTCATCCTTGGTATCCACTCTTTCTTGTGGTTTAGTTCCTTCCTTGCCTTTTTTATTCCTCCTGTTCTTTCTATAAATTTTTCTATTGTAGATAGTCTCTTTGTTTTCCTTTCCTTTCTAAGCTGTTCACTTATCTTTTTGCTTATTTCTGTAATTTTTTGGCGGATTTCATTACTTTTCTTCTGTTGTATAAGTTCTTTACGTTCTTGCAGCAAATGTTTAGTTATGAGTGATATTTCTTTCTTATTGTTTGTGTTGGTTTTTCTTGTTACAGTTTTTAGTTGGTTGATTAGTCCGTTGTATTTTTCTTCAGTTGATGTAAGTTCTTTTTTCCCATGTCTGTCCTTCTTTAGTGATGTTTGGAGGTTTTCAAGAAGTAAATCTGTATTGCCTGTATATTCAATAGTGGTACACTTATTGTGAAATTTTCTTAGTTTCTTGGGACGTCTTCCTGTCAGTGTTACCCGAACCATTCTATGGTCTGTGTTGAAATTCAGATTATTTATTATGGTTATGTTTTGGAAAAGTTTTTGATTGTTAGATAAAATGTAGTCGATTTCGTTCTTATAAAGCCCACTAGGCGAGATCCACGTTCACGATCCACACAAAAGACGATTTAGGGGTTGTTAAAGATTTTTGAAGAATTTTACTATACAGGGCTTCTTTTTAATGGGATTTTTGGAAATTCAACAAATCCTTTAAGAAATTAATATTAGAACCTAACGGCTTGGTACGTGACGAAGGGACCAGATGACATTACATTGGTGCCGTGGAAGGTGGGTAGACCTCTGGTGTGGGACGCACCTGTGTCGACACCCTTGCGCCATCTTATGTTCCTAGTTCGGCGGGCTGTGCTGGCGCTGCTGATGCGGCTGCTGAGGCCCTCAAGCGGCGCAAATATTGTAGCCTAATTGGTAATTACAGTTTTGAGCCGTTTGGGGTCGAAACGCTTGGTTCATGGGGCCCGAGTTCACGTCTCCACGAGATATCTTTTTAAGGAGATCTCTCGCCGACTGATCGACACTGTGCGTGACCAGAGGGCTGGCTCGTTCTTTGCCCAAATAATCAACATTGCAATTCAACGTGGCAATGCTGCCAGTCTCCTGGGCACGTTCCCGGATGACTTCGACGCCTAAGTGTACCCTTATTTTGTATATAGTGTAAGTAGTTTGATTTAGTATAATTTTGTTTAGTGTTTAAGTATGTACCTACATATTTACACCTTTGTTTTACATTTTTTTTTATCAAGCCAAAAAAAGGGCATCTGTAGGATAAAATACGGACACGCGAACGAAGTCGCGGCCGAAGTGCTATAGTGCGCGCGGAATTAGTTGGCCGCGCCTTAGGTGGCGCGTCAACTCGCTATTGCAATCTCATGTGCGTTTTGTAGTTTTTTTTGTCTAAACTAGTGCGGCGCCGTACTTCGCTACGGCAACACGCGTTGGAAGTTCCGGCTAGTTTAGACAAAACGCACATTAGATTGCAATATCGAGATGACGCGCCACTTAAGGCGCGGCCAACTAGTTAACATATAATATTATTCACAGCTAAAACGCCTAACTCAAAACTCTTAGCAATCATTGTACTAGGCAAGCAAATTCCGCAATGTTACTTAAAACCACATACTCCAACCAAACATAAAGGGTTTGCCATTTGTTTTCGCTGATGAATTATCTACCGCAAACCTAAATTGGATATTGTGAAAGTCTACCACTAGTGTGTTCTGAAAGGTTTCAACTGTAAACACCGATTTGGCTCTTTTGTTCTATTGCAACACAGGACATACTTATAAGACTGGATTGTATTGAAAAGTGGTAAAATCGATCAAAATCTAACCAGTAGCACTGAGTTTCTAGCGCTGGGATAAAATTGTAGATATGACTATAAATCAGACTGTAACTAAAGTATCCTTTATTAAGCTCGAAAATTTAGAAAGCTTACCAGCAAAATAATTTTAGAATATAATAGTTAGTTTAGTTATTTACTTGAATATTTGCTTATTCTCTCTCTCTCTTTTTCTGTTGTTTGCATGCCTGTTTATGTTTAAGTTCACTTTTACCTACTTTTCTGATTTAAAATCTTAGAATAGCGCACTGTTAGTTTTAACTTTTAATATGTTGTGGAAAATGTCGTAGGATAAACCTTGTATATTTATAACTTAGTGTAAGATTTTAATGTAGAACTGTTTATTTTCCCGAATAAATAAAATAAAAAATAAAATAAAAAAATCCTTTTTCAGTAAAAAAGTATACAGCGTGTTGTAACAGACATGCGTAGCCATATTTTAAAAACTATTTCTGCTCATGGAAATGAAGACCCTAGAATAAATTGAACTCTCCATACAACTTTAGCATCAGCTGATCAAAACGAGTATGGCAGGAACCATTTTATTTTAGAGAATGTACTATTTCTTCCCTAATGACATTCCTATGGGCAGAAACAGTTTAAAAAAATAAACTACCGATTTTAGTTACACATTGTTTGACCCAAGAGGATTGTTAATTTTAAATCGTTTAAAAATACTTACGAAAGCAAAGGCTGTAGACTAGCAGAAGCCTTTACCAGCGCCGGTGATGATGCTGTACTGCCCCCTGCCATCTCACACAGTATCCTCGGGACGCACTGTTGATCATCATACAAGGCTATGGAAGTCAGGGCTTCAGCTACTGCTGATACGGCTCTCTGGGTTAAAGATTTAGGTCTTCGGGAAGGTCCTGTAATGAAATAGCAAACAGTCAATCTTGGAACAAAAATCATAATATATTATGAGGCCGGGGCGTTAATATGCCACATAAAGATATAGAAAAAAAACTGTCACCCAGAATAATCGCAGCGTGATAAAGACATCGCTGAATGTGGTTTTTATTGAGTTGCTATTTCACAATATTAAGCTGATCTAAGAGTAAATTTTCTATTAAACTCGTCACCTAGAAATAATCTGTTACGTAGGTGTTACAATACCTTCAATTTAACTTAAATTTGAATACCTATTACATCTTTATGGAACACGATAGCACGTAGATGACCATGGCCCTTTAACTCAACAATAGTCAATGTCTTCGCAAAATCCAATCAAATCAGTTCCTCCAAACTGCTTGCTTTTATATACCATTCCGCTTGCTTTTATATACAATTCTTTCTGCCCCAAGCTCACTAGATAACTAAGTCACCCGTTGATCGCTTGCACCTCTCACCTCTGCATTGTTTTCAGTAAGTTCGCCTGTTGACCGCGACCTCATAGGCGTGAATAAATGGACGTTTTATTGTGAGAAAGGTTTTAGTGAGATGCTATCGGAATTTATAGAGCTTTATATATCTGCCAAGACAGATATTGACTTGCTGTAATTAGATCTTTTATGAAACTTACTGCTACTAAAAATATAAATCACACCACATGTGGAATAAACTGCACTATGTCAGATACTGTTACACTTTAAATATCTGATGAATTTCAGAGTCATAATCAACATCATCCAGCTAAAAGTTGCATACTAGGTACTAAACAATCTATTAGTAGATTATTAACCAAGGGGATAAAGCAGTGTCTTCTGTCGCGGGTGACGATTTAAATCGCGAGCGTAACGAAGGACTCAAGGTTTACTCCCGAGCGTAGCGAGGGTGTTAAAAACTTAAATCACGAGCGAAGCGAGGGATTTAAAACGAGTCCTGAGTGTAGCGAGGGATTTAAGTTCACCCAAGACTAAGACAGCTTTATCACCGAGGAAAATACTCTACTTTTCGTACCATTTGCGAAAAAATTAACACAATAATAATATGAGATAAGCATTTATTAAAAATAATGACAATTAAAAGTAAAATAAACTTAACGTTTATGTATTTGGCGAAAACAAAAACGCGGCAAATTCCTAGACTAACATTTTTTCTGTCGGAAAAGCAAAGGCATCAAGCTCATACGGCCTCGTCGGTTTTCGTAATTTTATTCAATAATCATAACTGCATAATAAATGCGTATTCCTTTTTCAAAAAGATGTATAATGCTTTATAAACAATCTCAATGGTGTAAACACAGATGTAGTTCAGTATAAATTTCGGTAAGTATTCCAAATTTAAATCACATTCTCCCCCTAGAGGATGAATGAAATTCAGTACAAATTTCTTTCCCTGTTTTTAACAGATTAAAAATGACTATTGTTATGTTCGCTTTTTGTGGCATAGAATGTCACTTTTTTGAGCAAGTGGTACGAAAAATATATAGGTCTATGGTACTATAATCGTTATAATCTAAAAAGTTTGAATTGATAGTTATAAAAATACTTAATAATAATTAAACTTGATGCTTGCGAACAAATGATACTCGTTGTTATAGTGTATAGATAATATAGTAATTAATTAGGATTATGAATTAGATTTTTCGATTTCTTACGTACAAATTTATCGCGGCATGTAAAATGAAAAACTGGGGCTGGTCTGTGTTAACAAACTTACGCTTTGAGCTTTCAGCGACAAGCCTCGTAGGGCTTGGCTTTGTCGATGCAGTCCTACCTTGTCTGTCTCCTTCAGAGACGGCAAGGTGGCGTGGTCTTGAGGGAGAGCGCTACGGTCGTGTAGATCCTCAAGGCAAGTGCGGTGATTATCCTTCTCGTGGTTGCTGCCCTGTTCTTGGTCTAATTCCCTATGAAATAGACGTAACAGAAATTACCGGGCGACGCAACACAGGGGTGGCGAGGTCATGCCCCTGGGTGTCCACCATTGAACAAGAACAATGTTGGATTGCAATGACCTCCTGCGTGTTTGTGCCGTGCGCGGGGACCCGTACAGAGGGATGAAGGGATCTGGTGGTTGAGTGGAGCAGGCTGCACACAACACGCCACTTTGACCCGGATTTCTTACCACACGGGAGGTTGTGGGAGTAGCTTACCCACGATCAATCGGCTGCGCTCTCCTTCTGAGAGCTTAAGCGAGGTACGTGGGGTCCACTGAGGTCGTCCTTGGATGACTGAAGTGGTGGTAAAGGTCACGCTGACGGTGTAAGGGAGGGCTGGTTTTTCAAGCCAGCCCTAACGAGCACCCGATGTCGCACTGTAAGCCAGCCCTGCGTACCTATATCTCAAAGGTAGTCCTAACGTCCCACTTTAAGTAGTGGGACGTTCCCAGATGCGGGCTCGATGGAGGGTGGGAGCCGGAGAGATGAAGTTTTTTTTTCTAATATATTCATGGATTTTGCACTTAACTTGAATACCCTAAGGGTGGAGTCGGCGGTAGCTGACAAAACTCTTGCCCCGGGACCGGCGGTTAACACCGCCGGCTCCTGCGTGGGTGCCCCCCAGGCTGAGGTGAAAACCGCAGCCGCCCCTCAGGCTGTGGTGAAAACCGCAGCCGCCCCTCAGGCTGCGGTAAAAACCGTTGCCGCCCCTCCGGCTGTGGTGAAAACCGCAACCAGGAAAAAAGCACAGTCCCTTGGGAAACCTGCGGCAAAAGCTGCAGGACCCAGAACGGGTAGCATTAGCAAACGGAGTGCACTTAGCACACCGCGTGTCCCTGGACCAGTGGTTAACGTCGCTGCGTTCAGTGTATTGTCCCAACCGTTAAGTCATAAGGGTTCAAGGCTGCATGGGACCAGCACTGACCCTTCCCTCCCCACGGCAAGGGCAGGTGAGCTGGGGTTGCAAGATCCCACCGCTAACCCAAGCCTTCCTAGGCATCCTCCTCCTAATCCTCCTCCAACTGTGGCACCAAAGGCCACATCCTCCGAGGTCGCTGCCTCCAGCCAGATGGGAGTATATGGCAGTGGAGAGTCTGCACCAACCTGGCAGGTGCAAACTCGCAAAGGTAAGGGCAAGGGTAAAAAAAGAACAAAACAAGCCCTTGCCCCCCCCGCAAATCCCGCGGAGCCGACAGTCCCTGCCGCCCAGGGCAAAAAGTTCCTGAACAGGAAGGAGAGAAGGCAGGAACAGAGGAGAGGCAAGGCTAAGGCCTCTCTTAGCTTCTTAAAGGGGAAGCAAGCGCAACCTGCATCCGACAATAGCGAACCGGTGGCGTGCGGCCCAACACAGACGGCAACCTCGTCGCAACAGGCCGCCCGGGGGGGTCAGGCCGGTGCCAAGCGGGCTCTCAACGAGACCTTGTCGCCTCGTGGGGAGCACAAGCGGCAGCGGCTTGACCGGTCCGGGCGGGTTGAATCGATGAGCTACGCCCGGGCTGCCAGTTCTCACCTGTGCGTCGCGGTAACCTGCGAGCGCACGGGCGCCATTACCAAAGAAGTGTCGGATGTGGTCACTAGGTCGATTCAGAGAAGAATCATAGAAGAGGCCTTATCCCCCACTATGGAGACACCCGAGCGCCAGACGCCGTCCTTTACCGCCAAGCCGCAATTTGGCAATGGAGCGCTCAAGCTATGGTGTAGCAACGACTACACCTTAGCTTGGCTGAAGAGGGCGGTGCCCGACTTGGCCGACCAGGCTGGCACCGTGCTAGTCGTCAAGGGCCAATCAGAGCTTCAGAAGCAAGTGCGTTGCGGGATTGTCATACCGGATGACAGTGGGGTGTATGAGGACCTCAATATAGCAGCGAGGACACTCTGGTATCAAAACCCATGGGTTGACATCAGAAGGTGGGTCATTATTCGCTCGGAGAGGCAAAAGGCGTGCTGGTTTGTGGTTCTAGGTGTCCCCGAGGACCAGATCCCGACCTTGATGGGCGCCGAGCGCAGGCTGTCATTTGGCCTGGGCTCGGTGTACATCAAGTTCCAGGGGGCCAACGGCAAATTTGTGTGTGTCCCTCGAGATTGGGACCCGGCCACAAGGCAGCTCGTCAACGCAAGGGAGAGCAACCCTCCGCCAATCAACCCGGAAACATCCGCGGCCGAACCCACTGCAGCTGCTGTGCTGGCCACCCCTATCGATGACGCGATCACTGTTCCTCTGTCGGGCGGGGAGCCGGATGACATCACACTGTCGCCGGCTTCTGGCCCGGTGGAGGATGACTTCATCGAGGGAGACGCCTTCGCCGGTCTGCAGCTAGAAGAAGACGAGGAGGGCCCCACCCGTGATGGCGACCCCTTCGTCAACCTGTAGCATAGTGCAGGCAAACCTCCACCACAGCCAGACAGCGACGGCCCAATTGCGCAAGTGGTTGGAGGTTCAACACACGGCCATTGCCCTGATTCAGGAGCCGTGGATTAGGGGCGGCCAAATCAAAGGACTGACAAACCTAGGTGGTAAGCTCCTTGTTACCTCTAACCATGATCACCCTAGAGCGTGTATTTTTGTTACAGGTAACCTCAAAGCACAGCTTCTAAACAATTTCTGTTGCAGAGATATCTCTGCAGCTAGGCTGTCAATGCAGCGTGGTGACTCTCTGATGTCGATCGTCTTCGCCTCGGCCTATATGCCTGAAGCAGAGACCCCACCCCCGCACGACCTTGTCCGTCTCGTAACCCAATGCGAGAACAACGGGGAAGAGATCATCATTGGGACTGACGCTAACGCACATCACCCTCTGTGGGGAATGGATACGCAAAACGAAAGGGGTAAGGCATTAGTGGACTACTTGTTTACAACTAACCTATCCCTACTAAACACAGGCGCGGTACCGACGTTTGTTACAAGACGCAGTCGCACAATTATCGACCTGACTCTGGCGACAGAAGGCGCAGCAGAAATCACCACTGGATGGCAGGTCTCCAACGAGGCCTCCTGCTCGGATCACAGGTGGATCCGCTTTGACATGCAGGCCTGTGTAGCACCTGTACCGCCTCGGCGCAATCCGCGCAACACGGATAGAGCCGTCTACACTCGCACCCTTGATTCAAAGTTAGCGCCCGTATACACGGCACTAACTACTGCGAGCACATCGCAGTTAGACTTGCAGGTAAGTAAACTTACTGAGACAATGATAAGCAGCTACCATACCGCTTGCCCGGAAACAGTGCCACGGAAAACACCGGGCAAACAACCCTGGTGGGGCGCGGAGTTGGAACGCAAACGCAGGAAGGTAAGAAAGGCCCTGAACAGAGCTATGAACACATGCGCGGATGAGGACTGGGACGCCTATTACGAGGCCAAATCCAGCTATAAAAAATGCATCAGATTCAGACGTACCGCAGGATGGCGTAAATACTGTGGTAGCATTGAATCTTGCCAACAAGCAAACAGGGTAAGGAAAGTACTGGCACAGCAGAATACACCTGAGCTCGCCACAATCCGCAAACCCGACAACACACTCACCACATCACCTGAAGAAGCGAGACGCGTCCTAGTTGAAACACACTTCCCAGGAAGCGTCTTCGTCCAGGTAACTAACTGGCAGGATTCCACTCAGACACCAACTAACGACGACTGGCTCTACGCACACAGGGTGATCACGCTGGAAAAACTCCAGTGGGCCATCAATAGCTTCCATCCCTTTAAGGCACCAGGTCCAGATGGAGTGTTCCCTGCGCTTCTGCAGTGGGGAGGTAAGTCTGTGGCGGATAGACTCTTGCCACTAATGAGGGCATGCCTGGCCTTAAGACACGTTCCAAAAGGTTGGAGGGAAGTGAAAGTAATTTTCATCCCAAAGCCCGGCAAGGGAGACTATACAAACGCCAAGTCCTACAGACCAATCAGCCTGACCTCGTTCCTACTTAAGACCATGGAAAGGCTGTGCGAGAGGGAACTACGCGATGGCGCCTTAATATCACTACCTCTACATGGTAACCAACACGCCTACAGCTCGGGCAAGTCTACTGAATCCGCTCTTCATTTGGTGGTAGGCCAAATAGAGGAAGCAATCCATCAGAAAGGCACCTGCCTGGGCACCTTCATAGACATCGAAGGGGCCTTCGACAAGACAAACTTTTCCAGCATCGGTGCTGCACTCTCCAAGCACGGAGTAAATCAGGTACTAATTGACTGGATAACCAACATGTTAAGCAAACGAGCAGTTCGTCTGGAGGGAGAACAGCAGCTGGCCTTGATAGCCAGGGGCTGCCCGCAGGGAGGAGTGCTTTCCCCCCTACTATGGAATCTGGTAATCAACGATCTCATCACCAGACTCAACGAACACCGTTACTATACAATTGGGTATGCAGATGATCTAGCAATCCTCGTGCCTGGGAAGGTGACTGGAACTATCTGCAATCTCACTCAGCAAGCTCTGCGTATAGTGGAGCGGTGGTGCGGGGAGTATGACCTATCGGTAAATCCCTCTAAAACTGAACTAGTCATGTTTACGCTGAAAAGAGTTCTAGGCCCTTTCCGCCTACCTAAGCTGTTCATCACGGAACTGAAGTTGTCCAACGAGGTTAAGTATCTGGGAGTCATACTTGACTGTAAGTTAAACTGGAGCAGTCACCTGGACAACAAACTAAGCAAGGCATGTATCACCTTTTGGCAATGCAAGAAAATGATAGGCAAAAAGTGGGGACTCTCCCCCAAAATCATACTCTGGCTGTACGGCGCGGTGATTCGGCCCATGGTCACCTACGGGGCCGTGGTGTGGTGTTCCGCACCAAGCTAAGTACTGCCGTGAGTAGATTACAACGCATGCAAAGACTGGCCTGCATGGCAATAACGGGCTGCATGAGGACTACTCCAACTGCTGCGATAGAAGCCATGCTTGGACTCCCCCCTCTCCACCTGTTTATACAGCAAGAGGCAACGATGGCGGCAGTACGCCTCAAGGCACTGGATCTATGGGGTAAGAGGGAGACACAACACACCGCTCTGCTGGAGGAGCTCAACATCGAACTCCCCCTAACAAAAGCAATCAACGACCGGATACCTAAGCAATTCATCTTTGACAAAAAATACAGGATCCAACTGCACGAGGACCACCGTTGTGAAGGGCTACGCCCGGACGAGCTACGGATCTTCACAGACGGATCCAAGACAGGTACAGGCACAGGTGCGGGGGTTTTCTCGGAAGACCTCAACATCCACCTGGCCACGCCACTTGGGGCTCATAACACAGTGTTTCAGGCTGAGTGCTTGGGCATCACCTTGGCAGCCTCTGCTATCCTAGCCAGGGAGGTTGAGGACTTCCCTATACGCATTCTCTCGGACAGCATGGCCGTCCTGCAGGCACTGAGCAGCGTCACGGTTAGCTCGGGACTTATACACGAATGTCACCAACGACTGAACCAGGTCGGTACACGCAATAGAGTAACCATCCAATGGATCAAGGGGCACAGCGATTCTCGAGGTAATGATGCAGCGGATGAGCTGGCCCGAAGAGGTTCCAGTATGGTGGCGGTGGGACCAGAACCCATCGTACCACTACCCTTCGGGTACCTCCGGAATCTGGTAAGAAAGCGCACCAGGGAACAACACCACAAATTGTGGAATGACCATAGTGAGTGCAGGCAGGCCAAGGAGGCGCTTCCCTCGTTAGATGGCCGGTTTACGCAGAAAGCCTTGAGACTGTCAAAACCACAGTTACGTGCAGTCACAGCCGTAACAACTGGCCATGGGACTTTTAACAAGCATCTTTTTGTCTTAGGGATCACGGACAGCCCACTGTGCAGGGCATGCATGGAGGAGGAAGAGACAGCAGCACACCTGCTCCTGAGCTGCCCAGTAATCGCTGGTTACAGGGCCAAATTCCTCGGTGACTCAGGTACCGTACAGGGAATAGTTGGCAACACCAAGGCGCTGCTGGCTTTCCTCGAGGAGCTGGGATGGATCGAGTGAGGAAGACGAATCCCACCCGTACGCAAAATACGCGCTTGGACGTGGAGTTGCGGACACCAGCCCGTCTTAACCTAACCTAACCTAACCTAAAATGAAAAACATCATTGGACTTCTTGTCGGATCGGGTTGTCACGATTATAAGGCTGTTGACAAAGTTTCAGGCACTAGTCCTACCACCGACGAGTAACCGATTCGCTATCGACTATTTTTGCACTGAAGAAACAACAGGTAATACAATTATAAGAGCCCGTGTCATTAAAAGAGACACAACAGTTGATCGCTGGCTGTTCACACTGCTGGCGACTCTGTCACCACATGTTTGTCGCAGCGACAAGAGCAATCAAAGTTATACTTGCTCAGCGATATTCACTAAGCTATGCTCGCTTGCTCGCTTAGCGGTCAGAACTAACGCTAAGATACTAACCAAGCGGTGATTTCTACCTATAGTGCCCGTCTCACAAGAACACTCGCTTATAGCCGAGTGACCAAGATCGGTAGCTTGGTCACTCGCTACTCGCTGCTCGCCAACTCGTTTTTAGTTTCTAGCTTTACTCACTTCTCGCTGATCGTCGGCGGTGGAACAAATGTCTTAACCTATCAGCGATGGCGATGCGAAAAAAGTAAAGAATTGATCACGTGACATTTCGATAGCACTTGACTTTTTTGACGTTTATACAAAAGCTATCGCCCCGCTTTCTTGATAAATGTCACAAGTCAGAGCCTCAGGACAACGCCAAGCATCAATCATCACTACAAGTAATAAGCATTATCATTTAAACTATGACGTAGTTTAACGTAGATACAGCGGTACTTACTTGGAGGTCCAGCTGGATACTCTGGCTGTTGAGGCCCTGGATATACTGGAGGCCTGTACTGCGCCTGATTTTGAGGAGGATACTGTGAGTTGGGATCAGCAGGAAACGGCGGAGGATAGCCTGGCACTGGATAGCCATAATATGGATATTCTGTGCCTGGATATGAGGCTCCTGGCTGGCCACTTTGTGGACCACCTTGAGGTGGGACAATAGGAGATGGGGACCCAGCATATTCCTGACTAGGATATCTTGTATCAGAATGGCCATGTGGATGACCCTGACTAGGACTTGGATATGCGGTAGGATTTACTGGAGGCCTTTGATCACCTGCAACTTGATACCCTGGAGTTGGGTATGCGCCATATCCTGGATTCATTGACGGGTACATGGAAGGATAAGGTGGGTAGGATCCTGGATAGGCAGGGGTTGGGAATGTCATACCAGGATATGGGCTAGGGTAGTTAGGATAGGGATATCCGTGGGTCGGGTAGCCGGAGATTGGGTAGCCAGGATAGCCTGCATTCGGGTCACCTGGGCCTGGATAACCGGGACCTGCCATGCCAACTCCAGGATATCCAGGGTAACCAATTCCACCGGGATAAGGTGAATTCGGAGCTGTTGGTGCCGGATTTGCTAGTTTTGATTCGAAACGAGGCTTCCGTCGTTGTTGTTGTTTTCTTTTCTTCTTTTGGTCTGGTTGTTCATTTATATTATGATCATCTTTAAAAACAACTCGTTCAGTTACAGGATTCCTCTCTGAATCTTTGTTATTTATATTATAATCATTATCATGATCTTCGAATTTGATAGGTTTGTCAGTCGTTTCTGCATCGGTTTCAGACTCATCTGAATAGTCAGAATCATTTTCATCAGCTTTACCATCGTCTTCAAATACTAATTGGCTTGATTCACTTTGAGAGTCATCTTCTTCATCATCAACTTCCTTGTCATCAGTATTTTCTGGCTTATCATTGTTGCCTTCGAATATTATTTTATTTTCCGAATCGTTAGACTCCCTTCCATAACGTGCGTTCGAAATACGATCGTTTTGGTCATAACCTTCTTCATCGAATGTTATATCTGCAAGAAGTGTCCCTGGGCCCGCTTTGTCTATATCGACATATTCTTGATCTTTGGCGTCGTCTTCGAATTTGATTGGTCGTTTAGGAGATTGATCTTCAAACCTTATGTGGCCTTGGTTTTCGGGGTTATGATCACCTTGGTCGTGTGCTGTAATTTCCCCGCTAGAAAGACGAGTAAAATTTGGTTTTGGTTTATTTCTAAAAATAATGAGGTTATTAAAATTCATAGTAATTAGTGTAGTTTGTCACATTCAATTTAAAATTTAAAAATATTAATTAACTGTGATGTTTTATGATCTAGTCTTAAAAAGAAAGTCGTGTTGATAAAAGACAAGTTTACGCTATGCTATTCTAGAAACTATGATGCTTATTTTGGAATTGGAATCTGCATGATTATGTCCTTTATTCATAAAGTTTCTTATTTTGTACATTTTAAATATTTTTATAAAATAAATTTAAAAAAAACAAGAACATTTCAAACCACCAGTATTGGAAACAGGGTCCAAGCTACCGGTGGTCAGGGCTCCCGAGAGAGGATCCTCCTAACAATACGAGCCGTGCCCAGCAGTACTGCTTTCTGGATCAGGCCCTTGACCAAGCCGCCTAACGAGAACCTCCTAAAGTGTTGGTCGAGGCTCGTGGCTATTAAGCCATTGGCTGACACGACTATCGGTACAATGACCGCTGTGTCCACATCCCACATGTTGACAACCTTGCGAGCCAAGTCAAGATACTTATACTTATGCCTATTATTAATATGATATAACTTAATATACGTAAATACAGATATATTTTTATAGAACTACTAGCTGACCCCCGCGGCTTCGCTCCCGTCAAAATTATAGCCTATGTTACTCGGGAATAATGTAGCTTTCCATTGGAGAAAGAATTTTTAAAATCGGTCCAGTAGTTTCGGAGCCTATTCGGTACAAACAAAAAAAAATCTTTCCTCTTTATAATATTGGTATAGATTTATATTTTATTAAATAAGATTAATTCATTTTAATCATTGACCGTTGGAAACGGGGGTATTAATGAATGAATGCAAATAAATGAATACTTACGACCGCGACGATGCCTCCCCGGGGTCATAAGTGGTGATCAAATTGTTTTGATTCGTCTGCTCGTCGGCGTTTGAGTCATTTGTCAGTAAAACCAGGATGACAGCACTCAGGATGCATGTTTTCATGTTTGAATATCTGAAAAATATGGTATGATTTTAAAAATATATACTCTATGATTATTATATCTAGATATATATCTCTAGATTTTAAAAATATATATTGTTATGTTGTTACGAGTATCATTCCTAACAAAACAATTTTAATAACGCCAATAAAGATAGCGAAGGAGTCAATTAGTGCACATTTTTAACCCCCGCCGGAAAAAGAAGGGGTGTTATAACTTTCACGTGTGTTGCTGTGTATCTGTGTGTCTGTCTGTGGCATCATAGCGCCTAAGCGGATGAACCGATTTCGATTTAGTTTTTTTTGTTTGAAAGGTAATTTTGTCGAGAGTGTTCTTAGCTATGTTTGAATAAAATTGGTTCAGCCGTTCAAAAGTTATGGGCATTTTACTGTTTGAATCGGGGTGTTTTCGCAAGATAAATGCGTCGGGGGTTTTTTTAAATTGTGAAATTTTACTTGTTCTAGATACTGTTGTTTGTCCTCTAATTATTTCCCATAACCTTCAAACCAGATCATGCAAAGTTGCTTGGCGGCAAGTAGGTATTGAAAGACATGGATATTGTAAGAGTAACCCATCAAAAATATTTTCATGTAAAATATTGCCAAGACGACCAAGGCTCGCACTGTACAAAAACTTATCAGATCTCATGTAGAGCAAAGCTTCTAACTCTATGAGCCCTAACTTCACAAATCTGGTGTAGATTTGTCAAAATATGTGGCTTGGTCGTTTCGCTACCGTCATATTCCTCGTTACTAGAAGTCGCCTTTAATAGTTTTCACTTATATAGTATGCGCAACTCCTCGTCAACATGTTTCGTTATTACAAGAACTATTGTATGACAGAAAATTAATGAACTGTGAATAAATTTTGCACCTTACGGCCATAACAACTAAGAACTATACCGATAACTTTTTGACAGTGCGAGCCATATGGTCTCGTCTTGGCAAAATTTTACATAGAAATGTTTTTGGTGAGATTTCACTTCTTTTTGTAAGTTGCTTCTACATCATTGACATTTCCCATTCTCGTAGAATAGAATAGAATAGAAATATATTTATTCGACACAGGCACAACACAACAGCAACAAACATAGTAACGTAGAAGTTTTCTTTTGTATATACTTGTCACCACATTATAGTTTTTAACGAAGTGCATAATTATAGTAATAATAGGGGTTAAAGTAGGAAATTGCCGTTTTATTTTAATAGGTAGAACCTTTTTTATTATTTATTACCTATGAAGTTCTTCTTTTAAAAATGTGCAACATTCGATTATCGACTTTCAGTTGTTTTTTTATTCAGCTAAGACAAGAAAGATGGGTACTTCGAAAATTCGAGTGAATTTTGAATACGAGTTCCGACGCGGCACTAACGCGACAGCTCGCAATATCAATGTTGCGTTTGGAGAGGGTACTGATAATGACGCACAGTGCGATTTTGGTTTAAACGCTTTCGGGATGGAAACTTTGATTTGAAGAACAAACCACGTGGAAGACCACCCACACATGTGAATAACAATAAAATTATAGAGATGGTGGAAGCCGATCCATGCCAAAACTACCCAGGAATTAGCGGCATGGTTTAACGTTACCTTACCAACAATATTGACTCATTTGCGACGAATCAATAAAATAAAAAAATATGAAAAATGGGTGCCTCATGATTTGACTGATCTGCAGAAAGAAACGCGTGTTAAATCTGGTGTTGCCTTGTTGAATCGATACAGACATGAAGGAATATTGGATTGAATTGTGACATGTGATTGAAAGTGGATCCTTTACGATAACCATAAGCGAAAAATGCAAAGGCTGACCCCAGGTCAAACGCCGCAACAGTGTCCTATAGCAAAGATTACCAATAAAAAGGTAATGGTAACTGTTTGGTGGTCTCAGCATGGTGTTATTCACTATAGCTTTCTCCGATCTGCCCAAGCAATAACGGCAGATGTCTACTGTGCCGAACTCCGAACAATGATAGCAAAACTAGCAGTGAAACAGCCCCGACTCATGAATCGATCTTCACCATTATTGCTCCATGATAACGCGAGACCTCATACAGCACGAGAAACCGTTTTAACACTACAGGAACTGCATTTAGAAACCATTCGTCACCCTCCGTATTCGCCAGACCTTGCTCCAACGGACTACCATTTTTTTCGTGATTTGGACAATTTTCTACGTGATAAAAAGTTTTCTTCTCAGGAGGCAGTACAAAATGCTTTCACACAGTTTGTCGAATCTAAATCACCAGAGTTCTATCGCAAAGGCATAAACGACGTTCCTATTAGATGGCAGCAATGTATAGATAATAATAGAATTGTTTTGATTAAATAAATATGTTAAATAAAAAAAAAAAACTAATTTGATTTTTTCAGAACAAATCGGCAATTTCATACTTCAACCCCTAATATTATTCGCATAATATCAATTTTCAGACGTCTGGCATCAAAATTTGCGGAAGTCTCATACAAACTTCCATTCCCTAGTTTAAGAGGTTGGGGGGTAAAAGCTCCAAGTTTTTTTTTGGTTTGTATACTAATACTAGCTTACATAACAAATTTCAGCTATCTAGGACTTCAGGAAGTACCTTAAGAATATTGATGATCAACAGTGAGTGAGTCAGTGACGAAATCGGGGCTTTTTAGATAACAATAAAATTATAAGAGTTATGCAATTTAAACTATAATAATATTTTTTATGTTTAATAAGTGTGTGTGTAACATCATATCCTGAGAATTTTGTTAATGTGGTATAATCCAAACACAAGTTATGAGGGTCCAAAAAAAGGACGAAGCGTTTCGAGAAAAGATAGGTAGGGCTCGTCTTGGCGGGGGCACTTACATGCCCCCAGATTCCCCAGACGATATATGTTTCAGCAAAGGCTCTATTTACTAGGTCACACCATTAGTTAAAATTAGGTCATATAAATACTGACTCGTATTATCGTATAGCGACGGTTACGCAGTTATCTTCTATTTGCAGACATATCCTACATTATTATCGACAAGATTTGTAACACCATTCACTTATCGAAGAATGCCGGAAAAAATATTATGGAAATAAGCATTATAAACATCGTTTGCTATCGAATGACAGTCAGGCGTCATTTTGGAAGAACTATGACAAAAACTTGTTCACAACCTGTTTTGAAATGTTACGTTGATTTTTAATTAGCTAAGTTTAAATTTAAAATCACTTTCGCTGTATAAAATTGTTAAAATAGTCATAAAAATAAATACCTATTATTTTAGTGCTTCTACTGTCTGATAAAAGAATCTAAGCCAATAAATATCATCAAAAGTCCCCTATTCGTATTCTTAAATATCCATTACTTAGGAAAAACTGAGCAGAAGGGATCATCTAGCAATGGGAATAATATACATTACTAGAAGTCATAAAAATTACATATTATAGGTAAGCAAGGAATTTTTACAGAACAGTGGTGGCCCAGTGGTACCGGTCCCGACTTACGTGTCGTAGGTCGTGAAACTTATATATATATATTCTTGAACCAAAAATTCAATAACATGTGACAACCACTAACCCGCACTGGGCTTGCATGGTGGATTTGGCTCATTCTCTCTTCACAGAGCTGGAGATCTGTTTCCCAACAGTGGATACATTAAAAGGCTGATGATGATGATGAAGGAAATATCAATAATTCGTCACAAAAATAGGTCCTTTTATGAAAAATTTTAGACAACAACTTTTTACTTTTAACTTTCAGTAAGTAAGTACCTATTGTGATTCTCTTTCTTGTGGCTATTTCCTTTTATGTGATTCCTCTTTTCTTTTTCGAGTGAGAATGTGGTCACCTCTGGTGTCAGAGTTAATTAAGCCGCCTCTGGGAACCCCACAGGCTTACATTAACGATATAAGTCCAAGTTTCCTCACAATGTTTTCCTTCACCGTTGCCTGTGATGTCCAAGATAAACTTAGAAAGTACATATGAATTTGAAAAAGAAACATTGGTATTGGCCTGGATTTGAACCCACGACCTCGAGAACGAGAGGCGAGATCTTAGCCACTGGGCCACAACGACATTTTGCGATGTGATTCTTGAAACCACCCCAAGGGAAATGGTTGACGTCTTCTAACCTACGACACACTTATATGGGCAACCCTAACTACATGTAGGTAACCCACGGTCGGCTTAGCAAAAAAAAAATATAGAAAAATAATAAATGTATACGACTAAAAAAATAAACTAAGCTGTTAGTGAGTGCCTAGAAGTTAGTTCATTAAGACAAAGAATGAGTAGACTTATTCCTAGAATTAAGTTAAAGACAAATTGTAAAAAAGTTACCCGTACCTACCTACTAACTCTTTACGAGTTTAACGTTTTGGCAATTTTGATTCACAGCAGTCCTCATTCTGTAGGCCTACCTGCAATGGTACCCTAGTTACCCACTCTAAACTTTACCCAATAAAAAACGAGTTTTCTTGATATTTAACGAATTTGGTACCTAGAAAATCTATAACAAGAATATTGGTAAAATAATAATTTAAATCCAAAATCGACAATATTAATTTTTATTTTATCAAAAACTAGTAAATTTCTAATCGAAAATTAGATGCGTTCAAAAATTTTACTTGGGGTAGGTCATAACGTCAGTCTTATCAGTGTTTTGTGTTAAATATTTTTCAGGAATTAGGTAGTTACCTATGTGAACGCACCGTAAGTACCTAAAGCTGTTTATCTTACCTGCTAGGAACTGGGTATGTTTTAGCAGAACTTATGCAAAACTTAGTAATTATTAGAGAAAACAGATTCTTATAACACAATTTATAAATTTAATTTCATAACTAGAAAGGCTAGGCTATTTACACTAATTAAATAAGACGCAATTAGGACACAGACTGTTCGAAATACTCCAGGTACACTGTTATAATCTTCTTCCATTCATCAGCAAAAATATCACACCGTGCACTAATTTCCAAGACCGCAAAGTTACCGGCAATTCATCAATTTATTGACACTGTAGTCTTTTTCAGCATAGCCTATTAAACATCTATTTATCATAGAAACAACAAATAAAATACACTAAATAAATATAAAATAAAATAACTTACATACTTTCTAAAATCCTGACAACACTCAAAAACTGTGCAACTACGCAAAGCTTCTACGATCAAATGCGAGCAAAAATGACAAATTTCTCTTTGTTGGTCTCGACGAAAGTTGCCAACTATATGCATTGCTAATAAGGGTAGTCTGACGCAGTCGACTGATATGGTGTATCCTTGTTCAAGATGGTCATAGTTAAATAATATGTTACGTTTACTCTATGGTGTAATAATGTCAAAATGTGGGTGAAAAGGAAAGCGGGTTCTTTGTTTTTGGAAAATTTTACTGTGTGGTTTGAGCAAACATAGTAGTTAAATGTTATAATTAGAGACCGGATTATATGCATTTGTATATAAAATTGCATATTTACACCAGTGCTAGCGAAATTTGCATAAATATATATTTTTCATATCGATATTATATCTAATATCTAGTGATGATGCATATTTTCGCTATATTTATTATATTTTTCGGTAGGTTATCCTATTGATAAGTGTAATAATAAACTCTATAACACATACACTATCAATTTTCACTTACAATTTTTTTTTATACATTTAAGACTAGAACACCTACCTACCTAATTGTTTACGTTTACAAAAGTGTTATTTTTTTTTCGTTTTATTAAAGTCAAAGTCAAATATATTTATTCAATTAGGCCAATAAACGGCACTTTTGAACGTCACATAAATTAAAATTAAAAGTAATAAAAAATAAATTTAAAAGTAATAAAAAATAAATTTAAAAGTAATAAAAAAAAAACAAGATAAAAAAAAAAAAAAAAAAAAGATTCTACCGTGCATTCGGAATGTAGATTGTTATGGAGAAGAACGCACAAGAAACTCCATACTTACTCTTTTTTAAAAAAAAAAAAAATGGTGTTTTACAATATTAACATACGTACATACATTAATATATGTGAGGACGATGCACCCAGAATAGCTCTACACACAGGTATAAAGTATTAAAAAGCATTAACAGGAAAATTAATTAATTTGATAAGTAGGAACATGGTTCTCACATACTTACAAATATTACAAACATAGGTAAAATACCTAATTCAACAACAACGGAACAGTGTGTGAGTCAATTTCTAAAAAAAAAAAAAAAAAAAAAAAACAAAACAATGAATACAATAACTATGAATGGGAATATAAATTAACAAATTTGATTTTGTCTACACCAAAGATTGCCCTATGGAGCAGGACCAGCATGTTTGCAAGCATTCTTATCTTGAATATAATCATCTAATTTGTAATATGCTTGTTTACAAAGGGTGCTTTTAACTAAAGTTTTAAATTTACTTTCATTTAGTTTTAATATATCACAAGGTATTTTGTTATAGAATTTAACACAGTACCCCATGAAAGATGATTGTACTTTAGCTAGTCTGTAAGAAGGCTGATCTAACTTATCTTTATTTCTGGTATAATAGGTCTACCAGAATCTCATGGCAAAAAGGGAAATAAAAATTTGTTGTATGCAATACTGGGGAAATTGGATCAAACGATCTTGATACTGTTTAATTTTTATTTATGTCTTTAGTATTAATGAACATGAGGTACCTATATTATAGTAGTCACAACGGATCTTTGTGTCTTTGAACTTGGTCCTGCCAACCATTGCGTAAGAAACAGTTTGTCATCGAGTATACTGCATAGAGTAAGCGAGATAGGACGATGACAAAAAAGACAAAATATATTTATTTCAACTGGGCCACCAAGCGGCACTTTTGAATGTCACAATTTAAATTTACATGGAATAAAAGTTGATTCTACCGTGCATTCGGAAAGTAGCTTGTTATGGAGAAGAATGCACTGCAAGAAACTCCGTAAGCTCATGTGACATACATAAGCGAGTAAAAGAGACAGTTATACAATGCTATCTTCACCTTCAACATTGACACAAAAATAGCTACTGCGCGGGGTCTTGCAACCAATTCAGAGACACAAAGATCCACTGTGAGTATTATAGGTATGTGTATGAATAATGTTGTTATACATCGTGTTCTTAACATAGGAAAAATAAATCAATTGAATATTAATTTATGTACTAATTTATTATTTAGCATTTAAATCATACTAATAACTTAAAACCTCATTCAGAACTAGAAAACTAGAATACGATTCCATGAACTCCACTGGCATTTCAAAAACTTGTATCTTTGTAGTTTTATGTCATCTCTCTCCATCAAAATGGTTCTTTTTCATTGGCATTTAACATATTCAAATCCAATCTCTTTATGTATAAAGTCTGTAAAAAATAATAAAATGTATCATGTTACTTAAAGTCATTCATCATCATCTGTCTATATTTTTTTTTATCTAAGTTTTATGGCCTGGTTGCTAGGACCTTTTAGCCACGTCTTTGGAAAGAGTTTTGGATCTTATATTTATTCTTTAGTATGCATTAGAATGCGGATGTAACAGATTCTAATGTTTTTTGGAGTATTTGGCAGCAAATTGTATCGAGTCAGTCTTCCCAGTAAGCTTTGCAGAGGCAGTCAATACTACAATAAAATACACCGCTCCACTATCCCGAGATCGCTTTTGTCAATGATTTTACAAATTGTCCAGTTGCGGAGACAGTTGAGACACAAAACTACACCAATAATATATCACAATATCCACTAGGAATCAATTTGCAAATAATATAAACAGCCACTGAACTTCACTCGACAAAATCCCGCCAAAAACTCCCGTCTATATACACGTCCCACTGCAGGGCGCAGATTATTACTTAATATTTTTCTTACGTCAAAGATTCTCAATCTCCGTTAAAATCAATATCTTGTCGAAGAATTAGTAACAGTTACATTACTGTTGCCATTTCCTTCCGGCCATCATTCGATGTGCCCTGACCTACGATTTACCATATAATAGTAATGGAAAGAAATTAAAATTAAGTAAGAAAAATATAAATTAAACTAAAGGTATCAAACAAGTCAGTCCAACTTACCGGTCCACTCTACGACGCACTTTAAAATCAAAGATTGAGTTTGATTTACGCCTTCTTCTTCCCTTATTTTATGATACACATTGAAAACAGTATGTCTCGCTTGAGATCGAAGTCGGTTTTTCGACATTTTCACAAAAATAACAAACTTTCAAGATAATATCAAAAAATTTCAGCAGCGGTTGACACATCAAGTACTTTGATTCGACAGGTGACAATTGACATTGCCATATGAAAATCACAATTTATAAAAAATAAAAAATGCCATGAGATTCTGGTACACCTATATTACAATTGTGTCTATCACTGACTTTACTAAAGAGATGTATATGACGGCGCATTGCTAGCGCCATTTGTTGAGAGTTACGTCGGAATGAGATTTGACAGCTGTCAGTCTGGCGGAGCGTCGAGGCGATGGTCAGCGCAGCCGTTGAGAACGTGACAGTTTTTCCGAACGTCAACGGCGTGTGCACCACGTATCCGACGAATCGCTTTTATTCCGAGTAATCTTGTCCTATTTTGTTTCAAAAATAATTAACACCGATTGATTAAGTGATTTCCTAATTACTAGTGAATAGATTTTAGTGAAATTCTGGAAAGAAGATGTTTTGTGAGATTAAATAACTTTTGATTGTGACTCGAGTGATTCTTTGTTGGTTCCTACCCACATTAATACTTATTGAAGAAATGGCCGATTCTAATGATGACGGGCATATGCCCATATCAGAAGTGGGATCCCATGTGCTACCGACCGAGGAAAAACGATCGCCTGACGAAAATAGCGCCTTGAAGTTGTTGAGTAATATGGAAGCCCTACTTACTCGTATGTTAGCAACGTCGCAACCATCGGTGGCAATTCCTAGCGCACAGTCCAGTGCAGTGCAGCTCGTACAGTTTAATCCGGAAGATGCCGACGCGGATATAGAAGGTTGGTGTAAGATCACAGAACTTATAGTCTTGAGTAAACATCTAGAGGGTGTCGATTTGCTTGTGGCTCTTACCGGTGCACTAAAAGGCCGCGCAGCCTCTTGCTTGACCAAGTTAAATTTGAATGACCTTACATGGGAGGCTGTAAAACAAAGTTTAATGGCCAGATTTTGTAGACCGAAATTATTTCAAGACTACTTTGATGAAATATTGCGATTTCAAATTGGAGCAAAGGAAACTGCATCAGAAACTGGCCTACGCTTGTGGAATATGATCGAATTTATACCTAAGACCCAAATGCCAGAAGATGTTATAACCAGATTCGTCATATCGGTATTATGTCAGAAGGATGGTTTGATGCGCCGTGAGTTAAACGCACATGCTGTCACTACCAAAGCTCAGCTATTTAGAATCTTAAGCGGTATTTCACTAAAGCGAAGATTGGAGGTTACTGAAATCTTAGAACCTGATTTCAAGCGGCCTAGAATTGCGGATGCAAGATTTCCCGGTAAATGTCATTGGTGTGGAATCCCTGGTCATCGGCAAGCTGACTGTAGAAAGCGACGAGAAGATTCTTCTGCGGTGACTAAACAGCAAGATTCCTCAACTGCCGCACGTGTCCCCGAGAGGACTTCAACCGTAACTTGCTACATTTTCGGTAAACCAGGACACATAGCAACGAATTGTCAAGAAAAGGGGAAAGGTGGAGCTGCTGCAAGGAAAGAGGTCAATCTCTGCGAACAACGATTGTCGAGGGGTACCTTGAGGACGTCATCCGGTGAGCCAGTCTCCTTTTTATTTGATAGTGGATCGTCTTGCTCTTTGATAAAAGAAAGCTTTTCTAGTAAATTCCCAGGTACTGTGCGCAATAATCTCGTGTATCTTTCGGGCATTGGCCGCGATGAAATAAAATGTACGTCACAAATTTCGAGTGAGGTAAATCTTGGAGAAATTATACAGTTCTTGACATTTCATGTAGTACCAGACTCTTGTCTTATGGACCCTGTTATAATAGGTAGGGACATTTTGGAAAACGGTGTGAGCGTCAAAATTAATAAAGATAACTTGATATTTCATTTTGAGGAACAAGCTAGTGTTTGTGAGTCGATGGCTACCCAGCCAGACTTTATTCAGATAGATACGGATTTGACAGGTACTGATAGAGACGCCCTTATTAAACTTTTGAACCAATATAGTAGCTGCTTCGTAGAGGGTGTTCCCCATAGGCGCGTGAGCACAGGCGCGTTAGAAATTGATTTAGTAGACCAACATAAAACTGTACAAAGACGCCCATATAGGCTAGCACCAATTGAAAAGCAAATTGTTAGGGAAAAGGTTCAAGAGCTCCTCGATGCGGGTGTAATTCGGGAAAGCTCATCACCATTCGCGAGTCCAATTCTCTTGGTGAAAAAAAAGGATAATACCGAGAGAATGTGTGTCGATTATCGGGAGCTTAACTCCAATACTCGACCCGAACACTACCCCCTCCCTCGTATTGAGGAACAAATAGATCAGCTCAGTGGTGCCCATTATTTCACATCTTTAGATATGGCATCAGGATTTCACCAAATTCCTATCCACCATGACTCAGTAGAAAAGACAGCATTTGTAACGCCCGAGGGGCAGTACGAATATCTCGCGATGCCCTTCGGGTTACGCAATGCCCCTTCGGTTTATCAACGCTGCATCACAAGGGCTGTCCATCAGCTGAAGGACAAGCCTCTGATTTATATGGATGATGTGTTATGTTATTCTGATGACATATCCGAGGGTATTAAACGTCTTGATGAAGTCTTAAATGCTCTCTCTACCGCTGGTTTCTCATTAAACTTTAAAAAATGTAAGTTTATGAAAAAGAAAATTGATTTCCTGGGTTATTCTATCCAGTGCGGAGTGGTGGGACCAAACTCGCGCAAGATACAGGCTTTAATAGACTCTCCCCAGCCGAAAACTGCGACGCAAGTACGTCAATTTATAGGTCTTGCGTCGTATTTCCGAAAATTCATCCCTGGATTTACAAAAATTGTTGGCCCATTGTACCCTATAACAAAGCTGAAAGGTCCTGTAAAATGGGAAGAAAAACATGAAAAGATCCGGAATACCATTATAGAGATACTTACCTCCGAACCAGTTCTGATGATCTTTGACCCGGACTTACCCGTTGAGTTGCATTGCGACGCCAGCTCCGAGGGCTATGGGGCAATCCTAATACAGAAAAAGAAAGACCTGCCTCATGTTGTCGAATACTTTAGCCGACGTACATCTGAAGTAGAGTCTCGCTACCACTCCTACGAACTAGAAACGCTGGCAGTCGTACGAGCAGTAGAACACTTTCGGCATTATTTATACGGCCGACGTTTCAAGGTTTTCACGGACTGTAACTCACTAAAGGCATCGAAATCTAAAACTGATCTAACCCCGCGTGTTCATCGCTGGTGGGCGTTTTTGCAAGCCTACGATTTCGACATCGTATATCGCGAAGGTCGTGGCATGGAACACGCGGATTACCTCTCTAGAAATCCCTTGCCAGACCCCAATAGCGTAGCATCGCAAGTTTCTTCAAAACCCACAACCAAGACAGTAAGGGTTGGCTTTCTGTAGAACAAAAGCGTGATGCAGAGATTCAAGACTTGATCAACAAGCACAATAATAACGATTTTCCCGAAACAGTTGGTAAGACATATGACGTTAGGGATGGCATTCTTTATAGGAAAGTTGTAAGAAACAGGGTTATTTCATGGCTGCCAGTCGTCCCTCGTTCCTTAATATGGACCTTGATCAATCACATTCATAATGAATTACAACATCTGGGTAGTGACAAAACACTGGACAAACTGTATGACCAGTACTGGTTCCCTCAGATGTCCAAGTGCGTTAGGAAATTTATTGATTCGTGCATTGTCTGCAAGGCATCAAAGGGTCCCTCAGGTGCTCAGCCTGTGCAGCTACACTCCATTCCAAAAGTTTCGGTACCGTGGCACACGATTCATATAGACTTCACCGGGAAACTAAGTGGAAAAAGTGATCGTAAGGAATATTGTTCGGTAATTATCGACGCGTTCACCAAATACGTGTTATTAGAGCACACCTCTTCATTAGACGTAGCCAGTGCAGTTCGAGCCCTTAAAAATGCCGTTTGCCTTTTTGGAGCACCTAAGCGCATAATAGCCGATCAGGGCAGGTGTTACATTAGCCAGGATTTTAAGAACTTTTGTTCAGAATATAATATTAAGCTGCATTTTATAGCAACGGGCTCCAGCAGGGCGAACGGGCAAGTAGAACGCGTGATGCGCACCTTGAAAAATTTGCTAACGATTATCGAAAACGATCCCAACAAAGCGTGGCGTGACGAGTTAGGAAATGTTCAGTTAGCCCTTAATAGTACTAAGTCTTCAGTCACCAAATTTACGCCAACAGAACTCATGTTCGGTATCCGTTCCCAATCACTAGGTATGTTGACAATTAGGTCTTCAAGCCCAGATCCAGAACAAGAACAGCGAATTGACCTAGAGTCAGTTAGGCAAGATGCGTCTAATAACATACAAAGGGCAGCCGCGTCCGATACTTTACGATTTAACGAAGGTCGAGCCACTATCAAGCCGTTTTTTAAAGGCGATTTCGTATTTATCAAAAGCAGCGAACGAAACCAAACCAAATTAGATAGGAAGTTTAGGGGTCCTTATGTAATAACTGCAGTATTAGAGAATGATCGTTACGAGTTGAAAAGCATAACCGGTTCACATCGTACTTTTAAATACGCGCATGAGAACTTGCGTCCAGTACCTCGAGGTCATGACGGGTTAGTTGAAATATCTACTAGTTTGATGATTGAGGAGGAGGCCATGACGGCGCCGGAAAACGTTGAACACGATATTGGTCACCTCGACAGACTTCGTAATTCTGATACATTAACTGCAAGCTCCGATACCCTTTCCGCAGAATCAAACACACTTACGGCAGAGTCTGATACCCTTTCCGCAGAATCAAACACACTTACAGCAGGTTCTGATACCCTTAGTAACATATCAGATCATGAAGTCCAAATTCACGCAGAGCAAGACAGTCCGTAACTTATAGGTATGTGTAATCTGTAAGCATTATTTGCGTGAAGTCTACATAACTGTGTTGAGACGTTGGGAGTAGTCATCGAATAATGAAAAGGTGGGCGAAGGGATAATGTCGTCCGGGCCATGCAGCTGATAGCGGCTGGTCGAGGGGACACATTCATCCGGTCCAACCTTAAGTGTTCACTGGTCGAAGGGACAGTGTCGTCCGGGCCATGCAAGAGTGGCTGGTCGAAAGGACACACTCGTCCGGTCCAGGTTAATATTATGTGGAAAGTTGATTGCAACACGACAGTATCGTCCGGGCCAGACCTAAGGGTTGGTTGATAGGACATGCTGATCGAGTTTAGAGTGCATTGCTTGTTAATGTTTAAAGAAAGGTGCCGTCCGGTCCACGAGTGGTCGAAAGGACACACGCTTTCTTATGTTCTGAGACAGTTAAATTTACTATGAGAGTAATGTTAAGTCTACTAGTCAAAGTTTGTCAGGTTGGGCGAGCGGGTAGATTTACTGACACCCGTTCGATTGATTATGTGATTGTTACAGGACTGCAATATGATGCGCCCGAGGACGGTCGAAAGTCAGTCCGGCCGTGACGGCGCATTGCTAGCGCCATTTGTTGAGAGTTACGTCGGAATGAGATTTGACAGCTGTCAGTCTGGCGGAGCGTCGAGGCGATGGTCAGCGCAGCCGTTGAGAACGTGACAGTTTTTCCGAACGTCAACGGCGTGTGCACCACGTATCCGACGAATCGCTTTTATTCCGAGTAATCTTGTCCTATTTTGTTTCAAAAATAATTAACACCGATTGATTAAGTGATTTCCTAATTACTAGTGAATAGATTTTAGTGAAATTCTGGAAGGAAGATGTTTTGTGAGATTAAATAACTTTTGATTGTGACTCGAGTGATTCTTTGTTGGTTCCTACCCACATTACTACTTATTGAAGAAATGGCCGATTCTAATGATGACGGGCATATGCCCATATATATTTTTCCTTACATACATAATATTTTCATAAATAAATTTGCAAGAAACTGTCATAATATTAATATTTTTAAACAGTTCCCTTATTATTATTTATTATCGTCTACAAAGTTGAAACATTTTGGTATCACTAAATATAAAGTCTGTACGCGATAAACTTAAAAACTACTGAATGGATTTTCACCAATAGAAAGAGTGAGATAAACGAGGGAGGTTTTTGTTCTTTCACTAATTGTATGATGATTAAGAATTTTTTTATTCCTTTTTTTCGTTTTCTATAACTTTAAAGTTGCAAATCCATGCATATTTGCATGCGTATTTCAAGCTTTTTATGTTGGTTATAATCCGGTCCTTAGTTATAATATTGATAAAATCTCTGTCATTATTTGCATGTATATAGGTATTTTTTTGTTAATTGTGTAGATATCACACCATATTGTGAAGGTAAAAGCAGGAGAACCAAGATGACCGACATAGCCCGAAGAACTTCCAAGCTGGACTCGGCTCATTGCTCGCAGAAAAGATGGAAGATCGATGGCGCCGAAAACTTTCGAAACACGTACCGGAAGACGCAGCGATAGCGAAGGAAAGCCTTTCACAACAGGTTCCCAGATCCACTGAACCTGGGAATCCACTAGATGCAAGACGCAAAGGACCGGCCGGGACGTGAGCGTTGTTAAAACTATTATAGCTTTTATGTAATGAAGACTGCAGTTTCAACAAAAACAAACGGTGAGATAAAGTAATAGATTGATGTTCCTGTTCTGATCCGACCGACCCTACATCTCTGATGTTTGACTTAGGATTTTTTTACTGGACTTGCCAGAAAGATAGGTATTTCATGCAGGACACCAAACAATAATTTATGATGTCATTTCACCTCGATTCACTGTATTAAAATGGAATCGCCCACGATTGCCTCACATATCGGTAAGTACATTTATAGAATTATATTTGAAAGAAAGTGTTCATATTAATATCAGGGTATACCAAAGAAGTCATCAGCTCAGCAAAGATAATGTTAGGTGACGTATACTTACTCTCTCAAGGTTTAATACTAAAAAATTTAATCGAAATCAGCTGATTGTATAATTAATTCATTATCACCAATAAACTGCTACCAATACCTAACTAGTGAATTGGCTTAAATTGTTAACCAAATGAAACAGATTGTATAATTAATTAACACATTTTACCAGCTATGGAGGAGCTCGTGGCTAAATAATAACAGCCGCACGAGTTGATCTTCAAGGTTAAGCAACGCTTGACGAGGTCGGTCCGTGGATGGGTGACCATTGCAAAATACCGAGTTTCCTCCGTGCCTCGGAAAGCACGTTAAGCCGTTGGTCCTGGCTGTCATTTAAATATCGTTGACAGACATTTCGAGTAGTAAGTAGCTTGAGTACTGACACCAGTCTTGCCAAGGGGTACCGTGTTACCCAGTTACTGGGTTGTGGAGGTCAGAAAGGCAGTCGCTCCATGTAAAACACTGGTAGCTGAATTCGATTAGACTGGAAGCCGACCCCAACATAGTTGGGAAAAGGCTAGGCAGATGATGCTTTTACCAGCTATGGATGAGTATGATACGCGGCAACTCTTATAAGTAAAATTATAAAAACTTAATAAAAATTAACATTTATGAAAGCAATGTGTTGACCACACGACGAATGGTAACAAGTCGGGCGTTCTCGTAATAAAGAAAAATCTTTAATTAATTAGATGTAATGTATGGGTCGATATATTTTTGTTTGATACGTAGGCAACGTATCTCTTTCTAGTTACATCAAAGTTTCCTGTACCTACTTTTACACATTTTCCAGTTTTCCTTAAATAGCAGGAAATAAAAAATATGAAAAAAATAGTACGAAAAGAAAGACAGTATCAAGCAAAAGGAAACTCGAACATGCTTTTATGCTGCATCCAGAGTTGAGAACATCTTTTGTCTGACACGAAAACTGTCGATACAGAAAACTGCCAACTTTGAATATGAACTTAACGACCAATTGGATCCACCAGGAACAGAATAAAAATAGTTATATAATGGCCGAATGTCCATGGTAAGTATATAGTTATACTAGTCTTAGTTCGTCAGGGAAAAGGGTCCATGAGAGTATGAAAAAATCCCTTTTTATTCGGTATTGCCAGAAATGATTGGACCCTTTTCGAAAAGAGTATCTTTACCGATTGGAGTATCGTTGCACTGTTGAACTTACTTACGAAATAAGGCTGCTGGTCTGTCAAATCCAGTCTAGTTTATAGAGCAAGTTATGGAAGTAAAGAGACCTAGAACTAATCAAAAATACAACGACCAGGAGCGTATCGAAAGAACAGATTTTTTTTCTGTTCCTAAAACATTTTATCTGACCACTACCACTGGACCAGGATCTACCCACCTCGCATTTCACAACACCACGACTAGAAATAATTGGAACAAAGCTTCACATTGACCTTGAGCATTGAGTATCGAGATACTTTACAGTTTCATCACAAACTGGACGGGCCGGTATTGATAATAATCGGCTAACGAGAATCGTTGAGCAACTCTATTGACAGATTGACAGGCTCGTGGACGCACCTCTCTAGTTGTGACAGATAAATGTGTTTGAAGTGGTCTGGGGTATGGTGGGTATGTTTAAGATAGGTATATTGTGAGCACTATGTGTTTGGGTAAATAAATCTCCATCTCATCCGATTAGGAAATGAAATCTTGGATAAAATAACCATTATGGGCCGTTGATTTTTGCCGCGGGGATGGTAGGGGTTGGAGGAGGAGTGGTTTGGCTACCCCCCTGTACCATCCCCACTACTCGGAGCCCTATGGTTATGGAGATATCCATGGTTAAAGTTCTCAGGTTAGTGCAAAAATTTCTGAAAATGTTCATTGTTTAAGGGGTAGGGATGGAGGGAAGGAAAGGGTGTAGGGGGACTACCCCACTGTACCATCCCCACCCCACGGAAACCCATGGTTATGGAGATATTAGATATATTTTAGACTCAAATATAATTAGTGAGACAAAAAAAAAAAAAATTGTGAATTAGTCCAAGAGCGAGCGAAGCGAGCTCTGGAGCTTAGGACACCCCGACACGGTACGGTACTCCTTCATGTTAGGTTACTTTAGACCCTGCAGACAGAAATAGGAGCCCTGCGCAGCGGGGCTCCGTCGACTTTGTTTCGTTTCCCTCCCTCCCTTAAAACGATGGACATTTACGAAGAAAATTATTCTAACCTGAAAACTTTGACCATGGATATCTCCATAACCATGGGGCTCCGAGTGGTGGGGATGGCACAGGGGGGTAACCAAAGCTCCCCCCCTCTCCCCCCCCACCCTCCCCGCGCCCATAATCGACGGCCCATAATGGAAATTTTAGCCGAAATCTTACTTTTAAAAGATGTAACAATTCCTAGTGTGGGCAAAGTTGAAAAAAAAACAAAATATATCTGCCTAGCCTTTCCCAACTATGTTGTGGTTCCTTCCAGTCCTACTGGATTCAGCTGAGTACCATTGTTTTACAAGAAGCGACTGCCTATCTGACCTCCACAACCCAGTAACTGGGTAACACGTTACCTCTTGGCAAGACTGGTGTCAGATCTCAAGCTTCTGACTACGACTGTCATATACCCCAAAACTTACCTGAAGGCATCCCACCTTAAGTTTGTCAATTCGTATTCTCTACTCAAAAACACGACTATCCCAAAGGTAATCGGTTTTCCGATCAAAATGTCCAGCCCTTTGCTACTTCAGCTTATTCAGTCTCAAAAAAATAATGCACTTTACGAAATTGTTTTACGACGGTTTAAAGGTTAGGTTTAAAGGTCTTTCGCCGGTGAAAGTACCAACAGATGTCTTGTTTACTCAGAGGTGACTTGGTTTGGGTTTGATTCCCTGAAAAGTATGCATCATCGTAGAATTATGTCTGGAGTAATTTGTTTATGTAAATGTATATGGTAAGTGCATTCACATCAACATACTGCTGTGATTTGGCGAAATATTTGTTTACAAAAAACAATGCTCGAATTATTTTGGGATCTTCCAGGATGATCTGAAAAAGATTTGGGGAAGACCAAGTACCGATATAAAAGTCTAAAAAGATTTATGCTTGTTTATCAGGCTTTTCCTCGAAATCATTTAACAATGAGCGAATGGATAAATAATTAAAATGTTCTGGTTGGGTTAAACACACTGTATTACTTGGTTTAAAAAAATCTCAGATCTTTTCAGCGTCTGAAGGAATAGAGACGACCGACCGTGAAAGTTGTAGGAATGCGCTAGATGCACGAAGCACAGGGCCGGTCTTTGTTCTGTGCCGTTCTTGGAGGAGGCCACTGGCCATGTCAAGCAGTGGATGTCTATTGGCAGAAATAATGATAAGATATATATCGCTTGAGGCTGGCTGATTCCAGTTTATGAAATCGCTACTGTACCCATTAGATACTTCATGGCGATTAAAATTACGTAGTAGCTTCTTTCTGTATGTTAAAGAGAAAACTCCATTTTCTCCAGCTCTATTCCAATACTAGATTTAAATCATCTAACCTTCTTTTTCTTTTCCTTTTTCCTACAATATATCTTGTTGTCTCTTCTTTCTGCCGCTAAAGATATAATTGGTCGTGTTAGTTACTAAACTGGAGTTAGAAAGATAACCAAGAGTGGCTCGCAGTGGGAACGGTGTGCCGCTGGTATTACGGTGCGCCGCTATCCCTATCCTCCGCGGTCTGGCGGACGCGGTGGGGCCGCAGGGGTGGAGGAGAGTCGGTATAGCGTTGGCTGCTCTCCCTATCCCTTGCGGCCGAAAAGTGGTAAGTGGCGGGGCCACTGTCCTGACCCGTCACAGGGGGACCAAGGGTGTCCTACACGTGGTCGTCTAACGCCTACGCCGGTGATAGCAGTTACTCCCCAGAGGAGGGTCCGCTGACAGCCAGCCGCGGCGGGTATGTGGATTTATGCTAACGCGTGCCCATGTGCCCACAATAAGTCCCACATAACTGCGCTATCTGCCCGTGGTAGCGCAGTAAGCATAAGCACATATCCTCGCAAAAAAGAAAAGACAAGCAGGCGCAACCAAAGAGCTAAGTGTCATAGACTATTTTATCCCAGAAAATGTACGGTTCCTATAGAATAGGACACGGTAAAAGCTGGTTATCTAACTTTATATTTACTAAACACCAGGCTGGCAACTTAAAGAACTTCCGGGTCAAAAAGCTGACTAACACAATCCATACTTGGCCCTTTTCCATACCGGTTTTAACAAAAACAAATGACGTAGAAATATTATCGTATAAGTAAGTAAGACATCGGTAGCCCACCGCCCACTGAAGCTAAATGACACACTTTCCTTCGTCAGAATACACGAAAACGTTTGTTGGTGACCATGGGCCCTATAACACATAGGGCTGATGGTTATGACAAGTTTACAAACTATACATAGTAAGCAGTAGGTGCAATAGCTTTGTTAATTTAGGTTATTTTTACCCGACTGCCCCAGCCAAGGCAAAGTCATTCGAATCAAGTCTGTGATTGAACTTAATGCTACCAACAGAATCAGACTACTTGAAAAGTGACTTGTTTGGAACTTTTAAGTTGTCTAGAGATTTTTAAAAAAAAATGTGTCATTTTTCAGCGGGTCATTGTCGATTTGCCACAAAGTCGATTCGTCACAGAAAAAAGCATGTGTAAATTCGTCACACTTTTGGTAACTAAATGTTTGTGTAACTAGATGGATGCTTTACTGTAACCAATATAAGTAACCAGTCTCAAGGAAAACCCTAGAGATTGAACATTGCTTGCTAACGGTACTTTTTCAAAAATGGTATATAGTGAAGATAATGTGACGCATACTTTTTCGTTCTTATTACGAATATAGTGTCAATGTATGTAACTTATAAACAAGTAAAATTTCAAAATTTAAAAACCCCCGTCCCATTTATCTTGCGAAAACACCCCGATTCAAACAGTAAAACGGCCATAACTTTTGAACGGCTGAACCGATTTTATTCAAACATAGCTAAGAACACTCTCGAAAAAATTACGATTCAAACAAAAAAAATTAAATCGAAATCGGTTCATCCCTTTAGGCGCTATGATGCCACAGATACACAGATACACAGCAACACACGTGAAACTTATAACACCCCTCTTTTTCCGGCGGGGGTTAAAAAGGGGTAAAGAAACGACTTTGTGGCAAATTGACAATAACCCCTTTTAGCTTAGTAGAAGTCTGACAACTAAGCTTCTCAAGAGCCACTGCTGCTGGGAAGCTGATCCCCACACAGTTGGACAAAGACTAGGCTAGTGATGATTATGGCTTATGTTTCTAGGCAAGACTGGTAATAGACCTGACACCTCAGGATGCGATTAGGACTAAATTTAAAGAAGCTCGTGGATCTGTTTTCAGTTACCTGACATGACTTGATCAATAAAAATAATACTTAAAAATAAATAAAAAGCCTACCAGGACCAAACACATAAAAAGCGTTAGGTGCTTCTCAAGATATTTTCAAAATGAATCTACTTTTACCAATATCTGTCAATAAAATATTATAACAATTGTCATCAAGCACCCCACTCTTTTTACAATAAAATTTATTTTTGTTAATCACATTTATTCTTAATTTAAATTTATTGAAAATTTTTCTAAATTTTATTTTGGTTTTCTGGTTAAGCGTGTGAACTTTTTAGTTCAATCACTAATCCTGAAAATCCTGGTAAGGATAAAGGAACAAACTATTTTTAAATTATTGCATTGTCATTGGTTCTTGATAAGTGCGCAAAGTTTCAAATTAATCCGACGTTCTGAAGGGGGTTAAAATCACGTTCAAGGATTCCGTTACACGTTAAAGTAAAATCTTTTTAAAACCAGCTTTTAATGTACTAAAAACTACGGCATTTCGTAAAATGTTTAATGTCAATACAAACCGATGAGCCCAAACACGGTGCTGTTATCTTGTCTGGTTGAGGAGTTGCTATGGCCACCTTCCGGCTCCATCATGAAACCAGCTCCTTAATACTATATTATTTCAGTGTTTCCATATTTACATTGTACGCGAAGTTGAAGCTTAATCGGATTCTAGGAAGAGTTTGAAAAATCTTTTACTAGTCGCCATCCACACAATACGAAAACAAAGTAAAATATTTAAAGCTTAAAAAACCGGCTAAGTGCGAGTCGGACTCGCGCACGAAGGGTTCCGTACCATTATCGCAAAAAATGGCAAAAAAAACACGTTTTTTGTTTGGGAGCCCCCTTAAATATTAATTTTATTCTATTTTTAGTATTTGTTGTTATGGCGGCAACAGAAATACATCATCTGAGAAAATTTCAACTGTCTAGCTATCACGGTTCATGAGATACAGCCTAGTGACAGACAGACAGACAGACAGTCAGACAGACAGACAGACGGACCGCGGAGTCTTAGTAATAGGGTCCCGTTTTTACCCTTTGGGTACGGAACCCTAAAAAACGGAGAGAATCAAAAACCGTCTCTATAAAGTATAAATTTTCTGTGACGATTTTATGGAGGCATACTGTAACAATCAGCTAGCGTAGTGTCAAACTTCGCTCCTTCTCGATATGAGAAGAGGGCGAAGCATTTCCTTTCTGGATTTTTAGTCACTTTGCATAACGTCTATAATAATAAGTTTTATTGTGTTTAATCGTGACCTGTGCAGGCGACGAGTGCTGTTGCGCAAAGTTCATGATAACGAGATTAAGAACTTAGGTACATTTTTTTTACTGTCTAGTTACTCATAAACCACTCTGCCCCAGAAATAAATTTGGAAGTCTAAGAAATCTTAACTATTGATTATCCCAATCCAGGATATGGTCTTCACGTGTAGGTACTAATTGATTTACAAACATCCCGTTTTGCACATTTATAATTTTATATTAGGGTTTTTTACTTTACATAGATATGTCTAATATATAAAATTCTCGTGTCACAGTTTTCGTTGCCAAACTCCTCCGAAACGGCTTTTTTTTTTTTTTTTTTTTAATGGGTAGGGTAGGTATGTAGGGTAGGGTAGGGTAGGGTAGGGTAGAGTAGGGTAGGGTAGGTAGGGTAGGGTAGGGTAGGGTAGGTAGGGTAGGGTACGTAGGGTAGGGTAGGATAGGGTAGTGTAGGGTAGGGTAGGGTAGGATAGGGTAGGGTAGGGTAGGGTAGGGTAGATAAATGTTTGGTCTTTTTATGGCAAAACAAAGTTTGCCGGGTCAGCTAGTATCTTATAATAACAGAAAACTTTTCCCGAATTTTTTACTTTGTACTGTTTTTTCGCCTTTTTCACTTTTTTGAGTTGTGGTGCGCAAGTTCTATAATAGTAAGGTTCCTATAATGCACAAAGTTATGCCAGAATAGATTACCCGAATAACATAAAATTTCAACATAACCGGTGAAATGAGAGTGTACCAGGGTGAATTACTGTACACATGCCTTTAGACCAGCGCGCGGCGTGATGTTATGTTATGAAATGGCGTAAACAATAAACAGACATGCAACTGCATCTTTGTTTATTGAAGAGTTCTGTTGTTAACTCAGAAGTTCTTCATCAGATCTTCACCAAATTGAAATGGGACCACATAAGAAGCAGCTTTTAAATAAAAAAGAGTCATCAAAATCGGTTCACCTAGTAAAAACTTTTGAGGTGACACGCATTAAAAAAATACAGTCGAATTGAGAACCTCCTCCTTTAAAAAAAAATGGTAAACTAACAAATTCTTTTCTCTAGTCTTTGTAACCCGCAGTACACTGGACTTGTAAATTGATACTTACCCTGACCTCTATCGGTGAACCGCAACACTATAATAAGTTTAACAAGTGGAAGTATTAAGTTAGTTTATGTTGTGTTTTGCAGAGGGCGCCAAGAGACTTGAAATCTTGCATCTCGTCTTGGCAGACACGGCGCTGTGCCAACGTGTTTCTCCGTAGTGCTCTGCGGGTTGCAAGTTCAAATCCAGCACCTTAGTTTATTGTAAAGAGCTATGAGTAATGATGAAATTAAATGATTCTTTAAATAGGGTTAAAATCAAACCCTTTTCATAGAATTTAGCATTAAAACCATGCCTCCTGCTTGAATTGTTTGCACCAAAACAAATATAGTAACTAGGCATTCCAAAGAGTTCATAAAATCACGTGTTTTGCGTGTGATGTTTATCACGGTAGGCCGGCAAATTACTTATTTATATGATTTGGTGTGTCGCAGTAATAGTTAAATTTGGAATTGAGTAAAATCCCCAAGTTTTCTTAATGACGATTTAATTTTGATGCGTACGATCCATACTGTCTTCTGTCTGTCTGTTACGCTTTCATCCTTAAACCGATAAACAAATTTTGATGAATTTTGGTACAGAGGCCTTCGTGCGAGTTTTTTAACGTACTCACTCGTGATAGCGTAAACGATCACTAATGTCAAAATGTATACAAAAAAAAACACTACAAAGTGAAAAATAAATTAAATTTCGGAAGTCGGTGTTCCTGTTTTCGTTTCTTCGTTTTTGACACCGACTTCCGAAATTGAATTTATTTTTCACTTTGTAGTGTTTTTATTTGGAAGTCGGTTGTATTTTTTGGAAAAAGTTTTTTTTTATTTTTCACTTTTTAGTTGTGGTACATTATGGACCAGTTCTATAGGTTAGGTACCTATAATGACCAAAGTGAAGCCAGAATTGATTATCCTAATAACATGAAACTTAAACGAAACCGGTGGATTGTGAGTATACTAGGGTTAACTGTTCACACTTGCGTACCCTCTAAAGAGCGTACTAGTGTGATGTTATGTTATGTAATGGTAAAAACAATAAACAGACATGCGATTACAGCTATCCCGAGTGATTTGCAGTCATTTATTGAAGAGTTCTGATGTATATCTCCAAAATTCTTCATCAGATCTTGATGAAATTTAAATGGGACCACATGACAAGCACCAGCTTTCAAATAAAAAAAGAATCATTGAAATCGTTCTGAGGTAACAAACATAAAAAAAAAAACAGTCGAATTGATAACCTCCTCTTTTTTGGAAAGTCGGTTAAAAAGAGGTTTCTCCATACCGTCCCCAGACCGCGCTTATCCAATTTCAATACAAATTGACGTTTACGTTAACGCGATTGACCGTGAGTAAAAACTCGCACTAAGGCCTCAGGTGTAGAATCTCGGAGAAAGTCATTGGATACTTTTCAAGCGATGCCATTTACGTGCTCGTAAAATAATAAAGTGATTACATTCTTCGTTACACGTGCAGCTTGAACTTCAGCTCAGTTTAGATTTTTTGTGAATTAATGTCGAAGGTCAAACGATAAATCCTCGTCATGAGAAAACTAGTTTAAGATACAAATCTACATGACTTATTAAATCATAGTGATGTAAAGTTTTTCTTACTTTTAGGAGTCCGTAAGAAAGTTATGTAAACGCTACAAAATCACTACAGTAGTCACAGCACAGCGGATCTTTGTGTCTCTGAAGTTGGCTCTGCGAACCATTGCGCAAGAAACAGTTTGTCATCGAGTATACTGCTTATATTACGCGAGATAGGACGATGCGACAAACATAACCGAAAGCGTGCAAGAGGCAGTTATACAATGCTATCTTCTACATCAACAGTGACACAAAAACAGCTACTGCGCAGGGTCTTGCAGCCAACTTCAGAGACCCAAAGATCCACTGTGACTACTATAACAAATATTAAATATTCATTCTCATTCTTATTCTTTATTGTACAAAAAACATACAAATACAATAGGACAATTTATGTACAAAGGCGAGCTTAACCCATAGTTGTGTTCTTTAACAGCAAACCTCAGTTTCGTAGAAATATGACATATAGATAAATACATATATGACATATAGTTATGTTGATATGATATGTTACAAAATTGCGGATATTAAACATTGTAAAGGTTTACTATTCTTTCAACTCTTGATTTATTCTAACAAGCGCATATTTATTTAAACTTCATGCACAAATGTACAATGGCGGACTAATGCCATAGGCGTTCTCTACCAGTTAACAAGGGTGGGGAAGAGAAAACATGGCAGGTGCATTGTTTAAATCGCTTTTACCAACTCTATCCATAGTTGCAAAAGGATCAATCTTTGTTGAAGTAGACTAGCTCATACCAATACCATTGTCTGGACCTGCGTCGATGTCCCACTGTTTGGTCCATCAATTGTCTGACAAGCTGCAGATGTGTCCAGCCCCATTGCATTTAAGGGCTTACCACCGCTTTAGTACCGTAAAACGGTCATTTTCTAAAGCATCATACTCCTTAGTAAAATATTGTGCTGTTTTTCTAACCTTGTAACCTAGCCGAGGTTACAAGGTTAGAAAAACAGCACAATATTTTTTCGCTACTTTAGGATACTCCTCCAGAACGATTTGGGTGTTTAAAAATATATTTACACGGAATAATTATGGCTGGTATTTCTCCATAAATGAAGTAGCATATGTAAATCATAGAATATTTTGCAAACAAAACTGCCCAAAAGGTGGTTCAATATGGATATTCTGGCTCTGAGCGAGCCAGGGCCAGTACTGCGTAACATTGGGGAATATATACGTATACGCCTTAAGCAAGGCTGCTTTTTGAATGTCATTACTTATTTTGACAACATTGTGGCTTAAAAGAAGATGTAGTGACTAAAATTGAAAAGAGTATGTTAAGATGGTTTGGCCATGTTGAGAGGATGAATGAAAGGCGACTAACGAAAGGTAGCAAGGCAGACGTGAATGGAAACGCCGGGAGGGGACGCCCTAGAAAGACATACATAGACCTTATAGGTGATGTTCTTCAGAAAGGGCAAGTGCGCAGTACCCATAACCGGCGTGTGTGTATGACTAGATGTATGAATGTGTGTGTAGCAAAAGAAGTATGTAAGGATCGTAGCAGGTGGCGTTCTGTAGTTTCTGCCTATCCCCATGGGAAAAGGCGTGAGTTTATGTATGTCTGTTTATGTATGTATTAGTTATTTTAGTGATGGAAAGTATCTTTATGTTCAGTATCTGGTCCTGCTTACGTTACTAAGATTTGCCTAGCACAAAATTATAATTGTAGGTTAACATTTCTGGCTAACTTACGAAAGTCAAATCCAGTATTCTTGCCATTATAACACTGCACTCTTGCGCATTATGACCTTCAATGACACTGCTATCTACACAACACATTGTTGCAACTATAATGAAATGGACATAAATTAAAATAATCTGTTGAAAAATGTGACACATTTACGTGCAGATATGTTAATGACACTTCAAGAAAATACGTTTCAATTTATCATTTGAGCAGTGCATCTATGATAAATGGAACCACGAACTTTCATACAAATTTTCATCCCCTATTTAATTTAACCCTTTCTTAGTGCCCCAATGCACCCTTGTTATGGAACTCTGGTGCAAAATTTCAAGTTAAAGGTCGTATTCTGTTAAATCTTACTGACCGATGACCGTTAGAGTAGACGTACGTGTCCTTGAGTGTAGATCACAAACTGGTAAAACGATAGAAATGGCATGCAATTGGAAAGGTCTATGTCCAGGGGAGATCTGCTGTAGGCTGTTGTCGTACTGAACCCTGTAGCTCAAGTTGAACAGTCGAATTAGTATAATAATATCCGGTTGACTATGATTGAATACAATCATTTAATTGATCTTTTTCCCAATTTTTCTCAAAAACCTATATGAAAACCTTGAGAATAAATACGAATTATGTTTTTCCTGGAGTCATCCTTACTTTATTATTATAATACTGAAAAGTTATTTAAGCATTAATTGCCGACTGATTGCTACACGTAACCGCAATAACTTTTTATCTCAGATCAATAAGGATAATGTTATAAATGGGCCAATCCAATGAACGGATGCCATAATCTTGTTGTGCCCATGTTCATGATAATGTAGTGCTCGCAAGAGTTTCTGCTAAGCCTGATTTTTATTTATTTATTTATTATTATGGCACTCCAACGGATTGTTCACAGAAACAATGACAAAAATAATAATCTCAATTTTATTAACAGCAGCGAACTTTCCACTTATAGGTGTGCACAGCATTTACTTAAATCAGAAAAAAAGATACAAAATTAAGAATTACTCAATAATCATTAAAAGAGTATATGCAAATTAAGACATAGAATTAATCAATAATAATCGCAAAAAAAAATTGCCGTACGGTTGGCGCAGTGGTTGAGCGACTGCTGTGCTGCGTGTCGCGGGTTCGATTCCCGCACGGAACAAATATTTGTATGACCTACAGATAGTTGTTCCGGCTCTGGGTGTTGTGTATGTGAGTTTATATGTTTGTAAACGCACCCACAATACAGTGAAAAATTCCTAGTGTGGGGCACGTATAAACACAAAACATGTAATTACGAACAAAACACTGATGAGGTGTCATAATACTCAGATCGGACAGTGTTTTTTCAGTTGGAATTCCTGTAACTACTGATGTCTGGATTTGAACCCGGTTGACGGCAATAGGCTATTCGGCTCACCCCTATTCCCATACTTTTACAAAACTACCGCAATGTGAGTACCAAAATGTGGGTGGCCTTTTGATACACCTATTCCTAACCCTTACCCTAGAATTGCCAAGCTTAAGTGACAGTGGGCAGGGCACATTGCTCGTAGATCAGATGCTCGATGGGGAAGAATTTTGTTTTTGCATGCTGTGTCTATCGCATCAATCTTATACACTTAGTTGATATTATTGCTTGTATTATAAGGTTATTATTAGTGTAACAATTGTAGATAGGCCAACAAACAAATAAATAAATTTAGAAAAAGTTCTAATGTGGGGACCGCGAACCGGAAGACGTTGCGTTGGAAGGCCTCCCACCAGGTGGACCGATGACCTGGTGAAGGTTGCGGGGTCCACTGGATGAGGGACGCACGGGATCGGTCAATGTGTTGACTCTTGGGGAAGGCCTATGTCCAGCAGTGGTCGTCTTTCGGCTCATATTCGTTGGATACAGGTGTTTAATTACTTTATGTCTTATTAATAAAAGAAAAAATAGAAATAAATAGAAATATAAATACCAAAATCAAAATCAATAATTTTTATTTCACATAGGCCTACATGGGCACTTATAAAACGTCGACAATGTGCACGGTTCGGGTTGGTCGATTCCTATGGAGAAGAACCGGCAAGAAACTCCATGGTTACTCTTTTAAAAAATTGTTTGGTTTTACAATATTTCCATGTTACAGCAGTACTTAGATGGGGGGACAACGCAGGCCCGATAATAAGTCGTAAGAAACTAAAACAAGAAATGATTATATAATAAATAAACAAAAGAGTAAAAAAAGTAAAACGAGATGAAATGTTAACAATCTAGAAGGCCTGCCATGTTCACACATTTACAAACCAATCAGTAAAATAATCTATACAAAGTATAACAAGACTAAATTTAACATGTGGCACAAATGTTGTTATCAGTGCTGTAACTATTCGTAGCAAAGGGCTATAAAGATAATTGAAAACCATTGTAAAAAGTCTTATTAAATTAAGAAAAATTTGATTGAGAATAGTTAGAGACATCCACATATTTGTGCCGTTTATGAGTTACCAGGGAAGCCGCATGTGCAGAAGGAGCTAAAACCAAATATTTTTATCTTCAACGTAGTCCTTGATTTTATAATATGCTTTTTTAATAAGGACACGTTTGATGTGATTTTTGAACTTTCCATCGGTCAGTTCTATAACTGACTTTGGCAACTTGTTATAAAAGCGTATACTGTTTATAAGAAAAGACTTGCTAGTTTTCGTTAATCTGAATTTAGGTAATACAATTTCGTGTTTACTGCGTGTATTTAAATTATGGAAGTCGCTTCTAGTTTTGAAAAGCCCTCGTGGGCCGAACGAAGAATAAATCATTTTTGCGGACATACAAAATACATTCTAAAATATAAAGTGAAGGTAGAGTCAGTATATCGATCTCTTTAAATTTTTCTCTGAGGGTCTCGCGAGGACCCATTTTATAGATAAAGTACCATACCCTATACCACTTCACTATTCCAAAGATCGTCACTAATTACCCAAACTATACTATTATGTGTTTACCTACACAAGTAATGAAACAAACACGGTCAGTGCCGGCTTAAGGAAAGTCATTCATAGCACGTCTTGTATAGGAAGAACAACATACATTGTCATCGTCATCACAGTACGCGGCCTTACGCGCGACCGACAGATACGCTCAATGTTAAGGTATGTTGCGGGGCAAGTGGGGAATCGGACATTTTAGTAAGACACCATTTTATTGCCAGAAATTTTGTGACAGTAAAATAAAAACGTTAATTATATGCTGAATTGAAGAGGCTGAGATTAGCTAAACTAATTTAAAAATAATTTCATCGCAGTATAGGTGCATCACTCCCCAAAGATACATCGGTTTTTAAATTTTATTACATAGTGCTGTAGTTCTTTAAATTTTATGAAGGATGTTCGTTGAACTTGTTGTTGTCAGTGGATATATATAAACGCACGCCTTTTTCCCATGGGATAGGTAGAAACTACAGAATACACAACATATGTAGTCCTTTTCGTACAGGAAAATTGAAAATGACGTACTGTTGAAAATGAATGAAATCTAAATGGCGTAATTTACTACTATTCGTAGAACTAAACTGTGTTACTAAACTGTATTCTATATGATTACTAATAATGTGTTTTACATAATTTACATAAACAGCGCCATTTATAGCAATTCTAGTTGACAAAGAACAACACGTCACAAACGTTTTAACACAAAAATTATCATGATGAGTGTTGTAAATGTCGACGAATGTTTTGTCGGCCAGATGAACACGTGTGACATTTTAATTGAAACTGGATTTTTACTAAAATTAATTTAGAAGCAATTTTTTTTTTCAACTACAATACACTGTGTTTTATGACGTTCTTTATCATTTATTTTTTGTGAGAGGTTTCTACAGATTATTAAATACTTTTTAACTTTTATTTCGTCTTGAGCCAGCCTTAGTTAAGTTGGCCTAGAAGTTGTAATAAATCGTGGTTTGACGATAAGGCAGCTTCATAAAATATTTCAACATTATAAAAATTAGCTCTATTTTAACCAATGTGGAAGTCTTCCAACTTTGTGTCTGCCTGTATCTGCTTCTGTCACAAAGAACACAGAAACTATCACTATGGCGATGCATGAAGGAGGCCTATGTCCAACAGTGCACAGTTTTGGGCTAAAATGATGGGATCGATCTAGGATCGATTGGTCGATACTTCCCCAGGTTTCTTTCCTGTAAATCATATTGTGAAGAACTTGGGGATTTATATCGACAGCACCCTTTCCTGGACCAAACAACTGCAGGAAGTCAGTCGAAAACTGTTTGCGTCTGCGGGTTCCCTGAGACGTCTTCGTAATTTCCTTCCCATCACCACTAACATTGCGATAGCACAATCTCTTCTTCTACCTATTCTAGACTATGCTGATGCCAGCTATCTTGATCAATTGGACAAGCTTGAGCGACTTCAAAATCACATTTCTGAATTTCGTACCAAGCTCAAATGGCTTCCTATTCGCCTGCGCCGGAATGCCCATATACTTTATTTGCTTTATAATGTGTTATTTAATCCTTTTATTCCTTTTTATTTCTAAGAACGCTTTCAGTTCCTCTGTGACACCCATTCTAGGTCCTTGAGATCATCGGAAAATCTAAAATTAAGTATTCGTATGCATTCCACTTCCTTCTTTGACAAATCTTTCACGATTTAAGCAGCTCGGTTGTGGAATGTATTACCTATTGAAGTAAGACGTGCTCAAACACTGCCAACGTTCAAGAAAATGGTGAAGGAGCATTACCTTTCACTATAATTTTTATTCTTCTCCTTTCTCTGTTATATATTTGATATGTATTAGTATATTATGTAATATTGTATGTATGTATTGTATTTTATTAAGTCTAAGTAATATTATTTTTAATATTTTGTAGACTGACAGCCCTAAATTCTTCTCCTATCTTTCAGTCCATCCAAAGGTTGTCTGTAAGAGATTGCCTAGTGCGATAAGACCGCCCATTGTACACTTGTTTATGTGAACGTTTGTCCTGTTTGTGTTTTTTTTTTGTGGTGTATAATAAAGTATATAATAAATAAATAAAGATGATTATTAAACCAATTAAAATGACTACACACCTGGCTAAGTTTTATCTACGTCATACAAAAAAGAACACTATTCTACGCTTAATTCTATGTATGCCATTTCCAAATACGTTATAAAAATTACCTTGCTCTATTGCAAAGGTGAAGACTAATTTCTTACTTACTTTAATACATTATATTATCTGTGGTCCGTCATACTACGGTATATAATAAAAATATTTTTTTTTTTTTTCAGACACAGTAGTCCATAATAGTATTACATTCATAAGCATTACATAAATATTAAAATATAAAATGTCATTCATTAGCATTAGACTTTATAAAATACTGAAATCATTAAAATTAAATCTATCCTAGCCAAAATTTTACTGTCAGCGATACTGTCATAATAATTTTAAACATGTCAGCAAAAATGTCACAAAGGTATAAAAATAAAAATGTCAGAGTCATAATTTTTAAAATGAAATAATAAAATTGAAAGCAAATAAAAATGTCAAATAAAATTAAAATAATAATAAAAAACATTTGAAAGTTCACCTGCCCCACGCCCGATACACGGGTACATGTAAGGACTGCCCGTGCTGCATAAATGGCCCTTCCAACCTGTTGGCAACGACGGCAAGGATAGGATATAGGTGTAGTGATTTCTTAAGAGGCGAGTCCTTAAGAAACACCTAAAAAGGCACTTACAGTTTTCGTTATTTCTAAAGATTCACCGCGCTGAATAACACAAAAAAAAAATGAAGAACCTTAACAGATGTGCCAACAGTTTCACCGCGAGATATTTGTAAAATCATCCTAAATTTCTAAAAAAAAAATTGTTGAAATCTCTCAAAAACATCTAAATCGGCCTTTTCTATTTGCACTATTGTCATAATTCTAGAAGATTTTTTATAAATCTCTTTAGATATATCGTGACACGAAAGTATGAATATGACGTTCACCGTTTTATTTATCTAATAAGTCACACCAAATGATAGTAATCCACGTTTCAACATTGTTATTTTTTCTACACAAATTGTTTTCTATTCCCCATACATTTTAGTATGGAGCGTTACGCTCCAGTAATTTGTTTTATAATCGACCACGCGCGCGAAAAATTTTCAGTGCCGTCTTAGACTCCAAGGTGAGAGCACGTCCGTTTTTTTTCCGAGCCGAGTTCGCAAAACGTCTACGCACACATACACAATAGGCATAAGGGTGGGTCGCGAGTGTCGTGACATGACTGTAGCACTATTCAAGCAATAAGATAAAATGGACCAAAATTATGTTTTTGGTAATCATGTGTCTTGTAAGCCATACTATTGCAAGCAACTGAATTCAACAAATATAAATGGTGAAATTGGCACTGATAAAAATTTTTGCCGGTAATGAAAGCTTACACCTTTTTTATTGCCGTAATGAAACTTGTCTCAAGATTAGTCAACAATGCTAAAAGCTTAATTTATAAAGTCAATAGTAATATAGCAGAGGTTTTTAAAAGTGTTGTTGCAAAGTTCGTAGGAGGAAAACTAATGTATTTCTCAACTAGACAATCTTACGCAGCTTGTTGTGCAACGTGCGTTGTGGCATTTGACATTAAGCAGCCACAAACCTACTTGTACAATAAAATCATACACAAAATACCTAACATATTTATAAGCCATCAAGAGTTGAAAAAACCGGCCAAGTGCGAGTCGGACTCGCGCACGAAGGGTTCCGTACTTGGTAAATTGCGGTTTACGATTTATGACGTATTAAAAAAAAACTACTTACTAGATCTCGTTCAAACCAATTTTCAGTGGAAGTTTACTTGGTAATTAATGTACATCATATGTTTTTTTTAGTTTTATCATTCTGTTATTTTAGAAGTTACAGGGGGTCGACACATTTTACCACTTTGGAAGTGTCTCTCGCGCAAACCATTCAGTTTAGAAAAAAATATAATAGAAACCTCAACATCATTTTTGAAGACCTATCCATAGATACCCCACACGTATGGGTTTGATGAAAAAAAAAACAAATTTTGTTTCAGTTTCAAGTATGGGCACCCCCAAAATTTATTGTTTTTTTTTTCTATTTTTGTGTGAAAATCTTAATGCGGTTCGCAGAATACATCTACTTATCAAGTTTCAACAGCATAGTTCTTATAGTTTCGGGAAAAAGTGGCTGTGACATACGGACGGACAGACAGACAGACAGACATGACGAATATTTAAAGGTTCCGTTTTTTGTTTGCCATTTGGCCACGGAACCCTAAAAAAGGTTCTAGATCTAAGCAATAACATAAATAAATTAGAGAACATCATTCAATCAAGCATTATTTTTTGTACTTATCATAATAATAATTTAAATGTTGTATTACATATGTATAGTAATTATTTTTTCTAACAATCAAACTACACAACCGATTACACTGTGACCCCACCCTTTATTCACGACTATATTACTATGGGCACGCGTGCCGTGCGGAGCGGTGAATCAATAGCTAATACATTGCGCGTTTTTGAGACAAGCTTACAAATCCTTCAGAAGCGAACGCGCATTGAAGCTATATCATGCCCGTCGCGCCGCATAATTTTTCACTTGTTCTTGGGTGCGTGTACACTACAATGTGTGATGCAAATGTGTTAGTGAAAATGTCGATGTGTGGGTTCTAAAATAAGTTCTCACGCTCGCAAACCTGCCTCTTAAGAGGCGATTTCAGACTTTTATTTTAACTAGGTATCCTCACGATGTTTTACTTCACCGTTGTCAGCGATGTCAACAAACAACTTAGAGAGTTGGTATGTACAAATGAATTTGAAAAGCTTACATTGGTACTTGCCTGGATTTAAACTCACGACCTCAAGCACAAGAAGCGAGGTCACCACGACATGTGTTAAGGTAAAGCTAAATTTTTTTTAGAACCTGTTACTTATTTCTAGCTTACTACGAAAGTCATCAATAAATACGTCATACGAAAAAGAACCGAATATTTTGCATTCATATAGTTTGCACATTGCTCGCAGAATGGATGGCCCATGGGGCGGAAAAGTTCTCGAGTGCCGACCGCGAACCGAAAGACATTGCGTTGGAAGACCTCCCACCAGATAAACCGATGACCTGGTGAAGGTTGCGGGGATCCGCTGGGTGCGGGACACACGGGACCGGTTAAGACGACGACTAACGCCAACGACCTTGAGGGAACAAAACGCGCCCCCGTTTCTCACCCGCGCGACCCGAAATTTAGTAGTTTTTTGTACTGTCCTTATTATTCTATGACTTAAAAAAAAAAAGCTTCAGATGAAAATGTAGATAATTAAATTGTCTTTGATATGGTGTCGATTTCATCAAAATACGCCCAGCGGTTTTAGTGCGATTGTCGTGTTTTTGTCCGTTTTAGACATAACTTTACAAATTAATTACACTATGTTATACGAATAAAACTCAAATTCTGCTTAGATGAAATTATTAAAAAAATGCTCTAATAGAACATATATTTTTTCCAAAAAGTTACGACTAGCCGTTTACACGTGATTCTCATTTTAAAATCGGCTACTCAAGGGAATCGGCGCCTACGCTTGGGAGAGGCCTATGTTCAGCAGTGGACGTCTTTCGGGTGACATGATGATGATAGTTTAATTTCTTAAAAAACCTGTGAATTACCTACCTACCTGTAGTTTACCGTGCATAATAACAGCCACGCGGGCCAATCTTCAAGGTGAAGCAATGCTTGCCGAATTCGGTGCGTGGATAACCGTCTAATAAACATAAAGAGTCGCCAAGAAACCGTTGGTTCTGGCCATTATTTATAAATCCTTGACAGTCGTTACGGGTAGTCAGAAGCCAAGAAAGCCGACACTCTTGCCAAGGAGCCAAGGAATAACGCTTAGCCCCAGTAACTGTCACTCCTTGTTAAGTAAAGCAGAGGCCCTACCATTAGCCAAGCCCGTTTCATTTCGGACTAACAGACGTAGCGCGATGCGCCATCGGTACATGGTGGACATCCCACCCATACCTACGCACTAAACGTTTTACCGTTTCCCGATAGCTACAATCTAGGGGTCTTTAAGTCAAGAGTGAATAGGTTACTTCTAGGCAAGCGTGTTACACCGTCGACCACATCATCGCTTACCATCAGGTGAGATAGTGGTCAAGCGAGGGCTTTAAAAAAAAAAAGATCTGAGAGTAAGGTTATTTACAATATGCGTATGGGACAGATGTATTCAATTCGGATACATATTATGTCCCTTATGCACACGTCTTTCAAATGAGTTGCCATGGTTAAAGTCGAGTTGCAAGCTATTTCATTTAGATTTCAAAAGTGGGGATTTCACTAGTTTTTGAGGTTTGCTGGTCAGAATCCGAGGGCCTCCTGAGCTTGGGGGCTCCCTTGCACGGCACTGTCTAGCCCTCCGCTAGCTACGCTACGCTCCATGTAAAATAAACCTGTTACTTACTCATACTTACTAGCGTACTACGTAAGTCATCTCCAAATACCTACGTCACACAATGATGAACCCGGCTTTTTTGCATATAGTCTAATATCACTCTTGCGCGGACGCATAAAACTCATTTTCCTCTCAGTGTTAGTTTGTCTGTCAGTTTGACAAGTGGTCGCGTTCAATATTGTTCTTAAAAATATACGTATTTATTTTTAATGTGAAAAGTGAAGTCAATGAAAAGGTAAGTAGGTGTTATTTTGTTTATATACCCGCTTTTTGTGATCACGTTTATGTGAGCAACATGTGCATGTAACATAAAAAAACTCAATTTTGCTAACTGATTCTAACAATTGAACAAATTATAACAATTTTTTTCTTGATACATAGTTATTTTAACCCTATATTTTGTAGGTTTGTGAACTGATGTGCATGAACTAAATAAACAAAGTACATACAAATAAAGTACATAAATAAACATAAAAATCTCCCAAAAATAACTTAATTACCTACGAAAAATATAATAACTTGTTTCATTTAAAAACCATTAAGTAATTTGTTTTAACAAGTGCGAATATTTTTATTGTTTTCACCCAGTGACGTATTCGTTTAAATACATAACAATCAAGACATTGACACTTATACATTCCTAAACGTAGATAATTATCTAAATTGAAAAGGTAATTAATGAATAATTAAAGAAATTAGACCAGTTAGCTAGTATATAAAAAAATCGACCAAGTGCGAGTCGGACTCGCGCACGAAGGGTTCCGTACCATTATCGCAAAAACCGGCAAAAATGTCACGTTTATTGTATGGGAGCCCCACTTAAATATTTATTTTATTCGTGATTGAGTAACAAACATACATCCACGTACACATCCATCCAAACTTTCACATTTATTTTATTAGTAAGATTACGATGACAATGCACGGTAAGTTAAAAACCTTGTTTAAAGGAAGTTATTTATAATTTAAAAAAAAAACATTTTATGCCTATATACTTAGGTAATTTTATTACATTAGATACACCCCGGGATTTATATGTTTTTTAACAAAATGATTCGAGATTTCGAAAACATACGATCGGTCTTTTTTTGTAAAGACAACATCAAGAGGCTCGAGGATCACTGACCTGAATGCTAAACCTGTTTTTTACACGAAATTGGGCTCAATTTATACCGGATTTTCTTCATATCACATAAAACGGTAATTAGGTAACTCTTATGACCTGGTTAAGGCTACTAAAATCTGGTGGATGCGAGAAACACAGGACCGGTCAATGTGGCAACATTTGGGGAGGCTTATTTATTTATATATACTTTATCGTCATCATCGTCATCAGCCTTCTAATAATGTTCCCACTGCTGGGACACAGGCCTCCTCTCTTTGAGAAAGGGGAAGAGAAATTGGCCTTAATCCACCACGCAGGCCCAATGCAGATTGGTGAACGTCACACGTCTTCGAATTTTCGTTTCTAGGATATGCCGGTTTCCTCACGATGTTACTTTATTGTATACCAAGATAAAAACAATAATACTTAAGGAAACCTTAAAATAAAAACAAACATACAACAAGAGCTTAGTACACTAAAGGCGTTCATATCAATGAAAATGTAAACTTGGGCATTGGCTACTACTGAGCAACATTCTAATAATACAAAGTCCATAACTTTTCAAATCAAACACACACATACTCTTCTTCCGCACACACCACACACACCCACCACCACTTCACAACACTCCACACCACTCCACCACACTCCACTCCACCACCACTCTACTCCACTCACTCAACTTACATTCTTCTTCTTTTCGAGTCGATGGAAAAATCTTTAAAACAGAGTTAAATTTTGGTCGCTACAATCCCGTGGAGGGTCGATTTGGTACATGAAAAAGTGACTTAAGATCCTATGACCCCTAGCTGGGGCAGAGGACTTCCACAGTAGTCCTCCATCGAGACCGGTCTTGAGCTTTGTGCTTCACCTCGCTCCACGTCATTCCGATACTCGTCGCTTCTTGGGTCGCCAGGTTTGACGGGGACGGCCTCGTTTCCTTTTTCCTTGAGGATTCCAATCCAAGGCCTGCTTAGGAGTGTTATCGGAATCCCTCCGAAGCGTGTGACCAATCCAGTCCACGCCGCTTTATCTGGCGGTCCATCGGGATCTCGTGGCATCTCTCAAACAGCTCTACATTAGAGATGATCTCGGACCAGTAAATGCCGAGGATGCGACGAAGACATCGGACAGACATGAAACAGAATCGACATATAAAGATAAAATAAATAAAAACAAAAATTAACCGACTACCAAAGCAAAACACTAAAAAGTGCAAAATAACTTTCATTTTGGAAGACGGTGTTTCAAAATGATAACACAAGAGGTACCAAAGATACAGACTCACAAAACGAAAGACCAAAATTTAAAGGTGTATATTGGCAGTGGAATTTATGGAAAGCACTCAATCGATTGCGTACCCAGCTATATGGCGGCAAACACAATTTGGTATATTGGGGCAGGGCTTTATACAATGTGTCCAGACTTGTAGTAATTAAACTTAAATGTCGTAAAATACAGTTAATTTGATCGATAAAAACACCCCACATATGGGGTGAAATCACCACACCCTCAAAGATATAGCAATTTTAGTACCTGACTTATTTATTACGCTATACACATAGTCTCATACTCGTACATCATCTAACACTCAAAAGATAAGATATTTTTGTATTGAGATGAGACATAAAAGAAAATTTCTAAACGAAATTTTCCAAGTTTTTATTTCATTTCCTAAACTTCTGCAATTTTTTTAGGGATTAACAATCCTTTTTTTTAGATTTTTTGAGTCGGTCTGTACACTGAAAAAAGAATCACAGCTCTTAGGGCCGGTTTCTGATTTAAGTAAAGCAGCAATAATCAGTTGAGTATTGTCAAATAATTTAGGAAGCGTTTGAGTATTTTACGTTTCACAATTGAGAATCTACCTAGATCAGTTAAGTAACTACATAAGTACCTACTTATCTATGGATTTGTCAAAGTTCCATTCACTTTCTCTTTCACCCTTACGTTCCATTTTACAAAATAAATCTGAGACATCACAAGATTGGAATAAATTTACTAATATAAATTTTATACAGCTGTAAAAAGTACGTTAGTTATATATTTCTTCATTCAAGATTTAAAAAATCAAGTTATTAAAGATGTTATAATCTTTAAAAACTTGATTTTTCATATTTAAGCAATTTAAAAGATACCTATCTGAAATGTATCCAACCTTATTATGAATCTATGAAATGGATCGTAGGTACTAGTCTTCACTTCAATATATTTTTTTTCTATGTTCAATATTGTCATGGCAACCGTATTTATTTTGTCAAAGATGTCTTATCGAAATAAAATAATATCATCTAATGTAATTTGTTATTGCCAAAATCAAGAATTTAAGCTTATAATTACTAGAAGTAAATGTGTTCAGAGCGAGCAGTTGCTGGTTCTTGTGATACCTCATAGAACTACAGAATATTTTACTCAGAATTTCACAAGATCTCTCAAGAGGGCACTTGTACATCTGCAGTGCGTAGTACATTATTACCTTAATGCATCTGCATTGGAATCTGATTGCAATTGTGATTTACCAACAAATGTGGACTATTGTGATGCAATTTTTAATGAGTGACCTGTGTTTTCAAGACCGAAGGCTTTGCTAGCCATCGAACAGCCTCTGAAGATAAACAATATTAGCCAGGGTCGGTGCCATTGGATATGTGTCGGATATTATGAAGGAGTACTGTGTTCTACCTATTTATTTTGCAAAATAATAAATAAATGAGACTTGTCATGTTGTTTTTATCAACTTTTATTGTTCTGATACCAAAATCGTATCATAAAAAAGCCAAATTCTGTACACAATTTCATCGTTGTAACCTCTTATTGTCTTGTGGATCCTACTAAGTATTAATAATAGGTTCAGGTTGTTAGAGTTTTGATATAAAACCTCTAATCCGTACCCTGTTCTATAAAAGCTAATTCTGACAATAGAATATAATTTTGAATATTTTTTATTTTGATGTATGTCACTATATAAAACAAATTTGATTCATTCAGTTGTAAGATGAAAATAATATAGTTTTACTTTTTCCAATAAGTGTTTCTCATTGAAGTCCTGCACCCTAATAATAATAGGTTATGGGCCCAGCACGCTTCCACTGCGGTATATAGGCCTTCAACTTTTGAACTTCTTTGGACTGTATATTGTTTACAAGTATTTGTTCTTCTGTGAATACTGCATCTTTAGCCACAATAATCTTTTTCGGATTTATAGTATCATCTACAAAACGATAACCTTTTTGTGTTTCGCTGTATCCCACCATCGTCAGCTCTCGAGATCTTGGATCGAGCTTCGCACGTTTAGTTTTAATCAAGACATGAGCCTTTGATCCGAATATTCTCAGATGTGAGAGGTTCAGTTTTTCCTCTGATCGGGTCCAAACGGCTTCTGGAACTTTGTCAGATAATGCTTTTGTAGGTGACCGATTCTTTAAATAAATTGCACAATTAAATGCTTCACCCCACCAACGCTTGTCTAAGTTCGCATCTTCCAACAAACATCTAACCTTGTTAAAAATTGTACGAAAAGTGCGCTCCGATACACCATTTTGCTGAGGTGTGTGAGGCACAGACGTGTGGTGTAAATTTTGAAGGGTTTGGTAAATGGCCTTTCATTTGATACCATCAATATGAATCCATGTGCTGTTTGCTGTAAAGGAAAACAATGTGTTCAGAAGTTTCCACGCAGAAAATTCAGGAGAGCTAAGCAGTTATTGGAGTTGGTGCATACTGATTTGGCAGGACCCATTGAAGCATCTTGGGGTGGAGCTAAGTATGCTTTAATTTTCGTTGATGATTTTAGTCGTCGAGTGTTCGGGTACCTCTTAAAATCGAAAACTGAAGTATTCGGTAAGTTCAAGGAATTTAAAAGCTTTGCTGAAAATCAGAGTGGTAATAAATTGAAATGTTTACGTAGTGACAATGGTACTGAGTATATAAACAAACCGAGTTCAGATGCAATTTTTGAAGGGTTTGGTAAATGGCCTTTCATTTGATACCATCAATAAGATGAAAATAATATAGTTTTACTTTTTCCAATAAGTGTTTCTCATTGAAGTCGCTAATCTACATGCTCAATAGAATCATAGAAATTATCGACATCTTCTTGTTCTGGTATTTCACAAGTATTTTCCCTTTCAGCAGTAACAGATGATGTATCAGGTCAAAGATGCTTTAACAAGGACAGATCGAGATTTATGGAAGAAAGCTATGACAGAAGAATACAATTCGCTAATTGATAATGGAACATGGATTTTAGTAAATCGACCTACTGACAAGAATGTAGTGAAATGCAAATGGGTATTCAAACTTAAAGTTGGTGCTGATGGAACCATACAGCGACACAAAGCACGTCTTGTTGCAAAAGGTTTTTCGCAAGTTTATGGTCAAGATTATTTCGAAACATTTGCTCCAGTAGTCAGATTTACATCGATGCGGCTATTAATAGGATTGGCAGCTGAAATGAACTTGGAGATTTACCACATTGATGTCACCACAGCGTTCCTGAACGGGGAACTGGATGAAGAGTTGTACATGGAACAACCTGAATCATTTGTGAATGAAGGCAATGAAGGAAAGGTCTGTAAGCTTGTCAAAGCTATATACGGGCTTAAGCAAGCAGCTCGTTGCTGGAATGAAAAAATTCACAATTATTTGTTGGAGTTAGAATTTACACCATCCAAATATGACCAATGTGTATATATGAAGAAAGTTTCAGAGGGATTTTTAGCTATAGGACTTTATGTGGATGATTTTTATATTTTTGCTAGTAAATCTAATTTAGCAAGTACCTTAATCACGCAAATTAGTAAACGGTTTAAGATAAAAGATTTAGGTGAAGCAAGAGATTGTTTGGGCATGTCAATCTCAAGAAACCGGGATAAGCATGAAATTTATCTTAGCCAAGAGAACTATATAAAGAAGATTCTCAATAAAACTGGAATGGAAGATTGTAAGCCAGTTAACACTCCTCTTGAAACAGGGTTAAAATTAAATAAGGCCCCTAAAACAGACAATAGAGATTTCCAGGAAATAATTGGAAGTCTCATGTATTTATCAACATGTACCAGACCTGATATCGCATTTGCAATAAGTTATCTCAGCCAATTTAACACTTGTCATGATGACACACATTTTGTTGCACTTAAGCGAATAATACGATACCTTAAAGGTACTGCCGGATTATCTTTAGTATTTAAAAAGACTGGAAATATGAAGTTAGAAGCTTTTTCTGATGCCGATTGGGGCAGTAATAGTGATGGCAAATCATTTACTGGATATTGCTTAACTCTTGGTGGGGCAGTGACTAGTTGGCAGTCCCGCAAACAACAATGCGTTGCTCTTAGTAGTGCTGAGGCTGAATATGTCGCTATATCAGAAACAGCTAAAGAAGTTATTTTTGTTAAAGGTCTTTTAAATGAATTGTTGAGCAAAGAAGTTAGTCCAGTGCTTCTTTATTCAGATAGTCAAAGTGCTATTAAATTAGTTGAAAATAGTAATTTTCATAAGAGAACCAAACATATAAATATTCGATATAATTTTATAAAAGATTTAGTTAAAAATAATGAAATTAAATTAGAATACTGTGATACTAAGCATATGCCTGCTGACGCATTAACAAAAGCAGTTCCGAAGCCGAAACTTTTATTTTGTCTTGAGCTTATGGGTGTAGGTGTACAATCTTAGGTCACATCTTGGTTTATAGATACAGTGCCGGATTAAGGGAGGGTGTTAGAGTTTTGATATAAAACCTCTAATCCGTACCCTGTTCTATAAAAGCTAATTCTGACAATAGAATATAATTTTGAATATTTTTTATTTTGATGTATGTCACTATATAAAACAAATTTGATTCATTCAGTTGTAAGATGAAAATAATATAGTTTTACTTTTTCCAATAAGTGTTTCTCATTGAAGTCCTGCACCCTAATAATAATACAGGTTTTATAAGTGGAACTTTACCACTAAATATCACATCTCGTGCTACAATTACCTTCCTCTTTGTTACATCCCAAAGTCGAAATCCATTATTATAGCGTACCCAATCATCATATACTCTTGCGTTCTAGAATCCAACTTTTTCAAAGATGTCAGGTTTTTTGCATAAGCTATCGTTCCAAATTCTCTTACATTGGATAAGTTTGGTTTCTGTTATTTTTTTTTTTATTTGGGACAATCCCACCGCACTATTCCCAAACCACTGCAACTCCTGAAAGCCAGAATCAACAGTGGCGACCACCAGAAAACCGCCGAGGCAATGAAGCTCTGTTTATTGCACAGTTCATAGGGGGTAATATAATTGAGTGCTGACTCGTAGTCACACCAGTGATGGATTCGCTTGATAAACGGTTTATCAGATAGACTCCACAATAGAGGGCTTCTCCTCACATTTATTTTAAAGGTAGGCTATTCTATATAGGTATGAAAGTCTGTATGTTTGGATATTTGTTAATCACACCTCAATGGTTGAACATATTTGGAAGGATATACTTTGAAAAACACACAATGACCAGAATTAGAACTTAGGATATAATAACAAAAAATAAATATATTAAATAATAGATATAATAATAAATAAACGGAATCACAAAGCCTTTTATTCTGAAATCAGAGATATAAAACTGAAGTCTATACAATACATGTTTATAGTTTATAAAATTTCCCTAATCTCAGTGTGCTTGGCATAGGCCTCCACTAACAGTTTCCACTAGGGTCTATCCTGAGCTACTCGCCAACACCACAGCGCACCATCGCTTACACTTTTTGCCTACATCTTGGACCAGAGGTCTTTCCCATATCCCATTTCCATCTATGACACTGTCTTCCACGGCTTCTTTTCCCATCTCTTGTGTACCATTTTGTCACTTTTCTCCATGTCCCTTGGCTATCGCGCATCATATGACCGGTCCATCTAAACTTTATACATAATTCCTGTTGGATAACTGTCGGTTTTCGCGCAGGAAAAGGTACTGGCGACCACAAACACAAAAACTGGCACTTTTTGAATATTTTTCTTGAAGATCTCACTCATCATCGTCATCATTTCTGCCGAAAGACTATACAGGACTTCCCCAGCGTCACCAAATCAACCGGTCCTATGCGTCTTTCATACATCGGATTTCCGTGACCTTAACCAGGTCATCGGTCTACAGAGGGAGGCTTTAAAGCGCTGCGTATTCCGCCACGCAGTCGCCACTCCAGAACTTAACCCATTGACCATCCGTTCTTCGAGCATCTGAGATCTATCAGGCGTAAAATATTTGCATCCAATCTGATGTTTTCGATAATTTAGGGCAAACACTCTTCTTCCACGCATTGGTCTTCTTGGAAGCATCTCCAAGGAAGACAAGGTCTTCTTCGTCACTCGTTTTATAAGTTTATATATTATTTTGTATTTATTTCGCTTGATCACCATTTAAGCACAGGCTTGTCAACTGTTGTCAGCTATCAACTGCCAAATGTAACCAGTGTAGCCAGATTCGACGAGCCCCAAGTCGCCGAAAATTTAGTTTTTCCATTTATAAAAAACTCAAGACGACCATGAATTCACTAAACAATAATCATTATACCACATTGAAAAAAAATCAGCATTTATTTATTTGCCTGTGTTGTTGCGACTGAAGTATAATGAAAAATAGTGATGAACTGATAAAAGCATTTTGGTTTACATAATTGCTCAGATAATGTTGTATTGGATAGTCTCATTTCGAAATCGCCTAAAATCGCCTTATTTGGAGGTAGCCTAATTAGCGCCGCTCGTAAAATTGGTCGCCTCGGCACCCTTCCGAGTAACCTAAATGGCAAAAAGGCGCCGAAGCTGGCTACACTAATGATGTAACGTTGACAACGGTTTGAGAAAGCTTTGAGAATTCGAGAATGATCAAATGTGTTTTTCTCAGTTGTGAAACCCAATTGATCGTCGATGAAGGTTTTTTGTATGACATAAGGTATACTTTGGCATGACTTGACTACGTATACTCAAACCTTGCTCAGCATCGCAGAAAACTTAAAGTGGCAGATGATCAAGGGTGACAGATGCTTAAATCGAGATCAGCACGTACTTAGCGTCAAATACTTAATTCAGAAATCGGCCATTAGGCAATTAGTTTTAATTTTATTATGGCATAAAAAGAACCCCTGTACTTTTGCAGAATTTTAGAAAATGTAAAAAAGAATTGGGAATTAAACCCCTTAAGTGAGGTGTTTATCGATAAAATTAAGTGTATTTTACGAACTTAAAGTTTTATTACTACGAGTAGGTACGGACACATTATATAGACCAGTATAATACCCTTAGAATAATAACGCATAGAAGCGGCCTCTAGAACAAAACACAAGCGATATAGTGTGTCCACTTCATTTTCTTTGTGTCCGTGAGCCGAAAGTGTTTACGCTCCTCAAACGCACACAAATATAGCCTTCGGTGATATCATTACCAGGCCGTTACCCACAAAAATATGGTACAATGCACTACTATGTTACTGCATCAAATCAAGACAAGTATTTTATGTTATTAGGAACTGGATAAGATGAAGATGATGACCAGGTAATTAATCACTTGGTTTATGTAAATCAAATAATTACAGGAAAATAATCACAATTATTCTAATACCCAATGACCAATGCGACTGCGATGCCCCTGTGTAGAATTAGACATACTAGAGTGGCTCAAGTGCCCATACACCTTTACTTAAAACCTTTTAAACGCCACTGACGCTGCAATTAAAGAGAGAGAATATCTTTGTTTTGCAGAAAAGAGCTGTTCGATCAATATATAAATTAAGCCCGAGGCACTCTCTCAGAGAGAAATTTAAGGAGATTAATGTAATGACTGTGCCCTCTCAGTATATTTATGAAAATCTTTTATATGCTCATAAAAATATAAAATTGTTTAAAAAATACAGTGATATCCATAACATAAATACTAGGAACAAACACAAATTTGTAGTACCTACAACAAGGCTCAAGAAGATAGGTGGCTCGTTTAGATGTCAATGTGTACGCTTTTATAATAAGCTTCCAAGCCACGTACAAGATCTAAGTCTTAATAAATTCAAATCATTCATTAAACGTAAGTTGTGTCAGAAAGCGTTTTATACTATTAAAGATTACGTTGAGGACAAAAAGGCTTGGGATTGAGCTGCTCCAATTAATTTTGATTTTTTATATTTTGCACCGTGAATTTTGTTTTTAATTTTGATATTTTTTTTTGGTTTTCTTGCAATGACAAGAATATTTACTTTTTAAAGTATTATATTTTTTTTTTTTTATTGTGAATGTGAAGACTATGTGGATTTTTGTTTTTTATTATAACTTAGTTAGTTTTTACTCATGGTCTGGCAGTTTGAGTAGTTTATGCGGCCTACCCGAATGTCCTTTCTTTGGTATTGTTCGTCGAATCGTTGAGCTCCGTAAATTCTGAGTTGAGCTGCTCGGTTATTGACAAATGCGTGCACTGACTGGACAGGTCCACTCAATCTGGCTGGTTCTTTCCTCAAAAGACCATTTCAGACATATGTCTACATGGTCTTCACATGATATAACCAAGTTTTTGTCAAGACTTTAAAAGAGACTGTGACCTCTGAGTTTGTTTCGGCCTTTCTTCTCAGAGTAGTCAGATAGGAAACGCCGACCTCATCTAGTTTTAAAAAATATGATCGACATGTAAAAGTGTTTGTACAAACCAACTTACAGAAATAAAATCATTTATCATTTATCATTTATTAACTGCAGCGGCCAGCAAAAGAGGCATTGATGGACGAACGTGTAAATACGTAAGTCCATCAATGTCTAGTTATGGGCCAAGGCCTAGTACTTTTCTCAAATAATGCGCGGATACTAAAAATAAATAGTACCTAGAACTAATTTCGTCAAATTCAATTTATTTCAAAATCAATGACGAAAAACTAACAACAATATTTTTTCCCGCGTTAAAGTGTTCATTTGATTTTTTTTCATTAAACTTCTTCATATTTATAAGTTTTTAAGCTCACAGACCTCATTAGAATTAGTATTTGTTTCGAGATATTTACTTTTTGTTTTGTATTTTTGAACGGTGCCGAAATATCGAGCTCTCAACCAAAATCAAAATATACATGGTAAATATCCCGAAACAAATATTAATTCTAATCTTTTTATTTGTAAGCCAGTACGAAATTTAAAAAAAAACCTTTGATAAGTTACTTCCTTGGTAGCCATATTTCGGAGTAAAAGATCGTTCCATTTTTAAATTACACGACAGGTAAGAGTTTAGCACAAAATAGTAAGTACCTATACAGAAGGGCCACTCCCGCCGTTTAGAAAATTGACAGCTAAACTTGACAGATTCACTAGGGTTGCTACTATATTGATACCGAATTAAAAAAAAGAGTAGGTGGCCCAAGTTACAAACATAAATAAATAGATTCGTCTAAACATACATCATATCATGCTTACATGCCTTAGAGGGTAGACAAGACATCAAATATCCATTTAATATCACGAAACATTTAATATTACGCCACATACGATGAATATTGGAGAGTAAAAAGACGTAGTAATAGTGTAATAATGATCCCACTTAAAAATTAAATTGTAATAAAAAAACTAAACCATTTGAGTTAGTGTAGTGTATAATAAGTGAAAAAATAATAGCAAACAATACTGTGCTATACATGTAACCCGTGAACTAAGTGTTTTTAACGTATCAGACTCTAAGAAAGTGCTACCGACTACCCAACAATACCAGGCTGAAGTAGGTCATTGATGTGCAGCAGGAAAAGAGTTGGAGAGAGAACAGACTCCTGAGGAACGCCGGCATCAATAGCCATAAGGTCAGAGGAGCAGCCGTCAATGACTACTCGGATCGACCGTTTGCATTAAGGAAGTCTGATATCCAGCTACAAAAATCAGGGGGATGCCATAAGCAGGAAGCTTACTGAGTAGACTTGCGTGCCAGACCCTGTCAAAGGCCTTTGAGATATCAAGCGATACAGCAAGAGCTTCGCCGTGTCTCTCGATGGCTTCTCGATGGGTCCTGGCGTGATCTTTTAAGAGGTACCCTTCTGTGTGCTGATGGTGATCAACGGGGTGGTTTTAGTGAGGTAAAAATCTAACGCTCCCTGGTATCTTGCCTCAAAAGTCCAGGCCCCGAAAGAAATGAATGATTTTAATAATTTAAACTTTATACATACGTAGTCACAGACGTTGCATAGTATCTATGTAGTGCTTTTCTGAATGCATCAGCCTCACGTATATAAATTAATGTATATATGAGTTTCTTGTCCGTTCTTCTCCATAACAAGTTCGTCTTCGTTCTTTTCCAAATGAACGGTAGAATAGATTATTTTGTTGACGTTTGAAAGTTGAAATAAATAATTTTGACTTTTTACTAAAACGCCGTTCTCAGTTTAATATTGTTTATTATCGCTAGACGTCTCAATTGCCAAAAAACCGAACAGTATAAAAACAACGAATGATTATGATACTGAGTCAATGTCAAGGTTGATTCAAATAATATAACCGATGATTCTGATTAACTATTGGTTTTTTATTACAATAAAAACCTGCGTTGGCTTTATTTTTTGTTCTGTGTTCCGCTGGAAGTGCCACGTGAAATCTTATTACGAATGTTTCTTGTGAACTTTTCTATACCTACTTCTAGGTAGGTTAAACATTTTTCTCAAACATGCTTGGAAATTTGAGCATCATTTTGACCACCTTCTTCGAGATAAATCAAAATTGCTGTACTGGCCAAATAAATGCGAGCAGCGGCCGGCAAAAGTTGTATGAAATTTATGAAAATCCATAGCTGTCGTGGTTTAGCGGCCAAATAAATTGCATACTAAACTCACAAAGTACGTAAGCGGCGGCGCGCCGCAGACAGAGGGGCCACTCTCACTTTGACATTTCGGTTTTACAGGGAATATTGGGCAATATTGGACCGAGCTCAGTCGCGGCTGTCATGATTGGTTTGTGCAGGCATTTGTCACGTCATTCATACATTAAGTTCTGTAACGAGGTTGGTTGCATTGGATGGGTTACCTTTATTATTTGTTACAGACCGAATTTACTTTTTTGTTTTTAATTTTTTCTTTCAATTATTTTTAAGTTATAAAGGTCATTAATCTTTCAAGATGACAAATTAGAAATTAATTATCTAGGATTATAATAAATTATTTTAAGCCCATAGATGAAATTAGGAACTTGTCATAATAATAAGGTTCAAGTCATACAGCTTACAAATATGTTTCCTCCGACTGCACAGCATAATTTTCATCTTGTTTAAGATCATCTTTGGTTTTTTGATTTTATTAGGTACCTGTTTTTTCACATTTATAATCGATGCGTCTTAACCCTGCGAGTGTCATAGGCTACATTAAAATTGGACAATAGAAAAATGGCGGATATTGGGTGCCATATTGTGGGGGCCCAAATTTTTTTTTTCTTCCGAACCCATCGTGTGGGGTATCAAAATAAAGGGTTTTAAGAGGTGATTTCAAAAATATATAACACTTATATGTTTAAATGTATCTAATTCGAAAAAAAAAACTAACTAAAAAGTTATAAATAAAAAAACTTAATTCAAAAAATCAAAAAACCCGCTGCTTCAAAAGCGAACTAAAAAGTCGTAAACAAGGAAAAAATCATGCTGTGCAGTCGGAGGATACATATTCGCGGGCTGGCTGACCAAAATCTGGTGTATCCTCTGCCTGCACAGCATGATTTTTTCCTTGTTTACGACTTTTTAGTTCGCTTTTGAAGCAGTCGGGCTTTTTGATTTTTTGAATTAAGTTTTTTTATTTATAACTTTTTAGTTAGTTTTTTTTTTCGAATTAGATACATTTAAACATATAAGTGTTATATATTTTTGAAATCACCTCTTAAAACCCTTTATTTTGATACCCCACACGATGGGTTCGGAAGAAAAAAAAAATTTGGGCCCCCACAATATGGCACCCAATATCCGCCATTTTTCTATTGTCCAATTTTAATGTAGCCTATGACACTCGCAGGGTTAAGACGCATCGATTATAAATGTGAAAAAACAGGTACCTAATAAAATCAAAAAACCAAAGATGATCTTAAACAAGATGAAAATTATGCTGTGCAGTCGGAGGAAACATATTTGTAAGCTGTATGACTTGAACCTTATTATTATGACAAGTTCCTAATTTCATCTATGGGCTTAAAATAATTTATTATAATCCTAGATAATTAATTTCTAATTTGTCATCTTGAAAGATTAATGACCTTTATAACTTAAAAATAATTGAAAGAAAAAATTAAAAACAAAAAAGTAAATTCGGTCTGTAACAAATAATAAAGGTAACCCATCCAATGCAACCAACCTCGTTACAGAACTTAATGTATGAATGACGTGACAAATGCCTGCACAAACCAATCATGACAGCCGCGACTGAGCTCGGTCCAATATTGCCCAATATTCCCTGTAAAACCGAAATGTCAAAGTGAGAGTGGCCCCTCTGTCTGCGGCGCGCCGCCGCTTACGTACTTTGTGAGTTTAGTATGCAATTTATTTGGCCGCTAAACCACGACAGCTATGGATTTTCATAAATTTCATACAACTTTTGCCGGCCGCTGCTCGCATTTATTTGGCCAGTACAGCAATTTTGATTTATCTCGAAGAAGGTGGTCAAAATGATGCTCAAATTTCCAAGCATGTTTGAGAAAAATGTTTAACCTACCTAGAAGTAGGTATAGAAAAGTTCACAAGAAACATTCGTAATAAGATTTCACGTGGCACTTCCAGCGGAACACAGAACAAAAAATAAAGCCAACGCAGGTTTTTATTGTAATAAAAAACCAATAGTTAATCAGAATCATCGGTTATATTATTTGAATCAACCTTGACATTGACTCAGTATCATAATCATTCGTTGTTTTTATACTGTTCGGTTTTTTGGCAATTGAGACGTCTAGCGATAATAAACAATATTAAACTGAGAACGGCGTTTTAGTAAAAAGTCAAAATTATTTATTTCAACTTTCAAACGTCAACAAAATAATCTATTCTACCGTTCATTTGGAAAAGAACGAAGACGAACTTGTTATGGAGAAGAACGGACAAGAAACTCATATATACATTAATTTATATACGTGAGGCTGATGCATTCAGAAAAGCACTACATAGATACTATGCAACGTCTGTGACTACGTATGTATAAAGTTTAAATTATTAAAATCATTCATTTCTTTCGGGGCCTGGACTTTTGAGGCAAGATACCAGGGAGCGTTAGATTTTTACCTCACTAAAACCACCCCGTTGATCACCATCAGCACACAGAAGGGTACCTCTTAAAAGATCACGCCAGGACCCATCGAGAAGCCATCGAGAGACACGGCGAAGCTCTTGCTGTATCGCTTGATATCTCAAAGGCCTTTGACAGGGTCTGGCACGCAAGTCTACTCAGTAAGCTTCCTGCTTATGGCATCCCCCTGATTTTTGTAGCTGGATATCAGACTTCCTTAATGCAAACGGTCGATCCGAGTAGTCATTGACGGCTGCTCCTCTGACCTTATGGCTATTGATGCCGGCGTTCCTCAGGAGTCTGTTCTCTCTCCAACTCTTTTCCTGCTGCACATCAATGACCTACTTCAGCCTGGTATTGTTGGGTAGTCGGTAGCACTTTCTTAGAGTCTGATACGTTAAAAACACTTAGTTCACGGGTTACATGTATAGCACAGTATTGTTTGCTATTATTTTTTCACTTATTATACACTACACTAACTCAAATGGTTTAGTTCTATTTGGCCTTCGCACTATGTCCGTGTTATCTAGCAGCTGGATTGCTTCCACATTCACATGTCGATGAAGTCTGTGTTCGTGGGCTTCAGCAAAGTTTTGAATAACGGTGGTGGCGAGTTTCATTATAAGGTCGCGGTGAAGGTCGTAATTTCTGATGTACCATGGTGCATTAACAGCATCTCTGAGTATTTGTTTTGAAATTGTTGTATAATTTTAACTTTACTTTGTTTAGTACAGCCCCATAGTTGGATACGTATAAATTGGCATACGTCCAAATTGGCATAAGAATATGCTTGTGCTATAGACAGGATTTCCTTCCGAGTAACCAATACATATTTTGTACCGTATATCGAGTTCCTGTCTTTTCTTTTTGACGTGAGATTTCCAAAGCAGCTTGGCGTCAAGAGTTATGCCAAGGTATTTGGCTGTATTCGCATAAGGCACTTGCATCACGTTTATATAGACTGGGTGGTAATCGCAGTGTTTATGAGTGAAGTCAATATGAATCAATTTTGACTCATTCAGTTTGATCTTCCACTTTTGTGTCCAGTCGTAAACTAAGTTCACAGCTAGTTGAACTTTTTCTACTGCTTCTTTGTGGTTTGAACCAATAGTAGTGTCATCAACAAAAGTCGCTATGGTGTTGTTTTCCAGCTCTGGGATATCACATGTGTATACCAAGTACAGGATTGAGCCCAACACACTTACTAGTGGTACCCATCACAAATAATAATGAAAAAAAAACTTATCTACACTACATTTGAAATAATATTAGAAATTTTTACAGCCCTTTTTTACAGTCCGTTCAACCGATTTTGAGTTCTATCCAGGATCAATATAAGGATAGCATAAAAAGCATAAACCTGTTATCAAAACTAACTGTTTAGTACAGCTGCCATTTGTCATATCACTAACGCAATAGAAGTCAAAATCGATTGAACGGGCTGTAAACAAAATGTCAACTCTTCTTAATAGTACATAGTATTGTTTATCTATGAACTAATAAGTTCATGTCGTGGTGGCCCAGCGCCTCAAGTGCAGGTCGTGGGTTCAAATCCAGGCAAATACCAATGTGACTTTTTCAAATTCATATGTACTTTCTAAGTTTATCTTGGACATCACAGGCAACGGTGAAGAAAAACATCGTGAGGAAACCTGGACTTATATCGTTAATGTAAGCCTGTAGGGTTCCCAGAAGCGGCTTAATTAACTCTGACACCAGAGAAGTTAAAGTGACTTTCAGCGTTTTAAAGGTGCAGAATACCCATAATTGGGATTACAACGTAAAAAGATAAAGGAAAGAAAGAAAAATAAAGTATTCAGTCATTAGGTGAATGGTTATTTAATAAATAATCTAGCTTCTGCCAGTAGCTTCGCCCGCGCGAAAAGTGTTTTCTTATCCCAAGGGAACATTATAACGGGATAAAACGACTATTCTAGACTGTAATCAATCTCTGTGCCAAATTTCATTCAGATCCGTTCAGCCATTCAGGCGTGATTGAGTAACAAACATACATCCATCCAAACATTCGCATTTATAATATTGAAGTTAGTATATAGAATAGTATAACAGCCGCACGGGTCGATCTTCAAGGTTAAGCAACGCTTTCCGAGGTTGGTCCGTGGATGGGTGACCAAAAGTGCCGCTTGGTGGCCCAGTTGCTATAAATATCTTTTGTCTTTTTTGTCTTTTGTCATTTTCAATAAAACGAGTTTCCTCCGTGCCTAGGAAAGCACGTTATGACGTTGGTCCCGGCTGTCATTTGAAGATCTTTGACAGTCGTAACGTCAGAAGCTTGAGATCTGACACCATTCTTGCCAAGGCGTATCGTGTCACCCTGTGGGTTGTGGAGGTCAGATAGGCAGTCGCTCCATGTAAAACACTGGTACTCAGCTGAATCCGGTAAGACCGATAAGACCGTAAGACCTGAAAGCCGGCCCCAACAACAATTGGGAAAATGCTAGGCAGATGATGATATATTATAGTATATAGTATTAGCAAGATTACATAACATCACGCCTATTTTTCACAAAGGGTTAGGCAGGCATACTCTTTAGTAACGGCTAGGTTAAAAGGTTTGATAAGAATATATAATATTTAATATTTATTCATGAACATTATTAGTGAAACATGGTTTTTTCGTATGACTACAAGGATCATCATATCATCATCATCATATCAGCCGAAAGCCGGATCTCCGCAATCTTCACCAGTTCATCGGTCCACCTGGTGGGAGGCCTTCCAACGCAACGTCTTCCGGTTCGCGGTCGCCACTCCAGAACCTTTCTGCCCCATCGGCCATCCGTTCTGCGAGCAATGTGCCCTGGCCACTGCCACTTAAGTTTGGCAATTCTTCGGGCTATGTCGGTAACCCTGGTTCTCTTGCGGATCTCTACATTTCTGATTAGAACTGAAATCATTCTGATAAGGCTCATTGTAAGCGACCATGTCTCAGAGCCATATATCATCACTGGCAACACACACTGGTCATAGACATTCGTCTTGAGGCACTGAGGCGTAGTTTGACCTCTTTCTCGAAGTTTGGCCTACCCAATTGGATCGTTTGTCCCAGGTCATCATCATCATCCACAACTTCGAGTGTAGAGTCTCCAAACTTGATAGGAGTGGGTGTAACATGGGCATTCAACATCAACTTGGTTTTGTTCATGTTTATCCTAAGACCCACTCTTTCGGAAGCTCTACTGAGATCATCGAGCATTGTACTGAGCTCCTCCATGGTCTCAGCCATATCCACTATATTGTCGGCAAACCGAAGGTGAGTGATGTACTCTCCATTGACGTTGACGCCTAGCCCTCTCCAGTCCAGAACCTTGAAGAAATCCTCCAGCGCAGCGGTAAACAGCTTCGGCGATATGACGTCTCCCTGACTCACAACTCGCTGCAGAAGGACGGGTTCTGAGGTCTGATCCTGAAGTCGAACTAACATGGTGGCGTTTTTGTTTAAACACTTCAACACTTCGATGTAAAAAGACCAAAAGCATAAGGTTTAAAAAAATATTTTTCAACACGACATTTTTCGCTTCTTGCATACTCCTTCAAAACGACTTGGATGTTTAAAAATATTTTTAAACAGAAAAATTGATGGTTAGAATTTCTTCTTAACCTACTTATGGTAGGTTTTATGTAAATCAAAAAATATTTTGAAAAAGAAATCTGTCCAAAAGGAGGTGCAATATTGATATTCTAGCACCGAGCGGGCGCACAGCCAGTACCGCGTTAAAATTGGGGCATCTAAACGCCTTAAGGCGGTACCCCGAGCAAAACGCCGTTCTAGCCATTTTTCGTGCTGTTTTTAGGAGCTATCTACTCGTTATTTAAAAAGAAATATCAACTAATAAAAATACATTAAATTTCAACATATTATTGATTCTAAAATGGCCTTTATTTTAAAGAGGTGTTTCACTAATCTCCTTCCAATAAAACCATAAAAATAAGAAATAATTATTGATAGCATGCATCTCCTCGTAAAGTGTTCATTAATTATTTTTTGTACTAACACTACTGGATAGACAATTTAATAACGAACATTTTTGTCGTGTTTTTTTTTTTCAATGACTAAAATTCGATTTTATAAAGATTTTATTCTAAAATCTGGACGTATTCACTACTGTAATTCATTCGCCACCAGTGCCGCTAGGCCAATAGAAATGCTCATATCTCATGCTGATTTTTTGGTCAGGGTACCGCCTTAAGTCCCATTAAATAGTGAGCGAGCCTTTTGCCATCAACTGGTCTCAAATCCAAAATCCAAAAAAAAAATGATGCAATAATTAGGTTATAATTATTAACTTAGGTACCTATAGTGCACCTATTTATGCATAAAACGTGCGCAGGTGCTTAAACTTACGCGTGTTCCAGTAGGTATCATTAGAATAATGTTTATTTTCATTACAACTAGTTATAAACATGACTCAATAGATATAAGGACATACTCTCTCGGTACCTATTTACCAAGGGCAAGTACAGTATTTACCATTTCCTATGCTAATAAATGTAAATTCAACCTTTAGACTACATTGGTACCTAAAAAACACTAATATTAAGTATAAAGAGGAAATGTTGTTTGTAGTACAGTAAGTAGATAAAAAACCCTACTTCGAAAAAAAAACGCTTTCTGTGGGATAAACCACGCGAGCGTAGCCACGAAAAAAGCTTATAGGCACCTAATATTATAAACATCTTCATCTTCTTCGTATTGCTGGCAGACGACCCCGTGTACACGGGCACATGTAACGGCACACGGGGTCGTCTAGCGCATGTGCTGGTTTGGTCCCTGGGGTGGTCATGGCGTGCAATGTTTTCTGGTGCGCCGGTGATGGGGGGTATACCCCAACGGAGGGTCGGTGACGGACAGCCGGGGCGGGTTCGCAGTGAGTGCTAGCGCGTGCCCGTGTTCCCGCCATAAGAGGCACAAGGGGATACCGTGAAGTTTTAGTTATATCCCCGTGGTAGGGACTGCCCTACCACGGGGATATTTTTTTAGCTTGTATATAATTATGCTCATGCATACTGATGCATGAGCATAATTACATACAAGCTAAAAAAATATGGGGCACGACACACGTTTATATTTGTTTGGCCCAAAACTTAGCCACTTCCCCGCCGTCATCGGTGGCAGCGCATAATATCACCCTGAGCCCTGATCGCATATTTTGGGGCACATAGGAGATGACAGGAAGTGGGGCATGGTTTCTAAATCGGCGGCATATTCACACCCTGCTGTGCTGCTGGTCTGTCGACGAAGCCCCTTTTTCTGAGGTTGGCGTTACACCTTCCTACTTGGGTTCTGAGGCGGCTCAGGAACTTCCAGGTAGACCACGGAAGGTATTAAATTTTAATATTATATTATAAACGCATAAAGTTTTTTTGTTAAGTGTAGAAGTAAATGTGAATGACCTACTACAACAATACGATTGATTATAATCTGAATAATTTTTTTTATTATTTATTTATTAAAAAAAACTTTGGCTTTTCTCCCTGTATCGTTGGTGCGATACGGAACAACTATCTGCAGGCCATACAAATATTTGTTCCGTGCGGGAGTCGAACCCGAGACAAGCAGCGCAGCAGCCGATCGCTCAACCTCTGCGCCAACCGTGTCGTCATACTAAATACATTCTTCATAACTTTGTTGCCTGCGGCGTATCAAAATTTTAAAAACATTCTTTACAACAATGAGTAAATTTCGTTTCAGTCTCGGTTCATTATGGACTTTATTATTGAAATAGGTAAAATTATATTCGCCAAACAATATTAGCTAGGTATTTATCTATTTCGCAAAAAAACCTTGTTTTGTTCTTAAAGGCAACGAGTATTTAACATAATACCTGATGAGTATTCAAATAACATGACAGTAATACAGTTCTAAGACAACAATAACCTTGAAGAATTGGCTAAAAATGTTTGAATACAAATAAGATAATTCATCAATGTACGTGGTTTAAATAAAACACAAAAGATGTCTTCGTTTCAAAAAATGATGGCAGAAAACCATTTAGGAAAATTGCCCAAGCGTAAATAAATTGTTCCGCGTTCAAATTAATATGTTGCATGCCCTATTATTATTAGGGTGCAGGACTTCAATGAGAAACACTTATTGGAAAAAGTAAGACTATATTATTTTCATCTTACAACTGAATGAAGCAAATTTGTTTTATATAGTGACAGACATCAAAAGGCAATATGTATCGGAACAACTTACAAATATTCCAAATTATATGTATACCTACATTATCAGCAAATACATTATTTCTTTCATTTTTTCTGCTTCTTTAATTAGTTTTGTTCTAAGTATCTCCGGTAGGCAGACAATCATGGTCCAGCCTTTCTGTTGAAATTGTTGAGTCTTGAGACTAAATAGAATCCATTTATCAATTAGAATAGAACATAACTACAGTCGCGTCGTTTTATATACTTATGTTACGTAAGAGGAAGTTTGAAAGTGGCACCAGTGACAGAAAAGTTGAAAGGAAACCACTGGTACTAGTATGGTCATGTGATGAGGAGGGATAAAACCATGGAAATATTATTATATCTATGGATGAAACGCATGTTACTAAAAGAGTGATGAATATAAATGTGGATGGATGGAAGGCCAAAGAAAAGATGGATGGACTGTGTGAAGTGTAAAATATGAAAGAAAAGGGATTCAATGATAGCGTGACGGGGGACAGGACGGTATGGAAGAAGGAAACGTGTTGCGCCGACCCCAAGTAACATGGGTCGGAAAATGATGATAATAAAGTGTTCGTTTTCTGTGTGAGTTTCGGCCTTTGCCCTGCGGGGTGGGATGACAATGATTTAATAATGATTGGTTATTATAATTGGCAACACGTGTAAAATTCTTCTATAATTAACAAGAAGCCAACAGTTCCAAGCATCTGCCTAGCCTTTTCTCAATTATGTTGGGGTCGGGTTCCAGTCTTACCGGATTCAGCTGAGAACCAGTATTTTGCATGGAGTGACTGCCTATCTAACCTCCACAACCCAGTAACTGGGTAACACGATACCCCTTGGCAAGACTGGTGTCAGATCTCAGGCTTCTGACTACCCGTAACGACTGTCAAATATCTTTAAATGCCAGCCGGGACCAACGGCTTAACGTGCTTTCCGAGACACGGAGGAAACTCGGTATGTTGAAAATGGTCACCCATCCACGGACCGACCTCGTCATGCGTTGTTTAACCTTGAAGATCGACCCGTGCGGTTGTTATTATTTAGCCACGAGCTCCTCTCTCATGAGACACATATGGTCTGTTAATAGATTTGACAGTAGTTACGGGTTGTCAAAAGCTAGGAAATCGGAGACTCTCTCGACTATTCTTATAATAAGATTCTTATATTCCTAAATATAAGATTTATGCCCAAATAATATTAAATAGAATAGAAGAGAATAGATAGAGGGCAGTGGTGGCCCAGTGGTAACGGCCGCGACATACAAGTTGTGGGTCATGGGTTCGAACCCAGGCAGCCGCTTTACTTTGTGTACATTATTTCATCACCACTGCTCTCAAAACGGTGAAGGAAAACATCGTGAGGAAACCGGCATGTTTTAGAACCAAAAATTCAAAGTCATGTGACATCCACCAACACGCACTGGGCGCGCGTGGTAGTTTACGGCCCATTCCCTCTCACAGAGAGGAGGCCTGTGTCCCAGCAGTGGGAACATTAATAGGCTAATGAAGATGATCATAAGAAATGAATATACTTTTCGTACCACTTGCTCAAAAAAGTGATATTCTATGCCACAAAAAGCGAACATAACAATAGTCATTTTTAATCTGTTAAAACAGGGAAAGAAAATTGTACTGAATTTCATTCATCCTCTAGCTAGGGGGAGAATGTGATTTAAATTTGGAATACTTACCGAAATTTATACTGAACTACATCTGTGTTTACACCATTGAGATTGTATATAAAGCATTATACATCTTTTTGAAAAAGGAATACGCATTTATTATGCAGTTATGTTTATTAAATAAAATTACGACAAGTAAAATTTCAAAATTTAAAAAAACCCCGACCCATTTATATTGCGAAAACACCCCGATTCAAACAGTAAAACGCCCATAACTTTTGAACGGCTGAACCGATTTTATTCAAACATAGCTAAGAACACCCACAGACAGACACACAGATACACAGCAACACACGTGAAACTTATAACACCCCTCTTTTTCCGGCGGGGGTTAATTAAAAACCGACGAGGCCGTATGAGCTTGATGCCATTGCTTTTCCGACAAAAAAATATTAGTCTAGGAATTTGCCGCGTTTTTGTTTTCTCCAAATACATAAACGTTAAGTTTATTTTACTTTTAATTGTCATTATTTTTAATAAATGCTTAACTCATATTGTTAATTTTTTCGCAAATGGTACGGAAAATAGAGTATTTTCCTCGGTGATAAAGCTGTCTTAGTCTTGGGTGAACTTAAATCCCTCGCTACACTGAGGACTCGTCTTAAATCCCTCGCTTCGCTCGTGATTTTAGTTTTTAACACCCGCGCTAAACCTCGAGTCCTTCGTTACGCTCGCTCTCCTTGGTTAATAATCTACTATTATTGTATCTCTTTTACAAAACAAATTAATTCTATCGGTACAATGGTGGTGTTATCGCTGACACCGATATTTAGAATCACTTTACATAATTTAATAGACCACCTCTAGTAAAGTGAATCTAGTATTACCTCTTACCAAGAACTCGTATATGAAACGATTCAGATATATTCTCGATAACCTATCAACACGCCGCTCCCACTCAGCTATCAACTTTTCACTCTGGATAATTATTATCAGCCTTTTGCTGTCCACTACTGGACATAAGTCTCTCCAATCTCACGCCATTTTTCTCGATTTTCGGCAGTTCTCATCCAGCTGATACCAGTCACCCTACGAAGATCGTCGCTCCACCAAGTCCTAGGGTGTCCCACCTTACGTTTATCTATTCGTGGTCTCCACTCAAAAACACGTCTACCCCAACGGTCATCGGCTCTGCGGGTTATATGGCCGGCCCATTGCCACTTCATCTTGCTTATTCTCTGAGCTATGTCGACAAATTGGTTCTCTGGTGGTTCACCTTGTTCCGGATTCGATCTCTCAGTCTGCCATAGTTCGCTAAGTGGCCTTAAACTGATGGACCAGCCATACCATGAGTGTCCACGTCTCGGCCCCGTAACTCATGACGGTTAGTACGCACTGGTTAAAGACTCTGGTCTTTAGGCTCTGTGGAATACGCGATTAAGTTCCCCAAACGCTGCCCAGCCGAGCTGTATTCTTTTGCTAGCCTTCCTGAATATGCTTGGTCAAAACGCCGGCACCTAAGTATACAAAAGTGTATCTATAATGTACCTGCCGACAATTTAATGCCTGAAATCTTTTTCTCTCAATTTATTGCAATCTAATTTTTATTCCTCTTGACGCCTCAAAGCAAATATGGAGTATTTTACTGCCAGCTTACTTTCTGCCGTGCGGTTCTGTGACCGTTGCTTTGCATGCAGTTTACACACTAAAGATAAGTATTTGATAAGATTGCACAATTGACGCAATGGTACTTTTCCAAAATAAACACTTTCACTTTACTGCGCCATATTTTCATTAAAAACTAAATAATATTCCAAAACCTAGTAGCAGTCAATCTGCCTAACTCACATAGTTGGGCGTCGCGTCCAGTTCATCAATATTTATTTTACATGGATAACTACCAATCTGAGACGCCCAACTCAGATCCATAAAACATATAATATGGGAAGGGATCCAGCCAACTTAAAAGAACTATGTAAACTGCAAGGTACCGCAAAAACTAGTTATATAAGGTAATAGGTAATTAGTAACCAAAGTACTTGTAGTCTTTACGGACAAGAAAACTTGAACAATAGTCATAAACGAGTTTGTTTACTCATTTTAGGTGATTTTTCTCATGTTTAATGTCAGCCAGGAAGTCAGGTTGATTCTAGATAGATAGATCATAATTTAGTACAAAACACCAGTGTCCTTCTATGACATTCTAAATTCAAACATCAACTAAAACTCATGTTGTGAAGAGATATAATTGTTTGCTTGTTTGTAAGAGGTCACCTCTGGAACAGCTACATTTTTTTTATTGTTGGTTAGCCTCGCGTTTACCACTATCTCACCTAATGGTAAGTGATGATGCGGTCAACGATGAAGCTCGCTTGCCAAGAAGAAACCTATTCACTCTTGAAGACCCCTAGATTGTAGCTTTTAGCTATCGGGGAACACGGGCTCCGGCAGAGAATTCCACTCCTTAGCTGTAGCATAATAAAAGTATTCCCAAAACGTTACGTGTGCGTATTTGTGGGCTGTCCACCATGTACCGGTGGCGCATCGCTGAACGTCTTGTAGCCCGATGATGGAACGGGCTAGGAGGTATTAGTACATGCAATTTCATCCCGCACTCCCCGAAATGTAATCGATAAAAAGCCGACAGGCTGGCAACTCGGCGACGATGTTTAGGGCTCTTGACCCCCTGAAGTGAGCGAGCAAACCGAGCAATCTCAACAACTCATCTCCTCCATGTTAGTTTACTTAAGACCCTACAGACAGAAATAGGAGCTTCGCAATTGTTGCTAAAATAATAATATTTTTTTCAGGTAACTCTTTTGCTGTGCAATCAGAATTTTTGATCCGAATTCGGATTATTTTAAGATACAAAAATATATTTTTTTTATTTGCGAAAAAAGCAAAACTCTGTTTTTGTTTTTAAGTCCCAATTATTATTTTGAGAAACGGCACGGTTCCTGCGAGATTCGCCAAAATCAAAACCTGACTTGCTGGCGTATTTCTTTCTTTCTTTCTTTAAAAAAAACGTTGCCCCACACTAGGAATTTCTTCCTGTATCGTGGGTGCGTTTACAAACATATAAACTCACATACACAACACCCAGACCCGGAACAACTATCTGTAGGTCATACAAATATTTGTTCCGTGCGGGAATCGAACCCGCGACACGCAGCGCAGAAGTCAATCGCTCAACCACTGCGCCAACCGTGCGCCGTGCGCATTATATGCTAACTGCGTGACCGTCAGGATGGCTGGACCAAATAAGATATGTACATGAGACCATATGTTAATTTAAGACGGTACCCTGACCAAAAAATCGGCGTGCGATATGAGCATTCCTATTGGTCTAGCGGCACTGGCGGCGCATGAATTACAGTAGTGAATACGCCCAGATTTTAGAATAAAATCTTTATAAAATCGAATTTTGGTCTTTTGAAAAAAATAATTCTACAAAAATGTTCGTTATTAAATTGTCTATCCATTAGTGTTAGTACAAAAAATAATTAATGAACACTTTACGAGGAGATGCATAATATCAATAATTATTTCTCATTTTTATGTTTTTTTGAAAGGAGATTAGTGAAATATATACACCATTTAAAAAAAAACTAAATCTACCATTTTAGAATCAATATTATGTAGAAATTTAATGTATTTTTATTAATTGATATTTCTTTTTAAATAACGAGTAGATAGCTCCTAAAAACAGCACAAAAAATGGCTTGCGCGGCGTTTTGCTCGGGGAACCGCCTTAAATATAAATTATATACGCCACGTCTTATTTTCGTAAGATAGTTGCTAATAATGGTATTGCAGACACTTTATAAATTAACGTTAATTTATAACTTTTTATAATACCTTCTTAAAGTTGTGTAAAAAATATATGATAAGGTAGCAAACAGGTAGAAAATATTTACAATAACAACGCGGTTAATACAACGTTAAAATATGAGAAGTGAACTAACTTGGAAGTGCTCAGTCAGAAATAAAGTGGTCCGCCATTCTGACGTCAACCTGACGTCAGAATGGCGGACCACTTTATTTCTTTGATATATTTTTATCGCTAAGGTAGCAAATATTTCACTATAGGTAGTAATTAGTAGCAAATAGGTATTAAACAGTGCACATGGTCTCATTTACATATCTCGTTTGGTCCAGCCGTTTGGGCCTCGCACTGGTCTTTTTTATTTTGTTAGTTTTAATTATTTTATTTTTGAAGTGAAACCTTTTTAGCCGTGTTGAGTGATTTATGGTAGATGCAAAACTTATGAGTTTGCGTCAGCGACATGCTAATGTGACAACGTCATCGACATGCGAATATGACATGTGATGGAACAACTGTGTTTTTGTCAAAGACCTTATACTTCTTACTACTAGACTGTGCACTATGGCGCAAAAAACGGTCTGAGCGAGAGGGCTCCCGTTGGTAGTGTGTCTCTTTCTAATGAGGTGATCATGACCAAACATAACAAGGGACAAATTGATTGTAAAAACAATGGTGTAAGTTTCCCGATAAATGTATATATCCTACCTAACTACGCTACCTAAACCTACCAAATTCAAGGAAAAAAAAGAAACGTGTGTATATTTTTTGGAATCTACATCACTTACCGTATAGTGTCGGGCATAAAGAATTTCAACAGCCCATGTTTTTCCATTGGTGTCATAAGAGGCGACTAAGTGACAAACCAGAGAATGGGCAGCAGCGTTCTCTGTGCATTTGTAACAACCATACTGGGATCGCCAACCCGCCTGCAAAGCACTCCCCATGAATAGCACAAATAAAACATAGCCCTTATTGCCCGGCAGCCTGCCTACCCTCGACTACGGTAGCGATCTAGGTTAAGGTATGGCAAGGGGTGCAAAGAATCCCGGACGAGATCCGGCTACCCCAACAAATACCGACGACATGACCTGGCAACGTACAACACGCGCACACTCCGGACTCCGGATCGACGATAAGATCACCGAACTCGAAGAGGAATTGAGCAGTTTACGATGGAGTATTATAGGGTTATCTGAAGTTCGAAGAGAGGAGGGGGACTCGATAACCCTCAAATCCCAATTCTGGATAAGTCTTGTTCTTCAAGACCCATCGTATAGATAGGAACAAAAAGCTCTTCTTACTCTCAAGCTCATGAAGGAGAGGCGTGAGATGATCCTGCAGTCTTCAGACGATGCTTTGATATACCCCAAAGGATCTCAATTATTTCACTTAATGTCCAGTTGCGTAGACAGTTAAGAAACTTAACTTCACCAATTTTATTCCACTAGGAATCAATTTGCGAATAATATTAGCAGCCGCTGAATTTTACTCGAACAAAACCCGCAAAAAACTCCACAAACCTGGTGGTCCTACATTTAGTATTACCAGGCCCAAACATTTAAAAGTACTACTCTGACTCAGTATTAATGAATTATTTTTTAAATACAATGAATTGATGAATTAAAGGAACTGTAAAAATATTTAAATACGCTTCAAAGTTTCATAGACTTTGAAACGTATTTAAATATATTTTTTATTCGTTCGTTTTGGTATTACATAAAAAAGAAAATATAAAATTTTCTACCATTTCTACCAAACCCAATGATTAGTTGAGCTGGCAAGATGTCAGACAAGGACACACTACCAGCGGGCACCCTCTCGCTCAGGACCGCTTTTGGTTAGCTACCGCTTATAAGGGAATAGCTAACCTAGATGTATGGTAATAGATTTCATTTTAGCTATACAAAAATTTTTGGTGCACAGTCTAGTAGTAAGATACATATAAGGTCTTTGGTTTTTGTACAGACGGGTGAAGTTTTAAGTTATTACTTGTGTCGGCAGTCCTCTTGACTGCCTATTTTACAAGCTTTTTATATTAATTTCCAATGTATGTATATGTCGGGTTTAGTCAATAGTACGGACGTCATAACAAATCTCAAGCACGCCATCTGGCGGCAAAGCAAGAACAACTACGCATTGGCGCGCTTTTTCTTACCACTTCTATGGTGGGTACAGCAGAATATAGCAGTTGAGTACTGACAGCCTTAGAGCTAAGTCGGCGTAGAATCAGTGTCGATCCGTAATATTAGTGTGAATATTTAAATAAAACCAGTGTATCGAATAATTTGTGTGATTTCATTTGCACGATTGTACCCACCGACCTGCCCACACACGATGTCTTAGCCTAACGGAATACATCCTGACTTCCCGATGGTTTACATCTATCAAACAAAGCATTCTCACATATCGGTCCACATCTGTATGAGAAAGTCAATGACAAACTAAAAATCCTCAGCATGACCAAATTTGGGTGCAAACAACAAGTTCGGGATTGGCTACTAGGACTTACCTATAACGAAACTGAAAACCTACTAGCAATTTAGTGTTAACTCAACATATACCATACACACCACCACATACACACCATCACATAAACACCATCGCATACACTCCATCACTTACATACCAGCACACTTACGCTTACACCTTTAGTTACCTTTCAGTTTTTGTTTTTGTTTAGTGATTGGAACCGTTGCATTTGATATATATAATAACACAATCATATTATTTGTCGAGAGAGACTGAATTCTGCGACACAGGGTATCCTAGTGCAGAATCCAGTGTCACATCTTAATACTGTAACAGTCTTTTATTGAATCAATAAACTTTTTTTTTTTATTATTATTTATATGTCGGCCAGCCTGGATGCGACATATACGTAAGTGTGTTCGGGTCAAAACTTGCAACTGAATTTTAAAGCAGTTAACCTCAACCGATTATGATGAAATTTTGCAAAAAATGTTTGGTATGGATGACAATGCATGGTGATTTAAAAAGCTAAATTGGAAAAAAAATGTGTTGGCCTGTACATGTCTCAAAAGTTAAAAGTTACCAGTCTATAAAAAAATCGGGCCTTAGTTAAGTGGCTTGTCATTATTTATTTATCATACTTCCGTTTTGTTTCAATATTTATTTTGACAATTCGGAACTAGCTGCTCTATTTGTCTTGAGATTAAATATCTGATTTATCATCTGTGTCGCCTTTGCGGCCTTGGAGACTGAGATAAGGAAACTGTGCGGAATTTACACTTGGCTGACTTCGAGGTGAACTGCGCATCGTATTATGAAGACTAGTTTTTTAGTTTATAGATGATGGTTATTAGTTCTCACGTGATGGGCCATCGATTTTTGTTCTGAAACATTAAGTTATTATAAAGTTCTCTGTTATGTTGGTCTAGTAGGTACAATTGTCAATTGGCATCTAGAATTTCTCAGTAGTAGTCCGTAGTCTGAATGTGACCACGGATGATTGCAATATAACTAAATAAATAATCAAAATGTGGCAATCAGTGTTTGTGCTATCGATTAAGTAGATAGTAATAAAAACCAGCTAAGTGCGCTTCGTACTTAAAGAATAAGCAATATATTGGTATTTGTTAGTAAAATATACGAAAGTCTATGACCAGTGTGCGTTGCCAGTGATGTCATATGGCTATGCGACGTGGTCGCTCACAATGGGCTTCATCAGAAAGCTTTCAGTCACGCAAACGGCAATGGACGGGATGGAATTGAATGGAATGGATGAACGGGATGGCTTTCGTCACGATTGCATTATCCGTTTAGATAACTAGTTTGATTTTGGTTACCTATTTTAGATACCCATTCATCAATGGTCTGCTATGTGATCCAAAATCTCCAACGCGTAGAACTACGAATAATAGTGCTATTGCTATTGCTTTGGCATACAAAATGACTGATGAAAAGACATTAGAAGTACACAAAACATAAACTCATAATTTGCCATGTGTCTCTTTCATTTTCAACGAGTGGAATTCCCTGCCGTAGTCTGTGTTTACTGATAGTTACAACTTAAGGGCCTTTAAATCAAGAGTATTAGTAGTCGTTTATTATCAGGTGAGATAATAGTCAAACGCGATTCTCTCATAACTTATATAATCTGAAACTACAAGGCTAACTGACCTATCTTACTAAACCCACATCTGAGACTTATGGATATATTATTCAGCTAAGAGCTATATATTCCATAATTTTAATTTCAAAGATTATTTGAACGGATCATTTAAAATTAATTGCAATAGATGGCGCGATTTTAAATTTCTGAGGCATGCCAATCGATTATTTATATTTGTATTGTAACACATTTTGGTACAAAGAAACTGTAAAAACTTGCAAATTAAGTACTATAAAAGAAATCGTCACTATACTTATGGACCCAGGCGGCTGTTATTATTTAGCCAGAGTCGAGATATCTTATCCTTCTACTATTATAAAGATGAAAGTTTGTGAGGATGGATGGATGTATGTTTGTTAAGATTATTTAAAAAAAAATAGTCACGAACCGAGAAACCCCTTTTACTTGCAAGTCGCTGCTAACACCATCTATAGCCTAGCCTTTATACTTATATAAATAATCATCTTAATCAGACGAAAAACGCTAGTTACGTCGGCACGGTTTCTTTGTATGGGATGAGGCATCTGTATGCTAGTATTATATTATCTGTGCTATGGGTTTATATGAAAGTGGGCGCATAAAACGACACGATAGCCGGGAGACTTTTCATATGAACCCATAGATTTCAGGTGAAAGACAAATTAGTTGCGGAGACAAAAGTTGCTCGTGTGCGATATCTCTTAAGGAGCGTCCTCACTGGGAGCATTCTTTCGTGAGCATTTCTTAACAAGAAATCGTAGACGAGCAACAAATGCTTCCCAGCGAGCCCAGCATTCACTTTTGAGCAAAACTATGAAAGTTCGAGGCGAACATTCCCTTGCGAGCTTGGACCATTCGAATACGATCTCGTTAATTGTCATTCATTCGACAATACGATTGACCAAGAAGGTCACAAATACTTAAGATCAAGGAACTGTTCCTTGCTATACAAGTGGCCAGTAATATTCCTACATACATACTCATTCATTTCATTATCTGAGTACTAGCTTTCGAGCGTTTTATTTGCGTGAACATTCGAATGCCTGTTGCCGCGAAAATCGTTGCGACGTCCACACCGGCCGAAGTTCGCGCTTGCGTGTAAGCTTTGTAACGCTCGGCTCAACCTTTACCGTGACACAACGTCCACACCGCTCGAATATTCGACGTCGAATGCTCATTACACGTGAATGCTCTCAGTGAGGACGGTCATTTAGACAAGTTTTACAGTAAAAAAATTGATACAAATAATTTTAAGCGTAGCGATAGCGATTGGAAAAACGTCAAGAATGTATGGGAATGACAATAGCTATAAAAATGTTACGAGATTATCGCCATAGTTGACGTCAACTGACACTTGTCTAAAGCCTACTAAATAAATCAATAGTAGGTAATTGATATTGTACATAGTTATCCATCAAAGTCAACACTCAAGGTGTTACTATTCTAACCTTCATGGTGCATGAAGGTCACCTCATGGGCCTATGACCTTTCACCTTTTTGCTATACCTTTGTAGGTGAAGGACTATCTTTTGTTTTACTGTACTTAGCTAAGTGTAGGTAACTTTAAATATTAAAGAGTGAATGGTTATGTTATGAACCTTGCAAAGGGATTGGGCTGTCGAATTAATAATAAATATTATTATTGATTTATTTTATTGATGTTATAATAAAATGAAAAACTATTATTGTTAATGCATTAGAGAGGTCTTGCTTTTAAGGTCGATCATAATTTAGTCATTATAGGCTGAGCAATGGAGCCATAGCTTGTAGGTACCTACGATACCCGTATGGATCAAATACTTAGTGGAATTTGCAAGTGAATACACAGACGGACACTAATCAACATGTAGTCCGTCACCCAATTAGCAAACTATTACTTAAACAAGCTTTTTCAAGCGGATTCACCCGCATGAAGGTTAGGTTAAGTTAGCTAAGCTACTTATCCCAAAGTAATTTATCCTACAGTAACTTACTAGGTACCCGGACCAAAATTATAAACCTACTTATCCTAATCCAAATTTTGTGCCAAGTTTTATACAAATTCTTTCGGATGTTGATACGTAATTGATTAACAAACATTCAAAACACAGACTGCAAAATTAATAATATAAGTTAGTGGATTATTAAGGATTATTAAACATTACTAAGGAAAAACTGCTTCTATAAAAGCCTCAATTAAATCGTAATATTAGTTGCAAAAATGTCAGTACATAAAAAGAGCCAATATTTAGGTACTACGTTACGTTGCCAAAGAGGCCAATATATTGCCAAATTGGAACAAAAACAGTAACGGTACGGAACACGAGGATAATCACTGCGCAGTAGAGGAATAGTGCAGGGGTGAGGGGTACTGTGCAGGGAAAACTGAACATCATTGCCGCCTTCAAGTTTGAATCAACCTGTACCTACTTTGATTGATTTTGGTTTCAATCGCATCAATATTCTTCATAAGGAATTTGACTTATGATTTGCCATAAATTGTCAACTTGAATTGCATATATTTTATGCATCATACGGAATTATGTTTTGCCATATTTTATTCTCTATAATGATCACATCTCCCTTTATGGTGTGGTACTCCATGGTCATAATCGCTATGTTTTGCGGATTTAAAGGCTTGCAAAATAGTGTCTTATAAAGTTCCTATATGGTATTAGAACATTTACCTACTTACCTATACAGTTTGAACCAATACAAATTAGAACAAAATAAAAACAAAAAATCTTTTTAACAAAATATCAAACCGACTTCCAAAACAAAACACAACAAAGCGAAAATTAACTTTCTTTTCCAAAATCGTTTCATAAACGACGTATTTATCCACGAACACACATAAAAAAAGTATATATATACGGTCGAATTGAGAAACCTCCTCCTTTTTGGCAAGTCGGTTGAAATATTGGCAAATTCGAAAATGACGGAATCAATAACTTTGATTGATTTTGGCTTCAATGACATAAATTACACTACTTATGGTATTTTGAGTTATGTTTTGTAATTTCGCCATGTTTGTATCTTGGTCATTGACCCTCCCGCGCTGGGCTTAAATGGATATATTCGCCATCTTTGTTCCGGATTTTTAGGCCTTTACAAAATTTCACATCATAGTATCTTAAGACGCAGATACCCCTCAGTAGCTTTGCATTGAGTCCATGTGAACGCTTATTAAAAATCGTTTATACGTTTGATAATAAATCGAATCGCGTCAAACCACCAGGAAGGTCGCTTAGGCATCCTCTACCAGTCATTTATACGGTTTGGAATGAAATAGGATTAGCATAGAAGTCAAATTAGTTTATCCAAGAATTAAACTTAATATTTGTCATCTGTAAGCAGTGTCATCAGCCTTTTAGTGAGATGTTGTTAATCTTAATGTGGTTGTTTCACATAAGTAGGATACAAGTTGCCATGTCCTTAGAAGCATCTTCTTGCACAATTTGGTCTTAAATCCTAAGCGGACTTAAAGTAAAAATGATGCAAGGTGGCTATGCCCAAATTTTTTGCTTACGGAAATTGCAATGTGTTACTGCCATTGAATCGTCGCGGTCGCATACAAGCATTAATTTAAGCGAAGCAGCTCTTCGAATCTCTAATGTTGTGTTGTTCCGCGTGGTTGTGACGCATACTCTGTATTTGTATTTTCCTTGGTTTCTTGTTATAGTATGCGTCATGCCTGGCGCAAATAAACGATTTTCTTTATTTCTATTTTCATTCAAAAATGTGTTCATAATTAGAATTCCGATGAAACATCACTCAGATTAATGGCGAAAAATGCTCCAGGTGCGATAACGTTGCGGTTTTAACGCTATAAATTTATTTTTACTATTTTATTTATTTTATTGACACACACACACAAGTTAAACACAGAAACAATTTGCACAATGGACTAAATGATATAGATATTACAATGGAAGTGTCCGTGGGCCCCGAAATAGACACAGCCTGTATCTTGGTGGCCCAAAACTCCATAAATGATTATCTCATACTGATCATGCTTAAGAGCTTACGTTGACGACTGTACTAGTATAAACAGTGTTACAGTCGACATCGCATTCCTCCCAGTGTACTTCAATATAACAAAATTATTGTTTTTCAAGACAAAAAAAAAACCAATAATTTTCAAGACTATCTTTTTTTTATGAGTATAAACAAAAGTCGGTAATACAAGTACCTGTGTGATATGTTGTGTATATTGCAACGGATATACCGAATAAGATGGAAATGATTACCAAACAATTATAACCATTTTGCGTTTTATTGCCTACTACAAGATTTGCACAATTTTCTGCTATAAAATATTGCGTGACCTCCACACACTTGCGGATTCTACACGGTGCGTTACTTTATGGGCAATATTTTTGCAAGCTTTAGACATACTAACCTGCTGAGATTTTGCATATTGTCCTAATTGAGTTCTAGTTTTGGCGATCAGAATTCAACTTCTTTTCTTCCAATAGTTTGATTTATATTGTAAGATTATAAATTCATGGGCGGAAAACATACTGAAATTAACAACAATTTAATTTTTATTGGCATTGGCCAACTGTCCGACTGCTGGGCACAAGTCTTTCTAGGAACCATCCCTTTTAGTCAGTTAAACATAATCTGCCAAGAACTTATTTTACAAGATCACAAATAGGCTCTTCTTTTCGGGCGATATCATTATCTTACTGACTTGCTGAGATACCAGAAATAAATTCAACAACACCCAACACAACAACATTTCTACTTTTTTCATAATGCTTTATTATTCATCATCATTATTCTCTAGTAGTTTCTCTTCTGGCAGAGCTGCAAAGAAATCACTATCACAATAAAATTTAACACATATCTTGGCTCAAGCAGCAGCTGCAGCAGGACAAATTGAAGGCTATCCTAACCTACAGCAGAAAATGAAAACCTGTACTCATTAATGTGATTTTTTTAAAGACAAAGACAAAAATCCTTTATTTCAACTAGGCTATTAAGCGGCACTTTTGAACGGACAAGAAACTCCATACTCTTTTAAAAAAAAGTGTTTTACATACATACATAAATTCATACACGTGAGGACGATGCACCCAGCATTACTATACTACGTATAGGTTTAAAGTATTATATATAAATATATAGTAATATATATTATTATAAAGAAGGTGACCACTACGGTCACCTTCTGTGTCCACCGCCCAAACAGTATGATTAAATCTACCACGACACGCAAGGAGAAGCTTGCCGTGGTAAAAAAATAAAGTTATGTAGGTTATAGTTAAAAATATTAGTAGGTTCAAATAAAATATTATAATGAGTATTTACGCTGTCCCTAAAGAAGCCGTCTAGTACCCAATTTATCAGTAAATGATATCAGTAGAACAATGAACGATAGTAGTATGCGATTATCTTATTCATTATATCACTTTATTACTGAAAAGCATATATACTATGCTAACTACAATACTACATTTTTTATGTAGGTCAGAAATCTAAACTATGTGTGTTATTTACGTTTTTGATAACTAGTGTTCAGTTCTTATTCACCTTCTTCGAAGTCTTCTGAGTTAGTTAAGAAGATACTTTGGTCCACAGTTAGACTGTATGAAGAAATTTAAGAGACGTCAGACTTGTAAAGTTATCACTATTACTATCGTCACTATCGTTGTCAATGTTCTACATCTGACTGCGGATGTATACAATCTGCACACCATATCAGGGAGTATATTATATGGCAGGATAAATGCAATATTATGTTGGATAATGTAAAGGCTGCATCTAGAGTTTTTACTAAACGAACCTTGTGGAGACTAGAACAACTTTCCGTGCGTTCAAGCGTTTTTGCCATACCTATTATTGCAATCAAATATAACAGCTCACAGTGTTAGGAGTAGGACCCGTTATTATTAATGATAATTTTTATCCGTTGTGGTAGGCAACTGGGCTTAACGCAGTTGTAAACGACCCTTTGTGACTATTGGCCTTGTTTGTTCTGTTGCCTGCTTGAAATGGAGGGAAGTGGAAATTTGTTTTTTTTCCTACTCCTCCGTTATTCTTTTCTGATTAATTTCGTTGCGGGATCCAAGACAGTTAAATTCATTCTCTGGGACTTTGTCGAGCTTCATTGCCTCGGCACTTTTCTGGTGGTTGCCATGGTCGTCATTGGCTTTTGCTGTGGTTTTGGAATAGTGCGGTGGGATTGTAAGAAAAAAACATTTCTGCTAAAAGGATATATGAAACCATGAAACCCATCCTCGTACGTATAAGTATAAGTCAACATAGCAAATTGGCCTTACAAGTTTTCCTCAAAAAACCTTTCGAGGATACTCTAAGACTCTTGAGAAATTTGAGATAGTCCGGTTTCTGAAAAAGGCGACCAAGACCTTATATTTTCAATAGAGCTTACTTAAAGAGGCACTTGAATATATATCTTGAATCAACAAAAACATTAAGTAGGCTACTCAGACGAGTAAAAGTGTTTTATGTAACCATCTGGCTATCAATCATCTAATCTATGTACTTATGTATTTAATTATGGTAATATTTTCTGTATAAGTAGGTAACCGGTATTTGGGTAGACCAGTGGCCATAACAGAGCAGTATGATCAAAGTATAAAGTCAAATCATTTATTTCAATTAGGCCATTAAACGACACTTTAGCATGTCAAAATTTAAATTTAGAAAATGATAATATATTAATTCTACTGTCCATTCGCAAAGGTAGATTATTATGGTAAAGAACGCACAAGAAAGTCCACACTTAATCTTGATGACGTTTATGTTAATATATCTGGCCATAAAAGTTAATGGTTCGCTGTTGTTTGAGGTAAAAATCAAAAATGTATTTAAGAGGAGAATGTCAGAAAAACAAATCAGTCCTGCTTTATTCTTGTTGAACATAACAATTCATTTCAGGTGCAATTATCGTAAAATAAATAATCATAAAATAATTTAAGTAAATAAACAGTTTTAAGTTAAAGTGAACTTTATAAACAACGAAGCTTTAGTTACAAGAATATAAGCTTTATAAATTTCAATAAAAAAATACGACAAAAAGGCTAGACAACCTAGTTTCCTTTTTATGTAAATAAAATAAGGAAATCCAAGTCTTCCTATTCACATATAACATTTCACATACCACAGATTTATAAATCCACAGTAAAGCTATTTAGTATTTATTTACAAACTGACATTATCTGACACCCTAAATAATACATACTTAATCAACAGACATAAACAAACTAATCCTTGAAGTGACTGTACCAACACTACGAATGATAACCTCTAAACGTAATCAATGTGTCTTAATCTAAGAGATTTCTTACCTTCAACAGGTAATACGGAGCGATCATCGACGGAGAACACACGTGTCGACCGGACTTGAAACAAGATCGAAAAATAAAGTGCCGGTGTAGAAAAAAAGTGAAGATCGGAAAAAATTGGAAACGTGTCGTACAGACAAAACAAAATTGAAGATCGAAAACCATAGTGACAAAATAGAAAAAAAATTGACGAAAATAATAAAGTGTTTATGAAATAGTCAGTATTCAAAATGGTAGTCAAATTAGCAAATCAGATTACAAACAGTGCGAAAAAGGAAGACAGTTTCGCGAAGTTATTGGGAGACTTCGGCAAATGGCAGTTTCTAGTTTTCGGGACAGTATCTTTAGTGAAACTAAGTTCCGGATGGGTGCAAATGGCGATTTTATTCCTGACACCCAACCTAACCTTTCGCTGTATGGACCTGGGTAATTCTACAGAAGAAATTAAGAACTCTACGTGCTATAAAGATTGTATAAGTTATGAGTATGACACAAGTCCGTTTGAGAACACTATAGTTTCGGAATGGGACCTCATTTGTGAGAGAAGGTGGCTCGCCAGCCTGAACCAGATGATGCTTCAAGTTGGCATCCTGATTGGTAGCACAATTTTTGGATTTATGTCAGACAGGTGAGTCTTACTTTTATTAATTTTAATTAGGTCAGTGGGTAAGACCTCGCCTCTCGTGCTTCCTGCTCTCGTGGCAAGAGCCTAGAATTGAACCCTGTGATGTGTTTCTTAACAATATGACTTTTTTAGTTCATAATTGGGTGCTTCCTAAGTTCATCATAGTCATCGCTAACATTGATGAAGGAAAACATCGTGACGAAACCCTGGTCTTACAGTTTAATAGTCTAAAAAAGGCGGATATCACCAACCCAGCATGAGCAAGAGTGGTGATTCATTTGATTAATGCCCCTGTCTTCTCTGAATGAGAAGAAGCCTTTGCTCTGTACAGGCTAGAATTATTATCATAATTAGGTCGTACTTCATATATGACGCATTATATCCAATCTTTATCCGAATCTGAGATCCGAGTTCCATCTAAATTGGTAATGTATTAATTTCAGATGGACAGAGTTTGGATATAGTACGTAACCTCCCCTACAAGTAGTAGTAGTAGTAGACTACGTCGGAACGAAGTTTCTCGGATTCGGATCGGATGCAGTGCGTAACCGCTCAAAGGCGCGGTTTCGAATCCTTGGAAACAATAATGTGATTTTGTCTATTTCTTATGATGTTGTCCTAGTTAAACTTGGAGTGACATTGAGATATTAAATGAACCAAGCCGATATATTTTTAATTAATTTAATTTGTGAAGACTTTTATTAATGAAATGTATGTCCAAATAATGTATTTCCCGCAATAAACCTGCAGGTATGTTGTGTCCAAGATAGTCACATGTATGCGTGCAAGGTTTCGAACCCGTACTACTTAAAACAAGACCTTAAGTTTCTAATGTTTAAAATAATGCTTCTAAACTTCAATATTGTTTCCTCAATTCAAACTTTGATGAGACCTGTGTGTAGCAGCTGACTACTCTAAAAAAGAATGCCTCAAATTCCAAAATTAACTCAGAGGATGATCCAAAGTTTTTAGCATGTAGCTCTAAAAATCGAATCTATGTGCGATAGGAACTTTAGTTTCGAAACTTCTGTGCGTAACTCAAGACCTCAATCATTGAATTAAGAGCGTAGGTACAGTTAGTTACATAATAAAAATATTTTGCGTAAGCAAAAAGAGATCGCAATGTTCTATACTTCACACGCAGAAATTCAAGGCTAATAATAACATTATTAAAATTTCTTAATTTGGGGCACAATTTAAATACTAAAATTAATCCACTAAAATTAATCTTACTAAAATCTTCAGAACCTATTAATAAGAGACATTTTATTGAAAACCGGCCAAGTGCGAGTTTGACTCGCGCACGAAGAGTTCCGTACCACTACCGCAAAAACGGCAAAATATCACGTTTGTTGTATGGGAGCCCCACTTAAATATTTAGTATTTGTTGTCATAGCAACAGAAATACATCATCAGTGAAAATTTCAACTGTCTAGCTATCACGGTTCATGAGATACAGCCTGGTGGCAGACAGACAGACGGACAGTGGAGTCTTAGTAATAGGGTCCAGTTTTTACTCTTTGGGTACGGAACCCTTTTTACTCTTTGGGTACGGAACCCTAAAAATTATATTGATGTCTTTTATTGATTTTTTTAAATTTGTGGCTTAATCTTCTCATATGGTGAATAATACATCAAAATTAAATGTTTTTGTAAGCCTCTTTCAAAACGATTGCTCATGCGGTGACAGTAGACATCTATTAAATTTTGAATAGATTTAAATTTGAGATTAGGCGAGACATTTATATTGGGGTCAATATACCTAGGTAATTTGTTGGGTATTGCAATTACGGAAATAATCTTTGAGCCTTTTCAATTATTGACATAGGTTTTTAGGATTTATTTATTTAGGAAGCATAAATTGTTGCATTCCCTTTAGAAGTACGAGATGCAATAGAATACTGTGCTTGATAGTTGATGGCTTTGTTTTTTATACTAACAAACATAAAAACAACTCCTGAGGTAATAAAACTCTCCCTAATAACAAAATACTAGGCCGAATTTATAAAAACAAAAAAAAAAAGAACTTACATAAATGATTAACAGATTCTTATTTAAAATTTTCTTTAAAGTAAGTATTAGAATTGAGGATCCGCTAATCAGTATAAGCATCTAAGTTTTTATTAATAAAGCTGAATAACTTAATGGTATATTAGGAGTCCGCCAAAATATACAAAAACGTCTACGCAACATTCATAACCGTAAAATAAATGTTTTATATGTTACAAATAGTTTCGAAAGATAGGAAAAAACAGGCGACGTCTTTGCGAATCACCCGTCGTGTTACTTAAAACGTAAATGTTAAAGGCCTGACTCAAAGAGTTAAGTTAGACCTTATCTAGCCTTTGTCTAGTCCGTTACATAATGTGTTACATGAATCACTTTGAAAGAAATATATAACACTGAACGTGCAAATATGGTATTACAAAAATATCGTACATTCAAAGTTATGGTCACTGACATAATATCATTATGCGAACGTGTGCCTCTAATGTAACCATTTGGTGGTTTTTGTGGCTTAAATGCCGAGTACGTTTAGATGAGATTTTAATATAACATAAAGTCAAATTCAAAATTTATGTATATCAACTAGGCCTTTAAGTGGCATTTTTGAACGTCAACAATTAAAATTTACAAATAATAAAAATTGATTCTACCATCTGTTATTCATATAACATAACGTAGTATTCCCCAAACCACCCACAAAAGCCACTTTTTGTCAGTTATCATTAAGTCTACAGTTAAGTCCCTAGTAATATGTGCATAACTCCAGCTTCCTCATAAGTTGTAGAATAATTATATCCATGCCAATGTTTAAGACATAATAGCTGCAATCAAAGGTCCCAAGTCTTAATTTAGCTACCACAAAACCTTCGTTAATATCAGTCGTTTAGTATGTGTTAGCTGGAATGACGTCGCTCCAGCTTCCTCATTCAATACAGGCAAACCAGTGAGGTTAGGGTTTTGGACTATAGTCAGAAAAATAAGACATGTTAGCTGGGAAGGAAGAAAAGAATAGAACAAAAATACTTAAAAAGTGTGCCTTAATTTTTGAGCTATGATACATAGTCATTATCTTCTTTCGGAAGATATGACATGGCAGCTGGGGTGATATCACTCCAGCTTACACACACGTTTTTTGAACGTAGTTTTATTTTTTTTTGTTTAGAAAGAAGCACTTGCAACCACTACCAGATGACTAGTAATCGAGATTGTTTATAATATCGGCATCGCTTGTTCAGATACTAAAATCTAGGAATAAAAGTATGAATTTAATTTAATTTTATTAAGCACACCAACAGTACAACTGCTCAGAACCATCCAAAAATAATACATTTAAAGTCCGAATCACATAGCAATCATACAGTAGGTACCTATGCATTACATTTACAAATTAAATATTAAGACTACAAATAAACTAGGAAAAAAGTCATCACAATATACCAGTTAAAAGTAATGATAATTAAGAGTTTGACACAAACTCTTAATGCTTATTACTTAATAGGGAGTGTCTGAATGTTATGAATTTCATTGAAAATACATCAATAGGACTGTTCGAAAAATTTCTAAAAATACCTACCGTTTTTTGAAATTCGAGCTCTTATAAATGGTAGAAGCAATTAATACTAAGTATCACAGATAATAAAATAGTTATTTATGCTACAAGTGCGGAAGGTAGGTGATTTCCGATGAGTGGCATTTTTATTCACGAGCGAGCGAAGCGAGTGAGTGGATAAATCGACACAAGTCGGAAATCATCTTACGTACGTGTATCATACAATATTTTACTATGCATTGTGCGAGGAAATAAACAAAATTAATAAAATGAAATTAATAAAATGGCGGGCTTATTCAAGCGCGTTCAACATATCCACAGATTAACTAATAGTTCCTGGGGCATTTCTACTGCGCATGTGCGAATTGCTTTCACATCGTAACGCAATAAGGCACGAGCAAAATATACGTTCTGCCAAACATATTTAATGAATATTTAAAATTAATTTGTTGATCAAAAACGAAATCTAGAGTAATTAAAAACACCTAAAATAAAGTATTAGTTTTATTTTACCTTTTATATGAATGATAATCTGTACATAACTAACTTTTAAAACTTTTGTTAAATAATAAAAACTCTATGCGTCGGGCTGACGTTGGTGTTAAAAATTAAAAAAGTACAGGAAAGTAAAAAGCACTAGTGAAAAAAAGTGACACTTTCCGCACAGTTTGGCTGCTTGGAAAACTGCTCTTTTCGAGGACATGCATTGTAAAATATATAGACACAAAAAAATATTCATGGAAGATTAAAAATAGAAATAAAAACGCCTTGACAGTTCAGATAAAATCTTTATAACGTCAAATAGATTTGCTCATTCTAAATTTAACACTTTTATTGTTTTGATTTTATGCGCTAACTTTTCTTTTTGTATAGTTATGAATAGTAAGTATGTACGTAAATTGGAAATTAATTCAGTTTTTTGGTATCTACTATATGTCTTAAATAGTACAGTTTCATATCAGATGAAACCATAAACTGTGAACGTCCTATCCTTCCTATTTCTATTATAAACTCGAAATTTTGTAAGGATGAATGAACTGATGGATGTTTGTTTGTTAACTACTAACCGAAATTTTATGAAACTTTAAAGTAATATAGCTATACATCAGAATGACACTTATGATATAGTTTATTAAGATTTAATATGACAAATTAGACATAGTTATGCAAAACGTTTATCGCTGTTTTATTAGTGAAAAACTTATCAAAATCCGTTGCGTGGTTTTAAGAAGTTAGCGGAGAAACAGAAATGACGTCGATAGACTGTGGATAGCGACTTTGTTCTATACTATTTACAGATTGGGAGAAATATCTGCCCCCCTAGCCAAGTTACAAACGTTTTGTATCGAATCTCTTTCTACAATCGTTAACGCCTACTATTTGTATGGTCTGACCACGTGACTTAACGTTCAGATGTGTCATTCCCATACATTGATTCGTTTTCTACTAGCGTTATCGATTGTAGATTGTCAAATTAAATTCCAGACGGGCGCAACCACGGGCAGAATATTATAGATAATAAAACTATTTCTTGAGCCTTTTTGGTCTCGCACAGGGTTTTTTATTTTATTATTGTTTAAGTGTATGCTTATTTTCTCGTGTCTCCTGTGCGGGTCACAAATAAATGTTTTTCTTTCTTTCTTTCTTTCTTTTCTTTTCTTGACCTACAATATATATCTTAAGTGCATCACACATACTAGATAATATTTATATCTCTCGACGTCTTTTTCTTATCTTTTTATCGCCGTCTGGGAAATTGTTAATGTCTGTGAAAAAAAACACAGTTTCTATATTTAATTTTATATCATAGCCTAACATCACGCTTGTATCCCGGAAGAGTTAGGCAGAGATGAAACCCACAATATATGATATATATATTATTTTTGTTCTTTTTGCCTACTCAAGGAGGAGTAGGCAAAAAGAAAAAAAAATGTACACACCACACTAAGGGATCCAAGACAGTTAAGTTCATTCTCCGGGACTTTGTCGAGCTTCAAATCCTCGGCACTTTTCTGGTGGTCGCCACAGTTTTTTTTTTTTTTTATTCATTATAGGCTCGCGCTTGACCACTATCTCACCTGATGGTAAGCGAGTTGATTCTGGCTTACAGGAGTTGCAGTGGTTTGGGAATAGTGCGGCGGGTTTGTCCAAAAAATAAAATATATGATGTTATTTCGCGTTATGTGTAATAAGGGGCGAGTCTATTACCATCATCATCATCATTTCAGCTAAAGGACGTCCAATGCTGGACATCGGCCTCCCCCAAGAGTCGTATTGCCATCAACCGGGCACAAATCCACTATTTTTTTTTTTATAATTATTTTATTTTGGTAATAATTGTAAATTAAGGTTAAATTATATATGCGAGTAATAAAATAAAATTACCTTAATAGCCTGTCAGTCATGCCCAATGCCCATGCCCTTTGAAGATCTATATCACTAAACCCGCGATTAACATCATTCACAGTGCCTAAACAATGAAACTTATGTGTTCTATACAAAATAAAAGAATAATTAAAAACAAAATTTCCTTTTTCCTGTCACTCATTTACCTACATACAAAGTTAATTGATATAAAATTGTTTTTTTACAGATCACTTTAAATTATTATTTATAGCATTACGTCACTGAATCCGCGATTAATATCATTTACTGGGCCCCAACAATGATACTTATATGGTCGATACAAAAAAGAAAAATAATTAATATCAAGATATTTGTCGTTTTTCCTATAACTCATTTACTTACATAGGTAGTTAAATGATATTAAATTGATTTTTGACAGATCACTTTAAATTATTATTTAGCATTACGTCACTGAATCCTCGATTAACATCATTCACTGTGCTTTATGAACGTAATTTATGTGTTCGATACAAGAAATAAGAATAATTTAAAACAAAATATTCGTTTTTCCTTTTTCCATTTACATACAAAGAAAAAAGATTTATTTATTTAGTATAAACTTAATTGTACCTACTACATCACTTAAATAATTACAGGAAAAAACATTTATAAAGATAAGTGTGCAATGGGCGGTCTTATCGTACAGGGCAATCTCTTACAGACTACACAGATTTATTGACAGATCACTGTAAATTTTCTTTATAGCATATAGATTAATGCTTTAATCTTGATAATTATATTTTAATATCAAGGTCTTTACATAGACAAAATATAGGATTGACACGTTTTGTATTTAGCTCTCTATTTATTGTTTTTTTTTTATGTTCGGGTATATATCCGTCATTTATAAACGGATTTGCAAAATTCTTTTTTTGTTTGAAATGGTATACTCTCGAGATGGTAACATAGTCACCAAATCGGAATCTGATGATGGGAATGAAAATTGAGGGAACTCCTCAAAAATTATAGGTAGACATATAGCGATTTTGGTATTTTCAATAACATGGCAAGCATTAGCAATCAAAAAGTATCATTTAGTGAAGTGAAACTGATGAAGAAGACCACAGATGGCCACTGGAGCTCCTTATTAAGAATGCCATAGGTATAAGATATCTCGAATAGTTATGCGACTATGATGAAGCAAATACATCAAGATAAATGGTAACTACTGATAAAAATGGTATTGATCTGATGATGAAGCCGGAAGATAGGCATTGAAACTCCGTAATAAAACAATGTATTCTAGTCATGACCGACCTCATCTAGTTTTAAAAAATATGATCGACATGTAAAAGTGTTTGTACAAACCAACTTACAGAAATAAAATCATTTATCATTTATCATTTATCATTATCATGTTTGGGGTTATTGGAATTGAAATGCCATGTAAACTGGCTATACCTATGTTTGTAATATTTGTAAGTATGTGAGAACCATGTTCCTACTTATCAAATTAATTAATTTTCCTGTTAATGCTTTTTAATACTTTATACCTGTGTGTAGAGCTATTCTGGGTGCATCGTCCTCACATATATTAATGTATGTACGTATGTTAATATTGTAAAACACCAATTTTTTTTTTTAAAAAGATTAAGTATGGAGTTTCTTGTGCGTTCTTCTCCATAACAATCTACTTGCCGAATGCAGGGTAGTTTTTTTTTTTTTTTTTTTTTTTTTTTTTTTTTTTTTTTTTTTTTTTTTTTATTACTTTAATTTTTTAATTTTAATTTATGTGACGTTCAAAAGTGCCGTTTATTGGCCTAATTGAATAAATATATTTGACTTTGACTTTATAAATGACTGATAACCAACACTAAAAAGAGTAAAATAAAAAATGTTTTAAAGTTAAGTTTAAGTTTAAACTCATAAAGCATAACACGAAGCGAAAAATAACTTTGTTTGCCAAATTCGATGTCGTTGGTGCCTTGGTGTTTTCTACACCGACTTCGGACGCAGTGCACTGCAATTCTTCCGATACAACCCCATTGAGTGCCTAAAACGTGGATCCACGCGAGACGCAATGGCTTTTAGTGGTTTCGGTAATTATTAAAGCACTCAAAGGGCTAACGGAGACAGAGAGCAGTGGTGGCCCGGGTACAAGTTGTAGGTCGAGGTTTCGAACCCAGGCAGGTGCTTTACTTTGTGTAAATTATTTCATCATCACTGCTCTCAAAACGGTGAAGGAAAACATTGTGAAAAAATCGGCGTATCCTAGAACCAAAAATTATTCGAAGACATGTAACATGTAACAACTCGCACTGGGCCCGCGTGGTGGATTCCTTCTCTCACAGAGAGGAGGTCTGTATCTCAGCTGTGGGAATATTAAAAAAACCGGCCAAGTGCGAGTCGGACTCGCGCGCGAAGGGTTCCGTAGTTGGTAAATTGCGGTTTACGATTTATGACTTATTAAAAAAAAACTACTAACTAGATCTCGTTCAAACCAATTTTCGGTGGTAGTTTACATGGTAATGTACATCATATATTTTCTTTAGTTTTATCATTCTCTTATTTTAGAAGTTACAGGGGGACACACACACATTTTACCACTTTGGAAGTGTCTCTCGCGCAAACTATTCAGTTTAGAAAAAATATATATTGAAAACCTCAAAATCATTTTTGAAGACCTATCCAGAGATACTTATATTAAAAACCTCAATATCATTTTTGAAGACCTATCCAGAGATACCCCACACGTATGGGATTGATGAAAAAAAATTTTTTTTTTCAGTTTCAAGTATGGGGACCCCCAAAATTTATAGTTTTTTTTTCTATTTTTGAGTGAAAATCTTAATGCGGTTCACAGAATACATCTACTTACTAAGTTTTAACAGCATAGTTCTTATAGTTTCGGAAAAAAGTGGCTGTGACATACGGACGGACAGACAGACAGACATGACGAATCTATAAGGGTTCCGTTTTTTGCCATTTGGCTACGGAACCCTAAAAAGGGTGATGATGATGAAGGGTTAACAGTAGATCACCGTTGCGGCACCCCATCTGAGATGGGACAACAGCAAGCCACGAAACACAGTCGAGGCGTCTCTTAATCATCCTTAGGATACTGACGCTGCAATGATTACATTCAGAATATATTTAAAACTAGTTCTTACATCCAAAGGCAAAGCTGAAAACTTAAACCTTTTTTTATTTGAATAAAAGGGCCAACTATTAACTTTTCTATTCCTTTATAAATTCCAGATACGGCCGCAAGCACTCCTTCCTAGTCGCCATATTGTCTCTGATAATCTTCGGCCTGGGCATGCCGTTCTCGCCGAACTATCTGGTCTTCACAATTCTCCGGTTTCTCGTCGGGATGGCTACCTCAGGAACCATGGTAGTCTCCTTCGTTATCGTGATGGAATCTGTGGGCCCTCGGTATAGAGAGGTCACTGGATGCCTGTTCCAGATACCTTTTATTATTGGTAAGATATACACAAATACATAAGTACATAAACACTCGCCTTTTCCCACTGGAAATTGACAGAAACTATAGAATGCCACTCAATCCCCATATACCTACACTATTTTTGCTTCGATAAGGATACTATTTTATTTATTTATTGACCTACAATTATTACGCTGTTTATCCTAATAATACAAGCAATATGATACAAGCATAGTGTACAATATGATGTGGTAGACATAGCATGCAAAATGGTAGATTGTTGCATCGAGCGCAAAGTGAGTTATTAATGCATGAGTGTTATGTTGGTGCCCGAGCGCATGCGAGGGCACTAAATTAACACGAGTGCATTAATTACTCACTTTAGCGAGGTGCGTAATCTACTTTTCTTTCAACTACCAATCTACCTCTCATCTATTTCTATTTTTTTATACTTTTCTTGCCAAATATGAAGTACCTACCTATCAAAGTTTTGCACCTAATTGGTTTTATACGCCGATTTCTTTCTCAGCCAGTACCTTTTTCGATCTACTGCATACATTTTATATTAAACTTAATGGGAGACATTAAACCTATGTGGTAAATTTATATCTGCACTAACTAACACCCGCGGCTTTGCTCCAGTCAACTGGCTACCTATCTACCTACCTACCCTGTCTTCCCTACCTACTCTGCCTACCCTGCCTACCCTGCCTACCCTGCCTAGCCTAACCTGCCTACCCTACCTACTCTACTTACTCTTCATTCTCAACCTACTCTACTTACTCCACTTTCTCAACCTAATCTACTTACTCTACCTTCTCTACCTACTCTACTTACTTTACCTTCTCTACCTACTCTATCTACTCTACCTACTCTGCTTACTCTGCCTTCTCTACCTACTCTACTTGCTCCACCTTCTCTACCTACTCTTCCAACTCTACCTGCTCTAGTTACTCTACTTACTCTACCTTCTCTACCTACTCTACTTAATCTACCTACTTTACCTACTCTACTTACTTTACCTTCTCTACCTACTCTACTTACTTTACCCTTCTCTACCTACTCTATCTACTCTACCTACTCTGCTTACTCTGCCTTTTCTACCTACGCTACTTGCTCTACCTTCTCTACCTACTCTTCCAACTCTACCTGCTCTAGTTACTCTACCTTCTTTACCTACTCTACTTACTCTACCTTCTCTACGTTCTCTACCTACTCTACTTACTCCACCTTCTCTACATACTCTTCCTACTCTACCAACTCTACTTACACTACCTTCTCTGCCTATTCTACTTACTCTACTAACTCTACCTTCTCTACCTAATCTACCTACTATACCTGCTTAACCTACTCTACCTACTCTACCTTCTCTACCTACTCTACTTACTCTACCTACCCTACCTTCTCTACTTACTCTACTTTCTCTACCTTTTCTACCGGCTCTACTTACTCTACCTACTCTTCCTACTCTACTAACTCTACCTACTCTACTTACTCTACCTTCTCTACCTAATCTACTTACTATACCTGCTTAACCTACTCTAGTTAATCTACCTTCTCTACCTACTATACCTACTCTTCTTACTCTACCTTCTCTACTTTCTCTACCTACTCTACTAACTCTACCTTCTCTACCTACTCTACCTAATCTACCTACTATACCTGCTTAACCTACTCTACCTTCTCTACTTACTCTACCTACCCTAACTTCTCTACCTACTCTACTTACTCTACCTTTTCTACCTACTCTACCTACTCTACCTACTCTACCTACTCTACCTACTCTACCTACTCTACTTACTCTACCTTCTCTACCGTCTCTACCTACTCTACCTACCCTAACTACAGTACCTACTCTTTGGCTTTATAATATTAGTATAGATAAAAATACAAAACAGTGCATTAATGAAAAACAGTGCAACAATGAGATTTCATATAACATTTCTGCACTGTTTTGGTTCTAAGCAATAAATACGTCCTTTGTGATCAGTTTTGTAGTGATTAATGATAACATTACTATGTAGTTGGAAGAAAACAAAATTATAACATCAATAAAATTACAATAATAGTCGAAGATAATTAGTGCAGAAATAACACTGACAATAACTATTGCGATGTTTTAGAAACACAGTAGACATAATACTCACAGAGGATATTAGTGTTTCAGACCCTGCGCAGTAGCTATTTTTGTTCAATTTTGAAAGAAATTTTGAAGATAAAGATAGCATTGTATAACTGCCGCTTTCATTCGCTTACGTTTTTCGCATCGTCCTATCTCGCCTACTCTATGTAGTATACTTGATGACAAACTGTTTCTTGCCCAATAGTTCGCAAAGCCAACTTCAGAGACACAATAGATCCGCTGTGACTACTATACATACTGTACATAGATGACAAGAAAAAAAAAATGGTGGTTAATTTTGATTGACTTGTCGCTTGAATTTTTGAAGTGTTGTGGAATAAATATCTAGGATTCATCGCAATTATTAAGAAGCATGCCTGCCGATTGCAGAATTTGATCGACCTTTATCATGGAACCAAACAACCATTTACTACAGAAATCACAAATAAAAATATCAGCTTGGTTACAAGAACATGGTACTTAATTAACTACATATTAACAGAACAGATTTCTGACACGTTATATTATAACGTGTTTCATGGTGTAATAAATTGTGTCAAATATTTTATGTTATGCCTATTTTTGGTCTGACAACGGGTCTTCTACGTAGCGTTTTAATGAGTTCCAAATACCAGTTTAGTGGTTTAGGAAATCCTTATTTTTTATATTTTAATTATAAATTAGGCATACTTCATTATTTATCTTATTTAAATAGAAGCGTATCGAGATGCCAAAACTAGTCAGTTTGTTGACATTTTATATTAATTAGATAATTTACATAGATATTTTAGGCATGACATATAATGCGTAAAAAAGCAATATCGAATGGACGGTCAAAAGATATTGCTCTAACTACTCTATGCTTGACTTGGCCCCCTGTTTGCGATCAGATATTAAATAAAAATAGGCAGGAATGAGCTGCAGTCATATGGCGTTACTACTATATAATACATAAATAATAACTATTTCTCAAAAATGGTATGTAATGTTGACATAACATCTCTAAAAAGTATCCAGAAAGTGAACTCTACCGGAGACTATTCACAACTGTCCGGTAAGAAGCGAGATTTTAAATTTGGAATCTCCTACTGTCCAGTAAGTAAGTATGTAATTTACTTACTGGACACTTGGTCATCCTTCATCCCTTTTTTTTTTTATGGCTTCGCACGGTTTAGGTCATCCTCTTTAGATCTGCTTAGAAAAAAAAAACATAGTACCAGACACAGATTAGAGTTTAGCCATTATAACATGGTTAGAGGGAGGCTCCAAATATATATCTATCTCTTTTTGGTATGACATTTTATGAGATACATAATATATTTTGGAGCCTTAAACATCCATTTTATTGTCTGTGACACTTTTTTTTTTTTTTTTTTTTATGGGTCTGTGACACATAACGCGACGCAGAAAAAGTATGCACGTTGCGTTTTGTACTTAGTAATGTTGTAGAAGTATAGTGTGGGATTTTATGTTTGTATTTAGTCATTTCAGTTTATAAATCATGTTGGATTAAAGAGTCCGTTAATCAAGATGTACAACAAACAAATATAAATGCCCCCGGTAAATCGATCACAATATCTATCAGTAATTGCCCTAATATGAATGTAACCTTCAATATTAATTAAACGAATTTGTTGTTAAACTTTCTTTCATTTTTGAGAAAAGCATTATACAAACCTCAACCAGTAAGAAAGCCATCCTGGCCTCGTATATAACCGGACCTCACCTGCGGTTCGGTCCGGTTAACTCATACTCGGCCAGGAAGGCTTACTTACTGGATTCTGCTGTAATGTACTATTAATGCTGGTTCATTCTTCTGATGCTCATGACCGAAAATAATGATTATTGATACTGGCCCTATTATCATCAGGCCAGGAAGATTATCGAGGCAGTTCTTCTATATCTAACCCCAAGTCTCCCTCTTCCAGGTCACATGACAGTCCCTCTCTTCGCATACTACTTCAGAAGCTGGAACACTTACCTGCTGGCTCTGGGGCTGCCACCCATCATCTACCTGGGCTACTTCTTCGTGCTGACAGAGTCGCCGCGGTGGCTGGTCAGCGTGGGCAGAGTGAAGGAGGCCACGGCTATCGTGACCAGGGCTGCTATGCTGTGAGTAGACTATGAACATTTACTGGAGGCAGCTAGATATGGTAAAAAAAGTTAATTCAAAAATAAAAAAACCCTAACTAAAAAGTCTTAAACAAGAAGAAAATCATTCTGTGCAGTCGGAGGATACATATTCGCGAGCAGTCGGTGTTTTTGATTTTTTGAATTAACTTTTTTTATTTATTAGTTTTTACCGTACCGTACCGTACGTTTTCAACTGCCAACTGGATATATTCAGACTCCGAACGGCTACAAAGAAATTCCTAAAGGAAAACTCTATCATTCTATCCCCGACCAAGGGACCAGTAAGCATCCCATTGCACGCTCAGCAGTCGCATTAGCGACAACGCGACCATAATCATTCGTGTTTTGCATGGCAGAGATCCTCTTTCATACAAAATAAACAACAATTGGGCATCATTATAAATCCGGACTCAATGTTACCAAAAATATAATTCATGTAAAAATATTCAAACTAGACGCTTCATAGACAATTCGGTAACATTACAAGAGTTATTAAGGAACTAATTACCTACATTAGTAGTAGACAAAAAACCCAACTAGTCCTAGATTCTGTTAAGTTGAGCAAATAATTATCATAAGATTGTAATAAATATTTATATGACTCATGATTGCGCAATATGAACAAGTAGGTACCTAACATTAATTCAGGCAAATATTTTTACAGCGTTTTAATTCCTATGTTTTACTGTTTGTAGGACATCTTGATTTTTGTTATCTAGTGATACTTACCTAGCTATGAATAACCTACATACAAAAGTACAATGAAAGATAAATAATTTAATACTTTTTATAAAAACTTAAAATAATTAACCTTCCTATACCTGCTCCAAATTTTAAAACACTTATACCAGCACACGGTCTCAGAGACCGAAAGTTTGGCACGCAATTAGACAATATTTTATTAAGAATACATATTGTGAAATGATATTTTCTCAAACTAATATAATATCCTGAATAAGTTAAATCAACGATTTACAGTAACAACACACACAACAATAACTTACAGTACAACAACAGTACTAATTGGTTAAACGGTTGCGGGGATCTGCTGGGTGCGGGACGCACTGGACCGGACAATGTGGCGACGCTTGGGGGAGGCCTATGTCCAGCAGTGAAAGTCTTTCGGCTGATATGATGATGCTCTTGATTTTACTCATACATTAAATCAATCTGCCCAGCATTTTCCCAACTATGTTGGGGTCGGCTTCAGTCTAACCAGATTTAGCTGAATACTAGTACTTTTACATGGAGCGACTGCTTGTCTGACCTCCACAACCCAGAAGCTGGGTAATACGATACCCCTTGGCTAGACTGGTGTCAAATATCAGGCTTGTACCCGTAACGACTGTCAAAGAACCTCAAATGACAGCCGGGACCGGGACCAAACTCGCTATGTAAAGATGGACACCCATCTACAGACCGACCTCGGCAAGCCTTGCCACGAGCTCCTTATTTTATCTCTAATAATCAATGATGGCATTGATTTTCACTTTTTTTAGCAGCTGGATTTGTTGCTACGATATTATTGTTAGGGCGCAAAGTGCCATCGTGCGTGCAGCTAGTAAAGTCGTATTTGGCGACAATCGGTCTGTGGGACCGACGCGGTTATATTTCTGTATTTTGTACTGAAATATTTGTTTTGGGACTCATTTTTTTCTATTCTCTCATAATTGCATACACAAAAACCCAAAAACACCCCAAAAACACCCCAAAAACACCCCAAAAACACCCCCGCACCATGCCTGTGACGTTTTCCCCCTCGAGTATGACGGAACCAAACAGCTTCTGAAGGGCCTCAAGTATTGGTTTTGCACCCGCCTTCAGGAGCTCGGCCGTAATTCCGCCATCACCCGTCAGCCTTGTTGCACACAGGCTGACGCCCGGAATGTCTTCGGTATAGGGAAATAGGGTCCTCAGGTTACAAGATTTGAGAATTATCGAGTCCTCCCCCTGTCTTATTATTTATTAGTTTATCCTCGCACTGGAACTGGTCTTCGGACTTCAGATAACCCTATAATATTCCATCGTAACCTGCTCAATTCTTCTTCGAGTTCGGCTATCTTCTCGTTGGTTCGGAGTGTTCGCGTGTTATATGTTGCCAGGGCCAGTCGTCGGTGTTGTCGGCTATTGGGGTAGCCGGGTCCACTCCGGGGATTCTTCGCACCCCTTGCCGCGTCATCGCCTCGAGGGTAGTCGCCACTACCATAGTTGAGGGTAGACGGGCTGCCAGGCATTCGGGGCCGTTTTTTCGTTGTGCTATTCATTTTGGTTTGAGGGCCACGCTTGGCAGGCGGGTTGGCGATCGCAGTTTATAGTTAAAGTGCACAGAGAACGCTGCTGCCCATTCTCTGGTGTATCCCTTAGTCGCCACTAACTCGGCACCCACGGGAAGATATGAGATGGTGAGATTCTTTACGAACGACACCATACGGAATGTGTGTATAGGAAGGTTAAAGACAGCCAAATAATAGGTAGTAAGATAATACTAATCGTACTAATCCGGACCACAAGAGCAAAGGTACAAGCTCGGCTCGTATAAAGCAAGTTTCGAATTCAAATATTTTCATTCATGTGAGCCAAGCATAGGCCCTTACAGATCGTCAAAACCTCACACGCTAGGTGCTAGTTCATGAGTTCTTAATACTCATAATAGACTTATAGCCATTAGGATATAGCCATCCATCAGTCGTAATTAAATTGCAATCATCCCACGACTTTTCACTCGCCACCATAATTATATTGCTTTAATAACACCGGATTCTGACAAAACCCTCCCCTTCTTTCAGAAACAAGCTACCCACAGCAAAAATAGAAGAAACCTTAACCCAGCTCTCAAAGGAGATCTGCGCGAAAGCTGACGAGCCCAAGCTGAATTACTCGACACTGTTCCAGAAGTCCTTGCTGCTGAAGACCAGCTGCTGCTGCATCATTTGGCTCATCACCGGGGTCTCCTACTTTGGGTTCAACCAGTACATCAGTCAGACCAGCCCGGATCCTTTTGTTAGTGTGGCTCTAGCTGGGGCTATTCAGGTAATTGCCAGGCTTATATTTGTTTTTTTTACGTTTGCTAGATTTTAGGAGTACTAAGCTGTTTGTAAAGAAGCTCACTCGGCAAACTACTCACAATGCCTAATTGTGTTGCAAGATAATTTGCTTTTGATCCAGTTTGCAGGGTATCAGTGTTATTAACAGACACATAAGACATTTTAGTTTGAATTTATTTGTTTTTATATTTGTGTTTGACATTTTTATCTGACGTATTATCTGTATATTAAATGAATATATCTATTTGACATAATTGAATACTTGTCTGACTAATTGAAGGTTGAAATAGAAGTGTATTATTGTTTCATGTAAAATTTTGGCTCATTGTCTTGTAATTCTTTCGAAGTTAGTTTGTATAGAGGTGTAGTGGTGCTTGTTGGCAATTATGATTTTCGACAAAATGTATAATTATCTAACAGTCGCATAAATTACTAGTAGCAAAGAAATCTCTCGATATATATTAAACAGTATTAGGGTGCAATATACTACGTTTTTGTGACATCGGTGGTTGTTAACAAAAGCCTACGTTTACGTTTTCCAACTTCTAGACTAACAATTCCTCTCTATAATTCCAGATACCATCAAACTTAGTCTCCATCTGGCTCATCAAGAAGCTCGGTCGCAGACTCACCACCACCGTCTTCTTCATCCTTGGAGGCGCCTTCGTGATCGTCCTCTACTTCGTCCCCAAGATCTTCGCTCTGACCCTTACTCTCGGCACCATGGGGGTCAGCTGCGCCGCCATTGTTGCATCAACCATCTATATTTACACTTCCGAATTGTACCCAACTGTGATCAGGAATATGGGTATGGGTGCCTGTTCCACAGCCATGAGGATCGGTTCCATGGTTGCTCCGTTCATTTCGAATACGTCAACGACTATACCGTGGTTGCCTACATTGATCTTTGGGTTAGCTCCCATTTTAGCTGGTTTAGTGTGTTTGTTGCTGCCTGAGACGAAAGGCAGGAGTTTGCCTGACAGTATTGAAGATATTACTAAGACTGTTGATTGAGGTTGTGATTAAGTTATGGCTAGTGATAATGTGATTGTAGAAATTGATATCAAGTATGTCCTTGATATTGTGTGGCCTATGATGAGGATACTACAATTTGTGATACCTAGCTACAGTACTAAATGTGATATTTTGACGTAGCATTCCATAATTAGGAATAACGATTTGCTGATTGTGAATGTAGAAAGAGATAGTTTTAGTAATAAGGATTTTATTATTAAAGAATTAGTGTAGGGACCGTAAGAAATTAATTTAGTTGATATTTTTGTTTTATAATAGTGATATAATCGTGTATGTTTGTCAAACAATGGTTAACACTATTTTATACTTTTTGTAAATATTGCACTTACTTTGCTTATATTATTTAACGTTTTTGATTTACTTTTGTTAACATTGATATATAGTAATTATTTTTAGTGCTGCCATTCAATTGTATTTTAAGTAATCTACTATGACTGTGATGACGAATATAAAATATTTTTTAATAAAAGAACTATCGAAACATATTTTTTTTTTTACAATGTTATGAAACAGTAGGTACTAAATACCTACTAGTATCTATTGCCTAGTACCACGTACTTAACTTTTTTAACTGTGTTTATTTGTGCAATTCAATTATTCAAAACGTTTTGTAGTTTTATTTAAAAACAGTTTACACTTTTATTATTATATTTATTTATTATATATACATACTTTTACATTTTAAAATATATATCTAAAATAAAATGTAAAAACATTTATAAATACTCTGAAAAAAATGCTCCTGAGAGAGGAACCTCCTGGATATACGCGCTGTGTCCAGGAGTACCGCTTTCTGGATCAAGCCCTTGATCCAGCTGCCCAACGAGAGCCTCCTCAGATGTTCGTCGAGGCTCTTGGCTATTGTGCCAATGGCCGTCACGACTATCGGCACAATGATTGCTGTATTCACATCCCACATGTCGACAACCTCGCGAGCCAGACTTAGCCAGCCCAGCTCCGCCCAAAAGCACAGAAGCTTCCTGGGAGTTTCACAGGCTTCACGGAGTGACCTCACTGTTCCGAGGATTTCTTTGCGTTGAGATGCCATGGCCTCGCATGCCAGGATTAGGTGGGCGGCTGATTCTTCGGCGTCAAAACAGCCCCTGCAAAGTGGGCTGTCCGTGGCGCCTATGTTGAATAAATGTTTGTTGAGAAGGGTGTGGCCCGTTATAGTCCCCATTATTATTTTGAGATTATTTCTACTCAGGCTGAGAAGTTTTTAATGATGATAAATGATAAATGATTTTATTTCTGTAAGTTGGTATGCACAAACACTTTTACATGTCGATCAAGTTTTTAAGTGAGACGCGGGTGTAGTTTTGGCAAAGCCATTTTTTACTGTCTTCGGTATGTTGCCCGTGACCATCTGTTATTGTGTAGTTCTGTTGATCTTTGACGAATCCACGCACGAAATTGCGAGAAAGGCAAGGGGATAAGTGGGTACGGACTAGCACTAACATCTCGGAGCCCCTTTTCGCAAGTTCATCTGCGGCATCATTGCCTAGGGATCCACTATGCCCCCTGATCCATTGCAGGGTGATTCGATTGGATTTCGATATACTCTCCAGGGCGAGGTGGCACTCAAAGATTAGTTTGTTGTTAGTTAGTTTGTTTTCTAAAGCTTTGAGCACAGCCAGACTATCAGATAGGATTCTGATTCCGTAGTTCTGGATACCTATTCTTTACGATAATTGTGGCTTGTGTTAAGGCGATGCATTCACATTGAAATATACAACTGTGTGTGCCTATCGGTATGTGAAAGTTAATGTTGAGGTCAAGGGAGTGTACGCCAGCACCTGAACCGTTATTAGTTGTGCCATTTGTCTATATTAATATGCATTAGGTAAATATCACTACTCGGGCGTTTGCTCGTGAACTATTGGAAGGCGCAAAAAAAAAACAGCTCCCAGAAAGGTCTCAATATATTTTTTATTGTTCTGGCCGGATGATAAAATCTGAAAAGGAGCTTGAAGAAACAAGGTATTTCTTCTTGATATTAAACACCTGAATGTAGCTTGATAAGCTTCAGCGACCACGGAAGCGAGCGAGAAGTTCGAACAAAGTTTTTTATTTTTCCTTTTTTAGGTTTACCTACCTAATATCACAAAGTACGTAAGCGGCGGCGCGCCGCAGACAGAGGGACCACTACAACTATTAGGTCATCTGTGCCACTACGAACAAAGTGTCATTTTGCACATACACTTTGACATTGCGGTTTTACAGGGAATATTGGGCAATATTGGACCGAGCTCAGCCGCGGCTGTCATGAGTGCGTTTGTCAAGTAATTCATACATTATGTACTGTAACGAGATTGGTTGCATTGGATGGGTTACCTTTATTATTTTTTACAGATAGTATTTACTTTTTGTTTTTAATTCTTTCTTTCAATACTTATAATACCAGCATGTTACAGACCCGCCTACTTATCCCACTGCAGGGCAAAGACCTCTTTTAATACAGAGAAGGCACGAGCTTTAATCACCACGCTTGCTCAAGATGGGTTGGCAATATAAGCTATATAAGTCCAGGTTTCCTCCCGATGTTTTCCTTCACCGTTAATAAATTTGAATAAGTCACATTGGTAGTTGCTCGAATTTGAACCCACGACCTGAAGCACAAGAGGCGAGGTCTTAGCCCCGGGCCACCACGACAATAAAAATATATTGAAATAACTTAAAAGAAACGAATTACAGGCGCCGGAGTGCCGGCCGGTGCATTAGAATAGAATAGAATACTCTTTATTATGTACACCATATAAGTTACAGAAAATATAGACGAAGAAAACATTACACTGGGTGACACAATGGGCGGCCTTATCGCTAAAAGCGATCTATTCAAGACAACCTTTGGATGGATTTTAAAAATGAAAGGAAAGACAGTACTGTAGGTAAGTTTGGTGTACTATTTATATAGAAGATAAATACTTATCTAAACATACTATAAAGACAAATATATACAGTAACAAGTATGGAACAAAACTAAGAAATCAAGAAAAACAACTATTAATTAAAGAGAGAGGTAGTGATTCTTCATCATTATAGAGCGGGAGCTGGCTATTTGAACGATAAGGACAACTGCTGAAAGCTGAGTAGGTGTGGCTTGCTGAGAGGGCACCAAGAATATATCTAAGAATGTTATGCTCATTTAATTCTCTTTTTAACTGACTTACCAAAAAGGAGGAGCTTCTATGTTCGACTTTATGTTTTTATTTTTTATTTTTGTGTATGTTCACCGATATCTCCTTCAATTGTGGACCGATTTTGAAAATCCTTTTTTTTTTGTTGAAAGAGTATGTTTCGAAATTGGTCCCATTTTAATTTGGTGAAGCTCTGATAAAGAACTTCGGAGATATACAACAGAACTCTTCAAAAAATAACGGCAAACTCTCGGGATTGCTGCAATCGCATGTCTGTATATTGTTTATACCATTTCATTACATAACATCACGCCAGTACGCTCTAAAAGGGTACGCAGATCTCTCATTTCACCGGTTATGTTCAAGTTTTATGTTTTTTGGATAGTCTATTCTGGCGTTATAGGGACCTTACTAAACAACTTGCCTATTAGCACAAAATAGTAAGTATACAGAATGGCCACTCCCGCCGTTTAGAAAATTGACAGCTAAACTTGACAGATTCACTAGGCTTGCTATTATATTAATTCCGAATTTAAAAAAAGAGTAGGTTGTATAAGTTACAAACATAAATACATCGATTCGTCTAAACATACATCAAAAGACAATAGACAAAATATATTTATTTCAACTGGGCCACCAAGCGGCGCTTTTGAATGTCACAATTTAAATTTACATGGAATAAAAGTTGATTCTACCGTGCATTCGGAAAGTAGCTTGTTATGGAGAAGAATGCACAAGAAACTCCATACTTACTCTTTTAAAAATAATGATTCTACCGTGCATTCGGAAAGTAGCTTGTTATGAAGAAGAATGCACAAGAAACTCCATACTTACTCTTTTAAAAAAAAAATGATTTTTACAATATTTAGGTACATGAGTACATACATTAAAAAAAAATCACATATGTGAGGACAATGCACCCAGAATAGCACTACACACTATACTACGTAAAGGTATAAAGTATTAAAAGTACTCACACATGTACGTGCAGTTATATAATAGGTACTAGAAAAACATTAACATCCGAAGCAGTTAAGTTATGACCAATCCCAACTGACGGCGCCCGTTCACGAACATGACGCATGAATCGGCACCACCCAGCTCAACCATCATGAAGGGAACCGAATGATCCAACACACGCGCCACCATCAGAGAGACATTTGAGAGAGCATGACACACTCAACTGCCAGGGCACACACAAGTCAACGAACGACACATAGGTATAGCAAATGTTAGATTTACAGTTGGTTACATAGTACCCACACACGTGCTGTGCAGCTATACAATACTAAAAGAAATCGAGTCTATACAACACAAACATAAAGATATCATTTGTTTTTGCGCCCTAGTGGTTGTGGAGCAGGACTAGCATTGAGCCAAGCATTTTTATCAGTGGTGTAATCCCCCAACTTATAATATGCCTGCCTGCATAGTGTGCATTTTATAATTTTTTTAAATTTTGTCTCATTCAGTTCTAGAATGTGGGGAGGAATTTTATTGTAACATTTTGTACAGTACCCCATGAAAGATGAGGCCACTTTTGCCAGTCTGAAACCTGGTTGAACTAATTGGTCCCTATTTCTAGTAATATAATTATGTCTGTCTCCGTTTTTACTAAAAAGATGTAAATTCTTTCTCACGTACATGATGTTTTCATAAATATATTAACAAGGAACCGTCATGATGTTAATGTCCTTAAACAGTTCCCTTAGAGAACCGCGCCGGCGAAGTTTCTAAATCGCTCTGATGGCTCGTTTTTGCAGAACAAAAATAGACTCAATGTGTGCAGCCCTTCCCCATATTAAGATACCGTAAGATATTATACTATGAAAGTAACTAAAATAGACTAGCCTAGCGGTATCCACATCAGTAAATTGACGAATCTTTCTGACAGCATAAGCTGCCGAACTCAGCCGCCCCGCAAGTGATACTAAATGAGGACCCCATTGCAACCTTGAGTCTAGCGTGATCCCCAAGAAAACCGTTTTATCGACGAATTCGAGCTTCTCCTTGTTTAATATAATGTCACAATCAATACTTTTGACATTTGGCAAGAAAATTTTTACGCATTTGGTTTTTTACCATTTAAAACTAAATTATTGGCAGTGAACCAATCCTGAACCTGCCGTAGCGCGTTATTTACGTCGTCAACCTGACAAGTACGTCTATTTATTTAAAAAATTAAAGATCATCAGCAAATAACACCATATTTAGTTTGCTTTCCAATAAATGGGGTAAATCGTTTATGTATATTAAAAATAAGAAAGGACCTAAAATTGAGCCCTGGGGTACACCCATTTTCACATTTAACCCCGAAGAATTCACACCGTTTTTTTTCGAACTAATTGTTGTCTATCACTCAAATAAGATTTAATCAAACTTAACGCTGATTGACCTAGCCCGTAATGCTCAAGTTTCAGAAGTAATGTTTCATGATTAACGCAATCAAACGCCTTCGACAGGTCGCAGAAGATACCTATGGCATCCTGCGACTCTTCCCACGCATTAAATATGTGTTTTAATAGAGTGACACCAGCGTCAGTTGTACAACGTCCTTTGGTGAAACCATACTGTTTATCATGTAAGATGTTATTCGTATTAAAATGAATGAGCATTTGATTTAGCATTATCTTTTCAAATACCTTGCTGAAAACCGGCAACACGGATACTGGTCTATAATTATTTGTGTCTTTATCTATAATTATTTGTGTCATCATATCATACTTACATGCCTTAGAGGGTAGACAGGGCATCAAATATCCATTTAATTTCACGAAACATTTAATATTACGCCACATACGACGAAGATTGGAGAGTAACAAGACATAGTAATAGTGTAATAATGATCCCACTTAAAACATTAAATTGTGAAAAGCACCAAGCTCGACAAAAATATAAATGGGAAAAACAGGTACCTAATAAAATAAAAAAACCAAAGATGATCTTAAACAAGAAGAAAAGTATGCTGTGCAGTCGGAGGAAACGTATTTGGGCTAAAATTTCCATTATGGGCCGTTGGTTTGGAAGTTCATTTTTTTTTGTAGGTAGTACTCATAATTGAAAGCTTTTTACAAATTTTCAAGACGGAAATTTTATGTTTTTTTCTATGTTTTTTTGTATGTTTTTCGTGAGGTTAAAAAACTTTTTAACAAAAAATCAAACCGACTTCCAGAACAAAAAACTACAAAGCATAAAATAAATTTCTTTGCCGAAGTCGGTGTCGAAAAACCGAAAAAAATGGGTACAAAAGACACCGACTTCGGAAAAGAAATTTATTTATCATTTATCATTATCATTATCATTTATACATTGTTTTATTTTAGAGTTCCAGTGCCTACCTTCCGGCTTTATCATCAAATCAGTTCGATGGTGCCATTTTCATCAATACCATTTATTTATAACTATTTGCTTCATTATAGTCGGTTAATTATTCGAGATATCTTATACCCGTGACATACTTAGCATTTAGGAGTTCCAGTGGCCATCTGTGGTCTTCTTCATTAGTTCCACTTCACCAAATGATTGATGATTGCATTGTTGATGAAAATACCAAAATCGCTATATGTTTGCCAATAATATTTGAGGATTCCCCTCGATTTCTCTAGGATTCCATCATCAGATCCTGACCTGATAACTATGGGACCAACTAGGGAGTATATCCTTTCAAACAAAAGAATTTTTGAAATCGGTCCAGGCTTCTTTGAGTAATCGAAGAACGTGCATAAAACAAAAAGATTCCGACGAATTGAGAACCTCCTCCTTTTTTTGAAGTCGGTTAAAAAATGAGAATTGATAATTAATTAGTAGTAGAAAATGAGAGTAGAGGATGGACGTTACAGAGATGGGTCTGTAGTTGGCCGGTTCAGCTCGACGGCCCTTCTTGGGCACAGGCTGTAGGTTGGCTTGCTTCCAAGCCTTCGGTACTTTTCCAGTCTCTATCGAAAGGCGATACAGGCGAGTCAAGATCGGAGACAATTCAGGCGCACAGGATTTAAGCAAAATTGCTGGTATTCCGTCGGAGCTACTCGCTTTGTTCACATCAAGGCTACGCAGCACCCTACGCACGTCCTTTTGATGATTGCAAATATCCGACATACTCGTCACACATCCATCAGAAGAAGGAGGAGGCTGCGCGCCATCAGAATTCAGATGCGAAGATTCCGCAAAAAGGCTGGCAAATAAGTTTGCCTTCTCCTCAGCGGAGTGGGCCAATTACCCGTCAGGTTTCAGCAGTGGTGGTAGTGAGGGGCGACAGATGTTTGATTCGACCAACTTAGCCAGGGAGCAAAACGCTTTGCTACCCACTGGGTATGAAGCTAGTTTGTGCCCGATTCTGCTAATGTGGTTAAACCGTGCTCCTTGCATCACCTTTTTGCAGGACTTGGCAGCCCTGTTGAAGGCTGTCTTCTTCTGATTCACGTCTTGCGTGTTCGAGCGTCGACCCATGCCTGATAAGCCATGTGTCTAATCGCGTCGGCGCGGTTACACTCGGCTACATACCATGATCTGTCGACGCGAGACATTGCTACGTCAGAGAATGGAATATAGTACTCCATTCCGCGACGCAACACATCTGTCACATCGTCAGCGCACGACGATGGATCATCCGAAGAGAAGCAAGTGGGCTGCCAAGGATAGCATGCAAAGAAAGATCGCATGCCATCCCGATACGCCCAAAACAGCGCGAGTCAGACTGTTCAGCATGCAGTGGAACAACTATCTCGACCCAACGCAAATATCATGGCTAACTAGGTCAATATGGGACTATAAGTACCCATGTGGCCTTATCAGCAATTATTTTGCCCCAATCTAGAGTAAATGCATCAATATCGAAAGCGTTTGGGTCTCGTTTCTTGGACACATATTTATGAAATTTCATATTCAAACAAATTGCGAATAAATCCATTTCTGGAGTACCATAATGAAGGACTACGTCATGGAACGCTGAACGAGATAATTACAACTCGATGTCGACATTGCTGTGTCTTGATTCTTGATCTCGAAAATCGATTGTAACGATTGTATCTCGAAAACCGGTCCTAAATAGTGCATTGCAAGCAAAAGTAATGAAAATTATTTAATTTCTACAAAATGTGTAGTATATTATTGTACATTTAGTAGTGTATATTGTATATTATTTACAGATATTATAATTATATAAAAGTATCAAGTAGGTGGTACGCAATGATATTGTATGAATAATGAAGCAGATACTGATTGGCCCAAAAGGGACATAGTATTTGGCTATTATCTCCCTAAGCCCCAAATATTATTAATGTCGCATCAAGGCGGGCCGATAGATGCAAACCATTGGGAAGTCAGGATGTATTTCCCTTAGGTTAAGACATCGTGTGTGGGCAGGTGGGTGGGTACAATCGTGCAAATGAAATCACATAAATTATTCGATACACTGGGTTTATTCAAATATTCAAAGTTACAATCTTGCTTACTAATATTACGGATCGACACTGATTCTACGACGTGTTAGCTCTAAGGCTGTCAGTACATAACTGCCATATTCTGTGTTCCCCACCACGCAAGTGGTTAGAAATAGCGCACCAACGCGTAGTTGTTCTTGCTTTGCCGCCAGATGGCGTGCCTGCGATTTGTTTTAACGTCCGCACTATTGACTAAACCCGACATATATTATGATGCTAATGATAAATAACGTTTGTTGGAGTATCTATCGATCATCTAAAGAACCTTCAATCGTTTCTCTAGTGGCAATTTTAAAGTCATGTCCGCTCAATTTAACTCAAAACCTAATAAAGTTTTGATTTGGCTGGGAACTTTTCTTATCATAAATTATATTGACGTTGCGAAAAACTCTTAAATATATGTTTTTCTATGAATTATAAGCAATTGGAAAAGCTATATTTATTTACATATGTATATTATTATTTACAAACTATTATTAGAACTAAAATAAAAATATGTACAATTACGAGGCGTCAAAAAATTCGTCCACATCGCTGTCAACAGGACAAGTGCCCAGAAGGCTGGCAGCATGGCCACGTTAGATGGCAATATTCCTTGGCCAAAAAAAAGGCCAGCCCTCTGGTCTCGTGAAGAGTCGACCAACCGCTTGGCAATATCCCGAAATAATAGGTGTGCACACGGACCCCATGGACCTAGTGTTTCAACCCCAAACGGCTGAAACACATAATTACCAATTCACATCACATCACATCATCAGCATCATTCTTTTTAGTTTTACTTTATTTGTATTTTTATCTGTTGTATTAATTATTATATTGTGTGTCTTTCTGTTCTGTGCTAAATAAATATATTTTCTGTCTTTTTCTTTCTTTCAGCCTATTAATGTTCCCACTGCTGGGACACAGCACAGGCCTCCTCTCTGTGAGAGGGAATGGGCCGTAAACCACCACGCGGGCACAGTGCGGATTGGTGGATGTCACATGCCTTCGAATTTTTGGTTCTAGGACATTCCGGTTTCCTCACGATGTTTTCCTTCACCGTTTTGAGAGCAGTGGTGAAGGTATAATTTACACAAAGTAAAGCGCCTGCCTGGGCTCGAACCCACGACCTACAACTTGTAAGTCGCGGCCGATACCACTGGGCCACCACTGCTCTGCCAATTATTTTTTTATATTTGCGCAGTTTGAGGTTTTCAGCACCTGCAGCAGCCGCTCCAGCGCAGCCCACCGTGCTAGGAAGATGGGATGGTGCAAGGGTGTCGACGCAAGTTGCATCGCACACCAAAGACCTACCCAACTTCCATGGCATTATGGTCATACCATCTGATCTCTTCCCATCGACGCGTGCCTGGTCATTGGATTCTAAGACAGCTGGCACCCCGGCGGTGGCAAGAGCACGACGGATGAGATCATTAATGCTAGCGTGCCGCGTAATCCGACCTGCACGCTTCCTACAAGAAAGGTCATGGTGTCCGAGGCAGTCGACTGCTTCACCGCATTGACAGTGATGTGGAGTCCCACAAGGAGCGCCCAATCGCAGAAATGTAGCGAGTCGGAAGGTTGTGTCACCTAGCATAGTGCATATGTTAGGCGACGGTAGTGCTTAAAGCCAGAGGCCCGAAAACCTTTACATCATGAGAGCTGCTTTCAAATGTTTTATTAATAACTAACAAATCGTCTTAATAAATAACCAGTATTATCCTTTCTTCTCTGAGGTATTTAATCACTAGTTTCATTAGTTCAGTAAAAATCAACGGTGCTGAACATAAACCAAAGGGTAAGCACTGAAATTCATAAATCTGATTGAAAAACCTAAACCGTAGATATTTTTTACTATTTTCATGAATTGGGATTAAAAAATATGCCTCCTTCTGGTCAACATATGGGACACTCAGAAAGTTTTGCGAAACTAAAAAAAATTGTTCTATACGTACATATATTTTTATTAAATCTTTTCAAAGTACTTTCCACCAGCCTCTATACAAAGATTCATGCGCCTAAACCAGTTTTCAAAACACTTTTTCCAGTCCGCCGCAGACACCTCGTTTACAGCCTGCTCGAACGCAGCCAGCGCATCTTCCGGCGACGAAAATTGTATCCCTTTGAGCTGATTTTTTATTTTTGGGAATAAAAAGAAGTCACACGGTGCTAGATCAGGGCTGTAAGGAGGGTGACCCAGGAGTTTGACTGGCGTGCTGTCCAGGAAGTCCCTCGTTTTGAGTGCGGTGTGCGCAGGTGCATTGTCGTGGTGGAGCAGTAGCCCGCGGAGCCCTGTGTTTGGTCGCTTGTTGCTTATAACAGAGAAAACTTCTGGCAAACATTTGGTAGTATACCATTCGGCATTAATGCTTCTTTGATCCCGTAAGGGAATTGATACCAAGTGGCCAGTCAAATTAAAAAAGCTAGCGATCAAAATCTTACCCCCGCTTCTAGATCGCTTCACTTTGGTAGGCGTTGGCTCATTTTGAAACACCCAAACAGTCGACTGGCGCTTGGTTTCTGGGTCGTATTGATAAATCCAGGACTCATCACCTGTAACGATGTCGTAAACACGCCGAGACGAGCCTGCTACAAATTTGTTAAGCATATCACGGCACCATTCCACCCGGGCCTGCTTCTGAGCATCGGTGAGGTTGTGCGGCACCCAGCGTGATACTATCCTCCTCACGCGAAGATGGCTGTGTAGAATCTCGTGAACGCTTCCCGATCCAATCTTCAATATGTGTTGAATCTCCGGATATGTAATTCGCCTATTGTCTTGGATTAAATTTTTCACTGCTAGCACGTTTTCTTCGGTAACAGCCGTCAAAGGGCGACCGCTTCTTTCGTCATCCCCCAAAGTTGGTCGACCGCGCTTGAATTCGTTATACCAACGATACACGGTTGCCTTGGAAGGGCCTTCATCCATGAATGCCATTTGAAGTCTATCGTACGATTCATCCGGTTTCAGGCGACACTTGAAATCGTATAAAATCATAGCTCTAAAATGTTCCCGGCGCAGATCCATATTTCAGTGAGACACAATACTTTGAATTAACTCGCAAAAAATGTGGAGACAAATTTTGAAATTGGAACTTACTTATTTTTACTTATAAATAATCATATTTTCGAAAAACATTATAACTGGCCAGTCTCCCATATATAAAAACTTTTTTTCGCAATACTTTCTGAGGGGCCTGGTAGGCCAATTAATATGAATTTAACAATAATTTAGAAGCCGTTCTAACATCTTCCATATTAAAATGCTGTGGATCAACATAGTAGTTTAATTATTTAAGATTATGAATAAACCTACGGTTGCCGTCGCTTTTAGGTACCAAAAAGATATTTGAAATAAACTGATCATAAATGTCTTCACATTTTACTATTACACCTGAAAATAAAAGCTTTGAAATTTCAATATTAAGACTATTAACCTCTTGGAGAGAAAACGATTTAATAATAAATAATAATTCATTTATTTTCAGAAACAGTAGTCCATAATAGTATTACATTCATAAGCATTACATAAATATTAAAATACAATGTCATTCATTAGCATTAGACTTTATAAAATACTGAAATTATTAAAATTAAATCTATCCATATCCAAGCCAAAATTTTACTGTCAGCAATACCGTCATAATAATTTTAAACATGTCATCAAAAATGTCACAAAGGTATAAAAATAAAAATGTCAGTCATAATTTTTAAAATGAAATAATAAAATTGAAAGCAAATAAAAATGTCAAATAAAATTAAAATAACAATAAAATACATTTGAAAGGTCACCTGCCCCACGCCCGATACACGAGTACATGTAAGGACTGCCAGTGCTGCATAAATGGCCCGTCCAACCTGTTGGCAACGACGGCAAGGAGACTGTTGCCGCTGCCCCGCACTCTACTCACTATCGAGGTCGCCCTCTTGCGCATGCTGGCATAAAAACAGTCAACGCGGACACTAGCGAACATTCCCGATGCGCTGCAGAAGCGTGGCAGCCGCAGCAAAGCCCTCAGCGCGTTATTGTATTGAACGCGGCAAGCGCTGTAGGATTTCTGCAAATATGACACCCACAGACTACTCGTATAAAAAGATGTACAGTAGGCTCGAAACAAGGTGATCTTCACATCCTTGGAGCTACGAGCAAACCTGCGGGCAATCATATTCGCCCTCACCGACAGCGCCCTCCTTTCTCGCTCGATATCAGCGTCGTCCTTTAGGTCGGACGTCACAATATGGCCCAAATACTTAAAATTATGTCCCCGCTCTAAGGGTACCCCGCACAGTCTTACTGGTGGTACCTGCGACGGCCACTTGGAACCCGAATTGAAGACCATAAGCTCGCTCTTTTTACCCGACTGCCGAAGGAGGGTAATGTGTTTATAAGTCTATGTATGTATGTATGTATGTATGTATGTATGTATGTATGTATGTATGTATGTATGTATGTATGTATGTATGTTTGTTCCTATGTGGCGTTCCAGAGACCAAACGCGTTGGCCGATTTTGATGATTCATACGTCAAACAATGCGTCTTAATCCTGCGAGTGTCATAGGCTACATTAAAATTGGATAATAGAAAAATGGCGGCTTTTGGGTGCCATATTGTGGGGGCCCAAATTTTTTTTTTCTTCCAAACCCATCGTGTGGGGTATCAAAATAAAGGGTTTTAAGAGGTGATTTCAAAAATATATAACACTTATATGTTTAAATGTATCTAATTCGAAAAAAACTAACTAAAAAGTTATAAATAAAGAAACTTAATTCAAAAAATCAAAAAACCCGACTGCTTCAAAAGCGAACTAAAAAGTCGTAAACAAGGAAAAAATCATGCTGTGCAGGCGGAGGATACACCAGATTTTGGTCAGCCAGCCCGCGAATATGTATCCTCCGACTGCACAGCATGATTTTTTCCTTGTTTACGACTTTTTAGTTCGCTTTTGAAGCAGTCGGGTTTTTTGATTTTTTGAATTAAGTTTTTTACGTTATATTTTAGGCCATGTCTATGAGCATACTTTTCGCAAATGCTTATGAGCTCCCTGAGTCCCCCAATTGACGCGCTCAGCAGCACCATGTCATCAGCGTAGCTAATGTTGTTAAAGCAAACATCATCAACGTGGCATCCAACATGGCGGCTGCTGAGCTCGGCAATAAGCCCATCGATGTACAGATTGAAGAGCGTTGGCGAGCTCAATCCCCCCTGCCTCACCCCGCACTCCAACCTATACGAGTCCGACAGAGCGATTTATTAACTGGTTCTACATACTGAATAACGGGTCGATTAAAACCTTTTTTGTAACCCTGAAATATAAACTGTACAGGCTCTGTACTGTATAGGCTCTTTGGTTATGCTTTTCCAAGCTGTTACAAAGTGTCGTAACCGATCAGCAGGTTTAATTACCTCTATTAGGGCTTCGGAGGTGATTTCGGGCTGTCTTCGTAGAGCTGTACCTAGCTGTTCTGTTGACGTTAGATAATCTCCCTGTGTTCGAGTTGGAGGCTTGTGTCCAGGATCCACTCGACCTGCCTCTTTAGTTCTGGTGGCGAAGTGGACGCCTCCAGTTTCCCTGGCGATAATTATTAAAACGTGTTGATCTGTGGGAGGTAGATGGTTGCAATGAGGATCGCTCCTCCTTATCTGTAAAACAAACTTTTCAGCCATCTTAGATGCTTTGATTTTATCGCCCAAATTCTCTCCGAAGAGAAAGAAATCTCTCTTAACTTATAACAATATTATTTTTTTTTGTTGTCCAGACTGAATGTAAATAACTTCCTTCGGATAGCCGTATTTTGACAATGTAAATGTAATAATATTTGGGCTGTTTCTGATAGTTTTTTTTATAATATCTGCTTTTTAGGGTTCCGTAGCCAAATGGCAAAAAACGGAACCCTTATAGATTCTTCATGTCTGTCTGTCTGTCTGTCTGTCTGTCCGTCCGTATGTCACAGCCACTTTTTTCCGAAACTATAAGAACTATGCTGTTGAAACTTGGTAAGTCGATGTATTCTGTGAACCGCATTAAGATTTTCACTCAAAAATATAAAAAGAACAATAAATTTTGGGCGTCCCCATACTTGAAACTGAAACTAATTTTATTTTTCCATCAAACCCACACGTGTGGGGTATTTATGAATAGGTCTTCAAAAATGATATTGACGTTTCTAATATATTTTTTTTATTTTCTTTCTTATAAGTGGTAAAATGTGTGTCCCCCCCTGTAACTTCTAAAATAAGAAAATGATAAAACTAAAAAAAATATATGATGTTCATTACCATGTAAACTACCACCGAAAATTGGTTTGTACAAGATCTAGTAAGTAGTTTTTTTTTTATACGTCATAAATCGTAAACCGCAATTTACCAAGTACGGAACCCTTCGTGCGCGAGTCCGACTCGCACTTGGCCGGTTTTTCTAAATTACCGTCAATTACGGATGACTGTAGGTTATAATGATACCCTCTACCGCTATACCAATGCCTAGATGGTTTTGTATCATTTTAAGACGCTTATCCCTGTTTCAGGAGGATTCCGTTAAGATAGAGGATATTTCTTGATTAAGTTTTGGTGCTTTAATAAGTTGAAAGTTGTCAGGTATTGAAATATCATTAAACAGCTTTTGTTTCTGTTCTTTACCCAGACCTTCTATAATAATCTTTCCCCAACGTTTGGACATCTCTTCTCTGATTTTCGGCCCAAACACCTCGTCTTTTCCCCTAGATTCTCCAAGAACCTCTAGTATATCAGACGGGAGGGCCTCTAAAATTTCTGGTGCGGCGCTGGTGTCATCGCCGCCAGTAACGGTATCAAAGATAGTGTGTTGTGGAACTGTAACCAGTGATCGAAAGTTCGACTGAGTTCCATCTGATTGGTAATGCTCAGAGTATTCGTAGTCGGAAGCCAAGGAAGCAGGCCTTGAGTGGTCAAACTCATCATCTGAAACGATATTTCAATCAACTAAAGCATTGGACTTACTACAATTTGGTTTCAAACAATGACAACAAAAGGAATTGATCGCATCAAACCACTTGACAATAATAGTCACCTACTACAGACGGTCGTAATCGCCCCACGACACTTAGCTATATTTATTTTAACTGACCGGGATCTTATCATGGTACTTGCAGAAAATGCATAAGAAGGTAGGTACATATTTACAAAAAAACTTTTTTGCAAAAAATACTACCGACTTCCAAATGAAAAACTACAAAGTGAAAAATAACTTAACTTTTGGAAGTCGGTGTCCATATCGCAAAAAAATGGTACCTACGTAAGACACCGACTTCCAAAAGTTAAGTTATTTTTCACTTTGTAGTTTTTCATTTGGAAGTCGGTAGTATTTTTTTGCAAAAAAGTTTTTTTATTTTTCCCTTTTTAGTTTTACCTACCTAATAGCAAGTTGTTTATTAAGGTCCCTATAACTCCAGAATAGATTAACCGAATAATATGAAACTTGAACATAACCGGTGAAATGAGAGATCTGCGTACCCCTTTAGAGCGTACTGGCGTGATGTTATGTTATGAAATGGTATAAACAACAAACAGACATGCGATTGCAGCAATCCCGAGAGTTTTGCCGTTATTTATTGAAGAGTTCTATTGTGTATCTCCGAAGGTCTTCATCAGACCTTCACCAAATTAAAATGGGACCAATTTCGAAACATACTCTTTCAAACAAAAAAAGAATTTTCAAAATCGGTCCACAATTGACAGAGATATCGATGAACATACACAAAAAAAAAAAACAAACATAAAGTCGAACATAGAACCTCCTCCTTTTTTTGTAAGTCGGTTAAAAATATTCCTTGAAGGGGAATAAATAAAATGCAATCTCGTCGCAGTACACATCATCCAATGAGTTTAAGTAATTGGTTGTAAAAACAAAGTAGCAACGATGCAAAAGAGTTACTTTTTATATTGTAAAACATTAAATTGGAACAACAATACAAAGTCGTGAGTCATGCCGCACATGTTCAAACAATAAAACATTTGAAGAGATGATAAAAATAAATCATAACTATTAAACTCGGTGACCGATAAAGAACAGGTTCGAAAGTATTAGAAATAATACCGTTAGTATTACGATAAATTCTAATTACCTTCATCACTGGATCACGTTGTCTTTGTAAACGCTTTTCCAGTTGCCTTATTTTCCGTCTGATTATCCTCATGACGCTTTCTTCTCATGGTCACAAAAACACGCGAATTGGATTAGAATTTCATTTTATTCAACAATTACATGTATGGCTATGGCCCATAGAAGCCATTATAAAAAAACTAGCTATTGCCCGCGACTTCGTCTGCGAAAAATTAGTAATTCGACAGCTTATTTTTTATATCGCGGCATAATATTGTAGGTTTTCCATACAAACTTCTACCCCTCTTGACCTATGATTTCCGTAGGGTAGGGTATAAATAACCATGAAATAAAATGCTTCGATACAAACTTCAACACCCCCTAAATCGAATTGTGGGGGTAGTTTCAAAATACTAATGATGTCAACCTTTATCATTTACAGATTACTATTTGTGCCAAGTTTCAAGAATATTAGCCGAAGGAATTAGATTTTTATACAAACTTTCAACCCCCATTTTACCCCCTTAGAGGTGGTATTTCCAAAAATCCTTTCTTAGTGCACACTTACGTCACGTGAGGAACCTTTCTACCAAATTTCATGCTTCTAGGCTTAGCAGTTTTGGCTGTGCGTTGATTGACCAGTCAGTGAGTCAGTCAGTCAGTCACCTTTCGCTTTTACAGATATAGATGGATCTCAAAATAATGTATCTACTTATCAGATTAAGAACAAATTGTATGTAAAAAGATTTTAGTAAATTTGAACAACTTGTAGCGGCACAGACGCCGCCACTTACGAACTAATGACATGACGTCACACAAATCCTGCATCGCGCAAGCAAAGTTTTCGGCGCGATTAGAACACATACAACAGTCCGACAACAACCGTTGGGCAGTTGCCCGGACCAGACACAACACCCATCTGGTCGGAGGATCCTCCCTTTTCTATGGAGGTTTGTGGGACTTTACACTCTGTTCCACTTACCCCCAAACTGGTGACCCTCGAACATGAACATCAGCGCAGCCTTCGTGCAGAGCTACTTCATCGTGACGTCATCATCACTTCCTCAAGCTTTCGAGCAGCGAGTCACACAGCCAGCCAGTACGCACGGCATCTACGAGGGTATCCTGACCACCAGCATGCAGCGGACGCGCATTCCTGGTCAGCACCCTCAGCTTCTATCATCATCGCTCCGACCCACTGGAGCCACCAGCACTCTCCCAACTCACTGGGATATCATCACCGCTCCGACCCATTGGAGCCAGCAACTCTATCCCGACTCGCTGGGATATCATCACCCCGACTCACTGGGGCACAACCGCAGACAGTTCCGACTCACCGCGAACACTGCGACTACCGGTTCCGACTCACTGGAACCAACCTTCCACTGGCCAGGCACACATCACAAGATGTACGGACGACTCAACCTAACCTGCTATCGACCTCCGGTCTCCGGAGGGGAGTGATGTAGCGGCACAGACGCCGCCACTTACGAACTAATGACATGACGTCACACAAATCCTGCATCGCGCAAGCAAAGTTTTCGGCGCGATTAGAACACATACAACAGTCCGACAACAACCGTTGGGCAGTTGCCCGGACCAGACACAACACCCGTCTGGTCGGAGGATCCTCCCTTTTCTATGGAGGTTTGTGGGACTTTACACCCTGTTCTACTTACCCCCAAATTTATGCTGTCCCGATTTTATTCTTCCTGTACACTGAAATTATCCTTACTTGAATCTGAGTTGAACGACATCCACAAAAAATAAATGCAAACTTGACTCATTTTTATGGACAACTCAAGTTTTACCAAAAATTTTTACCATTGCAAAATTCTTCTCACAACAAAGGACCTAAGTTTCCTCGGACAGTTTTCTGGTATCGCCTCTGGAGTCCGATTTCACCGTACTGAACCAGACAAGGAAAACACTCTGTATAGATAGCTCGACTTCTAGGCAGCGTATCAAGATGAAACATGCACTAGTTTTTAACTTCCAAGACCAGCAACAATACAACTGTGAAAACAGCATCCGATTTCGTGCAGCGGTTTTTGCTTCAACCGCGTACAAACATCCTCCGTGATAGACAAACAAACATTCAAAAAATTTTTTTTTTGACTTTCTTCAAATATTTGAAATTTTTTGAAAAAAATATTTTAAATATCTTTAAAACACAGACATCACCGAGTTACAATTGTATTATATGTATGGATATAGAAGACAAGAAGATTGTTATTCAGGGGGTTCCACGGGAAAAAAAAATTGTTCGTGGTACCCCAAAGGGACTAGACTGGGGGACCACGGGCAAGTACCGGACATAGATGTATAGATAAGGGGGTGCTATACGCGCACGTCCGCCTAAAATCTTCGCTGAATATAGGTGCAATGTTGTGTTATGTGTTAAAAATACGATAAAACACTAGACAACTTAGTTTCCTTTTTGTGTAAAGAAAATAAGGAAATCCATATCTTCATTCTCACGTAAAACACGTCACATAGCACAGATTTATAAATCGACAATAAACCTATTAAGTATTTATTTACAAACCGAAAATAATTTCAGGTTGTAAATAAATTTGATTAACTGTTGAACTGATTCACATCTTAAGTTCTTAAAACCCTAAACAATATAATTTTAATCAACATACAATCCTAAAAGTGACCCACATACACTACGAGACGAATGATAACTTCTAAACGTAGTCAATGTGTCATAATCTTTGAGATTTCTTACCTACAACAGGTTATACGAGCGAGCTTGTATATAAATAAGTCTATGGAGTGAACGTCGACGGAGAGCACACGTCTCGACCGGACTTGAAAAAAACAACAGAAGATCGACATAAAGTGCTGGAATAAAAAAAAAATAAGATCGCTGAAAAGAAAAAGTGCCGTATAGACAAAAAAACTAAGTTCGAAAAACGAGGTGCCAAACTTGACAAAAAAACCTGAAGATCAAAAATAAAGTGATTATGAAATAGACTGTATTCAAAATGGAGATCAAGTTAGCAAATCAAGTGACAAGTGCGAGGAAGGAAGACAGTTTCGCGAAGTTATTGGGAGACTTCGGAAAATGGCAGTTTCTAGTTACCGGGACCGTGTCCATAGTGAAACTAAGTTCAGCATGGGTGCAAATGGCAATTTTATTCCTCACACCCAACTTAACCTTTCGCTGTATGGACTTGGGTAATTCTACAGAAGAAATTAAGAACTCTACGTGCTATAAAGATTGTATAAGTTATGAGTATGACACGAGTCCGTTTGAGAACACTATAGTTTCGGAATGGGACCTCATTTGTGAGAGAAGGTGGCTCGCCAGCCTGAACCAGATGATGCTTCAAGTTGGTATCCTAGTTGGCAGCCCGATTTTTGGATTTATGTCGGACAGGTGAGTCAAAATTTTAAAAATGTTGTTAGGACATCGCCTCTCGTACTTGAGGTCGTGGGTTTAAATCCGGGAAATACCAATGTGAGTTTTATAATTCATGTTATATATTTTATGAGTTTATTTTAGTCATTGCTAACATCAGTGAAGTAAAATATCGTGAGGAATCCTGTTATACGTTTAAAGGTCAGTGGGTCGTCTGGATTAGCCTTAGTATCCAGGAGCCCGATTTTGGAGTTGTTTTTTATTAGGGTTCCGTACCCAAAGGGTAAAAAGACTCTGCAGTCCGTCTGTCTGTCACCAGGCTGTATTTCATGAACCGTGATAGCTAGACAGTTGAAATTTTCACAGATGATGTATTTATATTGCCGCTATAACAACAAATACTAAAAACATAATAAAATAAATATTTAAGTGGGGCTCCTATACAACAAACGTGATTTTTTTGCCGTTTTTTTGCTATATTGGTACGGAACCCTTCGTGCGCGAGTCCAGCTGGCACTTCGCCGGTTTTTTAAGTTTTATTTTGTTGTTTTTAATTATGTATTGTTTCTTTATAATGATTTATTGTTTTTTTATAATAATCGAATACCTTTAAACGAGCAATTCTTGTATATATGAATGTTTAAATATATATTATCAGAATCTTTGGAAAACAAACTAAACATGGTGTTATTTGCTGATGACACATCATTAATTTTTTAAATAAATAGACGTACTTGTCAGGTTGACGACGAAAATAACGCGCTACGGCAGGTTCAGGATTGGTTCACTGCCAATAATTTAGTTGTAACTGGTAAAAAAAACAAGTGCGTAAAATTTTCCTTGCCGAATGTCAAAAGTACTGATTGTGACATTATATTGAACAAGGAGAAGCTAGAATTCGTCGATAAAACGGTTTTCCTGGGGATCAAGCTAGACTCAAGGTTACAATGGGGTCCTAATTTAAAATCACTTGCAGGGCGTCTAAGTTCGGCAGCTTATGCTGTTAGAAAAATAAGACAATTTACTGATGTAGATACCGCGAGGCTGGTCTTTTTAGGGTTCCGTAGCCAAATGGCAAAAAACGGAACCCTTATAGATTCGTTATGTCTGTCTGTCTGTCTGTCTGTCTGTCTGTCCGTCCGTATGTCACAGCCACTTTTTTCCGAAACTATAAGAACTATGCTATTGAAACTTGGTGAGTAGATGTATACTGTGAACCGCATTAAGATTTTTACTCAAATCCGCATTAATACTTGAAACTAAAACTAAAAAAAAAAAAAAACTTCAAACCCATACGTGTGGGGTATCTATGGATAGGTCTTTAAAAATTATATTGAGGTTTCTAATATCATTTTTTTCTAAACTGAATAGTTTGCGCGAGAGACACTTCCAAAGTGGTAAAATGTGTGTCCCCCCCCTGTAACTTCTAAAGTAAGAGAATGATAAAACCAAAAAAAATATATGATGTACATTACCATGTAAACTACCACTGAAAATTGGTTTGAACGAGATCTAGTAAGTAGTTTTTTTTTAATACGTCATAAATCGTAAACCGCAATTTACCAAGTACAAATAAGAACCCTTCGTGCGCAAGTCCGACTCGCACTTGGCCGGTTTTTTTAGTTACTTTCATAGTATAATGTCTTACGGTATCTTACTATGGGGAAAGGCTGCAGACGTTGAGTCAATGTTTATTCCGCAGAAACGTGCCATCAGAGCGATATACGATTCTCTAAGGGAACTGTTTAAGGACATTAACATCATGACGGTTCCTTGTCAATATATTTATGAAAAAATTACATATTTTTAGTAGAAACGGAGACAGACATAATTACATTACTAGAAATAGGGACCAATTAGTCCAACCAGGTTTCAGACTGGCTAAAGTAGCCTCATCTTTCATGGGGTACTGTACAAAATATTACAATAAAATTCCTCCCCACATGGGACGGCCGCCAAATACCAGCTTGATGCACTAGAGTCGATCGAAAAGCGGGCCAAAAGGCTCATCGGCGATGAGGCACTGGTTAAGACAAAGCTCCAGAGCCTTGAACATCGTCGCCGAGTTGCCAGCTTGTCGGTTTTTTATCGGTTGCATTTCGGGAGTGTGCGATAGAATTGCATGATCTAATTCCACCAAGCCCGTTTCATCATCGGACTACAAGACGTACGGCGATGCACCATCGGTACATGGTAGACGTCCCACCCATACGCACTAAACGTTTTGGAAATACTTTATTATGCGTACAGCTAAGGTGTGGAATTCCCTGCCGGAGTCTGTGTTTCCCGATAGCTACAATCTAGGGGTCTTTAAGTCAAGAGTGAATACGTTACTTCTAGGCAAGCGTGCTTCACCTTCGACCACATCATCGCTTACCATCAGGTGAGATAGTGGTCAAGCGCGAGCCAATAATTTAAAACTTGTATAAAACGCACACTATGCAGACAGGCATTTCATAACTTGGGGGATTACATCACTGATAAAAATGCTTGGCTCAATGCTAGTCCTGCTCCACAACCACTAGGGCGCAAAAACAAGTGATATGCACAACATTAATAACTGCACAGCACGTGTGTAAGTACTATGTGTCCAATTGTAAATCTACCATTTGCTGTACCTATGTGTCGTTCGTTGACTTGTGGGTGCCTTGGCAGTTGAGTGTGTCATGCTCTCTCAAATGTCTCGCTGATGGTGGCGCGTGTGTTGGATCATTCGGTTCCCTTCATGATGGTTGAGCTGGGTGGTGCAGATTCATGCGTCATGTTCGTGAACGGGCGGCGTCAGTTCGGATTGGTCATAACTTAACTGCTTCGGATGTTAATGTTTTAACTACTTTTAATACTTTATACCTGTAAGTAGTATAGTTTGTAGTGATTTTGGGTGCATTGTCCTCACATAAATTAATTTATTAATGTATGTACTTATTTACCTAAATATTATAAAAAAACTATTTTATTTTTAAAAGAGTAAGTATGGAGTTTCTTATGCATTCTTCTCCATAACAAGCTACTTTCCGAATGCACGGTAGGATAAATTTTTCATCATCATCATATCAGCAGAAAGACGTCCACTGCTGGACATAGGCCTCCCCCAAGGATCAATTTTTATTCCTTGTAAATTTTAATTTTAATGTAACGTTCAAAAGTGCCGCTTGGTGGCCTAGTTGAGTCTTTGAATCTCGGAAACGGCTCCAGCGATTTTCAAGAAATTTAGTATGCAGGGGTTTTCGGGGGCAAAAAAACGATCTACCTAGGTTCTATTTTCACCCGAGCAGAGCTCTGTCGCCCAGGTACTTCATTATTATTGAAGAAAAAAAACAAAAATAAATAATAATATATTTGTACGATCATGAAACGGAATGATTCCGCTATTTTGTGGGTCCGTGACTGGATTTGACGTGTCATTCATTCCGTTCCTCTTGTAGTAACATTTACATTATTTATTACACTTCATGGTTTTAACTTTCAAATAAGTCGAATCTTTTACAAAACCGAATCGGGGCACCCCGACCACACGTAGTCTTTTGGCTGCTACCCCTAGAGTGTATATAAAAACCAGAGGCGCGAAGGGAGAGCAACCCCTGCCCACTGTACTGCCCTCGTAAATGAAAACACAATAACTTCATTTATGCTTGTTTTGGTTATTGTAATAACGGGACCGAGCGCTATAAGGGCAAATTTTCGTTTTGTGTGTTTCTAACACCGATATGAGATACGATAGATAAAAACACAGTATTTTGCTAAAAATCACGACATTTTAAATAAAAGACAGTGCATTGAAATTTTTAGGTTTAAACACAGTAAATTACTATTTACTTTGCTGTAATGTGTTCATGTATATTATTAAAATTAAAAAAAAACAAAGTTCAGACAATTTACAGTACATTTTCTGTTAGTAACAAATACTTATATAACTAGTGTTAGTACAAGGTTATAAATATGTTTTGGTTGGCAAAGCAAAAAAAACAAAGCTTCTTCAATTACTGTGATTTTATGTAAAATTTCCGTAAAATGTATCTAAATTATGTTTTATTTAAATTAATCACAGTATCTTAGTTACTGGGCTTAAGATGCCTGCAGTTTGAATATTTATTACTTCTATTGATTTTCCTTTTGTGTATAACGTGGTACGGGAGGGATTTGCTTTTACCCGAATGCCGAAGGGGGGTAATGTGTTTATGTATGTGTAGTGCAGTCGGAGGATACATATTAGCGAGCTGGCTGACCAAAACCAAATGTAGCCACCGACTGCACAGCATCATTTTTTTCTTGTTTACGTCCTTTTAGTTCGTTTATTATGAAGGCGGGTGAAAACAAAGTTAATTCACAAAGTCAGAAATGACTTTGTGAATTAACTTTTTTTTGAGGATGTCGTTCAACTCAGTTTCACGTAAAGGTCATCTCATTGTACAGGCAAATATGTTCTCATACAATTTGTACGTACTTAATCTTAAGCCGCCTCCACACGCTAGGTGAACAATGGCAAACAGCAAACACAAAACAACAAACACGAACGTGTGGATGGGTGACCATAATTATCGAATTGCCCAACCGTTACGTAGCAATATTCATAATGACCAGACAATGTGATAAATACAGAAGTTTAAATCAGAATTCATTACATTGCCCGATTTGACTTGACTTGATTCATAATGCTCGGGCATTATACATAGTGCTCTGATTAATCACTTAGTCCATGATATATACAACAATTTCATGTATCTACAAGCGTGTGTTGAAGGCATGATACATATATCATGCCTTCAACACACGCTTGTTGTTTACCACAAACAGTGGCAAACGCCAAACACGTGCCAAACACTTGACCACGATCATCCAACACAAACACGGCATCCACAGGCTTGGCGAACGTGCTAGTATATTCCGGATTGACAAATGGCAGACGACGAGCTTGTTGTGGCAACGATTATTTTCGGGTTAAACTCCTCATTTTTCCTTAAAATATAGCTTAGGATACACAAAATGTCACAATTCGTAAATTGACCATCACTATTAACTCCGTTCGCCGCCCGCAAGCTCGCGCGTGCTACTGAACTGAACAAGCGTCTGGATACATCGCAAACATATTTGTCGAACACCCTTTGATTTGTGCATTAAAACCGACACCGATGCCAAACACGGGCAAAAACAAAAAAAAACAGGCAAACACAAACAAACACCCATCCACACGCTCGTGTATGTTGTTTGCCGTTCGCCAGTGTTCGGCAAGCGTGTGGAGGCGGTCTCATAACAAAGCCGAGTGACTTCGAGGCTTTAGCCACTATATGTTCCACGTGTGTATTAATTAAAGGTACTATTCCTTACTATTTTTCGAAGATTGTCAAACCACAAATGTCATCCATAAATACTTCTATGGACTACGTTGTGGTAAGTAAAGAACCATTTCGTAACTAATAATACAAATAAACATAGCAATAGTAGTAGTAAAAAACAAAGTAGGAATATTTTTTCAGTAATGCATCAAAATATTGCAGGGGCTTTAAATAAACTACAAGATATTGATTTAACTATTAATGAGATCATCATCATCATCAGCCTATTAATGTTCCCACTGCTGGGACACAGGCCTCCTCTCTGTGAGAGGGAATGGGCCGTAAACCACCACGCGGGCCCAGTGCGGGTTGGTGGATGTCACATGTCTTCGAATTTTTGGTTCTAGGACATGCCAGTTTCCTCACGATGTTTTCCTTCACCGTTTTGAGAGCAGTGGTGAAGAAATAATTTACACGAAGTAAAGCGCCTGCCTGGGCTCGAACACACGACCTACAACTTGTAAGTCGCGGCCGATACCACTGGGCCACCACTGCTCCATTAATGAGATGCGTGACTCCAATATAAACATTGACGTTTTATGCCTGAGTGAACATTTTGTTATAAGAGGTGAAGAAAAATACCTTAATCTTAACAACTTTTACGTCGGCGCGATTTATTCACGACCTGATCAGAGGCGGGGGGGAACATGTATACTATGCAAAAACCATCTTCAAAGTACAGTTTTGAAAGAAGTAACAGAATTTTTCATTGATAAACATTACGAGATTTGTGGTCTTGAAATTAAAATATGCATGTGATAATATTATAAATATTTTTTTTTGAAAAATTACACAAAACCTTACATACAAGCTCAGAATCGTGATAGACTAAAAAAGATTCCTTCGTTTTATGTGTTTTCGCCTATGTATTCAGTATCGTTGCAAGAAATTCCATCTTCAACTACCTACTTAGGAATCGTCGCAGGATGGCGGATTGCATATATCTTTTAAAAATATTGTCAAATGAAATCGACTATCCTGATCTTTTCCATAAACTTTATTTGTGTGTTTCACAAAGATCATTAAGATTGAATACACCTATCTCCAACCCTCTTTTACATCTCACTACAGGCCTAATTAATACTTAGTGCGAGCGAGTAAGGAACTTAACTAATTGTGTAAAGAGTTCTCGCTTGATGTGTTTACCACTAAAAGCTCATCAGTGCGTAAGCAGCTTAACCTTGACTTTTTCAAAAGTGCATAGTGTGCAATATTGTCCTATAGCGTTAGTGACTTATTAATTTTTCTGATTGTTGTGCTTGCTGCTAGTGATCCCTAAGATCTCTTTAAAATTATTATATCTCTAGCCGTGAGAACCTGGCTTAATGTAACGTACTATACTTGTTTATTCATTTTATGTATAGCTGTTGGTTTTCCATCTAATCACACATCACACTATCACACTTATATTATAAAGGCGAAAGTCTGTGAGTGTGTTTGTATGTTTATTACTTCTTCACAATCAAACGGCCGGACGGTTCTGGATGAAATTTGGCATAGAGATAGATTATAGTCTGGAATAGAACATAGGATACTTTTTGTTGCGGTTTTTTTTTAGAAAATCACGCGGGCGAAGCCGCTGGCAGAAGCTAGTAAATAAATAAATTAAGATCCTCCGCGGTGGGTTCCCGCACTGTTGAGGTGGGGGGCTCAGTAGCCGTGGCTTGGTCACCCACGGTGAAGCGAAGAGGAACCTGAGGAGTGGCCGCTAATCAGGGCTTTTACCGATAAGCCGATGACATAGCGGCCAACATGTAGGTTACGGTGCCGCCTGGGTGACATCGCAACTGAGGCGGGCCTCAAAAGGATGTTTACGAGTACAACTGGGATAAGCCCTGTTGCGAAGCACCACGGATCCTGCAAAGATTAGGCAGAGTTGTTGAGTAGAGGGAAGTGTAGGTAAGTCTCTGCCAGACTCTAGCAGAAATACAAGATGGTAAACCTAATAACCACTTCTCGACCGGAAATTGAGCCTAGGAGAGCTGACACTCAGCAGTGCAGGGCTGCAGACATTCAGTCAATTTTTATTCTGCAAAAACGAGCCATCAGAGCGATATACAATCTTCGCCGGCGCGATTCTCTAAGGGAACTGTTTAAGGAAATTAACATCATGACGGTACCTTGTCAATATATTTACGAAAACATCATGTACGTGAGAAAGAATTTACATCTTTTTAGTAAAAACAGCGATAGACATAATTATGTTACTAGAAATAGGGACCAATTAATTCAACCAGGTTTCAGGCTGGCTAAAGTAGCTTCATCTTTTATGGGGTACTGTATAAAATGTTACAATAAAATACCGCCTCACATTCTAGAACTGAATGAGGCGAAATTCAAAACTTTTATAAAACGCACACTATGCAGGCAGGCATATTATAGGTTGGGGGGTTACATCGCTGATAAAAATGCTTGGCTCAGCGCTAGTCCAGCTCCACAGTCACTAGGGCACAATAACAAGTTATAAGCAGAAAAGTTCTGAAGTATTGTTGTATAAACTCAATTTATTTTTATATTATATAACTGCACAGCACATATGTGAGTACTATGTACCAACTGTAAATCTACCATTTGCTATACCTTTGTGTCGTACGTTGACTTCAGTGTGCCCTGGCAGTTGATAGTGTGTCATGCTCTCTCTAATGTCTCTCTGATGGTGGCACATGTGTTGGATCATTCGGTTCCCTTCATGATGGTTGAGCTGAGTGGTGCCGATCCATGTGTCATGTTCGTGAACGGGCGCCATCAGTTGGGATTGGTCATAACTTAGCTGCCTCCGCCTGTTTTTAATTACCTAATTATTGTATTTTTAATTGTTTGTTTTACTGTAGAAGCTTTTAAATGCGTTACTTTTTTTTTTACATCGTTCTCACATGTATGTATTTTTTTTTTCCAACTAGATAATGTTACCAAATAGTTGTAAAACACATTTTTTGTAAAAGAGTATGTGTGGAGTTTCTTGTCCATTCTTCTCCACAACAAGCTACATTTCCGAATGGACGGTAGAATCAATTATCCCCGGTTTCCCAGCTCGGAATTGTCGGGGGGTTGGTGTGGCGGGTTGTCGGGCGCGCGTTGTGAGCTGTGATTGGTTGAATGAATTTTCAACAGCCAATCGCAGCGGATAGCGCTTGCTTGGCAGTTTGTCGCATTGGTTCGCCGATGGTTTTGGGCTGGGAAACTGGAGGTAGGTGTAGTATTAGATTCAATTTTTTTTTTTTTGACGTTCGAAAGTGCCGCTTAATGGCCTAATTCAATAAATAAATTTTGATTTTGAGTAGCTTTTTATTTTTATTATTTGCTCAGATTAAAATACTGATATCTACAGTCGAATCTTATGTTCGGAAAAATCTATACTAGACAGATAATATCATGATGGGATACAATAGAAATCGAAGGAACTCCTCAAATTTTATAGGCATACACAAAGCAATTTTGGTATTTTCATCAACATGGCAAGCATTTGCGTTAAGAAAGTATCATTTGGCAAAGTGGAACTGATGAAAAAGATCACATATGGCCACTGGAACTTCTCAATGTTAAGTATGTTTTGGGTATAAGATAGTAATAGTTAAATGACTGTGATGAAGCAAATTTAAATTAATGGTTTTGATGAAAATAGGACCATCAAGCTGCTCTGGTGATGAAGCCTAAAGGTAGACACTGGAAATCCATAGTAAAACAATTTATCTAAAAAATATGTAGGTAACTAAAAAGTTAAAAATAAAAAAACTTCAAAGAAAAAAATACTTTATTTTTGGAAGTCGGTGTCAAAGACGAAAAAAGAGAGGTACCTAAGACAGCGACTTCCGAAAAGAAAGTCATTATCCGCTTTGTAGTATTTTGTTTTGTAAGTCGGTTTAGTTTTTTTGTTATTCAGTTTTTTGGTATAATTATGAATACTCAGTAGGTATGTAAGTAAATTGGAAATTATATCAGAATATTTTGTTAGTAATCGTATTATATTAGCCCAGTAGAAATCGTCACTAAAAGGCTAAAATGGCAAAGCATTATGTAATACTGATTTATTGGAATGTTGTAGGGAAGTAAGGGTAATGTGAATCCAAATTTCACTTTTACTTTGAAAAACTTGTGCTCGCTGTGGGCCACGCGAAATTCTCCGGTTGGGACTTTTTTAACTTTTTGCCACAAAATTCATCAATCAGATTATTGATCCCTCAAAAAATGCTCAAAATTGCGCTGTAAACAGAGGCTTGGTGTACAAATTTAACAAATATAAATGAAAAAAGGAAAATATAGGGACATAGTATATCATCAGACTTTTTACTTAGGCTATTCAGTCGGCGGTCTCTGCCCATATTTCCTCGTAAGCCTTACCTCAACTCTATAAACCCTATAGGCACTAAGCTATGACCGATTTTGTCAATATCTTGATCCGGCAACTAAAAATTGACAAATTTCGGGCAAAATAGACCATCTTCGAAGGACCATAGCTTGGTCCCTACAGGGTTTAAATAAAAAAAAAATATTTTATTGCAGAACAAATATTGCTTGTTAAACCAAATCAAATCATTTTTGGTTGCTCAAATATGACTACCATACATACATACATAAAAAGTTGTCAGCATGAATAGATGTTACAATAAAAAATAATAGAACGACATTTTGATTTATATATGGGCTGTAAGCCTTGGAAAATGGCATGTCAATATATTAATCAAAATAATTAATTGAAAGTCATATTTAGTAATAATCTATTTACATAAAAGAAGAAACTGATTGACTGACTGACTGACTGACTGATCGATAACGCACAGCCGAAACCGCTAGGCCTAGAAGCATGAAATTTAGCAGAAAGATTTCTTAAGTGACGTAAGTGAGCAATAAGAAAGGATTTTTGGAAATTCCACCCCAAAGGGGGTAAAACGGGGGTTGAAAGTTTGTATGTAATTTCTTCAGTTTGTAAGTTGGACACGTGAAATTTTAGATTTACCCGCTAGGTTAACAACACAAAATTGTGTATTTTTTAGTTTTTGGAAATTCTACCCCTGAGGGGATAAAAGTTTATAGGAAATTTCTTTTGGAAGGTAAAACTTCTGAAATTGTAGGTTTACGCTCTCGGTTGATAAAAAGAAATCATGTGTTTATAAGGTTTTAGAAATTCTACCCCTAATGGAACAAAAAAGGGGTTAAAAGTTTATACGAAATATTTACAGTTTGTAAGTTGGACACAAAAAAAAACTTTAGACTTACACAGTACGTTGATAAAAATAATTAATGCATTTATTGATTGTTTAAAATTCTTCCCCTAAGAGGGGTTAAAACAACTGGGTTAAAGTACAGTTTGTAAGTTGGGCACGTGAAATTTTAGATTTAAGCTCTTGATTGATAAAAATAATTCATGTGTTTATATTTTTTGGAAATTCTACCCCTGGGATAAAATAGGAGTTTAAAGTTTATATGAAATTTCATAGAATTGGAAGGTAAAACATCTGAAATTGTACGTTTACGCTCTTGATTAATAAAGCACAATGAGTTTGATTATTGCCGGAAATGCCAGCCCTAAGAGGGTAAAAAGGGGTTTGAAAGTTTGTATGAAATATTTACAGTTTGTAAATTGGACACATGAAATTATTATTTTCTCTCTTGGTTGATAAAAATATTAATGTATTTATTGGTTTTTGGTAATTCTACCCTTAAGGGGATAAAATAGGGGTTGAAACTTTATATGATATTTTTTCGGTTTAGAAGGTAAATTATCTGAAATCGTAGGCTTACGCTCTTGATTAATAAAAAAAGAACAATGAGTTTATTGATATCCGGAAATTGTACCCCTAAGGGGGTTAAAGGTGGCAATTAGTTGGGCTTATATATTTGAAATTGGCATGAATACTAACAGAAAATAGTAAAGGTTGCCATTACAAAGTTTTCAAAACTGCTCCTAAAATACGATTTAGGGGGTGTTGAAGAGTTTAGAAGAACTTTACTATACAAGGCTTCTTTTTATGATGTATGTGTATGTGTGCTGCTCCCCGCAAACGAGAGACATTTGTTTGAATGAAAAATCTAATTCCTTGGGCAAATTAAAAAAGGTAACAAGTTTTTCGGCACCACCCCCAAAAGACGATTTAAGGGATTTTAAAGTTGAAAATTTTATTTCTTGGGTTCATAAACTTGAAACTTGGCACAAAAACTAACCTAATTAAAATAAAGGATGTCATTATTAGTTTTTCGAAACTACCCCTTATAGATGATTTGGGGGTGTAGAAAGATCTTGGGTTAATAAACTTGAAATTTGGCACAAATACTAACCTTAATTAATAATGTAGGCTTTTATTAGTTTTTCGGAACTACCCCCAAAATACTATTTGGGGGGTGATCAAGATTTCTCAAGTATTTTACTGCACATATCTTCTTTTAATGATGTAGGGGACAAAGGAGAGATTTTTGACAAATTCAACCTTTAAAGAGGTTAAAAAGGAGACATTTATTTGTATGAAAAATCTTATTCCTTGGCCAAATAATACATTGCCATCATAAGTTTTTCAAAATTTCCCCCAGAATTTGATTTGGGGGTGTCAACGGTTTTTTGAAGATTCTTACGGCACTAAGACGACCTCTACCTCGATTTGAACCTACTGAACTGGACCGTTTGTCTCAGGCCAAACAAACAAAACCAAAAAGTGTAAGGTCAAACAAACATAGGTAATTTAATGAGTTGTGCGTGACGTTTTAGTTCGCGTAATTTACGCAGCATTCGATTTCATACTAAAGTAATTTTTGCTCCACCCGAAATTATGCGACACTAAATCGCGACCAGTCTACTGCTCTTCGGATTCAGCAGACTTGCGGCCCTCGCCAGGACATCAGTCCAACTTGCGCGAGGCCTTGCAATGTTGCATCATCCAGTAACGACCTCCCCATTCCAGAACCTTGCACTCCCATAGGCCATCTGTTCAGCGAACAATCTGGTCTGCTTAATGCAACCAAAGTTTGGTCATTTTTTTTTCCGAGTCGGATTCGATGAATACCTTCTGTAAAGTCACCGATTTTCATGGGAATGGGTATTAGATGGTGAGTGGTGTACTCTCTATGGATCTTATTGTAAAGCCTCATGACTGAGGTTTTGATCGAGAGACCGGTGTGACAGTTATTTACCCAGGAGCCCTTTATTTAGCTAAAATTTATCGGACAAGTCATTAAAGTTTCGTAAATCCTTACTTAAACCATAGATATCTATTTTATCCCATTTATTATTGATTTAACAATAGCTTAGTTTTGGTTACCTTCACTAACTGCACATAATAAAGTCTCTGGTACTTAGATGAATACAATACGAAATCATGCGAACGAAGTTGCGGGCGAAGTGCTAGTAAAAAATAAATTAAACGTGCAAATGTCAATAAAATAATACAAGACCAAATTATGATTCATGAATGTCAGAGTATGAAAATAATAAAAAAACGGCCAAGTGTGGTACGCAATAGTTGCACAATAATACGGACTTTGAAGAGGGTTTTTTTGTTGTTACATGAACATTGAAACGGTTTTAGCGGCTCACAACGTCTAAAAACGGTCTTTCACTTGTGAAGTAGGATTTTAAAAAATATTATGTACTTGAGTACCACCGCGTGTAGCGGTAAGTATTGCCTTTACGAAGATAGTCTTCATTAAAATCTCCAAATATTATGCAAGGGCTGTTATGCAATAAAAAATGCTTCAAAATGTGCAACTCCAGCAGTGTCACTGTAAGATTTCAGGTTGGAATATTCAATATTAAGTTTGCCCAGGCACATACAACAAAACCGGGGTTTAAAGAACACAGTTTAGGGGCATTTGTTCTGATTATTTCTTTAAAATTGATTATATCGAAGGAATCTTGAAGGCAGCTGAAAGTTTCTACTGCTAAGTGAATATCGGAGGCCCTTTATCTAAGGATCACATCCTGTATCCTTTTTTTTTTTTTTTAGCGTGGAGAAATGCTCATGCATACTGCGCTACCACGGGGAGATAGCGCAGTTATGTGGGACTTCTAGCCCACTAAAACTCCACGGTGTCCTCCTGTGCCGCTTACGGCGGGAACACGGGTACGCGTTAGCACTCACCGCGAACCCGTCGCGGCTGTCCGTCACCGGACCCTCCTCTGGGGAGTATCCCCCATCTCCGGCGCACCAGAACACACTGTGCACCTTGACCACCCCAGGGACCAAACCAGCACATGGGTGCCAGACGACCCCGTGTAAGGCACCCTTGGTCCCCTTGTGACGGGTCAGGGTCAATGGCCCCGCCACCTACCATTTTTCGGCCGCAGGGGATAGGGTGAGCGGCCAACGCTATACCGGCACTCCTCCTCCCTGTAGCCCCACCGCGTCCGCCATCAGACGGTGGCGACCCCGTCTAGGCCGCGGAAGGTAGGGAGAGCGGCGCACCGCAATACCGGCACTCCTCTCCCGCCGCGGCCTCCAACCCTCACACCAACAACTCAACACCCGCGATATCGTATGGGTATGGGAGACCCCATACGACATCGCGGCCCGCCTCAGTTGCAATGTCGCCTAGGCAGCACCGCAACCTACATGTTGGCCGCTACGTCGTCGGCTTAACGGCAAAAGCCCTGACGAGCGGCCCCTCCTCGGGTTCCTCTTCGCTTCACCGTGGGTGACCAAGCCACGGTTACTGAGCCCCCCCGCAACGACAATGCGACAACCCACCGGGGCGGACATCCTGTATCCTGCAAGTGTAGTTATTGTACGTTAAGGAACATAATTTGAACTCTCTAAAAATCGATATTTGGGTATTAAAGGATTTTAGACACGACATTTTATTTATATAGTTAGTAGACACGACTTATAAACTATGTTAGTAACAACGGCAGAGACATTTTATTTATATTGTTAGTACACAATGCTTACAAACTATATTAGTAACAAACTTATTTATTCATGTTGTTAGCACATCCTATTTATAAGCTATGTTAGTAACAAATAAAAGAAAGTCAGTTCATAATATATCGTCTACGCAAACATGCACAAACATGTGCATATCGTATGTCGCTATCGCGGACATATTAAATTAATTTTTACTTGCACCAAAAAAATTAAAAATTTGTGAATTTGAATTATAAAGGATCAACTTTTAATTCTTTATTTTTATTTAAATTCCAGATACGGTCGCAAGCACACCTTCCTTGTCGCCATATTATCTCTGATAATCTTCGGGCTGGGCATGCCGTTCTCTCCGAGCTACCTGGTCTTCACAATACTCCGGTTTCTGGTCGGGCTAGCTACCTCAGGGACCATGGTAGTCTCTTTCGTCATCGTGATGGAGTCTGTGGGACCCCGGTATCGAGGGGTCACTGGATGCCTGTTTCAGATACCTTTTACTATTGGTAAGATATAGGTACAAAGCGTGGACCGAAATTTTTTGTAAGGTGAAGGAAACGCCAACTGCAGTTCCCGCGAAAATTTTGCGCGATGGTTACGCCGCGGCTTATTAGATTCGGTCGATTTAAACATGTCGAAACACAACCAAGTGTTGTTGTTTGGAGAAATATTATGTGAAATTAAAGACAATCTATTAACTAACAGCCAACTTATGAAGAAACTAGCTGACCCGGCAAACTTTGTTTTGCCATAAAAATACCAAACATTTATCTAACCTACCCTACCCTACCCTAACCTACCCTACCCGACCCTACACTACCCTACAATACTCTACCCTACACTACCATACCCTACCGTACCCTACCTATAAAGCCTATGTCCTTTCCCAGGTCTCAAACTATCTTCATACCAACTTTCATCTAAATCGGTGCAGCGGTTTAAGCGTAAAAAGGTAACAGACAGACAGACAGACAGAGTTACTTTCACATTTATAATATTAGTATGGATTATGAAGTATTATGAGTGGAAGAGCCGGCAATTAAAATTTCATAAAGATACTCGTAAAGAACTAATTTTTCAAGTGATTGTTATTATTACGGATAACATTGTAATAATATGGGTGTAAAAATCTCTTCCCATTGTTTCACATACAAGAATGACTCAAATGTTACGGGCATAACACGTCAGTGTCGGTAACGGCCGGCCGGTCCAGTGACCCCTTTGTTGACGAAAAGCTTAAATAAAAAAAATAAAAAAACATTGTTTCGAGAACGCCCGCTGCTAGTACAAATTATTCTATGATCGCCAACACTTTTGACAGACATGGAATATCATGTAAAGCAGGGGCAGCCATAGATATCCTCATCAGTTTTGTAAGCAACCAGCTCCACTTTTTCAGTAATTGACAAAAACAAGTTACGCAGAGAACGAACTAAAACAAGAGAGAATAATTATACCAATGAAACAAAACAATATTTTTGGTGAAGATTTATACTTAGTTCTCTTTTTAGGGTTCCGTAGCCAAATGGCAAAATACGGAACCCTTATAGATTCTTCATGTCTGTCTGTCTGTCTGTCTGTCCGTCCGTATGTCACAGCCACTTTTTTCCGAAACTATAAGAACTATGCTGTTGAAACTCGGTAAGTAAATGTATTCTGTGAACCGCAATAAGATTTTCACACAAAAATAGAAAAAAACAATAAACTTTGGGGGTTCCCATACTTGAAACTGAAACTAAAAAACTTTTTTTTCATCAAACCCATACATGTGGGGTATCTATGAATAGGTCTTCAAAAATGATATTGAGGTTTCTAATATCATTTTTTCTAAACTGAATAGTTTGCACGAGAGACACTACCAAAGTGGTAAAATGTGTCCCCCCCTCCTGTAACTTCTAAAATAAGAAAAAGATAAAACTAAAAAAAAATATGATGTACATTACCATGTAAACTTCCAACGAAAATTGGTTTGAACGAGATCTAGTAAGTAGTTTTTTAATATACGTCATAAATCGTAAACCGCAATTTACCAAGTACGGAACCCTTCGTGCGCGAGTCCGACTCGCACTTGGCCGGTTTTTTTTTAATGAATAATTTATACATTTTATGTAGTCGTGTTTAAATGTAAAATATACCAAATTAAACTTTGATCAGCACTCCTAGGCATATACTGAATGAACTGAAGAGCATTTAAAAAAAAAACTAGTTTGAAGATCAATCCGGCGGCTGAAGATGATACCCAAATAGAAACAATTTTTTGTGAATATAATATCACAAGGATCAAAGGTTGTCTTGAAAAGATCGCTTTTAGCGATAAGGCCGCCCATTGTGTCACCCAGTGTTATGTTTTCTTCGTCTAAACTTTCTGTAACTTATATGTTGTACATAATAAAGAGTATTCTATTCTATTCTTATGTTCTTATGATACCGTTTTTAACCATTACAAATATACATCAAAAATCTTTTTTTTCTTCATACATCAGTGGCCAACCCACAATACAATAATAATAATATATACAATCACGCCTTTTTTCGATAGGGGTCGACAAAACTACATAACGAATCAGTGTATGGGAATGACACATCTGAACGGTCGTCAGACCAGCTTGATCAACGGATATATAAAAAAATATAAAAGTAGCTTTATCTTAGGTATAAACCAGATTTCTGCACGTGTATCATCATAATATCAAATCATATAGGTGGGTATCTAATATTGTGTGTATATATTTAGTATTTTAGATGGTTGTACAACGGGTCCCGTACGGATCGTTTTAACGAGTTCTAGAAACCAGTTTAGTGATTTGGGAAAACGAATCATTTAGTTTTAGTTTTCTAATTAGAATGAAAACTTTATTAGCTAACTGATTTATAGTGCCTTGTCCACTTGGCAAAACTAGTTTTATCGGTTGTTGACATATTTTAATTAGATAATTTACATAGATAATATTTTAATGCTACGACACATGCTAATTCGTAAAAACACGGCGTATATTTTGCCAACATTACCATTTGCAACGAATGGACGGTCAAAGAATATTGCTAGCACTATACTTGACTTGGCTCATTGAATTGCGATCGCTCTTTGTTTGTTCGTACATACAATTTATTTATTTTATAAAAAAGTGGTACGTCTGTTACAAAGTAGGATGACAATTTAGGAATAGTTTACATCTATGATGGGTAGGTAACAACACAATTTCATGATCATGTCCTAGCTAGGTTACTTAGTAGCCTGTATTAAGGACAAACAGCCCTCATTTCCCGAACATAGGTCAAGTAGTATATCTTAGACAGTTACATAATTATTAAAAGAATTTAGAACAGATTAATAAAAGTCCAATACATTAATGTGTGAGTGCGCGTTTTAGTGAGTGAGTGCGCATGCGTGTGTGTGTGTGAGTGAGTATGTGTGTTTATAACGAGTTACTTTATTGTTGTAAGAAGGGATTCAGTATCATCATAATTTTTAGTAGTAAGAAATTCACTAATCCGTTTTTTGCATGTTAGCTTACAACTTGTTTGAGTGGAATTATTGCGTTTATTGTATTATATAGAAATAGTCCTTGATAAAAAAAGAATATTTTTGTAAAAGTAAAATATGGATGAGGCAGTGCCCTGTTTCTTCTTCTAAGATATAGATTCATAAGGAAGCTGCTGTAATTATAGCGATAGTACTCCCCTATTCCTCTATTTTAACCATCATAGATCAATCATCTCTTGATCCTGTCTTCTACATATTTTTTTTGTGTTATTAGAGTCTTTGTCAGTTTCGCTTCAAACATAGCTAGCAGACTTTTGCACGAAATGTTTTTTTTTGCCTAATAATCTAATTATGTATATTTTCTACCACCAGATAGGCTTGATTCCCTTTTTATTATTTATGAATCATAACGTAGAGTCATCAACGGGAAGTCAGTTATAGAACTGACCGATGGAAAGTTCAAAAACCACATCAAACGTGTCCTTATTAAAAAAGAATATTATAAAATCAAGGACCACGTTGAAGATAAAAAATTTGGCTTTAGCTCCTTCTGCGCATGCGGCTTCTCTGGTAACTCATAAACGACACAAATATGTGGATGTCTCCAACTATTCTCAATCTCATTTTTTCTTCATTTAATTAGACTTTTTACAATGGTTTTCAATCATCTTTGTACCCCTTTGCTAAGAATAGTTACAGTACTGATAACAACATTTGTGCCACATGTAAAATTTAGTCTTGTTATACTTTGTATAGATTCTTTTACCGATTGTTTTGTAAATGTGTGACAATTGTAGGCCTTCTAGATTTCTAGATGCTTGTTAACATTTTATCTCGTTTCACGTTCTTTTTTTTTATTTATTATTGTACAAAGTACAGTTCATTGATGTCAATCGCGCGCGCAGTCAGCAGTTCCACGCTGACCCAAATATTTAGTTTTAGTATTAAAATCATTAAAAGGTTAGTTAACGATCGGTCACCAACCAAGCCGCGTTTGCTCATACCATTAACCATTACCATTTTACCAAACCAATATACCATAATTTAACCATACGTGTTTTACTATTCATTTGTTGGGTTTACGCCCAACAAATTGGTCCTTCGAGCCTTCGGAAAGGTGGGATCTATCGCGTTGTGGACATTGTACGTGACGTGTTAGTAACTATCTTTCTATAACCAGTCCTTAGACAACAGTGCATTAAGTGATATCGTCGTAAGTAAGTTAAATTGGAACAACATACTTCTTCGAGTCACCACCCACCACAGTTCACCATCAACCAGGAGATTGTCAAGTAAGACCTTTCCATTTTATTACTTACCAGAATGTCTACCATTGCCGATTTATTTGCTGTTCAGAAGGAGATCATGGAAAATATGAATAAGCTTTACATTAACTTTAAAAAAGAAGGTAAAGAGCGGAAAACATCGGACAGTATTAAACGTCGTTTACAATCTTTAGAGACCTTATGGAGAGAATTCTCGCGTAACCATGACAATTTAGAGAATTTATGTGACGAAACTGAAGATAATGAGTACTTCGGTGACGATTCGTACACTAAAACTAAAACATTTTATGACGACGTTAAGAGGCATTTATTAAGAGTTCTTGAGGGAACAACTACTCGGTCTCCATCACCAAAGAACCAACCACCAGCACCACCATCGCATGCAACGACCGTTCCACAGCCTAGCACATCAGATAACGGGTTTCCAAGTACCGGAACACTACCCAAAAAGGTTTTACCACTACCACGATTCGTTTTCCATGACGTCGACAAACCAAGTAAAATCGAGGAAATGATGAGAAAACAGCAAAGTAACTTCAAAGCATTAGCCCGAACTATTTCTCAGATCAATCTTAATGTTTTGTCTGAAAAATGGGAGTTTAAAGATGTTTTGAAGAATATTGAATCACGTTGGACAGCAATTGATTCCTTACATTGGGAAATCGACTGTAACTTACAAGGAGAAAACAGTAACTATGAAGATCTGTTCAACAGGTATGAGGATGAATATTGTGAAATTAAAAAATCTATTAACCAAAGAATGTGGGACGCTCAGCACAGAGATAATTCCACACCAAAAATAGATATACCAATTTTCAACGGAAATTACCAACAATGGATTTCTTTCAAAGACTTGTTCAATGAATCTATCCACAATAATAATTCTATTTCTCCGGCCCAAAAAATGCAGTTTTTAAAAATGAAACTACGTGGAGAAGCTGAGAAACTGATACAACATCTTCGTGTAAGCTCCGGCAATTACCAGACCTGTTGGGACATCCTAAATCAAAGATACAATAATAAAAAACTAATTTTTAATTCACACATGAATGTTCTCATCATCTCATGTCTTTGCCAGTAATGCACCAACAAACAGCTTCCAACATAAAAAAGCTTCATGATACCACTAATGAATGCCTCAACGCATTAAAAAATCTAGGCATAGACATATCTACCTGGGACCCGATAATCGTATACCTTATCACCCAGAAAATGGACGCCGAAACGTATACAGATTATATTGACTCATTGCCGGACCCTCGAGACCTGCCACATCTGCAAGATTTTCTAGCTTATCTTGAAGGAAAATTGATTGCCTTAGAGACAGTTCGTCGCAAAACTGAGACAATTAAGAATACGCAACCATTCCATAACCAACAAAAACATTCTAACCAAAATTTTAATACCAGTACTCAACGTAAAAACCCAAGAGATTCAGGATTCAATAATGCTAATAGACATGACGAATGCAAACCATTTATTAATCATTCTGCTATCAAACCATATCAAAAATGTGTAATTTGTGACGAAAATCATGCACTGTTTATTTGCAATAAATTCCGTGAACTAAATAACCAAGAAAAACGGAAACAAATTGCGCAAAATAACATTTGCAAAAATTGCCTAATTAACCATAACGGCAAAGAGTGTACGTCGCAAAAAACATGTCGCCATTGCCACGAAAAGCATAATTCGCTATTGCACAATGCCTACGTGATTACTAACCCTGTTACCAACCAGACTCATACCAATCAGCATAACCAATCAAAATGTGTGTCACACGTGTCAAAAGACAACAAGCCAATGACAGACATTCTATTAGCAACAGCTCAAGTTAATGTTTTAGGAGCTGACGGAACCTACAAAACTATGAGAGCCCTCATTGACCAAGGGTCTCAAACATCCATAATTTCCGAAAACGCAGCACAACAACTTGGAATCCCTCGCCGAAGGTGTAAAGGTTCCATCTTCGGGATTGGAGCGAAAGAAAGTAACTGTAAGGGAGTAATGACAATTACCATAGCATCAAAACATAATGAGTTTACCACGAATATTGATGTATTAATAATGAAAAACTTAATCAAAAAACTACCAAACCAATCTTTCACCAAACCATCCTGGCAGTACCTCAAAAATATACAGCTCGCAGACCCTGAATTCAACCAAAGCCGCCCTGTCGACCTATTACTAGGTGCAGAGGTGTATTCTGAAATTATCCTACACGGCATTATAAAGGAAGATCAATCACAACCCATCGCACAACAGACGCAACTAGGATGGATCTTATGTGGTAACGTGAAATCGTACTACTGTAATGTGATCTTGAACAACTGTGACGATATAAAAAGGTTTTGGGAAATAGAAGATTTGACAGACCAACCCGATAACCAATCTAGAGAAGATTTATACTGCATACAACAGTATCAATCCGAAACTAAACGTCAACCAGATGGCCGTTATGTCGTAAGATTGCCAATGAAACCAGAAGTAAATGAACTATTGGGGGAGTCTAAGTCAAAGGCCATAGCTCAATTTCACCAATTAGAAAGAAAATTTAGAAAAAATAACCAAATAGCAGCTGATTACAAACAATTCATGAACGAATATTTTAACCTTGGTCACATGAAAATAAGTCGTAATAACCAACCAATAGAGTACTTTTTACCACACCACTGTGTAATACGAAGCGAATCAACAACGTCTGCAATACGAGTTGTATTCAACGGGTCAGCGAAAACATCTACTGGATATAGTGTGAATGACCTCATGTACAGCGGACCTAACTTACAACTTGACCTATTATCTGTAATTATAAAATGGAGACAGTACAAAGTAGGTTATGTAGCAGATGCTGATTGCGCAAGCCGAGGGATAACCGCTGCGCAACTGTTAAAACATCCCATTTGGTGGAGTGGTCCTAACTGGCTTCTAACGTCGAAACCAAATCCTAGCACCAAGAAACCAAAATACTACACGCACGAAGAAACTAGAAAACAATACCAAACCAATGTCATCACTAAACCATATGAAAATGACGTCATAGGTAACTTGATAACCAACAACAGTACTTATTTACGAACGTGTCGAGTACTCGCGTGGATATTACGCGTGTTCTCACATAACAATAACAAACCAACATACCTAACCATTGGAGAATTGAATAGAGCTGCTAACCAATTAGTAATGCACGTACAAAGAACAGAATTTTATGAAGAAATTACCAATCTTAAAACCCAGACTAATTTGAGTTCAAAAGGTCGTTTATTACCATTACACCCTTACATTGACTCGGAAGATGTTTTACGAGTTGGCGGGAGAATAAAACATGCCAATCTCAGTGAAGACATGAAGCATCCGATGATATTACCACACAATAATCAGCTTACTGATGTGCTTATTGACCATGCACATAAAATGACATTCCATGGAGGACCTCGACTTACGTTAGCTTGGTTGAGGAGGAAATTTTGGATCATAGGTGGCAATAATGCCGTAAAGAAGCGTTTACGTAACTGTGTGATATGCCGACGAGCTAAATTTGAAAACCAAAACCAGTTAATGGCAGACTTACCAGCTGCGCGGATAAATCAGACACGACCCTTTTTTCATACGGGCGTTGATTTTACCGGCTATGTAGAAGTAAAAAGTAACAAGGGCCGCGGCATAAAATGCAGTAAAGGATATATAGCTGTTTTTGTATGTTTAGCAACAAAAGCAGTTCATCTTGAGCTTGTGTCGGACCTCACCTCATCAACATTTATAGCGGCACTTCGAAGAATGTCAGCTCGACGAGGAGCTCCTCGACACATATATAGCGACAACGGAACCAATTTTGTTGGAGCTAACAACACCATACAAAAGGAGTATTTTAATTTGACTCAAACCATGGACCAAATTGCTCATCAACATCTGGCAGAAATGCAAATAGAGTGGCATTTTAATGCACCATCATGGCCAAGCGCAGGAGGTCTGTGGGAGGCCGCCGTCAAAAGCCTTAAATACCATCTACGTCGAGTGCTAGGTAACCAAAAGCTAACCTACGAAGAATTTTCGACCCTATTGTCACAGTTAGAAGGCTGCTTGAATACACGACCTCTGTGTGCTATTTCTGAAGATCCAGACGATTTAAATTTTTTGACACCTTCGCATTTTCTGGCCAGTGGACCATTATTAACCATAATAGAGACCGAGAAAGACGAACGTACCAGATGGCAACTCGTCCAGAAAATTAACCAAGATATTTGGAAACGTTGGCAATCTGAGTATTTAACCCAACTAAATACGCGATCCAAGTGGCACCATTCTCATAAAAATGTTAAAATCAATGACATAGTGATTATTCAAGACGTACACGTGTCTCCAGGGAGGTGGGCCCTCGGAAGAATTTTAGAAATTCATCCTGGCGATGACGGTCTTGTTAGAGTAGTCACGCTCAAAACCAAAGGAGGCATATTAAAAAGACCAATCACCAAACTGTCAATCCTTCCAATCCACCAAGAAGAGAACCAACCAAATGTACCGACCGAAATAAATCAACAAAGAACCACAACTGAAGTGGACCCCGAAAAATGCTATGAGACACCACCACGTCGAAGAACGAGCATTTCAACGAAATGTAGCATTTTAACCATGGCACTTATGGTGCTTATGCTGTTAGTGTCGCCATCACATTGTACTCTCCACACAAAAAAGCTGCCAGATAACCAAACCATCTACTTCGATAAAATCAGTAACATGAGACTGATTAGAGACGAATGGAAACTAGTAGTATTTTATGATATGACTGCTTATTGGGAAGGCGTATCGTTAGCCACAAAGTATATAGACCATTTAGATAATTGTTGTCAAAAAATACAAACCATATCTCACTGTCAACTAGTTCTGTTACATCTGCGCCATTGTCAAGATGAATTAGACCATTATAATGAAATTTTGACCAACCATGGACAGTTACCAGAACGGCACCATCTTCGTCGTCGTGGCTTAGTCAATGCTGTGGGGTCTATAGCTCACAGTTTATTTGGAGTACTCGACGATGACTTCGCACAACAATACCAGCAAGATTTGACTAAGCTTCGAGGCAACCAGAAATATTTTAACCAATTGCTGCAAAATCAAACATCGATAATTGAGTCAGAGTTTAATGTTATAAAGAGAATGGAAAAAACCGTAAGACAACAACATAAGAATTTTAACCAGCATCTTAATAAAATAGATAACTTAACTAATAGTATGCAAAAACAAATATCTGAAAACGCATATATCAATGAATTTACCATGTCTTCAATATCAGCCAACGGTATACTTATGAATCTGAAGGATATACAACAAATGTTATTAAACACAATCACTGACATCTTCCATGGTACATTCAACATACATCTACTACAACCAGAACAATTAACCAAGGAACTTCATATCATCTCAGCCCACATCTCTAAGGAATTATCGCTACCAATCGATAACATTCAGACTGACTTAACCAAACTTTACCATTTATTAACGGTTAAAACAAGATTTACAGGGGACAATTTGATATTCGAAATAAAATTACCGTTAGTAGGCAGAGACACCTTTGAAATATACAAATTGACACCAATTCCAATAGCAATCGGCGACAAAATGCGACAAATAATTATTGCATCTGATCTATTGGCCATCAACTATCAAAAGGACTTACAAATACCACAATCTAGTCTACAACTACAACAATGCGTTCATTATGATTTAGACATCTTGCTCTGTGCCCATCAAATACCTATTTCAATAACCAAAACAGAACCAATTTATTGTGCTAGAGAAATTGAGTCCTTAAGTTGTAAGACGGAAAGTAGAAAGTGCAAGAATACCTGGGTACAATTAAACAAGGTAAACAATTACTTGTATTCATGTTGCGGGCAATGCTCCATACAAGTCATATGTGACGATCAAATTACCATTGAGCGATTAGACAAGGTCGGGATACTCGCATTAGCAAGTGGATGCGTCATCAAAGACGACGGGATCACATTACTTTCGCGCAGACAGTCGAACAATGACTTAAGGTTGAAACCAGATATCATAAACATTGATATACCTACCATTAACAATATTGTAAATGTGACCATGCCCTTACATGTTTATGAGATAGACACTAACCAAACAGACATCCGCTGGGAATTAAAAATGATCAGCGATAAAATTAATCAAGTAAAAAATAACACCAAAACAGAGTTAGAAGACGAAACATCTTTAAACTACCACGATGTTCACCACTACATCGCAATTTACATAATAGCTGGAGCTATTCTATTAACATGTTTGGCGTACGGAGTGCGGAGGATCCGCGCACGAACGCAGTGGCGCGCGGAAGCGACGCCAACGTCCCGGACGCTGCCACCGCCCCAACCGCAACCGAGAACCCGCCGCGTTGCTGATCACCAGTGCCAGAGTGAAACTAATCAGTGTTTTAGTGTTAGTGATGAATACAATAGAGTGAATAACCATCCCTGTACGAGGGCGACTGACCATTTATATGCCCGAGTGAATAAAGTGAAATTCCCAAACTCATTCAGTTTTAGTGTAGTGGAATAGAGACTGTAATAAATTGAATTTTTAAGAGTTGTATGTTACTATCATCTTGTTTATTGCACCATATTATTGTTTTATCACCTTGTATCACCATGCACCCTCATCTTCCAGTCCCTCGGGAATATGTACAAAGTACAGTTCATTGATGTCAATCGCGCGCGCAGTCAGCAGTTCCACGCTGACCCAAATATTTAGTTTTAGTATTAAAATCATTAAAAAGTTAGTTAACGATCGGTCACCAACCAAGCCGCGTTTGCTCATACCATAAACCATTACCATTTTACCAAACCAATATACCATAATTTAACCATACGTGTTTTACTATTCATTTGTTGGGTTTACGCCCAACAATTATGTAATCTTTTTTTTTAGTTTCTTACGACTTATTGTCGGGCCTGCGTTGTCTCCCCATCTAAGTACTGCTGTAACTTAGAAATATTTTAAAATCAAACAATTATTTAAAAGAACCATGCAGTTTCTTGCCGGTTCTTCTCCATAGGAAACGACCAACCCGAACCGTGCACATTTTGTCGACGTTTTATAAGTGCCCATGTAGACCTATGTGAAATAAAACTGATTGATTTTGATTTTTGATTTTTTGAAACAAATCCTTTCAATTACTAAGAAACTCTTATGGAAAAACTCAAAATAACTTTGTTCAAGCTGAGGCTGTAACCACTAGATTATCGAAGCAGTTCTTCCATTTCTAACCACAAACCTCGCTCTTCCAGGGCACATGACTGTTCCTCTCTTCGCGTACTACTTCAGGAGCTGGAACACCTACCTACTAGCCATGGGGCTGCCGCCCATCATCTACCTGGGCTACTTCTTCGTACTAACGGAGTCGCCTCGGTGGCTGGTCAGTGTGGGCCGGGTGAAGGAGGCCACGGACATCGTGACCAGAGCTGCTATTCTGTGAGTAGACTATTTATAGACCTTGGTTCTTCTAAAGACCAGCTAGAGATGATAAGAAGATATGTCTGATCGGGTATGATGTGTATGCTTAAAAGCGGGGTACAAACGCCTTTGTTAAGCTTTATATGCGTTATTTCATTTATTAATTAACAATTTACACTGTGCCTGTAAATGAAAACCAGCTAAGTGCGTGTCGGACTTCGACCATTTAGGGTTCAGCACCAATAAAAAAATCGGATATTTCTTTATTTTGGTATGTGTTAGCAATATATTCACAAAAAAAAGTACAAAAACTAAAACCCGACTACTGAAAAATGACGTTAAAAAAATACGAAACAAGAAAATGTTCCCATATATTTACCGTGGTCATATGCCCTTTTTTTTTTTTGTTCCGGTTTGGAAAATCCTCATTGGATGTCCTCCGCCCTGGGGGTCGGAGGGTCTGTCAGACTCTTACTGACTAAAAACCACCCCGGTGTTCCGTCGCACACCTAAACCGGGGATCGCGGGAACAACGATACTTCCGCAACCCCCGGCTAGTGCCGGCTAGCCTCTGCGGGCCACGACCTCGGGTTGGGGGGAGGAGGGGAACGTCTAAGAGGAGCGCGCGTGGAACACTATGCGCCACCACCTCCGGTCCTGATATGTGGAGGGCGACGGACTTCCCCGAGTCCGTCGTCCCTGGACCCATTTAGGGGGCTGGAAAAGGAGGCGTTGTCCGCCCTCCGCCGACGCATGGTGCACCTGCTGTGATTCGGGTTAGCGGATGAAATCTCCCTCTCCCTCTCCGCAGCCTCCTTCTGCGAGACGACTGTTTCCCAGAAGGATAGCACCACGTCCCAGGACTCCTCGCTGCTGACCATAGACTCGACGACAGTCGGCAGCGACAGGTCACTGCCTACTTCAGTCGTATGCCACCTTTTTTTTTTTTTTTTTGCGTGGAGATATGATCATGCATACTGCGCTACCACGGAGAGATAGCGCAGTTATGTGGGAGTTTAACCCACTAAAACTCCACAGTGTCCTCCTGTGCCGCTTATGGCGGGAACACGGGAACGCGTTAGCATACATCCGCGAACCCGCCGCGGACCCTCCTTTGGGGTTAACCCCCCATCACCGGCGAACCAGAACACACTGTACGCCGTGACCACCCCGGAGGCCAAATCAGCACATAGGCGCCAGACGACCCCGTGTATCCCCCTGTGACGGGTCAGGACAGTGGCCCCGCCACCTACCACTTTTCGGCCGCAGGGGATAGGGAGAACGGCCACCGCTATACCGACACTCCTCCTCCCCTGCGACCCCACCGCGTCCGCCATCAGATGGTGGCGACCCCGTGCAGGCCGCGGAGAGTATGGCGAGAGGCGCACCGTAATACCGGCACTCGTCTCCCGCCGCGGCAACCCTCAGCCGCGATGCCTTCCATACCACATCGCGGCCCGCCTCAGTTGCCGCCGATGTCGCCTAGGCAACACCGCAACCTACATGTTGGCCGCTACGTCGTCGGCTTATCGTCAAAAGCCCTGACGAGCGGCCCCTCCTCGGGTTCCTCTTCGCTTCACCGTGCTTGTCCAAGCCACGGCTACTGAGCCCCTCCGCCTCGACAATGCGGGAACCCATCGGGGGGAGTCGTATGCCACCTACCGTAACAAAACAATACAATCTGCAAAGTAGCATACGACCACGGTAAATTTAATTTAATTTAATTTAATTTAATTTATTTAACAATCATGGACGACTTACAGCTAAAACAAACAGAATATAGATTAGTACGTGAGACTGACAGCCAATTAAAAGTCATCACTTCTAAAAATAGATTGGAAAGAAAGAGTGTGAACAACACAACATAGCTACCAAAAAAAACAAAGCAGTATACCATGCAAGCTCAAAGTAAATTAACATTTCATAAACCATACAATGATAAAAACCTGAACATACAAAATCCTAATTAAAAAAGCCAATTTACGGGCATATTATCTTGTTAATAAAAAAAAAAAAAAAAAAAAAAAAAAAAAAAAGGGAGGGTTATGTTTTTGACCGGTATGTGGGTATGTATGTATGAATTTTCATCTGTTCCCTCATAACTTATAAAATACTTATTATAATTTGTCAAATGAGGTGTTGCAAGCGGTTAGTTATGCTATGCGCTAAGTCCCGCTATGATCGACTCGAAAAATACCTACCAAAAAGTTCCGCTATGCACGAAATCACATTCGCGGGCAGTGATGAAGAAAAATGTTACGTTGTTATATTTTGTTTAACCATTTAAAAAGTGATTTAAGAAAACCAAGCATGTAAATTCTGTCACTTTCGCGAAAAAAAGTTAATAAAAGTTCCTGTTCATCATACTCACGCACAATCGCCTTGCCGTCACTCAACACGTCACGTTATTCATTTTAAAAACAAACGGTAACTTAGGTTCTCCTACGGATATCCTCATTTCTGATGCGATCTCGCTACCGTATAAAGGTTGTCTTGAAAAGATCGCTTTTAGCAATAAGGCCGCCCATTGTGTCACCCAGTGTAATGTTTTCCTCGTCTATATTGTCTGTAACTTATATGGTGTACATAATAAAGAGTATTCAATTCTATTGCTACAATGTCACCAGATTTAAAAAAAACTCTCCTCTTCTTTCAGAAACAAGCTACCAACAGCAAAAATCGAAGAAACCTTAACCCAGCTCTCAAAGGAGATCTGCGCGAAAGCCGATGAGCCCAAACTGAACTACTCAGCCCTATTCCAGAAGTCCTTGCTGCTGAAGACCAGTTGCTGCTGCATCATGTGGCTCATCTCCGGGGTCTCCTACTTCGGGTTTAACCAGTACATCAGTCAGACCAGTCCAGATCCTTTTATTAGTGTGGCTCTAGCTGGGGCTATTCAGGTAATGACTCACATATTTCGTAGATATTTATTAATTATGGAAGATCCTAGTATTTTTGTGAAGAAGGTCGTAGGAGTACTACCACCCAGCAGGCAAATTTCTGCAGCCAAACGGTGTAATTTACTGATACATGAGAAGTCTTAGATTTGTCTCTTTTATGACAACGCTTTAGCAATGTACATTATTTGATTGCTGTATAACTCACCAAAATAAGAAATGCTTGATTGCCATTATATCAACCTAAAGATATTCACTGCTAGACATAGACCTCCCCCAAGCGCCACATTGACCGGTCCCGTGCGTCTCGTATCTAGCGGACTCCCACCACCCTCACCAGGTAATCTGTCCACCTAGTGGGGGGCCTTCCAATGCAGCAACTTCCGGTTTGCGGTCGCCATCCCAGAACTTTTCTGCCCCATCGAACATCCGTTTTGCGAGCAAGGTGCCCTGCCAACGGTAACCCTCGTTTTCTTGCGGATGTCTATATTTCTGATCACGCAAGGAAACGTCGAGTATAGCCCTGTCCATTACTCTTTGGGTGATTTTAAGCCTTCTGATGAGGCCCATTGTAAGCGGCCACATCTCAGTGCCGTAGGTCATCACTGGCAACACACACTGGTCATAGTCTCTCGTCTTGAGACACTGTGGTAAGTAGGACGAGAAGATAGCCGTATTTTCTCGTCCCACTACCTGAACGCTACCATGAACACCAGTTGACATCTCTCTCAAAGTTAGATCTACCTAACTGCATCGTTTGTACCCGGTAGACATAATCGTCTACAACTTCGAGAGTAGAGCTTCCGACCTTAATAGGGTGGATAACATGGGCATTCAACATGACCTTGGTTTTTGCCATGTTCATTTTTAGACCCACACTTTCCGAAGCTCTACTGAGGTCAGCATTGCGCTGAGGTGCTCCATGGTCCCAGCCATGATCACTATATCGTCGGCAAATTGAAGGTGAGTGATGTATTCGCCGTTGACGTCGATGCCTTGACCTCTCCAGTCCAGAACCTTGCAGATATCTTCCAGTGCAGCGGTGAACAGTTTCGGAGATATGACGTCTCTTTGCCTCACACCTTGCTGCAGAAGGATAGGTTCCGATTTCAGAGCCTGAAGTTGGTCTGACATGGTGGCGTTTTTCAACAAACACTTCAGCACCTCGTTATACTGGTAGTCGATCTGGCACCGTTGCAGAGATTACATTTCAGGCCAAGTCTCGATCGAATCGAAGGCTTTCTCGTAGCCCACAAACGCTAAGCAGAGAAGCAGCTTTTACTTTTCGGTTTTCTGCCGCAGGGTATATATGTGGTCTTCGGTGCTGAAGCCTTTACGGAATCCAGTTTGTTTGGGACGTTGGAAATCGTCAAACCTGCGCGCGAGACGATTCTTGATGACTCATGAAAATAGCTTGTAGAGATGGCTAAGAAGTGAGATGGGCCTATAGTTCGTCAGCCGGGCATGTCGCCCTTCTTGAAGAAGAGTGCCACTAAACCCCTGCACCATGTCTGTGGCGTTTTTGCATCGTGTTTGACGGTATCAAACAGCTTCTCTATCTAGCTTTTTTCTTTTCTTGAAGGGCCTTAAGTAATGGTTTTCTGCCAGCCTTCAGAAGTTCGGCCGTAATTCGTCATCGCCCGGTGTCTTGTTGTTCTTAAGCTGTTTAAGAGCTAACCTAATCTCGTACAGGCTGACGATGTCGTCCGGAATATCTTTCGGTAGTGTTGGGATAATCTAGCTTTTGGGTCGTTTTCTAGATTTGAGCCTTTTTTCCACTCAATCGCGTCTTTAATACGCTCGGTATTAATGCGGCGGCGGTCACTTTTCAAAAACTTTGAGATGCGTCTGTTTCGCTGCCGGTATTTCCACGCATCGTCTGAGACAGCAGGAACATCTCACGCCTCTCCTTCATGAGCTTGAGAGTAATATTAGAAATCTTTTTTTTCTATCTTGTAGCTGTTTTAAGTAGGATGAAGAAATTAGCACAGAACTAGCCATTCTCTTAAAAAAAACATACATAGATGAAAAAAATTGTGTTTTTCAACAGTGAGACTATCAATTCTTTCTATTTCCAGATACCAACAAACCTAGTCTCCATCTGGATCATCAAGAAGCTCGGTCGCAGACTCACCACCTCCGTCTTCTTTATCCTTGGAGGCGCCTTCGTGATCGTCCTCTACTTCGTCCCCAAGAGCTTCGCTCTGACCCTGACCTTTGGCACCATGGGGGTCAGTTGTGCCTTCATTGTCGCTTGTACCATCTACATATACACTTCAGAATTGTACCCAACTGTAATCAGGAATATGGGAATAGGGGCTTGTTCCACAGCCATGAGGATTGGGTCCATGGCGGCTCCCTTCGTTTCGAATACGTCGACGACTATACCGTGGTTGCCTACATTGATCTTTGGGTTAGCACCTATCCTAGCTGGTTTAGTATGTTTACTGTTGCCTGAGACGAAAGGCAGGAGTTTGCCTGATAGTATTGAAGATATTACTAGGACAGTTGATTGAGTATTTAATTAAGTTATTGGTATGAGTAGTGATTATGTGATTGGAGAGATTGATATTATGTATGTCGACGATATGTGTGGTGTTCGATGAGGACACTACAACTTGTGATACCTACAGTGGGTACTAAATGTGATATTTTGACGTAGAATTCTGTAATTAGTTATGAATAATGATTTGCTGATTGTGGATTTTGGACAATACGATTAGAAATAATAAAATTATTATTTAAAAAATATTTTTTTTAAACAAGCTTTTTTCGTGTTCTTCTCATTTGATACCCTTATCATGGCAGTGCACAAATATTAACTAGTCCGCCATCTTGGGTCGTCCGCCATGTTGGATTTAACCATGCATTGTCATCCAAACTAAACGTGTATTCAAAATTTCATCTTAATCGGTGGAGGATAACTGCTTCAAAATTCAATTGCAAGATTTGACCTGAACTTTACATAGATACATACATCGCAAGTTAAATAAAAGCTTGTAAAAACAAATAGGTAGGTCCAGTAAAAAAAAAAATTTAGGTGCCAATTTAATTTTATAAGTGATATTTTTAGCTCTAGCCACAGTGGTCGCCAAAGTGCTGGACAGTCTGCTTGGTCAGCACCTGGATAAACACGTCTCGCTAAACGACGCGCAGTTCGGCTTCAGGCCCGGGCTTGCCCGCGCCACAAGCAGACTGTACAGTATTACACGAGTAGAAAAACCCCAGTGTTTGCATGCTACCTTGATTTATCGAGAGCGTTCGATCTTGTATCGTATGCTATGGGGTAAATTATGGGATGAAACTGGTCTACCTAAGGAAATTGTGTTATTATTTATGCATTGGTATAACAATCAAAAGAATTTTGTAAGATGAGCAGGCGCTCTCTCGAGGGAGTGCGGGGTGAGGCAGGGGGGCTGACCTCTCCCACGCTCTTCAGCCTGTACTTCAACCGACTGATCGATGGGCTCATTGGCACCGGCATCGGGAATCATATAGATAGAGTGTGTGAATAACACCAGCTACGCAGGCCATATGGTGCTGCTAAGCCCATCGATTGGTGCCTTACGAAGCTCCTGAAAGTGTGTGAGTCCTACGCGGTGACTCATGGGCTAAAATACAACACAACAAAAATGAAATAATGGTTTTCAGGCCGGACAACAAGAGATATACATTCGTTCCTAATTTCACCTTATGTGTTACAGCTCTAAATAAAGTCGAGCAATTTCAATATTTGGGCCACTAGACCACTGATGATTTTAAGGACAGTGTGGATATTGAAAGAGAGCGCAGGGCCCGTAGGTTTGCACGGTGTACGAGGGCTGTCAAACTTGCGCTTTTTAAAGCTTACTGCCAGTCCTTTTACACTTTTACACCGGTTGACTATGCACAGCGGACATACAGCGATCTGCGCATTCAATTCCGGGTGCTGATGGAGCTGCCGCGGCATTGCAGCGCCTCTGAGATGTTCGGTCGGCTAACACAGACGGCTTTGCTGCCATTATGCGCAAACCGTGCGCTTCTATCATACGCCGCACGCGCGATAGTCCCAACACCATCTTGCGCGCGCTGGCGGACCGGTGGGACTCTCCGATGCTGGCTTGATGAGGGCATGGGCCGTAATCCACCACGCGGGCCCAGTGCGGGTTGGTGGATGTCACATGTCTTCGAATTTTTGGTTCTAGGACATGCCGGTTTCCTCGGTGTGTATGTGTGCTGCCGCTGCCGCGCGGAACACTTTTTTAATTTTTTTATGTGTGTATAACGTATCTGTTTCTTTGAATATCATTGGTATTAGTCATATTACTGAACTAGACTAACGCTAAGATTTTTTTTATAAAAAAAAGTTCTTATACAAAGCATTTTTACTGACTGTGCCTCATATCTTTGAACTTCTTTTGGTATTAGTTTAAACAATGGTATTCATTCGGAATAGAAAATAAGTAAGTAAGAGTAAGTAAGAGTATTAGTTGTTGAAATTGTTGGTTAAAAAAAGGAGTTAAATGCTTGGCTTCCATATTGCTATTGTAGTAATTTCGCTCCTTATGGCATTTGCATATAATTTGTGATTATGCATTCAGCATTCAGCAGCGAGCTGCTAAATGAGAGTTGACCATTTTCCACTTACAACATTTCTCATTAAAACCGCTCTTCTCACAACGAACTAGACAGCAGAAAACTTAACATATTTTGTCAGACAACTTTTTGGAGGGCATTTCTTTTTAGTGAGTCTTGTAAATTTTCTTTTGTCCTTGTTGCGCAGAACAAAGGCTAATGGCTATTTGATTTTTAGGGTTCTGTACTCAAAGGGTAGAAATGGGGTTCTATTTCTAAGACTCCACGATCCGTCTGTCTGTCTGTACGTCTGTCACCAGGCTGTATCTCATGAACCATGATAGCTAGACAGATGTATTTATGTTGCCGCTATAACAACAAATACTAAAAACAGAATAAATAAATATTTTATTGGGGCTCATCATCATTTTAGCAAAAAACGTCCATTGTTGTACATGGGCTTCCCCGAAATGTCGCCACATCGACTGATTTTGTCTCGCATCCAGCAGAATCCCGCAGCCTTAGCCAGGCCATAGTTCTACCTAGTGGTTTGCTTTCACAACATTCACCCGAAATTTACTCTACATTAATGACAATTAATGTTTTCATAACTACCATTTCTGCGTATAAAATAATAACATTTCCAATAAAATAATTAATATCTGCTACATTTGAGTGCACGTTAAATATTAATACTACATTAATTCTGTTGTTTATTAACACAGGAAGCGAGAATTTCATTTGACGTGGCACATTTTGTTTATCATTCGAGTTAGTCTGAAAACGAATCGATTATCGTAGCTCATTGAACCGAAAAATTGTTGTTTTAAGCGGAATCGATATTTAAATAAAAATCTTGAATCACACAAGGAGATTTTTTGAAAATAAAATCACATGTCCTATTCTAAAAAATGTTGGTATATTTATGAACATGATTACTTTTTAGGGTTCCATAGCCAAATGGCAAAAAACTACTTACCTTATAGATTGGTCATGTCTGTCTGTCTGTCTGTCTGTCTGTCTGTCCGTCCGTATGTCACAGCCACTTTTTTCCGAAACTATAAGAACTATGCTGTTGAAACTTGGTAAGTAGATGTATTCTGTGAACCGCTTTTAATTATTATTAAGATTTTCATACAAAAATAGAAAAAAAACAACAAATTTTGGGGGTTCCCATACTTGAAACTGAAACTAAAAAAATATTTTTTCATCAAACCCATACGTGTTGGGTATCTATGGATAGGTCTACAAAAATGATATTGAGGTTTCTAAAACCATTTTTATCTAAACTGAATAGTTTACGCGAGATACACTTCCAAAGTGGTAAAATGTGTCCCCCCCCTCCCCCCCCTGTAACTTCTAAAATAAGAGAATGATAAAACTAAAAAAAATATATGATGTACATTACCATATAAACTACCACCGAAAATTGGTTTGAACGAGATCTAGTCAGTAGTTTTTTTTTTTATACGTCATAAATTGTAAACCGCAATGATGACTGACAAAATTGAAAATTCATTCAACCAATCACAGAAGATAACGCGTGCTTGACAATTTGTCACATTAATTCTCCAATAATTTTGAGCCGAGAAACTGGGGGTAAGTAATAGCGAGAAGAGAGAGTAAGCGAAGAGAGAGAGAATAATATAAAATAATCGTCTTAAATTACATAAAAAGCGTAACGTTTGATCTTAGCTTACATTATAATCAAATAATGACCATAAAAATGATCATAAAATACCTATATAAAACAAAATAATTACCGCCAAAAGTCCAGCTAAAGCAACAGAAATAAAGACGTATCAACTCGTCTGTCCAATTTATTTATTTAAACTTCATGTACAATGGTGATACATAGGCGGACTTAATGCAGCAAGGCATTCTCTACCAGTCAACCTTTGGGTTAAAAGGAACACAACAGTAGTAGGTGTCCAAAATAAAAATAACCAAATCCAATGTACTGATTGCTTCCATAGCAACTCATACCGAGCACGAACCAGATGAGACACGAGCATAATGTGTTTACCCTGAGGATTGGAGTTTTGAGCAGGTCCAAGTAGGTAGCTCTGCGAATTGGCTCATTAGAGTTCACCTTTTCACTGGCTATACTTTTAGCTACGTCTAGCATATTGTCTGCTGGTAGATTGTTCCTGAAAAACAATGAGAATAAGTAATAATCTTTAGATGAATGAAAGCGCCAGTGACAGAAATTTTTAGGAAAATCGTTTATCCTGGTATGGTCATGTGATAAGGAGGGATGAAACGCATGTTACTAAAAGAGTTATTAATATAAATATGATTGGATTAAGAGGAAGCGGAAGCCAAAGAAAAGATGGATGGACTGTGTGAGGAGTAATATAAATGAAAAGGGACTCAGTGATAGCGTGACGGGTGACAGCACCGTATGGAAGAAGAAAATGTGATGCGTCGATCCCAATTGGTATAATAACATGGGACAAGGGCAGGATGATGATGATATAGATCAATAGTGGGAATATAATGATCCAAATAAGTGAATTTGTTCAACCCAATTCTAACCATTTCGCAGCCTGTGTCAACAACTTCCTCGCCTCCTCTAGTTTCCCAACGCTCAACAACCACTTCGAAAATTCAGGCAATATAAAGAAATATGCCAGGTACAGCACATTTGGTAAAACAATTCCCAAGGAGACGCTGTTCCATGATCTCAAGTAGTAAAGGAAGAGTGGCATGCTGATGCCACTGTCCAAATGGCATTGGTAAGGCACAGAGGCAGTTTATCAGTTCCCTCTTCTTGGGACCTATGATTTCCATCATCAGAATGAAGGAGCATAGGATTGTTCCGGCGGTGGCTGCGCCGATGTAGAACCGGACTGTAGTGAACAGCCAGTAGGTTGGGCAGAAAGCTTCGACAATGGATGTTACTAGCTGCATCATACAAGATACAAAAAATGCTGGACGTCTTCCATGTCTGTAATTATTAGTGTTGTTCATAATCACTGCAACTCCTGAAAGCCAGAATCAACAGTGGCGACCACCAGAAAAGCGCCGAGGCAATGAAGCTCGACGAAGTCCCGGAGAATGAATTTACCTGTCTTTGATCCTGCAACGAAATTAATCAGAAAAGAATAACGGAGGAGTAGGAAAAAAGTGAAAATTTCCACTTCCCTCCATATCAAGCAGGAGACAGAACAAACAAGGCCAATAGGGACAAAGGGTCATATACAACTGGGATAAGCCCAGTTGCCTAGCACCACGGATAAAAAATTAGCATTAATACATATTAATTGTACTGTTCTTACTTCGACCGATCTCGGGCACTACATACAATATTATACTATCAACACTTTGCTTACCTATCAGCTATATATCCGAAAACAATACTCCCAATAAGAACACCAAACATACAAATAGTTTGTGTAAAGTTCGCCAGCCAAGCGTTCTCACAAATCAGCTCCCAATGCGAGATAATCGTATTCTCGAAGTCCGTATAGAAGTCATAACTAACACAATCACTATAACATGTGTTCATTTCTATACTATCCGTTAGATTCGTCCCTGTGCACATATACGATGTAGACGGTGCTAAGAACACTATTCCTAGTTGATGCCACGCCAATGAGATCTTTGTCGGTGATGCTATCAACAGCTATATCATTATTTGCCATTTTCCAAACTCTCCTATTGCTTTTATCAATTTTTCTGGTTCTTCTGTTTTCGTTTCCATTTTCAGGTCTTTCGTATCTGGCTTTGTATTTGATTCTGTGTCCATTTTTGTTTCTTACGTTGTTTCTGTTATTTCACGCACTGCTACCTTTCTGTTGTCATAATCTGTTATAATTGTTTATAGTACTGTTGTAATTAGAAAAGTATTAACTGTTATCTCGCGTTGAATGGAATTATTGTTTTATACGGTCCCTTTTATAGTAATACAGTAGTGATGTTATGTCTCAGTTATATCACTTGCGATTAACTTTATTCTGGTTCTGGTTAAAGACCCGTAGATAGTAGACACAAAATTGTAAAAAAAACATTATTGCAAAAAAATACAACCGACTTCCAAATGAAACACTACAAAGTGAAAAATAATTTTCTTTTTGAAAATCGGTGTATTTGATAGGTACCAATTTTTTTCGTTATGGACACCGACTTCCAAAAAGAAAGTTATTTTTCACAATTTTTTTTTAAAGTCTGCCTCTCTCACTAGGAATTTCTTCCTGCATCGTGGGTGCGTTTGTTTTCATTTTGAACTCAGTAGTATTTTTCTGTAAAAAAGCTTTATTTATTTTTTACTTTTTAGTTGTACCTAAAAGGCAACTAGCCTTTAGTAAGGTGCCTATAATGCTAGAATAGATTACCCGAATACCATGAAACTTGAACATAACCGGTGAAAGGAGAGTGTACCAAGGTGAACTGTAACAGACATGCGATTGCAGCAATCCCGAGAGATTTGCCGTCATTTATTGAAGAGTTATATTGTATATCAAAAAAAAAAACAAAATCGGTCCACAATTGACGAAGTAATCGGCGAACAAACAAACAAAATAAAAAAAAACAATCACAAAAACGAACATAGAACCTCCACCTTTTTGGAAAGTCGGTTAAAAATTAGAATTTGTTGATGAAACAACATGAAACATTGTAGTAAGTATTATTATAGGGAACTAGAGTAATGAGTTTAATGAGTTGGGTTCTTCTAATAAAACATTATGTGGTGTTTTGCAGCTCTGGTTTTATTCTGCTTCTTAGAGTGTCGATGACAAACGTTAAATCTTCTTAGCTGGCCCAGTATAAGGAAGTTTCTGGTTTTATTTAGGTTTAATTTATTTTTATTTAGAAAGGTTGTGACTTAGAATTGAGAGTCGAAAAGCTGCGTACTCGTATTCGCTTAGTTTGTTTTCAGATTAGGTAGGATTTATAAATAGGTTTGGAACATTCTTTAAATAATGTAATTGTGCGCTATGATATCTTTATTGATGTAATAATGTTAATTATACCTAAATAATTATATAATAGCTATCTGATACCTTTAAACAAGCAATTCTTGTATATATGTTGTTGTGACGTATAGCGTTCAACGTAATAGGTGAGCCTACTTAGTTATATAATCGTATAGGTATTGAAGTGGGTGGGGTGCGGGGAGACAATGAAAATACGTGTGTACGCCATTAGTGGTTTATTACGACTCAACTCAATATAATACATGAATAGGTTACACGACGTAGGTACAACTACACCACAGGGGTACAAGAATAAAAAAAACCCGCCAAGTGCGAGTCGGACTCGTGCACGAAGGGTTCCGTACTTGGTAAATTGCAATTTACGATTTATGACGTATTAAAAAAAAAACTACTTACTAGATTTCGTTCAAGCCAATTTTCGGTGGCAGTTTACATGGTAATGTACATCATATATTTTTTTTAGTTTAATCATTCTCCTATTTTAGAAGTTACAGGGGGGGGGACACACATTTTACCACTTTAGAAATGTCTCTCGCACAAACTATTCAGTTTAGAAAAAAAAATATTAGAAACCTCGATATCATTTTTGAAGACCTATCCATAGATACCCCACACGTATGGGTTTGACGAAAAAAAAATGTTTAGTTTCAGATCCAAGTATGGGAACCCCCAAAATTTATTGTTTTTTTTTCTATTTTTGTGTGAAAATCTTAATGCGGTTTACAGAATACATCTACTTAACAAGTTTCAACAGCGTAGTTCTTATAGTTTCGGACAAAAGTGGTTGTGACATACGGACGGACAGACAGACAGACATGACGAATCTATAAGGGTTTATTTATTTATTTATTTAAACTTCATGTACAATAGTGGTACATAGGCGGACTTAATGCCACAAGGCATTCTCTACCAGTCAAGGGTTCCGTTTTTAGGGTTCCGTAGCCAAATGGCAAAAAACGGAACCCTTATAGATTCGTCATGTCTGTCTGTCTGTCTGTCTGTCTGTCTGTCTGTCCGTCCGTATGTCACAGCCACTTTATTCCGAAACTATAGGAACTATGCTGTTGAAACTTTGTAAGTAGATGTATTCTGTGAACCGCATTAAGATTTTGACACAAAAATAAAAATAAAACAATAAATTTTGGGGGTTCCTATACTTGAAACTAAAACTAAAAATATTTTTTTTCATCAGACCCATACGTGTGGGGTATCTATGGATAGGTCTTCAAAAATGATATTGAGGTTTCTAATATAATTTTTTTCTAAACTGAAAAGTTTGCGCGAGAGACTCTGCCAAAGTGGTAAAATGTGTGTCCCCCCCCTGTAACTTCTAAAATAAGACAATGATAAAACTAAAAAAAATATATGATGTACATTACTATGTAAACTACCAGCGAAAATTGGTTTGAACGAGATCTAGCAAGTAGTTTTTTTTTAATACGTCATAAATCGTAAACCGCAATTTACCAAGTACGGAACCCTTCGTGCGCGAGTCCGACTCGCACTTGGCCGGTTTTTTGTCATTTGTCTGTCTGTCCGTCCGTATGTCACATTCACTTTATTCTGAAACTTGGTAAGTAGATGTATTCTGTAAACCGCATTAAGATTTTCACACAAAAATAGAAAAAAAACAAAACATTTTGGGGGTTCCCATACTTGAAACTGAACTTATAAGATTTTTTTTAAGTAAGTAGTTTTTTTTTAATACGTTATAAATCGTAAACCGCAATTTACCAAGTACGGAACCCTTCGTGCGCGAGTCCGATTCGCACTTGGCCGGTTTTTTTTTACCATAATCAACATTTATTAATATATTTAAAATTAAATTTTGTAAAACATTATTTTTGAACAATTTTGTGCGGTTTTTGTGTACAATTTCTGCTTAATTATTTTTCATAATTTTTACATTAGGTTCTTTATCTTCAATAACAATAAATGGACCATTATACAAAGTATCCAGTTCATTTCAGTTTCATTTTAAACAATATAAAATCATCCAAATGTGATAGTATGACAAAAATGTAAACCAAGTGCGATATGACAAATTATATTGCACTTAGTTTGCATTTTTATCATACTTAGATTTTCGCTTTACTTTTTAACAGATTATTTCGCGCATCTTTGAGTGCTACTTGTAAACGATATCTTAATTCTAAATTATAATTATCTGGGTTATATAAAGGTTCTCATTGGGTTTTTCAAAAACTAATTCAAACGGGCCATATTTTTTAAATAATGTATAGTGTTATTAAAAGTAAAACACTATATACATACTGTACTTGTATATATTACCCTTTTGGGTAGCCAATGGATCTACGTTTCAGGGAAATTATCGCATTGTATGAGAAGAATGAGAATGAGCCCAAATGTTTATGCGTATTTTCGAGTGAACCGTGATTGATGATATATGTATAGTATAGTAAATATAGGTATATATATAGGTTAATTTTATTTTTTTAGTTCCTATAAGTTTACAGACTTCTGTCATAGTAGATGACATAAACTCTGTGACTTTATCTGTGGCTATTGTTTTTGGGATGCCGAACCTTAAAATAAATTGATTAACAAATGCCTTTGCAACGGTGACTGTTTCCTTATTTTGAAGAGGATAAGCCTCTTCTAATATAATTAATTCGCACTGCAACGTAAGTTTATAATTATTACCATCTATATCTTTATCTAAGGGACCAACTAGATCTAAGAACACTTTCTCAAAAGCGTATGAAGCTGTGTTGGGTATTACCATCGGCTCCTAGGTTTTTCGCGAATATTTTGTGTTTTATACTTTTTCGCATTTATTTATAAAGTCTTTGACGTCTGTTTCTATGCCTGGCCACTTGGCCAGTAATATTTCCTCTAAATATTGTTCATCATTCTTCGCACGCCTGCGTGACCGCTGGTGGGAAGTAAGTGATGGTCATTAATAACAAATCTCTTATCTTTTTCATTCTTGATTTTTTGAACTCTTCGTAAAATACATAGGTGTGCCGGTCCACTATTAATCACTTCTATTAGTTCTTTTATAAATAACGACCAAACTATCGGCCGATAAAGAAGTCTGTAGTTTGCGGGAGCACTTAGTCTGCAAGCGAATCGATTATCGTGGCTCATTGAACCGAAAAATTATATTTTAAGCGACATAGTTTTTTTTTTTTTAATCGGAATCACACAAGGAGATGTTATAAATATGAAGTCATTTATTATTATTATTTATTTAATCCAATAAGTTACACCTTTAATAATAAACATCAGCTGCCAAACTGCAAAGCAATTTGTCGGCAGTAGGTTCTCGTGGACACACGTTAAACAAAAATAAAACTAAAGTTAAACAAAAGAACAAAACTAAAGTCAAAATCAAGACCATATCCATGGCTCTGCTGGCAAACACTCCATATTTGTATACAGAGTAGGTACCCACACAACCATAGATTCCACAAGCACAGCTACTACACTCAGCGGCATCAGCCAACGAATGTCACGAGACCACCCCATAATAATAGGTACTATTTTGTTATTCAAACTTAGTAAAGCGACATTGGCCGACCGAGGCCGCCGAGGACCGCAGCAACTATGGACACATTGACATGTAATGTTTCCTTAGGACACTTTTAAGGTGGTTTTTACTTTTTACACGATCGATCATTCCCTCAGGTAATTCATTAATTAATGTAGGTATAATCCATCGTCTCGTACGCTTACCATAATAGTTATTTATCTTTGGCACCTGCAGCTTATTTTTCTTTGCAAGTCGGGTTGGGTAGTTATGTGCTTTTTCTTTTTTATGTTTGTTATTGTTATGTTGTTCAAGAATCATTGTCATTTTTACTTTCATGTCAACCGGTAATATATTGCACTTCTTAAATAATTTTTCATATTCCTTGTTCAAGCTCTGTTTAGTTCTTTTACTCACTAACACTTTTAGAAGTCGTGTTTGCAATATTTTAATTTTGTCTAAATGTGTTTTAAAAGTAAGTCCATACCCACACAACCCATAACTTATAATCGAATCGGCAAGTGCATAATACAGTGCATACAATAGTCCTCTCCTGACGATAGGCTTCAGGGTATACAATTTACCCAGAACTGACCGAACTTTATTGCATACAGTGTCTATGTGTACATTCCATGCAAATTTAGTATCAATGGTCAATCCTAAGTACCTGTATGTTTTTACCTGCTCCAAGTTAATACATTGACAGCTTGATTTTCCTATTCTTGAATATGGCGAATGTATTGGCATGCACTTAGTTTTGCTTACATTAATTATTATGCCGTTATCGTGCGCCCATTTAATGATACTATCCAAATCGTCTTGTATTGCTTCTTGTATGGAAGTTTGGTCGTTACCACTGAATAGAAGACATGTATCGTCAGCGTACATGTAAGCTTTACAATTTTTTATAACATTACACATACTATTAACGTGAATAATATAACCAACAGGCCCATATACAGATCCGGTAGGAACACCATATTTGACAACACCCTCAATACTTTCTTCATTAGCAACCCGGACTTTGATCGTTCTTAGCTCTAAGTACTGGCCAAAACATCTATTGATTGGTCCACTTATCCCGCACTCATCCATGGCCTGCAACAAGCCGTCGTGATCCAGGGTATCAAAGGCTTTTTTGAAGTCTATAAATACTGCTACCACTATCTTTTTATCATTTAAGTAATTATTTACATCGTCCGTAAATCTTGCTAACGCTGTTGCCGTACTTCTGTTTGGTCTAAAACCATGTTGAATATCGGTAATAATATTATTTTTGTCTAAGTAAGCTGTGATTTGATTAACTATAAACTTTTCCATAATCTTATTAATTGTATTTAAAATAGCTATTGGTCGGTAATTTGTATATTCTAGATGCGATCCTTGTTTGTAAATTGGTCTAATAATTGACTCTTTTAACCTATTCGGGTATCTACTTTCTTTCACACATAGATTAATAAAACATGCTATAACAGGACTAATGAGGTGCTTGATTTCTTTTAAATCTTTTACCCTTATCCCATCTGATCCCGGCGACTTGTTGCAGTCCAGAGAGTCTATTATCCTGGCTATATGCGTGGATGTTGCTTTATTGAACCTAAAAGTAACATTACATGGCATAACATAATCATGTCTGTTTAAAAACGTATTATTGCATTTATGCTTGATATTGTCAATTTCCGTTGTGAATGTGTTACAAAAATTATTACAAACGGTTGCCAAGCATTCTTTTTTATGTAAATATCTCTCTATTACGCTATCTACGCTTACTTTACTTCTACCCAGCCAGTTATTAATATGTCCCCATATCTTACGCATGTCCCCCTTACATTTTTTGATTTCCTCACGTCTATGATGATCTTTAGCCAAATTTATGAGTTTATGTGTTTTATTTCTGTATTTTGTGTATTGTAATCTAAGATTGTTATTGTTTGGATACATTTTCCAGCGCCTAAATAAGTCATCTTTGCGTATTATCATGTTTTGTAAAGTATTATTCACCCAAGGTTGACTATCGCGTTTTTTAACTGATGATGATTGCTTCGAAGACTCATAAATATCGCTAAAAATCTTGTACATATTATCGTATAATTGGATAGGATCATCCGTGTTTAATAATTGTTGCCAATCAACATTGTGAAGTTTGTTACTTACTAGTTTGTTTTGTATGACCATTCTATTTGTTTGAGTGCATTCTTTTACGTTCAAATCAGCTGATAATCCCGTTAGGTAGTGATCCGCTATCTTAGTCGTTACTACGTACGCTTCTAGAGCGCATGCCTTCTCAGTCCGCACAAAGACATGATCGAGGCAGGACGTCACATTGCGATCGCTCATGACTACGTCCCGAGTTACGTCTCGTAGGCCACACTGCAATCCCCTCTCCGATAGTGCGTTCAGATATCTGTCAGCAGTTGCATCCATATTACTTGGCAGTATGTTGATGTTACAGTCGCCGACCATAATTATGTTGTTTCGTTTTGGTATACTTTGGATGTACTTTTTTATTTCTGCTACAAAGTTTATTTTATTTGTGCTTGGCGGTCTATAGATAACTATAATGTCAGAAGTGTATTCATTAATGGTTAGCCGTCCATGTACAAACTCGTGCGTCGCGGTGATGCCGGCTTTTACTGGATTAAACTGCACTCTGTCGTTTACGTAAATTAGTATTCCTCCACCTCTTCTGTCTTCTCTTGTTAAAACATGCATATTGAAACCACTAATCTCGTATATGTTTGCTTCTTCTTCCTTAATATTTATTTCCGATAAGCAGATTAAATCCAGTCCGTGCAAGCATTTCTTTGTTAAAACAATTAGCTCGTTAAAATGTTTTCTCAGTGAGCATACATTTATATGTATAACTTGAAGTGAGGTAGGTCGTTTGTTTACGTGCTCGTACCATTCATATAACTGTGTGTATTTTGTATATTCTATATCTTGTATATCTGATTCCAAGTCCATTCTAGATACTTTCGTTTAAATATATGTATGTACTGTTATTATATGTATTATTTATTTATTAATCTGTTGTTGTATAGGGTAAATTAGATGATAATATGGGACTACTCTTTGTTTTCTGGCAGGTAATTCTCAATATCGCTTTCAAAACGTATGTGGTGTACTTTTTTATCATTATCATCTTTTTTAATCATGACTTTAGAATTTTGAATCCATATGTATTTGTAGGATTCTTTTAAGCTAGTCTTAACAGCCCAGAACAGGTTGCGCATTTGACGTGTTAGATGTTCGTTAACATATATTTGTGAATTATCATTGTTTTGGTATATCGTGTGATTAGTGATTTTTGTCTCTTTGCGGGTTTTCAACCAGTCTGACCGGGCTGCCTTTGTGCGTAGTGTGACGATTATTGGTCGTGGGTTTTTTCCATCGGCGACACCGCGGGTAGGAACCCTCCAGGCATTTTCAATATCTTCTACCTTTAGTTGTAATTTCTTCGCAATTCTTGCTACAATTTCCGTTACATTTTCTCCATCCCGTTTCTGTACATGTACCAGTTCAATGTTCCTACTCAGTTCTTTTTGCTCCAATATCATGATACGCTCCTCCAACGCCTTGTTGCATTTTTCCAGATACACTTTATTTTGAAATATATCTTTTATTCTGTTATCCTGTTTTTTTATATTTTCTGAGAATAGTTTTTGAGATTTATCTAAATCTTCATAATTCAATTTCAGTTCGTTAACAGTTTTTTCGGTATCTTTATCATTTTTCTTCATTTCGGCCATTTCGGTTTTTATTTCCGAAATGTCCGTCTGGATACACACGAACCGTGAATTTTGCTCTTCTTTCATAGTGGTAAGGAGACAATGCATAGCTTTCATTTCCTCACGAAAAGCATTTATTGTTTCGTTCAAGGTTTTGGTGGGGCAGCAGGCAGTTTTAGGTCTTCTTATTTCCTGTGCTCCTGCCGAATCACTATCCGAATCCATTGCAATACGTTTCTTATGGTGTCTTGGGTTAACCCAGGTACCAGACGGTTTTTGTTTATCGGTCATAGTCGTTATATTTGGATCAGACGCATAATGTTGTCCACTTTTAGGTGTTGTGCGGTACTCCATGATAGTTTAAGCTGTTGGCATCAATCGTTAGCAGCGCGGACAGGGCTGCGCAGTAATTTATGATGGCGACACGTGGCCGTGTGCGCGGCTCGATCAGCCCAACCACTGTTTTTTCGCGAACGTAGTGCTCACTCACTTTATGGTATAACTTTAAATGTCCCTTATAACAACTTTATACGTATAATCACCTTTGACTTAGCTACTCGGCTTAAACGCGTCCGTACGCCACGCGCGATCCACGAGAATAAAATGCGTTGTTCTGAAAAAAAAGTATGTCGCTGGACACACGGTTGGAACGAAGTTCTTTTCACAATACACCGTCAAATTTTTAACCGCCATGTTTATCTGTTTTAATCTCCGCGTGATTAAAACAAAATGTAATGGCGTATTATATGTGTTATAAATTAAATAATTACCTAACAGGCACAGTAAAAATGAACTAACGTGAAAAAAATATTTTGATATGTATAAACATGCTTACTTAACCGATAACATTCAAAACTACACAGTTAAAAGTATAAAATAACACAGTAAAAATAGTATCACTAGTTATTAACTTACAAGCAAACATAAAGAATGAATATCACTTTTTATTGTTGATAGGCTCGCGTTTTGACCACTATATCACCTGATAGTTAATGCTGATGTGGTCGACGGTGAAACACACTTGCTTAGAAGTAACCTATTCACTCATGACTTAAATACCCCCAGGAAAAACAAAACACAATCGTTACAAATTCGTGAATCAACACATTGACAGGTGCTATCAGAAATCATATCTTTACACTAAAATAAGTCTGTCCATCCACTGTCTAAGACAAATGATCCGACAAGGACTTGCCCCTGGTCTCAGGCAAGAAGAAACACGTGGCAGCACCAAGTAGAGGCACAACTGCAAAGGCTATTGGTGGTAGCCACATAGCGTAGATTACCATACCAGCCACGTAGGGGGCTAGCATGGAGCCTACCCTGGATATGCTGGAAGAAGCACCCATAGCCATGTTACGGGCTACAGTCGGGAACAGTTCCGTTGTGTACATGTAACTGGAAAAATGGAAGTTTAATATTAAGTATTAAAAAATTATTTGAAAGAGATTAATGTTGAAATACTTAAAATATGAGAGAAATTTAGATCAAAGAAAAATTGTATAAAAAATGAAGGCTCTGCTTCTCAGTGTTCTTGATAGAAATCATAATATAGTAGTGATTTAGTAGTAGTAGTTTATAGTATTAATTCCAGATAATTTAACTGTAACTTATCCCAAAATGATGTAGCAGGTCATAAATGTGTTTCGAACGACAAACAATGTTTGTCCTTCTACTCGGCGAAACACTGTTTCTGTAACTATTCAGTTATCATAAGCCTACATGTCTTGTATCATTTGTAATAACAGAAGGCACTAGTACCAACTAATCTGAACCATTCTCTAAATAAAATGCTGCTCATCATGATATACTTACATAGTAGCAAAAGCTCCCGAAGCACAGCCCACACCAATGGCCCCCATAGTCACTCTTAAAGCGAACCAGTCTTCTGGCACGATCAGGCAGGCGTTGCTTCCTCCACACACGATTAACAAACCGATCATCGTGATCTTTCTGCCGAAGTATTTGCACAGGAACCCACTGAGCAGGATGCCAGGGAACTGTAAAGAATAGTGGATGTTTAAATAAAAAGATGGCTAAAACGAGAGTATCGGAAAGATGGATTAAAAGGTACTATTATTAGAAATGCAAAATGAAGATTACTCGAGAAAATTTAGAGACCCAAATTATGTTATGCTTATTGCAATAGTCTGGTGAGCAGACCAATAACAAACATCAATACAATATGCAAGCAAATATTGTCATTGGCATTATATAATTATTATAAGATGATGATGGTTATTTAAAAAACATTTGTGACACGTGCACTGTAAGAGTAAAGATTTAATTGAGTACTTATCTGTTTTACGTAACGTATCAAGCTGTATTACCTACTGCTGTCTAATCTTATATGGTTAAGATAAACATTTAAAAATAAAATAAAATAATTACCTGCAAAACTCCAGCTAAAGCAACAGAAATAAAGACGTTAGAACTCGTCTGTCCAATGTACTGATTGCTTCCATAGTAACTCATACCGAGCACGAACCAGATGAGACACGAGCATAATGTGTTTACCCTGAGGATTGGAGTCTTGAGCAGGTCCAAGTAGGTAGCTCTGTGAATTGGCTCATTAGAGTTCACCTTTTCACTGGCTATACTTTTAGCTACGGCGAGCATAATTTATTTCCAAAATAATTTATTTACCTTTTACATTATACCGGCAATCAACAAAAGTTGGTTACATTCGTATTGTAGTATTAATTCTTATTCAAATTATAATAGTTTATCAAATTGGTAGGTAGGTTGGTAGGGCAGGTGGGTATGTAGGTAGGCTAGGGTAAATAGAGTATGTAGGATAGGGTAGGTAGGTATGTAGGATAGGGTAGGGTAAAAAGGGTGTGTAGGATAGGGTAGGTAGGTATGTAGGATAGGGTAGGGTAGGATAGGGTAGGGTAGGTAGGTGGATCGGTTGGGCAGGTGAGCAGGTTGGTAGGTAGCTAAGGTAGGTTGATGAGTAGGTAGGTAAGTAGGGCAGACAAGTTTTTTTTTAAATTTCTCAAAACTCACACAACAGAATATTAATTTTAAAATTTAATAATATCGTTAGGCCGAATTAAGAATCGAACATGGACCCTATAACGCACGCGTCAAGCTGTTATACCTGTTACGCTGCGTCCATCTGTTCCTTACCATTGTTGTGAAATACATCGATATATTTAAGAATCATCCATCACATAATTCATAATAATAACCGAAACTCATCGTCAAGCCAGGATAAGAATTGCAACATTGCAATTTGTTTTAATAATATGGTAAATGGAATGAGATCAAGATTAGAAGAAGTTATAGAAAATAAAGATTACCCTTTCCGATATTAGTATAGGTTTGACCCACAAGTTACAGTTAAGTTGCTGTTGATGCTGAGTTGGTAACCCTTTCGGTATGGGCACGCTCGACGAAATCATTCTTAAATCTTGTTTGTACTTTTTTACTATTCTTCTCTGTTACTTTGTGATTGTTGTTGTTGTGTTGTGTCTATGTCGAATACATGTTTTCTATTCTTTTTTTTTTTAAGTTAATTGTATTTTGTAAACAGTATTGAAATATCTCGAGAGGTGTAAATTGTTGTTATGTTTGTTTCAAACATGAGTAACATGTTGGTCCTCTTGTGAAATCTACAAAACTAAATGATCAGTTTTTTTTCAGTAAATAAATATTTGTTAATCTAAATTGGGTTACTATAATAATTAAAACCGTATGAATAATAAATAATACGTGAATAGTGAATCTCCTTTATTTTGAAAGACCGCCTTATCAGCACCTACCTACTTCCTCACAACCCGCAACACTCTTCTATAGCCATACAGTGCTGCCTAAAAATGCTGATGTTGGTTAATGGATGACAATTTTGTATCAATAACGTAAACAATTATTGTTAAATGGGTATCTTTTTTTTTTTTTTTTTTTGTGATTGGTTTGCTCTTGACTCTAGTCTGGGTCAGAGGTGACAGAGACAGAGTCTACGATGGAGTGAGCTTACCCAGAAGAAGCCTGTTCACTCTAACTTTGAAGAGATTCGGGTTGAATGCGTTCGGAAACACAGACGAAGGTAGTGAGTTCCATTCATTCGCTGTGTGTGTGTTCGCGTGTCTTGCGCGCTTGCTTGTGGCATCAATGTCAATAACTACAGAAAACTAACTTCATTGATGTCTCAGAAATGGCACGCACGCAGCGCACGTAAAAATCGTACTATATCGTCCAGTCCATATATGTAGTTTTAATACTCATCTTGGGGGTGAGCTTTCTCACCTTTCTCTGGAGCTGTATGTACACTAATTTTGAAGGGAAGTAAAATTGGTTTGTACTAATCTTACTACGACCATTCTCGGGCACTACATACAATGTTATAATAACAACACTTTGCTTACCTATCAGCTATATATCCGAAGACAATACTCCCAATAAGAACACCAAACATACAAATAGTTTGTGTGAAGTTCGCTAGCCAAGCATTCTCACAAATCAGCTCCCACTGCGAGATGATCGTATTCTCGAAGTCCGAATAGAAGTCATAACTAACACAATCACTATAACACGTGTTCATTTCTATACTCTCCGTTAGATTCGTCTCAGTGCACATATACGAGGTAGACGGTGCTATGAACACTATTCCTAGTTGATGCCACGCCGATGTGATCTTTGTCGGTGCTGCTATCAATAACCATACCATTATTTGCCATTTTCCAAACTCTCCTATTGCTTTTATCAATTTGTCTGGTTCTTCTGTTTTCGTTTCCATTTGCAGGTCTTTCATATCTGGCTTTGTATTTGATTCTGTGTCCATTATTGTTTCTTATTTTGTTTCTTATATTTCACTCGCTGCTACCTTTCTGTTTTCTTAATCTTTTATAATTGTTTATAGTACCTATTGTAGTAATTACAAAAGTATTAACTGTTATCTCTAGTGTCGCAGGTTGAATGGAATTTTCGTTGGTATACGGTGGCTTTTATAGGTAAATAGTAGTGCTGTAATGTCTCAAACTCAGTTTTTCACTTGGGATTAACTTTACACTGGTTCTGTTCTAGTTGAAGACCCGTAGACAGTTTGTAGTAGACTCAAAACTATAACAAAGAGAATTGGTTGATGTAGTATATAGAAGTACATGAAATTCTGTAGTAAGTATTATTATAGGACACTAGAGTGAGTCTCATAAAAGATTATTTGTGTTGTTTTGCAGCTCTGGTTTTATTCTGCTTCTTAGCGTGTCGATGACAAACGCAGGCTCTTCTTAGTTAAATCCCTTGCCTGGCCCAGTATTCGGCCACGGCAAGGCAGTTTCTGGTTTTATCTTATTTTTATTATTCATAAAGGTTAGTAACTTGGGACTGAGAGGCGAAAAGCTGAGTACTCGTATTCGTTTAGTTTTTTCTCAGATTAGATAAGATTTTTTTTGCGCTATATCATAGCGCAAAAAAGACACTAAAAATTGCAAAAAAAAAATACTTTATTGATGTAATAATGTTAATTATACCTAAATAATTATATATTATTTATGAATGTTTGTTAATAATAAAACCATAATATTTAAAATAATGTTAAAAAGTATTTATGAATTAAATCATACATTCTTTTTACATTTAAAAAGATATATTCCGTTCTAATACCAACAATTAATACCACTGGTATTGCATGCCTTAAACGCGAGCGTAGGTAGATCTTAATAAAGTTCGTGTAGGGGAAATCACTATAACTCCAATCAAAATCTTTTTATATATCCTTTTTTTTTTAATCAAATCACTATTTATTAGCAGTTTTTGGCGGGATTTTTTCGAGTGAAGTTCAGCGGCTGTTAATATTATTTGCAAATTGATTCCTAGTGGATATTGTGATATAAAATTGGTGTAGTTTTGTGTCTCAACTGTCTACGCAACTGGACAATATGTGAAATCATTGACAGAAGCGATCTCAGGATAGTGGAGCGGAGAATTTTATTGTAGTATTGACTACCTCCGCAAAGCTTACTGGGAAGGATGACTCGATACGATTTGCTGCCAAATACTCCAAAAACCATTAGAATCTGTTACACCCGTATTCTAATGCATACTAAAGAATGTTCAAATTACACTGAAGACGAGGCGGTATGGTCCAAGACCTTAGCCTGCCCGAGAAGGGCGAACAAAAAGAAAAAAAAAAAAAACACTATTTATTAGCGACTACAAGGAATCTAAAATTGTAGCTTGATACCGTTCCGTTTAATTATAATATTGTATTCTTCGGTTAGACGCGAGAGAGTATAATAACTAGAATAAGATAACATATTTTTTTTTTTTACTTTTTTCTTAATTTTTATCATCGTCATAATAATAAATAATTTTTCCCGAGATTTTCAAAGTAATACAAATAAATAATAATAATAGTTTAGTTTTTTTTTATAATAATAATTGTTTTGTTTATTGGATATATAGCTACATAGAGTAGATAAGCTCAGTATAATGTACCTGGATGCGACGGTGTGCTCCCAATATTTTGGAAAACTGTGCAAAATCTTTGGCACCTCCAATTGGTACTATTTTTAATATTTCTTTAAAAGAAGGCACCTTCCCAAATGAATGGAAAAAGCTTTCATTGTTACAATTCATAAAAAGGGTTCGCGAAAAATGATAGGAAATTATAGGTGCATTTCTATACTAAATACAATTGGTGAAGTATTTGAAAAACCGGTATACAACGCTATCTAACCATTTCGTAGGTCATAGGTTTTTTAAGGAAACTCTCGACAATCTCTAACTTAGCCAGTTTCTCAAACTTTGTTCTTGAGAATACAGATAGCGGAGGGCAGGTTGACGTGATCTACACGGATTTCGAAAAAGCTTTTGATCGTGTGGATCACGCCATCTTGCTGTATAGACTGGGAATACGCGGGGATCTTTTACGATGGGTGAAGTCGTATTTATTTAAACGCTCACAAGCTGTCATACTAAGAGGTTACCGTTCCAACTTTATTCAAATCCTTAGCGGTGTACCACAGGGATCGTCATTTAGGACCTCGTTTTTTCAACGCAACTATTTGACATCACTGATTCTTTTGAACACTCTGATCACTTAATGTATGCTGATGACAAAAAGATATTTTATAAAATTAGAACACCCGATGATTTTAAGGCCCTTCAAGAGAATCTTAATCACTTAAATAATTATTACACAAAAAACAAGATCACTGTAAACGTTGCAAATTGCCAATGTATAAGTTACACGCGTAAGAGGAACCCGATTGTTTACTCATATAATTTTAATGGAATTGTCATAAATACATTCCAGATGGTTAGGGATTTAGGAGTTATGTTTGACAGTAAATTAATGTTCTCAGATCACATAGACCTCATCAGCACAAAAGCTTATAAGAACCTAGGATTTGTTCTTAGATCATGTAAGGTATTTAAAAACATTGGGGCACAATACATAATTTATAAGAACCAAATAGAAAGGATTCAAAAAAGATTTATTAACCATCTTAACTATCGCCTTCGTAAACCTCCAATGTCTTAAGAGGATAGCTGTCGAACATATGGTCTGCTTGATTGCCCGGATTTGGTAGCACAGATAACTTTTAACACTCCCCTAAGGCGCACTCGTCACACGCCAATGTTACACGTTCCTCGTCGGCACTCCACTGACTATGCCAAGAACTGTGTACTGACTCGCATTGCTCGAATTTATAACTCGGAATTCTCAGAAGTTGATATATTTATGTAATAAACCTACATTACTAATGATGCTATCCGTTATTATGCATAATAATATTATGACATAAAAAGTTCTGCTATAAAAGGTAGACCCATCTACGATAGCTTATTTTTGGTCGCGTTCACTAACTGCGCATAATAAAGTACCTAGATTAAACCAACTAGTACTTAGTTGAATAAAATAAAAATATGAAATCATGCGAACAAAGTCGCGGGCGGAGTGCTAGTATTTAATAATTGATTCATATTTACTATTCAATTCGGTTTTTAATTTATAAAAAAACACTTATATATGATATGATATAAACTTACCGAAAAAAAGATATTCCTTCCAAATCAAGGGGTTACGGTCGTTATTTGCACAATTTTTGAACACAAATTGCGGCATTTGTAACGTCTTAATGTTGGTTATGATTGGACCATACTAATTTAAAATAAGACCACAACCGTATTTGTGCTGACCGGGCATCTAGTGTATTATTGATCGAAGTTATGATTAATAAAATTTGTAAAGCAATTTTCGTTAGAAAAACGCAAACTTTTAGGGAAAGTAGATTTTATTTTAATATAAAACAACTGTTTTTATTAATTCTAAATGTTCAGCATATAATATTCGAATAAAGATCAGATATTTTTAGAAGATTGTTTGTTAGGTATTACTTATTACGATATCAGCATCCTAATTGCGTAACAGAATAAAAAAGAAAGAAAAAACAAAAAAAAAGAACAAAAAAAAAAAAAACCCTTTGCCTTGCCGAAGTCACTTACGCAATTAAGCTGCTGGTTTATTATGTGTGCGATGTGTAACAGTTATTTTATTTTACCGCTCCACCCATTGAAATATTGTATGAATGTTTATTCATCTTTTGAGGGTTCCGTACCCAAAGGGTAAAAACGGGACCATATTACTAAAACTCCGCGGTCCGTCTGTATGTCTGTCTGTCACCAGGCTGTATCTCATGAACCGTGATAGCTAGACCGTTGAAATTTTCACAGATGATGTATTTATGTTTCCGGTATAACAACAAATACTAAAAACAGAATAAAATAAATATTTAGGTGGGGCTCCCACACAACAAACGTGATTTTGTGTCGTTTTTTGCGTTAATGGTACGGAACCCTTCCTTCGTGCGTGAGTCCGACAAGCACTTGGCCGGTTATTATTAAAATACGTAGTTTAATGGTATTTACATCTAATAAAAAATGTATGTTTGTAAAGTCCTACTTACTTTTCTCACGGTGATTACATATTTTTAAATCTTATTTATTTAATTAAACTTCATGTACAATAGTGGTTCATAAGCGGACTTAATGCCACAAGGCATTCTCTACCAGTCAAATCTCAAACGAAAAATAAATAAAATAAAACCAAAAAATATATTAAATATCTGTTCAATCAAATCAAATCATCATCATCATCAATAGTATTTTTTTAATTATTATTGAAAAAATATCTAATTGATTTACCTGTTCGGTCCCCTCACTACACCAGTATCGTTAGAACTAATGAAAGAAATAAGATAACTTTCCTATAAGAGGGCTTCCATGCAATCACTTATCTCAACAACGATAACATTTAATACCGCATTCTGAGACGTCACTTAAAATCATAAATGTAAAATGACAAACGGCTTCAGTGAAATATATTACAGACCAGCTTCTGCCAGCGACTTCGCCCTCGTGAAAAGTGTTTTGATATACCGGGATGGGATGTTTTATTTACATAATTTATCAAATTTTCTAAGGAAATTAGCTAAGGGAGGCCTATATTAAGCAGAATGATTATTATTATTAGATAAGCTGGTGTATTAAAGTTAATGATTAATTTATTTCAAACTGACGTGAAATTCTGGAGTGGGACTGCGTATCGGAAGATGCACCATAGGAAGGTCTCCCACTAGGTGGAGCGATGACCTGCTTAAAGCTGCAGGAATCCGCTGGATGTGAGATGTTAAGGACTGGTCGAAGTGGCAACAGTTTAGGGAGGGGGGAGACCTATGATAATAATAAATGATTTTATTTCTGTAAGTTGGTTTGTACAAACACTTTTACATTTCGATTTTTACTATTGATAGGCTTGCGCTTGACCACTATCTCACCTGTTGGTAAACGATGATGTGGTCGACGATGAAGCACGTGTTACCGACCTCCGACCTTGGATATACCAGCTTGACTTAATTCTACAATACGTATAGTTCATCTTTTATTTTGAATGTTAATCTTCTAATATATTCATAATTAAGTATTCCGAATGATTAAAACCTCTTAGGACAACATCCGCTTGTCATCTTTCGGTGTATCAAATAAATAATAATGTTAATTATTACGCATGATTCTTTGATAAATATTACTGGTAATAATTGTTATTTAATAATAGTAATTTTATTATGTAATTCAATTTGATTATTACATTAATAGAAGTTTATTGGAATAATATAAAAAGCGGATGTGTTAGGCAGTTTGAATTGTTGGCAGTGTCCGCCATTGTTGATACTACGATTTGTAAGACGAACGCTAGTCAGATTGTTTTTTGTAAATAACTGAGAATAAACACTTTGTAAATTATACGAGTGCCGTTTCTGTTCTGTGACCAGCCTATCCTGACCACTGGTTCACATTCAGAAGTGGGATAATAAAATCTGGCCCTTATATTGGTGGCGTTCGCGCCAAAAAAAGAAGACTCCAAAAAAAAATTAGATTTTTTTCTTCTTCAATCTGATCTCGATGAAAGCAATAGAAGATACCTTCGACGCAAAAGGCACCGTGTTACCTAAACCGATGCTGAAATCATTCCGAAGTTCCAGGCGATCTAGCCGTATGAAAAATCAAGCAACGTCAATGGTTGGTTGCACATCGACAAATCAGGCGACATAATGTTTGGAACTTAAAAGATCGCCAGTTCATCATGCAAATTCGTCTTCGCGGATCCGCTCAAGATTGCAAGTGCAAGCTAGCAACGTGAACAAGTAAAAGCAAGCAACCCCAGGACAACATGTAACATGGAAGAGAAGGGGAAATATTTCTCCTGATTCAAAGGAAAACGAACGACTGCCGAAGAAATACTACAACTGCAGAAGTCAAGGGCACGAGGCAAAAGACTGCAGGCTTCCATGCTGCGAGGTGTGTCATCGTCCAGGTCACAATACCACAGGATACTGGTTTGCAGCCAGCTCTTCACAGTAGCAACCACAAAAGGTTAGTAACATACTATTGATTTGTTTATGACACTACCATATTGCTCCAACCAAGACATTAAAAATTAACTAATATGGAGGATTTAATGAGGCCTTTTTGTAAAGAAAAGGAAAAAAAATAAACAATAACAATTGAGGAACCAATCTTTAATAATTAATTTTAACTATGGGAGATACAGACACAATTATTTTAAAAACTTTTTGAAACCTAGGCTTGCCTTTAAGAAATAATCAAATACTTAATTATTACAATACAATAAATACTTGATTGTACACCAAAATTGTAAAACAGCAATTTAAAATATATATCTGATTTTATGGGTACAATGGTATAATCTTATAGCAATATCTTTCAGACAATCTAATAATGGACCGAACAAACACAAAACTTGGAAAATGCAAAAATTGTTATGTGTTGTTTTATTACAATCTAGGCTTGTTATAAGGAATTTATCAAGTTCTGAACTATTATTGTGGAATATTTCACATCAAAACTTGGATGGAATCATAGTCTTATTGCTGATCATCCAGACAACCAGAGGACTTTATATGGACTGCACTAACTTAAAACCACTTTTCTTTTCCTCTATTAATTACATTATTCTGACACTAAACACTGACACAAATGGAAAAAGATCTTGCACATATTTGGCTGATTGGGCAACCCGTATGGCTTGAGGTTCACAAGTTTATGAGCTATTGCATTCAGTTACTGTATTAGGTATAGTTGTTTAGTTTCAAATCCTAATGGAATACACCATTGTTTACTTTTCATGTTGTTTCCAATGAGCAGATACATTGCGTTGCATTGTAATTCATGGTTTCCTTCTTTACAAATAAGCAATGAGCCTTCCAGTTAATTATACATTATCTTGGATCTAAAAACAAAGAATTTTGCATTTTAAAAACATTGTTACATTGTTTAATGGATTGAATAACGTTTTTTAAAAAGATAAAGCTTGATAGTTGATGTTAACTCACTATGTTTTTTAGGATAGTCATTTTGTCTTTTGGTGTATTTTTCTAGATTCATTGATCAAAACAAAACAACAAAAATTAATAATGACAACTTTGACAACAAATATGACATTGACTAGACATTGACATCGTTGTCGCGTTCCAGGCCCAAGTTGCGGATTTATTGGTAATATGTCAAACATAAACTAGCGAAAGGGACAGTGTTATGCGTGATATGTGTGCGTAGAACAGAAACAAAAACCGTATAATTCTTAAGATTACAGTCATTTCACTGTTTTTAAAATGAACAGAGTGCATTCATTCTACTAGGGTAGCCAGAAATAATACCATTAAGCCATTTAGGTATTAATTTAATGTGGCAAGTGAGTAATTTTTCAATGATCTTCCTTCATACCGGTCCGTATATGAATAAAATCTGAAATCCGTACAAGAGAAACATAAAGCCGTGCAAAAATTACATACACAATAGGGTATATAAAAAAAAACTTATATTTTTATGTATTATTTCATTGACAACATTAGAATCAAAACAAGGTTTAATTGCGCAACAAAGCAAAGAATTAAATTTGTCATTCATTCAATTTTTAAAACAAAACAAAGCTTAATTTAATTATCTCTTTCATTCACTACTGCAATCAACGTCAACCGTGTAACATGCCATCTTTGTCAGAAACGGCAATTCCCCGTCAGTTAACCTCTTACGTTCTTTATTTTTTTAATACAATTCTTATATGGATGTCGAAAGTCAACAAAATATAGATATATCGATGAATCGATGTTTTTGTGAATTTGGTGTGTATTAAGTATTATTGGAAATCCGAACACATATCTGTACGCAATTTATATCCGTACATAATATGGCATCACCGGACTCAAACAGATTGCTTTGAAATATCCTGTCAATTTAAAATATCATATTGTACGTAATACCTCGATCATGGAGTAAAATTAAACTTTAAAAACAAAACAAACTAATAAAACAAATCTGTTTAAGGAAAAAAAAACAATTTACGAACGGAGTTTAAACCCTTTTACTTACCAGTCGCTGTACTAGTGATAGGTCGTTAACGGTTTTTCCCTAAATGAAACGTTAATTTAACTTCGTCAAATAGTTAATTTATAAACGGTTATCGTTAATATCGTTGACAGGAGATCAACGGTTGGTTCAAGTAGTTCGTTGTTTTAACACCCATCGCTACACTGGCACTGTACATACCATTTATCACTTGGGACGGACCCAACCACGTATAGACCGACAGAAAACTAGTTACGGCGGCAACAATTCTCTCTATGAGATGAGGCATCTATATGCTAGATATAGAAATAAGACAATGCAATCGATTGCTACAGTTATTAAATAAATTTAGACACTTGTTTGCAGAAAATAATAAAGTATTAGGATGTACGGACGTGTTGGAGATGCATATTCCGAGAACAACCGAGCAACCTGTTTACTGCAAACTTTATCGACTTTCCTACCTAGCTTGATGGCATCATGCTTCCAAACATTTCAGTAGACTCAAATTGTTGGGCAACGTCCTACAACTTTTCATAGAAGCTAATTTAAAACAGAATTAGAATATAAATCAGTTTAAAAAAAAAACGGAATTATTTGGGACACGAGATCAACGCCAAAATCCGTTGCGTAGCTGGTTAAAAATAAAAACCCGTAATGTTCATGAAATCCGTAAATGTTTTGATTTGACATCGTATTTTGGGCAATCGTAGACCCTCTGAAACAGTTCAGAATTCATCTCGTAGGTATTCCAGAGACTGAACAAATTGTGCCGCGTTTTGAATTTTATTAAAGTACACGCATAAATTAGTAGAATAATTAAAATTACAGCTGTGTAAAGTTGAACAGTAATTTAACCTGAGTGAGTTAACAGAAATTAAAGCTGTGTGAGTAAACAATAATTAAAGCTGTGTGAGTCAGGAGAAAACAAAGCTGTGTGAGTTTGGAGAAAATAAATCTGTGTGAGTTAGGCTAAATTAAAACTGTGTGAGTCAGGAAAAAACAAAGCTGTGTGAGTTAGGATAAATTAAAGCTGTGTGAGATTGGCGAAAATAAAGCTGTGTGTGTTAGGATAAATTAAAGCTGTGTGCGTTAGGAGATAATAAAGCTGTGTGAGTTAAGACAAATTAAAGCTGTGTGAGTTAGAAAATAAAGCTGTGTGAGTTAGGATAAATTAAAGCTGTGTGAGTTAGGAAAAAACAAAGCTGTGTGAGTCAACAGTAATTAAATCTGTGTGACTTAACAGGCATTAAAGTTGAGTGACTTAACAGTAAATAAAGCTGTGTGACTTAACAGTAATTAAATCTGTGTGACTTAACAGTCATTAAATCTGATTGACTTAACAGTCATTAAAGCTGCGTGACGTAATAGTAATTAAAGCTGTGTGACTTAACAGTTATTAAAGCTGCTTTACTTAACAGTCATTAAAGCTGTGTGACATAACAGTAATTAAATCTGTGTGACTTAACAGTCAATAAAGCTGTGTGACTTAACAGTTATTAAAGCTGCGTGACTTAACATTAATTAAAGCTGTGTGACTTAACAGTAATTAAATCTGTGTGACATAACAGTCATTAGAGCTGTGTGACTAAACAGTCAATAAAGCTGCGTGACTTAACAGTAATTAAAGCTGTGTGACTTAACAGTCATTAAAGCTGCGTTATTTAACAGTAATTAAAGCTGTGTGACTTAACAGTCATTAAAGCTGCATTACTTAACAGTTATTAAAGCTGTGTGACTTAACAGTCATTAAAGCTGTGTGACTTAACAGTATTTAAAGCTGTGTGACTTAACAGTCATTAATGCTGTGTGACTTAACAGTCATTAAAGCTGTGTGACTTAACAGTCATTAAAGCTGCGTTATTTAACAGTAATTAAAGCTGTGTGACTTAACAGTCATTAAAGCTGTGTGACTTAACAGTCATTAAAGCTGCGTTATTTAACAGTAATTAAAGCTGTGTGACTTAACAGTCATTAAAGCTGTGTGACTTAACAGTCATTAAAGCTGTGTGACTTAACAGTCATTAAAGCTGCGTGACGTAAAAGTAATTAAAGCTGTGTGACTTATCAGTAATTAAATCTGTGTGACTTAACAGTCATTAAAGCTGTGTGTTTAGGAGTAATAAATGATGTGCGGAAAAGTAAACTATATTCATACAATACGAGACTGATATGAAATAAAAGCTACTATATCACAAAAGAAATTTATAAAAAAAACACGATTTATTAAATACTAGCGTTTCACTTCTACCTCATTTTTTTTTGACGTTCCCCTGTTCCCCTTAGTGGCCTAATAGAAATAAACAATTTTGACTTTGACCACATCTGTTATTTACATGAAGAAATGTACTGCCCATAATGTTTTTATTCCAGACGCCAAATACCAGCGACAGACCGGCGCTAGTGGAGGTGCTGATCGCCGTGGGTCACGGCAAGCGCAGGATGGCCGAGTGTTACCGACCTCCGACCTTGGATATACCAGCTTGACTTAATTCTACAATACGTATAGTTCATCTTTTATTTTGAATGTTAATCTTCTAATATATTCATAATTAAGTATTCCGAATGATTAAAACCTCTTAGGACAACATCCGCTTGTCATCTTTCGGTGTATCAAATAAATAATAATGTTAATTATTACGCATGATTCTTTGATAAATATTACTGGTAATAATTGTTATTTAATAATAGTAATTTTATTATGTAATTCAATTTGATTATTACATTAATAGAAGTTTATTGGAATAATATAAAAAGCGGATGTGTTCGCCGTATCCCAGTAGTTCCATTCTCTAGTTCCATTATGGGACTACTGGGATTTTTTTCTCCCAGTAGTTCCATGGAACTGGCATTCTGTTTATGAAAGATAAAATTAGTCTCATAAGTTCCGGTACAGTTAAATCGCGAAATAGCCGCCGTATCCCAGTAGTTCCATTCTCTAGTTCCATTATGGGACTACAGGGATTTTTTCTCCCAGTAGTTCCATGGAACTGGCATTCTGTTCATGCAAGATAAAATTAGTCTCATAAGTTCCGGTACAGTTAAATCACAAGGGAATTGACCGCAATATATTAACAGATCTGAGTATATTAGTACAAAAACGTTACGTGCTTTTATTTTTCATTTTCTTAGTATTATTAACAAAAAAGCTACTTATAATGCTTTAATTTTCTTAGTATTATTAGCATAAACGTAACTTAGTTTTAATTTTTAATTTTCTACCTCTACTTATGAGAACTGCGGACGAATCTTCTCCAAGAAATGTGGTACAGTAATTTCTCCACTGAGAAGTTACATTTGCGAATTTTGTAAAAGCATGTCCTTCACAACATAATTAGAATCTCTTCTGGTGTCAGGATTTAAATTATTTTGTATTTTCTTTGTAAGTACTGTATAATAATTAGCGTCATTTGATAAAACTTGCAATAATTTATATAGAGTTATTACAGTTTTCTTAAATGACTTATTTAATCCGCCGTGCCATGCCTCTACAAAATTTGTTGTCCTGTGTCTTTCGCCTAGGTTAATAAATTCAGCGTCACGCAACCAAAACCGTTCCATGTATAGTTTAAACCTATTTAACTTTAGTTTCTCGGATTCAGGTATGAACTCAATTTCGTGTAATAATTGTATTTCAGACTTAATATACTCCCACCCTTCCATTATTTTATTACTAGGTAGCAAGGGTAGAGCATTACATAAGGCCACGGGTTGTCGAGTGTAATTGGTTTTATTAATGCCCAATTCTTTGGCTTTTCGCCACAAACACCTCGTGTAATGATAATAACACCCATGGTTTTCTGCTAATGAGAACATAATAATTCTTAAAGGCATCTACAGCTGGTAACTCAAAGTCTGTTGTAAATTTGTGGGGTGTCCAATCTGGTATTTGCGACTTAATTAACGAAAATAATAGGCTATACATTTTTTTTTTCTATTTTTTTTTTTTTTTGGTAATATTATTGTTCTTACTATATTTAATTACCATTCAACTGTACTTAATGGAACTAATGGATTAAGGTGAAAAAGTATTCTAGTTCCATGGAACTACTGGGAGAAAAAAATCCCAGTAGTCCCATAATGGAACTAGAGAATGGAACTACTGGGATACGGCGGATGTGTTAGGCAGTTTGAATTGTTGGCAGTGTCCGCCATTGTTGATACTACGATTTGTAAGACGAACGCTAGTCAGATTGTTTTTTGTAAATAACTGAGAATAAACAGTTTGTAAATTATACGAGTGCCGTTTCTGTTCTGTGACCAGCCTATCCTGACCACTGGTTCACACACGCTTGCCTAGAGTAACCTATTCCCTCTTGACTTAAAGACTCCCAGGTTGTAGCTATCAAGAAAGACAGACTCCGGCAGCGTATTCCACTCTTTTGCTGTGCGTATAATAAAAGTATTCCCAAAACGTTGGCCGGGTCAGCCTGACTACCCAACTTGGGCACAGGCTGAAAGTTAGCCTTCTTTCAAGCATTCGGCACTTTTCCAGTCTCATTCGAAAGGCGAAACAGGTGTGTCAGGATCAGAGACAGTTCAGGCGCACAGGTTCTCAGAGCAATTGCTAAAATCCCGTCGGGGCCACTCGCTTTGTTCACGTCCAGGTTGCGCAGCACCCCGCGATATTTTTTTTAAACTAGATGAGGTTGGCGTTTCCTATCTGACTACTCTGAGAAGAAAGGCAGAAACAAACTTAGAGATCACAGTCTCTTTTAAATTCCAGACAAAATCTTGGTTAGATCATGTGAACACCATTAAGACTGATGTCTGAAATGCTCTTTTGAGGAAAGGTCCAGCCAGATTGAGTGGACTTGTCCAGTCAGTGCACGCATTTGTCAATAACCCTGCAGAATATAAGGAGATGACTCAGGAGAGATGAGGAGGGACTCAGAATTTAAAAAGAAAGGACATTTGGATAGGCCGCATAAACTACTCAAACTAAACTAACAGATAATTTAAAATAATAAATAAAAAAATATCCACAGAAGTCTTCACATTCATTATAATTAAAATAAAATAATATAATACTTTAAAAAGTAAATGTTCTTATCATTCTTCTTTTTGTGTTTGCAAGAAAAAAAAACTAATTTCACGATGCAAAATAAAACTAGATTAAATGGAGCAGCTCAATGCCAAGCCTTTATGTCCTTAACGTAATCTTTAATGGTAGTTATAAAACGCTTTCTGGCACAACTTACGTTTAATGAATGGATCTTGTACGCGGCTTGGAAGCTTATTATAAAAGCGTACACATTGACATCTAAACGAGCCACCTATTTTCTTGAGCCTTGTTGTAGGTACTACAAATTTGTGTTTGTTCCTAGTATTTTATTATGTTCAGCAGTCGTCGTCTTTCGGCTGAAATAATGATGATGATGACGTCTCTGGGTCATTGATAACTGATTGTCAGGTAAGGATTTGAAATTCTTTTTGTTATACACTATCTCTTTCGGCTCGCACTTGACCTCTTGACATAACAAGATATCTTTGGCTTTTCATTATCTACATACATTTGAGTGGTTTGATCAACGTAATTCCAAAACTTATACTTTTACTTTGGCATTCACTATTCTGCCGTTTGAAGCTATAGTGCCGGTATCTGACAATTCGCAGATTTTAGTTTTTTCATGCAATCGTAATCAGCAAAAGTTCTCTATCGATTTCGCTGAGCATTATTTTTCTAATATAAATAGATTCCAAAAACTAACCCTTGAATTGCTATGTTTACTAACAGATTTTTGATAAGTCATTGATCTATTAAACTATAAATGTGCCTATTCGATTGTAAATAAGTCTAATAGCGAAATTAGACTTATTTTTTGACACCGGAAACTCTTGAACATGATCTATAGTTGATAAACAGCGTCGATTTTTTTTTTAGTCTATAACTCCAAATATGATTTCGTCAGATAGTGGCACTATAGCTTGAGGTCGGCAGAATTTGTGAATAACAGTTTGAGATAAGATTTTAGTTGTAAATTCATGAAGTTTACGGCAACATGTGATCAGCTGGAGTTAATTTCGTTGAGTTATCATCAGTCCTACTGTTTATCAGTGTTCTGTATTTTTTTTAACTTCCGGTCATAAATGCGGACCTCTCACCTGATGGTAAGCGATTATGTTATCGACGATGGAGTACGCTTGTCTAGAAGTAACCTATTCACAAAGAAGAGGTTGTAGCTATCAGGAAACATGGACACCGGCAGGGAATTTCACTCCTTAGCTGTGCGCACAGTCATTAAAGTATTCACAAAACGTTTAGTGCGTATGGGCGGGATGTCCACCATGTATCATGGTGCATCGCCGTACGTCTTGTAGTCCGATGATGGAACAGACTTGGCTTTACCTTAACATGGTAAAGCAATTTCTAAATCGAGTAGATATTCCTCCATTATGTGCGTAGTATATAGTACTAGCTGACCCCCGCGGCTTCCACTCGTTCCACTAGAATCCCCTATTTCAATCCCCCAGGGGATCGTACAGCACTCAATGTTCCACTACGATCCCCTATGCCGGGGATTCTATAAGTACTAATGAGTTATTTGCTTTTAAAATCTCTTCTAAATAAAAAAGCCACCTATAAAATAACAATACTTAATACATAGATTTAAAAATCGGTCTACAAAGGGGATTACGGGATTATTCGCGGGTTCGATTCCCGCACGGAACAAATATGTGTATGACCTACAGATAGTTGTTCCGGCTCTGGGTGTTTCTGTATGTGAGTTTATATGTTTGTAAACGCACCCACGATACAGGAAGAAATTCCTGTATCGTGGAATGAAATGGAATAACTCATTAGTACTTATAGAATCCCCGGCATAGGGGATCGTAGTGGAACATTGAGTGCTGTACGATCCCCTGGGGGATTGAAATAGGGGATTCTAGTGGAACGAGTGGAATAATCCCGTAATCCCCTTTGTAGACCGATTTTTAAATCTATGTATTAAGTATTGTTATTTTATAGGTGGCTTTTTTATTTAGAAGAGATTTTAAAAGCAAATAACTCATTAGTACTTATAGAATCCCCGGCATAGGGGATCGTAGTGGAACATTGAGTGCTGTACGATCCCCTGGGGGATTGAAATAGGGGATTCTAGTGGAACGAGTGAAAGTATAGCGCCTGCCTGGACTCAAACCCATGACATGTAAGTCACGGCCGATACCACTGGGCCACCACTGCTCTCATTTGACATTAATGATACTCTAACTGACATAATTAATTGGCTTGATATGAATAATTTATTAATCAACCATAATAAAACCAAAGTAATGCATTTCTACTAAAGAATTAAAGCTCCAAAAATTCGTGTCTAATAAAATGGCAACGAAATAAAAGTAAGTGTGTTTTTAGGTATTAATATCGACAGTAACCTTAATTGGAAAGCTCATTTAGAACAGCTATGTAAAAATATACATAAATCTGCCTACGCACTTTTTCAATTGGCTAGAAAAGAAAATATAGAAGCGTTACTTGTGTTAAAAACTTCCAGATATAAGAATTCAAAGACTGTACTTCATCAAATAATTGTAATACTTTGTTATCGGCTTTACAGAACATCTCCAATTTTTCTGACTCTCATGATCCACAATCTTTTATAGCTCAATGATGATTGATTGTGATTGGCTGTCCTTTCCTCGTTGACACCGATGTAAAAGACCAGCATCAGCCAATGGAAAATAAACACGACATTTTGTCCGGAAGTCAGCATTGAGCTACTTACAATGAAAAATATCAAAAATTATAACAAACTAAAAATGTAAACATATTCAGAAAATCCACATAAAATCAACATGTTTTATGGTATTAATTTAACAGTAATTAATATTAGTTTTAATACAAACTTCCGAAACAATCAAAACATTTCAATAGAATTCAAGACTTATTTTATTTAAACAGCGCAAAATAACTAAACATATGTGCAATATTTATTTTAAATTAGAACATGAATTTTCAGGAAGCTAACATTCGTCCATCCTGATAAATTTCGCGTCCCCGCGAATGACATTTTTTAAAAGTAAATTCTGATTTTATTCAAAATAAACACAAGACAACAATTTTAACTGAGTGATTGAAATGAAAAATGTATTTTATAAAATACAAATTTCGTTAATAGAAACTACACACAAATCAAGTACTGTTTACATGAATTGTGTATATAGAGTATTTCAAAAAACTTAATTTTTCAGAATCATAAAATATAAGACTTATTTCAATGATTGTGCACTTTGCACTTCAAAACTTATGTTCGCTCATAGCTACTTAATTGTACATTGCACTAAAAGGTAGTTATTACCTTCACGCTCATAGCAGTTTAATTTAAAAAAAGAAAAACTACACCAACACTTATAGAATCATAGATGAACTAAAAAAAACATGGTCGCTCATAGCGAATAGTAGTTATCAACACCTTATGCTCATAGCAGTGTAGAATAACCAAAAAAATAGGGTCGCTCATAGCGAAATAGTAGTTAACTACACGCTCATAGCATTGTAGGTTAACCATAAAAACTTGGTCGCTCATAGCGAATAATAGTTATCTACACCTTACGCTCATAGCAGTAGTGTAGAATAACCATAAAAATAGGGTCGCTCATAGCGAAATAGTAGTTAACTACACGCTCATAGCAGTGTAGGTTAACCATAAAAACTTGGTCGCTCATAGCGAATAATAGCTCAACAACAACAACAAACAAACACCAACAACAACAACAACCAACAATTAACAACAACAACAATCAATCAAGCATGATCAACAATTTGTGTAATTCATACTATTTAGCTAATTATGAAAATTGGATAAACTCAAACATTATTCTCCATCTAGTATGATATCTGATCACATTTATTTTACATAAATGGTTATGTAATATTTTTACTCAAAAAAAAGTAATCTGCATGATAAAATATGTACTTCATTAATTTCTAGACACACAAATAAATATTATTTGCAAAATAAATTATCTAAATCATTATTTAAATCATCATCGGTTTCGCTAGTAGGCTATTCGCTATCTTTGATAATGAAACAAAGGCAAGGATGTATTTTATCAACAGAAAATACACCTATATACTTTGACGTCCCTTTTCTAGTAAATATCTACAACCCACCATAATACCTATCGTGGTTCAAAACTTTAGTAACTCTGTACGGCCCTGAAATATAATCTGACCAAAAACAAATGCATAAATCTATGAACGAAACTGTATGTGTGTCCCTTTTATTTCACTACACTACGATACGTAATACTTTCTGGTCTTTGAATTTTAAGATGATATTTCATTTTAATCGTATTTTATAAAAATTTGCATCATTCGTTCACCGACGCCATTAGTCATCACAATTTATTTGTTTTCGGCAAAATAATTTTTTTTTATTCAATAGGAAAGAAATCTGAAGCAATCGCGTTTTCGTGCCCCTAATTTCACATCTGGTGATATTTTAATTCTATGTGACAAAGTCACAAAATATAGAAATGTCATAGAACATTTTCTTTGTCATCAGAAAACAACATTTCCCTTACACTGATTAACGAATATCTCGTTAACGCGTGGACCGATTTATCTATACCAATATTAAAAAGAGGAAAGATTTTTTTGTTTGTTTGTATGTTTGTACCGAATAGGCTCCGAAACTACTGGACCGATTTTAAAAATTCTTTCACCTATGGAAAGCTACATTATTCCCGAGTGATAATTTTGAAGGGAGCGAAGCCGCGGCGGTCAGCTAGTTTATTATAAACTTTATTGTACACCGCATAAAAATTTACATTTATTTAAACGGTCAAAACAGTTCTACATTAATACTTACCTCTCATTTGAAACCAAACACATTAAAATATAAACAAAAAGAATCATGTTTTCAAGTTACTTGTTCTATTCTGATAATTCTTACACTAACCCAGGACTTAGCGACTTAAGTCTCCTACAACGGCCGGTTAAATATTTAAGTACATTTATAAGTTTAACTCTAGATTTACTTCTAAGTCTTGGTGGAGCAAGACGATTTATCTAATTAACCCTGAACTAGTTCTTAACAAGGGGTTTTTAGGATAAACCAGGAACGCGCAAGTGGCTCTTAACCGCCTTAAATAAAAATACTCTACAATCACCTAAATGTAAGAATTCTTTCTTTTTGATTTTACAAATGTACAGACATGGTTCATATGTATGATGTGAAAGAGTGCAATTTTCTTAGGAATAGGTTGCAGAGGCCTTACTTCTTTCACGCTGATAATTTATTGAGAGCACATTCTAAATCCAAACACGAATTTATATAATTCCCGGTAAACTTTCGCATGCGAGGCAGCCAATAATGTTGTTTAATTTTAACTAATGTTTTATCAAACGTGGCCTATTTCGTCGCAACTTTTCTGGAGAACCTGCCACCTACAGCCCTTTAACACCACGTATCTTATTCCGTCCTCATTTACTTTATAAACCTTCTCGCGCTTAATGACTTCACTCTTATGTATCTCTCATAAGTCATCAAATTTTGTATAATATTTAAACACCCATATGTGAGGTTGCTCAGTAGCAGTCTATCCAACAGATATCATAACTTAGAACAAATTTCAGTGACATTGATCTCAACGCCAATCTTAACGTTATCAATCACTAACGAAATCTTAGTTTTACCTAAAACGCTCACGATTGTACTACCAAAGCTTTTGAGAGTAGGCAAATTATTTACTATCCATTTTGCGTGGAACAACTCCTTTCATAGCAGATTCTTTAACCAAGGTACACTGACTACCAAAATCTACGCACCCTATCAAAAGTTCATTAACATGTATACTCTTGATAAATTTGTCGTCTTGTCTCTAGCCCGCGCTGTTAACCAGTCATAAAGTCTTAACTTCGGCACACTTACCCAAACACTCTTACTGCATTTAGGATCTTCATGACCAATGCGTTTAAACTTAACGATAGGCTTTTATATGCTAATACTACATGACTCGTTTCGCGACAGTTACAACACCTCAAGTGTCTATCAAAATAAATTTTACAAGTTTACGCATTTCACTTACTGAACGTTCTAACGTACGAAAACTTATCTAATCTGTTACATTTGACATCCCTCAGATAACCAAACAATTTTTCAGCTTCCTCAAAATTGCCTTTGTCCCGTGCCGAACTAATCTATCCTCTACTCCATAAACAATGCAATCAATAGCGTTCCCACCTACTATACCACCCCGATACAAAGCTATTATCTTATCCTAATAATACTCTTCTATACCATCGCCAAACTTAGCTATTTAACAAACATTAAATGTACGTTTCGTAAGACGGAAAAGCAGATTTATGTTTCAACCCATTCGTCCCAAGCTAGCTAGCTTTTTACCACTTTTTCACAGTACCGACTAGCTTAGGTAGAACGTAGTGGGCAATCTGTTTACTGTCCCACCCATAGATCTCTGAGCATTCTTTAACTTTATTCAACCAAGTAACCATTGTGTAGTTTTCAATTTAGGATCAAACTTTCGATCTACATTATTATGCGCAAATCATTCTTAAGTATGTGAATTTACAGCTTATATCGATTGTAAAGACTCTTTGATTCATTTGAGTAAATAATAATTATTACTATATCGGCAGATGAATGCAGTGGGCTCACATACAGAAATCTTTCATTAATACAAGATTGACAGATTTCCTGACTTATACTTTATAATTTTTTATTTATTTATTGTTTCACTGTATTGACCTAAAACATGACGAATTTGTAATCCCATTTTATTAAAATTCACATTGTTTATTGTATTGCCTATTTCAAATTATTAACTGAATTTCATCTTGACATGATAAACTTGTACCTACTTTCTGTGCAAATAAAGAACTATTCTATTCTATTCTAAGAACGAACTGGACTATGCGATCTAAAAATAAAACTCGCAAATCTCTAGTCTAATGTTTTCTACGCGAGGTATCTGTAACCTGTGAATCCGTTGCCCTCTACTGACCCCTCATGACCGTCCTCCCTCCTCCTTCTTGCCTGCAACACCACCCTTGAAGGTGATCTTCTGGATCTGCACCGCTCGGAGTCACGACCACTGCTGCGGGGGTGCTGACGAGCGCCGACTCCGCCTCGAACCTCGAACACTGCTGCGGAGGGGCTGCTGACGAACGCCGACTTCGCTTCGAGCCTCGACCACCGCTGCGAGGGGGCTGCTGACGAGCGCCGACTTTGCCCCGAGCCTCGACCACGAGTCCGGGATCGGATGCGTCTCGAGAATTGTCCCAGCACCACACTGGAATGCTTCCCTGCCGACCTCTGTCTTCTCTCGGACTGATCGTTAGGCATCTTCATGCGTCCAATGATCTGGAATAATTTGAACAACGAGTATCTGGTTTCTTTTGTGTGCCTACTTCTTTGTTTCAAAATTGTCTATACGCGGCATAAAGTTCAAGCTATCTCAAAATCTCAATTCAATTTACAAGTATACAATAATTCAAAATGAATAACTGTTGTTTGGTACACGTACATAAACACATCTTTCACCTTGGCGTTAGGCAAAATCAACAGAACGCAGCCTGCTACAGTCCTTACATACTGCTTTTGCTTCATTGATCATATCTGCATCTAGTCTAGTTATTTGGTATTTTCCTAATACCATGACTATTACTATTCAAAATATAAGAAACCTAAACAACGTACCTATTTAACGGCATTATTTTTATTGAAGTCGAACTGTCTCAGTATGTGTCGTGTGTCCATATTGACGGGACGCCACCCATGCACACATTATGTACATGCGTGCACAAATGCATACCCGTACATGCCATATATTATACAGATAGATATTCTATACAGAAAAAGAAAATAGACACAAATAAAATTCACATTAAATAATCAAATTGACTTTTAATATACCTTATTGTGGGCGTATGATCACACCAAGGTGGTAGCGATACACCAGAATTCCTTGGTGCTATTCCGCTTCTGATTTGTTAAAAACTTCCAGATATAAGAATTCAAAGACTGTACTTCATCAAATAATTGTAATACTTTGTTATCGGCTTTACAGAACATCTCCAATTTTTCTGACTCTCATGATCCACAATCTTTTATAGCTCAATGATGATTGATTGTGATTGGCTGTCCTTTCCTCGTTGACACCGATGTAAAAGACCAGCATCAGCCAATGGAAAATAAACACGACATTTTGTCCGGAAGTCAGCATTGAGCTACTTACAATGAAAAATATCAAAAATTATAACAAACTAAAAATGTAAACATATTCAGAAAATCCACATAAAATCAACATGTTTTATGGTATTAATTTAACAGTAATTAATATTAGTTTTAATACAAACTTCCGAAACAATCAAAACATTTCAATAGAATTCAAGACTTATTTTATTTAAACAGCGCAAAATAACTAAACATATGTGCAATATTTATTTTAAATTAGAACATGAATTTTCAGGAAGCTAACACTTGTTGCCTATCATGGTCTAGTAGCCTCTTCTACGATACGGAATTATTCTTTGGGGTAGTTCCACGGATAAGGGATTACTATTCAAGTCACAAAAAAGGTGCATTAGAGCCATGTGTGGTCTGAAAACAGATGACAGATGTGCACCGTACTTTAAATCATTAAAAATACTTACGCCACCGGCGATATACATATTAGAAATCAGTATCTTCGTCAAAAGAAATCCCAATCTTTTTGAAAAAATTACAATGGTACGAAATGTTCCAATCCGTGGTCAGTACAAAAATTCTTTGAAAGAAGATAAGATAAGAAGAAAGCAAGCATGCAAGCAACAAAGCAAGCAAGCATAAGTGTTAAAAAGCATTAGTAAAAAAAAGTGTCCTGTGTATGGCTCCATGCATTAATAATAAAAATAACTAATTTTAAACAATTTAAGAAAAAAATTAAAGTGTTCTTAATTAATATTTTTTATTATAATATTGACGAATACTTAAATGGCGAATTAATTTAGAATTATAATTATTGTATAAAATATAGACGTTAAATTATTTTGACATAGATTTATTTTTGAAATTTTAATATTTCCTCATCAATTAGAGATAAGAATACTTAAATGAGGAAATATTAAAATGTCAAAAATAAATCTATGTCGAAATAATTTAATGTCTATATTTTATATTTTGTTCATCAAACGAAAAAGATCTGTATTTATTTAACTATATTAACAAATAAATAAATAAGAATCCCTTTAGGGGTGGAATTTCCAAAAAAACAATAAATAAATAAATTATTTTAACCAACCAACAGCGTAAATCTAAAATTTCACGTGTCTAACTTACAAACTGTAGAAATTTCATAAAAATATAAATTTCATAAGAGTAGAAATTTCAACTCCTTTTTACAGGGGGTAAAGGGTAAAAAACCGGCCAAGTGCGAGTCCAACTCGCTCACGAAGGGTTCCGTACCATTATCGCAAAAAAACAGCACAACAATCACGTTTGTTGTATGGGAGCCCCCCTTAATTATTAATTTTATTCTGTTTTTAGTATTTGTTGTTATAGCGGCAACAGAAATACATCATCTGTGAAAATTTCAACTGTCTAGCTATCACGGTTCATGAGATACAGCCTGGTGACAGACAGACAGACAGACAGACAGACAGACGGACCGCGGAGTCTTAGTAATAGGGTTCCGTTTTTACCCTTTGGGTACGGAACCCTAAAAAGGTACGGGTGGTTTTTTTAATTCTTTTTATCAATCAAGAGCGTAAATGTAAAATGTCACGGGTCCAATTTATCGTGATAATAATAGATGGCTTATCATTGTGTTTCCTGAATAATGTGTTTACATAGTTGTACCTTTCAATAGATGCGGCATTAGAAAAAATAAAGATATCCATAAAAGGATCAATTATCTTATTGCATTAGTTATTATCCTCTGTACTAAAAATAATATATTATGGTCTGGCATTTCCTGTAGAAGTCCACAGGAAATGCCAGAGGATCATATCAGATCATATCAGAGGATCATAATATATTATTACACCATAAACTACTGATAATTACTGCTGACTTTGTTGCGATTCACAAATAGACTGATAAATTAACTACACGGCTATTAAATCGTAACTCGCCCAAATCAATTGGAATGAGGTTTTACTTGAAACACAACATTTCTGATTCGTTAGATGGTGCTGTGGAACTCTTTTATAATAAACTGTATGAGCTCAAAGACAAGCACATCCCAAGTAAATCAGCTAAGCAGTCATCTTATCCACCTTGGTATAATTCAGCTTTGGTCAAAGTGCTGAGAGAGAAATATAAATATCATCGCAAGTTTTAAATGTACGCACGGTAATGTGTCCGGCTTTCACTCTGTTTCTCTTTTACGGAATAACTGTAGTTAAATTAGAGCACATTTGTTTTAATTCATATATGGATAAAATCAAATCGCCGAACATTGAAAACCCTAAATCTGTTTGGGCATAATGTGAAAAGCAAAACAAACTCGGGTACTTTGCCAAAATTGCGAGTACAGGTGCAGAAATCAGCAATTTATTCGCAACCCATTTCCATTCAACCTTTCAGGAACCTGATCCTGTGTCCGCTACCTCCGATGGCATTAGTGTTGAAGATAGTGTGACATGCATCGGTTCGATTGGTGTGTCTCATTCTCAAGTTATTAAAGACCTTGGACCTCTCCAAATCTGGCAGTCCTGATCTTATCAGCCTTGGGCATCTTTTGTGATTTGTCCAAGGCATTTGATTGTGTTCTTCATGAAACCCTAATCAGGAAACTCCGCCACTACGGGATCCGGAACAGCGCTCTGGATCTTCTTACTTCATACTTGAGTAATAGGATTCAGAGCGTTGACGTTAATGGAAAAAGATCTCCTGGATCTATAGTAACAATGGGAGTCCCGCAGGGCTCGATTCTTGGTCCTTTCTTGTTTCTTATTTATATTAATGATTTGCCTTACCTCATAAAGGATAACCATAATATAGTGTTGTTTGCGGATGATACTTCACTTTTGTTTAAACTTAAACGTCAGCAGCTGGTTACTGACGATGTAAATAGCGCGATCTCAAAAGTAGTTCACTGGTTCAATGTTAACAATTTACTTCTTAATGAAAAAAAAACGAAATGCATTAAGTTTACCTTACCTCACGTTAGGCAGGTGAAAACTGATGTGCTGATAAAGGGCGAAGAATTGAATCCTGAAAATAGCACAGTGTTCTTAGGTTTAACTTTGGATGCTAAGCTTCAGTGGGGCCCACATATAGATAAATTGTCAAAGAAGCTAAGCTCCGCAGCATATGCTGTTAGAAAAATTCGTAATTTAACGGACATAGAGACAGCCCGTTTAGTATACTTTAGCTATTTTCATAGTGTAATGTCGTACGGTATTCTGTTGTGGGGAAATGCCGCCGAATATCTTTGTTTTGCAGAAAAGAGCTGTTCGATCAATTTATAAATTAAGCCCGAGACACTCTCTCAGAGAGAAATTTAAGGAGATTAATGTAATGACTGTGCCTTCTCAGTATATTTATGAAAATCTTTTATATGCCCATAAAAATATAAAATTGTTTAAAAAATACAGTGATATCCATAATATAAATACTAGGAACAAACACAAATTTGTAATACCTACAACAAGGCTCAAGAAAATAGATGGCTCGTTTAGATGTCAATGTGTGCGCTTTTATAATATGCTTCCAAGCCACGTACAAAATCTAAGTCTTAATAAATTTAAATCATTCATTAAACGTAAGTTGTGCCAAAAAGCGTTTTATAGCATTAAAGATTACGTTGAGGATAAAACGGCTTGGGAGTGAGCTGCTCCAATTAATTTAGTTTTTTTGTTTAAATATTTTGCACCATGAATTTTGTTATTTTTTTGTATTTTTTTTATTTTTTATTTGTTTTCTTGCAATGACAAGAAAATTTACTTTTTAAAGTATTATATTATTTTATTTTAATTATTGTGAATGTGAAGACTATGTGGATCATTATTTTGTTTTATAATTTATCTTAGTTTTTAATAATGGTCTGGCAGTTTGAGTAGTTTATGCGGCCTACCCGAATGTCCTTTCTTTGGTATTGTTCGTCGAATCGTTGAGCTCCTTAAATTCTGAGTTGAGCTGCTCGGTTATTGACAAATGCGTGCACTGACTGGACAGGTCCACTCAATCTGGCTGGTTCTTTCCTCAAAAGACCATTTCAGACATCAGTCTACATGGTCTTCACATGATCGAACCAAGATTTTGTCAGGACTTTAAAAGAGACTGTGACCTCTGAGTTTGTTTCGGCCTTTCTTCTCAGAGTAGTCAGATAGGAAACGCCGACCTCATCTAGTTTAAAAAAAAAATATGTTAGACATGTAAAAGCGTTTGTACAAACCAACTTACAGAATCAAAATCATTTATCATTTATTTATCATTTATACCTCCAGTATTTATTGTAAATATTACCGACAGCCTTGGTGTACCACTGTGTATTTTGTTCAGGCGGTCACTCTCAGCAGGAATAGTCCCGAAATGTTGTAAATCTGCATTCGTTACCCCAGTCTTCAAGAAGGGTCGGATATCTCTATTTACCGACCGAACGCATACCTACTATTTACTGACGTATACGCTGCTATAAAATGCAACTTTGGTGATGAACAGCAACAACAGAGTTTCTTAGAAAGCGTTTCAGTTAGATGTAGTCTAACTTAATCTTGTCCCACGGTTTTTGCCTAGGTCCGACAAAATGCTTGTCGTGTAGACGATGAATTGGTCCTGTCTGCAGGAGACACGGTGAATTCTCTTAGCGTGCAAATAGCGTAAAGGTTCCATAAATTTACATTATAAAACATTTACTTACATAAAATCATATTACAGCTCCATAAAGTTTTTAATCCCAAAAATTATGGTGTGGCGGACTCTGGCTTGGCCACCATAAGGGATTTTAATATTGATAACACAAATATTTAGTCGCTAAATTGTCGAAATTTGTTGCCAAATATCCGAATTTTTCGGTCACTGGTTCAAAAGTTAGAAGGGTTTATTGTTGGGTGACCTATGGGGCAATCTCTCCAGCTTGGACAAATTTATATCTCAAAAACTAGGGTATCTAGCGAAGATCTGTTTTCTCCTAAATGACCATGGGCAGTTTTGTATGAACACTGGGCCCGCTTTACAAAATTGTGCAACAGTGATGAAACCTATGACATGAAAACTCTTAGCGCCTACTTTATTTAATTCTATGACAGCTAAGTTCAAATCCAGCGCGAAAATGGCGTTTTGGTATGTTCAAAAAAATATTGTGAAAAATGAGAAATGCGCATGACTTATAAGGTAGGGTAGATAAGGTAGATAGGGTACCTACGTCGCATCGTCGGGGCTTATTTGGTGGAGAGGTGTCACCTACGAGGGACTTGATGGCGTCGTAAACCAGCACCGCATGTCGTGCGGTGTTCCAAAGGGCTCGGTATTGGGCCCGCCTCTGTGGGACATCGGATACGACTGGGTGCTGAGGGGCGAACTCCAATCGAGCGTAGACATGACGTGTCACGCGGACGATACACTGGTCACAGCCCCGGGGAGTTCGTACAGGGAGGCAGCGTTGCTGGCGACGGCTGCGGTCTCACAGGTGGTAAGCCGCATACGGCGCCTGAAGGTGGCCCTCAGCAAGTTGGAGGCCATGGTTTTTAATGTGGACAATGTGGGCAGCGGGCGCCGCCGCCCGGTGTCGTCGTCGGGTGGGCTCGAATCGCTGTTGAGTCAACCATGAAGTACCTGGGAATGATGCTCAACAGCTGGTGGGATTTCGGCCACCACTACCGGTGGCTGGCGCCCAAGTTGTTGGGTGTGGCTGGTGCGCTCTCAACGCTGATTCCAAATCTGGAGGGCCCAAGCACCACCTGTAGTGTGCGGCTCTACGAGGAAATTGTGCGATCGATGGCCCTGTATGGGGCCCCGATCTGGGTGGCTGACCTGGCGGTCGGCAGCATCGCTGTTCTACAAAAGCCGCAGAGAGCGATGACCGTCAGAGTCAATCAGGAGGTATCGCACGATCTCATATGACGCGGCTTGTGTACTTGCCGGATCCCCGCCCTGGGACCTGGAGGCAAAGGTAATCGCGTCACTATATCGGTGGCGGCAGGAAGCGCAGGCGCACCCCGCGGACCGCGACGGGCCGATGCAGTGACATATATGGAGTTGCGTCAGTCTCAGCTCCGTGTGGAGTGGTGTTTGTTACGGTAGGTAGGGTAGGCACTGTAGGCAGGCACGGTAGGTTAGGCAGGGTAGGAAAGGCTGGTAGGGTAGGTAGAATAGGTAGATATGGTAGGCGGGTAAGGTTGACACGCGTCCTTCGTGAATCTGGATGGAAGCTGAACCTGGATTCATTCGTGAACAGCACATTGGACCATTGCTCACGGCCCCAGTCCACGTGGTTCCGAACCCATTCTAATCGTCGTCCACGATTGCCTCTCCGTAAAGGTGGGACCCGGAGTGGTCTACAAGAGCGTAGATTGCTTTCATGCAGTCGCCTTCTTACAGTTTGGTCACTCACAAGCACTTGGTGTTCCACTCGCAGCCTTTGAACCAATTGAGTCGCCGTTGCATTTGGTTGAGCTCGCGCAGTAATTGGCAAAAATCGGTCTTGTCTGGGGGTAGTGATGCGACTTGGCCCCCGGTGCCTCTCCGCTACTTCACCTGTGGCACGGTAGCGTGTCCACAATCTTGAAATTACATTTTGGTGGGTCCCTATGGCCTCAGCAACATAACGCTGAACAGACCCAGCTTCCAGCATTCCCACAGCTCGTAACATCTCCGCCCTCGTCAAATGTTGGCGTTGCATGGCTACAATACCTCAATTTTAACTTTATCTTACGTTTAAAAATGAAAAAAAACTGTAACTAAACGTAATTCGTATTGTTTTCTAAATTTCGCACAAATGAAAATTCCCTCTCCTACACATCAAGACATTTTTATGCCACCGAAACAAAAGAATTTTCAAAAATTTGAATTTGGAATTAGTCTGAGATAAATTACAAACAAATCGGTGTATAAAAGATTCCAATGCGGCCAGTACTTTTCGAGTTATTTAATTGAGTATGAAATATCCCTAGACCGTGTTGATGTGATAATATCAAAAACAATGCAGATTTTCGACCAAAACTCCATTTTCGCGCTGGATATGAAAATAGCTGCCATATAATGAAATAAAGTACAGCTCAAGAGCTTTCATATGACATATAATTCATCACTGTTGGATAATGTTGAAAAGTTGACGCATGGTCCTTTCGTCGCTAATTAGTCGGAATCAGTCGCCAAATATCAGAATATGTTGGTCACTGTTTCAAAATGTAGAAGGGTTGGTAAGTGGCCGACCTGGGAGAGTATCTCCCCAGCTTGGCCCAATTGTTTTCGCCAAAATTTTGTCGCTTATTAGTTAGTCGCAATCTGTTTTCGCCAAAATTTTGTCGCTTATTAGTTAGTCGCAATTTTTCGCCAAGTCACAGATTTAGTCGGTGTGTAATTAAAATATATTAAAGAGTTCTATTGAATTCTGAATTATTGAGTTATAGTTTGATTTCTGTTAAAATAATTATTAAGCTCAGTTTTTATTTTATTTGACATGAAACCATTAATTCAATACAATAACAAAGACAATAATATTATCGTGCATGTTTGTTATATAATGTTCAACACTGTTTTATACTTTTTGTAAATATTGCACAAGTACCTTGATTTTAACCGGCGGCGTGTGTGTAGATGTATGAATGTGTGTGGAGCTAAATAAGTATGTAAGTATCGTAGCAGGTGGCGTTCTGTAGTTTTTGCCTACCCCCATGGGAAAATGGCGTGAGTTTATTTATGTATGTACCTTGATTTTATTATTTTATGGTTTTAATTTACTTTTGTTTTTTAACATTAATAATTAACTTTGTTGATGCACTTAAATTTTATTTTAGGTAATATACTATGACTGTGATGACGAATATAAAATAATTTTAATAAAACAGCTATCGGAACATATCAATTTATTTATTTACAATAATTATTATCTACTATTTTCAATATGATACAGTACCTGGTTTTTAAAGACCTTCAAATACCTACAAGTATTTCAAAACTATAACAGTATTTTTACTAATCACTTTTAATATTTTACTTTGGCAAAAGATACTAAACCCGATACCACCCGATAAACCCGCATAGTTTTCAAGGATTAATTCGAAAACTATGCGAGTTGTAATCCTTTAAAATACTACATAATTATATACCTGTTATAAATAGATATAATGACTTCATGGTTCATCCTTATCAGCTAGCTCCTCTCAAATTAAGCCCGTATGGTGATTTCGCTGCAGTCCTCAAGTAGAAGTTGCCGCGTAAACTGGAAATAATAATAAGTACAGACATGATTAGTAGTTTATAGACCAAATACGATAATTAGCATTTATCATCTATATGTACTACAGATACGAGAAACAATGTATTATTTTAAGACTGCCATGACAAAACCAGTGTCCTTAAAGCTCTTGAAGACAAGATTGGTATCGGATGATACCTACTAACCTGGCTCGGAGCCACACATGGTATGGTCTTCCATTAGGCTACTTACTAACTAGCTTATACACTTCTCAATTGTCTTTAAAGAATTTTTTTTTTAAAAGCTTTTAGTATAACACTCAGATCAAATATTTGATCTGAGGTATAGCATGCATTGTCATCCAAACCAATCGTGCGGGCAACATTTCATTATAATCGGCTGAGGAAAACTGCTTTAAAATTCAGTTGCGAGATTGGACCCGTACTTTCATACCTACATACGTTACAAGATAATAAAAAGCTTGTAAAAGACATAAACACGATCCTTGAAATAAGCCAGAGAGCTCGAATGCAGGCTTCTGACTTGTTACTGGTTTTAAAGATCTTTGTGCAAAGAGTTTAGAGACTAGACAAGTGACATTCTGTCAACGAAAGCATAGCGGTAGTGAAGTGGACTGTATTGTTGGTTCGGTTGGAGACTCGTTGAGGAAATGAAAATACTATCGTGATTCGTATCTTCAATTTATTCCTTACTTGTTACTCCTTGTAGAGTGGAAGACCGACTGTCTCTGCCTACAAGCGGGCCGGCTTTTATACAAAAACCGCTCGGCGAGAACAATGGCGCCCCTACTTTGCAACTGTATTCAAGCATGGCACCACAGAAATGCCGATTTTATAAAACTTATCTTACTTAAATATACACAAGTTATACATTTCCTTAATCTACATACTTAATTCTACATAGGAAAAATATAAAAGGTGTACAAAGGTCAACACAAAAATCTTAATCTAGATTCCTCCTTACTCCAAGTATTAAACTATGACAATATACATAATCTTATCTAATTAGCTACCTTTTCTCTAAATCTTATGTATATTTCAAGTTTTATTATACTACTACTACTACTCTAAAATTCACATGGCACATACATGTGTCATTTTACACACGTGGTCAAACACGTGGACATAACGTGTTCATTTATTTTTGTAACAAAGAAGAAAACTGCGAGACAATCCTAACTAACTATCTACCTTTTCTCTAGTTCTTATACACATTACAAGTGTAGATAGCTTTACTCACATGGCACCTACGTCAATCCTACTTTAAATACGCACGTGTTAATTTCTAAGTTACAAGAAAGCTAAGAGACAATGCTTACGGTACATTGTGTCCGGCCCAACCAGGTAGATACATTACAAGGGACGGAGTTCGTCTTATTTTCTCACGCCGCTTCGCGGCATGTGGTCCTTTCATACAAATTTTAATTACGGTCGGAATTAGTCGGGCCCGAAACATTAAGCATTGATTTTAAATAACATTTTATAACATTGAAAAAGGCCGACAGAATATCTATATTGCCGCTATTCATAGACCCGGTAAGAACCCAAGAAATGTGCAGGTATAAAAACAGGCAATTAAGGAATTTAGCGTGGGAAGTGTCCATTTCTAAAATTACCACGTGAAAGCTCGCCGACGTTTACAGTTCTCCCCCCGGCGTAGCTCGCGTAGCCTCCTTCGTTGACACGACGACGAGCTTGCTCACGGGGCGTCGAAAGGTGCCGGTCCTGGTGCGCACCTCGACGACTCTGATGCCGCCATCCGGTCCACGATGCGTGCGCTCGACGATTCTCATCGGCCATGTGTTCCGTGGCAGCGTGTTGTCGACCACGAGGACCACGTCGCCGGCTTGCATGGGTCGCACGTCGTTCCGTGGCTCGCCGCGAGGAACCAACGTGGGCAGGTACTCGCGTAGCCATCGTCGCCAGAAGTGGTCAGCGAGCGCCTGACTAGCTCGCCAAGTCCTCCGGTCATCCTCTTCGCAGGGTCCTGTCGTCGGCAGCCCCTTGGACGACCCCAACAAGAAGTGGTTAGGGGTTAGGGCCTCGGGGTCGCTGGGATCCACACTGACGTGTGTCAGCGGTCGCGCATTGATTGAGAACTCAGCCTCAGTGAGCAGAGTCCTCAGTACTTCTTCCGCCGGCGCCTTCTCTCGCAGGGTCACGCTGAGCGCCGTCTTCACGGAGCGCACCATACGTTCCCACGCACCGCCTTGGTTGGGCGCGCCGGGAGGGATGAAGCGCCACTCCAAGCGATGCAGTAGCCCCTCATCTCGCAGGGCAGGCATCCACTCGGCGTAGGCGTGGCGTAGCTCCTGGTCGGCTCCGCGGAAATTAGTCGCGTTGTCGGAGTACATCACCCTCGGCCAGCCCCTGCGCGCGGCCATTCGTCTCAGCGCCATGATTGCTGAGTCGATGGAGAGTGAAGCGACAAGCTCGATGTGCACGGCGCGGGAAGTGAGGCACGTAAAGAGTGCGCCCCACCTCTTCTCTCGGCGGCGTCCTACCTTGACCATTATTGGCCCGAAATAGTCCACCCCACAGTTAGTGAACGGGCGGTGAAAAGGGTCAAGGCGGGCTTGTGGCAGGTCTCCTGTAGCTGGTGTTTGCGGCATCGCCCGCCTCGTCTTGCAGAAGGCGCAGCTCCTCTCGACAGCGCGTACCGTGGGTCGCAAGTGAATGACCCAGTACCGCTGTCGTAGGTCGTTCGTCACACGCTCCCTATTGGCGTGGCCCGCAGCGCAGTGCTCCCGCAACACGAGGAGCTTAGTCAGCTGATGGCGGCCGTCGAGTATAATAGGCCGCTTCATCTCGGTCGGTGCGGGAGAGGCCTCGATCCGGCCCCTCACCCTTAAGACACCGTCATCCAGCACTGGATCCAGCCTGTACAATCGACTCGCCCTCGTGAGCGGGCGAGCGGACCGGATCTTCTTCATATCTTCCCCGAAGCTGTCCTCTTGTGCCTGTTTGATCAGTTCAGCCTCGGCGCGCTGGATATGACGATACTCCATCCTTGTTGCTCTTCGTCGGCAGATATCAGTGAAAGCGATCGCTTGAGCGGTGGCTCTCACCAATACCTCATACTTTGAGAAGCGGGCCGGGTTCGGTAGCCAGCTGTCTCGCTCAGTTTCTTCACTCGTGTGAAGGACTTCCTCGTTCTCTGGTTCATCCGTCGACGTCGTGGGCCACTGCTCTTCTGGCAGGAGCAAGAAGTCCGGCCCCCGAAACCATCTATCCGTGGCGCAGATGGGCGTGTCGACGAGTCGAGTGGCGTCATCCGCTACGTTGCACGCAGTAGGCAGCCAACGCCACTCTTCTTTCTGGGTCAACTCTGCGATCTCTCCCAGCCGATGCGCGACGAATGGCGTGTAGCGTCGTACGTCGTTATGGATCCAGTGCACCACGGTAGATGAATCGGTCCAGTAGGTCGTCTGGCCGATATCGACGCGGTGCTCCCTCCTTATCGTCGCGGCGAGTCTTGCCCCGATCACTGCGGCTTGTAGCTCCAGGCGTGGTATAGTTTGCGCCCGACGGGGCGCCACCTTAGCTTTGGCGGCCACCAACACGACGTTCAGGCTCCCATCGACGTTTCTTATTCGCCAATAGGCCACGGCTGCGTAGGCTTGCTCGCTGGCGTCGCAAAGTACGTGTAAGTCGACGCGTTCATACTTTTGCGTCACGTAACAGCGCGGTAGTCGCAGCTGAGCGAGTTCTGTCAGGTGAGCGAGCCAGGAGGCGAAGAGCTCGTTCTCTTCCTCGGGGATTTGCTCGTCCCACGTCGTCTGAAGGCGCCACAAGCTCTGCAGTATGATCTTCGATCGTCAAGACCTACGCGATCGAGGAGCGCGTAGGTCTTGACCTCCCCCCGTGGTCCGGACACGATGACAGGGCACATCTTGAGCAAGACAGCCCGTGGCCCAGTAGCAGGTCGGGTAGCCACGGACAGGACCGCTTCCTCCTTCGGTAGTTCAGCCTTCCCCGCGTCTTCGGTCTGCGCTTCGCGTACCGCTTGATGGAGCGTCGCATGATGCGGGCGGCGACATTGATCCACGCCGCACAGCTGCGCCTTGCAGCTTATGCGCCTGTGTTGCTTCTGGGCGCATTTGAAGCAAATCCTATTGGATTTCAGGAAGCTCCATCGCTGCTCTACCGTAAGCGCCTTGTACCGCGGACACCGCGTCAACACGTGGGCTTGCTCGCACTTGGGGCACTTGTCCTTTTCTTCTTCCCTTCCTTCGGTTGTAGTGAACACGCTCGCCTTCTTCTTGAGTGTCACGATGGGTCGAGTTTCCTTTCTCGGTGCGGCGGCGCTTGTAGACGGAGCGTACGTATATCGTAACGCTCGGTCCGCCTCTCGCATTAGAAACCGTGACATCACGACGATTTCCGGATCTGCTGTCCCTTCTTGATCGTAGGCGTAGTCACACCAGCGGGATCGGAGATGCGGGCTGAGCTTGTCCAGTACTTCCCGGGTCATAAAAGGGTTGAACAAGTAACCTCTTCGATCGATTGTTTGCAGCACGCAAATGATGTTTGGTAGCTTGACAGCGAAACTGTTGAGTTCTGTGGCCGATGTACCAGGTTTCGGAAGCTTCTTGAGGTCATCCAGTGCCCGGTCGATGATGACTTCCGGTCGTTCGAAGCACTGCTCAAGGGTCTTCATAATGACGCCTGGATCAGTGGCCGTATGTAGAAGGGCGGCCACGGCGTCTCTTGCTTCTCCTTTGAGGCAGCTTCTTAGCCTTTGTACGTTCTCGGCTGCTGTAACCTGGTACATGTCTGTCGAATCTCGTACAGCCGCCTTGAATGGCAGCCACTCGTTGGCCGCTCCGGAGAATGTAGGTAGCTCCGTGTGCCTAGGCCTAGGTCGGGCCATCTTCTCTAGCGTTGCTGCCAAGTGCTCGATGCTGTCCTTCGCTCTTGTGGGGGTCGGCGATCTCGTTCTAGACGCGAAGCGTAGCCGTTTGAATTCTATTGGTCCCTCCTCCCCCCGTGAGTTGAGGGGATTCGTCCTTAGCCATTCATCCACCATTCGATGAGGCTCTTCGCGTGGACGAGAGGGCTCTTGTTCCTCTTGTACGCTTTCTTCATCGTTGATCGCTGACACCTCCACTGCTAGTCTCTTCTTGACTAGCTCTTCTTCCAGTGCCAGTTGCTGGGTCCGGATGGCTGCTAGCTTCTCTGCAGCCTCCAGTTCCGCCATCCGTAGCCTTGTTGTGACGCTTGTCGTTGACCGTTGCGACCTCATTGTCCTGGTCGGTGACGTCATTCGCTGTCGGATCGCGGTGTTTGTCGTCTGTGCACTGGCAGGCCCCGCTGCGCTGTTGTGTGCTGTTCTCGAGACTGGTGATGCTGGTGGGTCCGGTGAGAGTCTTCTTCTTCGCTCCCGTTCGATCAGCTCCGCTTCCTGGCGGCGCGCCTCCTGTTCTTGGACGCGTAGCTGTTCTTCCATCTCGGTTGCGTCTCCCTGGCTCCTTGTAAACACCATCTTGAGTCGTTCAGCACGTTCGGTTTAGCACGGCGGGTTAGTACCTCTTCGGTTCGGTACTATGGGTGAAACCGGTCGGCTCGGTTCGGTGAGCCGGTCGGGTTCGGTTGGGATTAAGCTGGTCAGGTTCAAGACCGGTTAGGTTCGAAACCGGTCCTGTTCCGTACAGCTTTGTTCTTACCGCAGATCTTCTTACTTCGTCTGCAGCTCGGTGACAGCCGGGTTCCTTTCTCCGCTCTTGCCGCAGATCTTCGTACTTGGTCTGCAGCTCGGTGGTTCTGGTTGCAGCGGGTTCTTCGTTCTTGTATCCGCTGCTTGATGGACCAGACTGTATTGGGCCTGGTTGCCACGGGTTCTTCGTTCTTGAAACCGTAGCTCGCTGGACCAGGCTGAAGTGGACTGGTTGCCGCGGATTCTTCTCGTATCCGTTGCTCGTAGAACCAGACTGAAGTAGACTGGTTGCCGCAGGTTCTTGGATCTTGTATCCGGCTTTCGAACAACCAATACAAGACTGAAGTGGACTGTATTGTTGGTTCGGTTGGAGACTCGTTGAGGAAATGAAAATACTATCGTGATTCGTATCTTCAATTTATTCCTTACTTGTTACTCCTTGTAGAGTGGAAGACCGACTGTCTCTGCCTACAAGCGGGCCGGCTTTTATACAAAAACCGCTCGGCGAGAACAATGGCGCCCCTACTTTGCAACTGTATTCAAGCATGGCACCACAGAAATGCCGATTTTATAAAACTTATCTTACTTAAATATACACAAGTTATACATTTCCTTAATCTACATACTTAATTCTACATAGGAAAAATATAAAAGGTGTACAAAGGTCAACACAAAAATCTTAATCTAGATTCCTCCTTACTCCAAGTATTAAACTATGACAATATACATAATCTTATCTAATTAGCTACCTTTTCTCTAAATCTTATGTATATTTCAAGTTTTATTATACTACTACTACTACTCTAAAATTCACATGGCACATACATGTGTCATTTTACACACGTGGTCAAACACGTGGACATAACGTGTTCATTTATTTTTGTAACAAAGAAGAAAACTGCGAGACAATCCTAACTAACTATCTACCTTTTCTCTAGTTCTTATACACATTACAAGTGTAGATAGCTTTACTCACATGGCACCTACGTCAATCCTACTTTAAATACGCACGTGTTAATTTCTAAGTTACAAGAAAGCTAAGAGACAATGCTTACGGTACATTGTGTCCGGCCCAACCAGGTAGATACATTACAAGGGACGGAGTTCGTCTTATTTTCTCACGCCGCTTCGCGGCATGTGGTCCTTTCATACAAATTTTAATTACGGTCGGAATTAGTCGGGCCCGAAACATTAAGCATTGATTTTAAATAACATTTTATAACATTGAAAAATGCCGACAGAATATCTATATTGCCGCTATTCATAGACCCGGTAAGAACCCAAGAAATGTGCAGGTATAAAAACAGGCAATTAAGGAATTTAGCGTGGGAAGTGTCCATTTCTAAAATTACCACGTGAAAGCTCGCCGACGTTTACAGGTAGAAAATGTCAAAAAAGTACGTGAATGTCAAGCGCTATTGAAATGGCACGTGTTCACTCATTTTTAACCACCGACTTACCAAAAAGGAGGACGTTCTATGATCGACATTATGTATGTTTTTTTTTTAGCATTTCGACTAAGATTTCGACCGTCATCGCTTATGGAATGTGACTGTCTAAAGGTCGTAGCCGATTTATAAAACACCGCCCACACCCGGCAAAATAATGTTCATAGACATGTGAGCTTCAGGGCGTGCTCTGTAGAAAGTTGTTTTGTTTATATTAACAACACAAATTAGCAGACAGCTCGCTTATAGCGAGAGCTGACGTCTCGCTTACCGCACGCGCTTACCACGCGCTTGTAGCATGCGGCCCGCGCTTCGCTTGAAGCAGGAGCTTGACTGCTAGCGTTTAAGAAAGGCGAAAGCGGTCGGCGCGGAGACAGCTGGTAGTCTACTAGCTGTCGGCGCGTGGACAGCGAACAGCCATCTCCTTTTAAGGCAGGAGTAGTGCGGGAGCGGTGTTGGAGCGGGGTGGTGTAAGTGAGCTAGGACCTTAAACCCTCTGGTCATCTTGAACCCAACAACGCCTAACCAAAACTTCAAAGCAACATTCTCTCAACTCACTCAGGCGTAGCTCTGATCCCCATGAACACGACAGGCTCCTCCATGCACTGTCCACGGAGGAACAGGTCGTAGTCCTGACACCTTCTCGCCAGGAGAGCGTCTCCTGTCAAGGACTCCGACCACAACGCCCAGGATCGCCAGTGGCTGCAGAAATCTGCGCAAGAGGAGAAGAATAGGTAGGTAAAAATGTAACTTGGCAACTGCCCAACTAAGGCAATTTTGAGGGGAAAAAAGATAGGTATTTTTTTTGTTTTTTAACCTTGACCCTCTCTTGGAATATACTAGTTCCTGTCAATAGGAATATATAGTGCCTCAAGCATTAAAGCCGCCTATGTACAGTTATGGGCCAAAACTGCAGTCACACCCATATCAAATATCAAATATCACCCCATATCAAAACAGCAGCGGCATTTTTTTTCAGGCAGAATTTCAACTGTTCACGGTTCATCATCATCATCATCATCAGCCTTTTAATGTTCCTACTACTGGGATACAGACAGGCTGGGAAAATATTGTTGTCAATCTTTTTTTATTTTCTCTCTGTGAGAGGGAACGGTTAGTAGGTATAATCAATATTTTAAATTCTATACAAAATTATAAATATAATACAATATTTTATATTATTATTCTGGGCACGTTTCCCATTGACATCGATGTGGACGAATTTTTTGATGCACAATGAGGTCTTTTCCGTCTCCCTTTTGTATTTGTATATAGGTTTGTTTTATATGTTAATAAAAGACACATCTTTCTCAAAAAAAAAAAAAAGGTAATAATGTTGAAATTGGAAAACTGAAAATTAAATAGGTAGGTATTTTATCCCTAAACGATGTTTTTACTATGAAATATATTAAATATTAAATCAGTTGTGGACAATTAAACTTCTTCTACAAAACTAGCCATTTGAGTTTTGGGAGAATAAGACTGCACTTTTGACCCTTGACTGTACCTGTATGTTGCATAAAGTTTAAAATAAATACTACTGTAACTAGTTGTTCAACAATTATGGGACAAAATAAATACTACTGTAACTAGTTGTTCAACAATTATGGGACAAAATAAATACTACTGTAACTAGTTGTTCAACAATTACAGGACGAAATAAATACTACTGTAACTAGTTGTTCAACAGTGTATTTAGTATTTAGTAATTTCTATACTTTGTACCACATTTGCATGCTATATTAAGGCAGAATGTACATGGATCCTATTTTATAATGTAACAACTTATTTTTATGTACCTACATTCTAAGCAAATAAAGACCTATTCTATTCTATTCTAACAATTATAGGACAAAATAAATACTACTGTAACTAGTTGTTCAACAATTATAGGACAAAATAAATACTACTGTAACTAGTTGTTCAACAATTATAGGACAAAATAATTGGAAAAAAGGGTAGTCTACGATGATCATAACTCTGCGCTAAAATTGAAGAATGAGTGAAAATATAGTCAATCATAGTCAGTTTGGCCTCTTGTATGCACAATAAAACTTAAAAATAAGCCCTTCCACATCATTTGTAAAGGGGTTTGACTCAAAATCAAAAGGTGCTTAAATACACCTCTCACCACTCGTGGCAATTTATACATAACTAGTTTCTCCAATTCCCCATGGAAAAAGGAGTGTATTTATTTATTTAAACTTCATGTACAATGGTGATACATAGGTGGACTTAATGCCGCAAGGCAGTCAACTTTTGGGTTAAAAAGGACACAACAGTCAAGTGGTAGGTGCATAAAATAAAAAAATATGAACTTTAATTAACTATGGAAACTCTCATAGTGTGTATAACTCGTTACTAACGTTTTCACGTCAAAAGTTACCTCTATGCCTTTCTCTACTTGTATATACGTAGCTATAAACAACTACAGAATGTCTGAGAACACAGAAAAAAACCATCCGAAATCTTACTAATCACACTGGAATAGCACATAAGCTTTTTATCCTGGTAGTGAGTTCCCGTGGGATAAATTACGACTATCACACGGGCGAAGCCGATGGCAGAAGCAAGTTACGTAATAAAACATTATATATGTTAGGCTCAAAGATCGAAAACGCTCATTGAATAATAAAAAAAGAACACATTTTGGCTTCTTACAAACGCCTACAACACGAATTTCGTGTTCTTTTCTGCTCTGCCAGAACGCGTTGTAGCCGAATATTGTGAAAACCACAACACTAATTCTCATTGTGGCCTGTTTTTGAGGTGCCACAACACGAAATTCACGTTGTGGCCGTTTACAAAAAGCCACAAAGCGTTCTAAGCAATTTTTACGCTCAATGAGCGTTTTCGATCTTTGAGCCTAACATATACACTACATTTCATTTGACGACACGGTTTGCATAGTGGTTGAGCGATCGCCTGCTGCGCTGCGTGTCACGGGTTCGATGCCCGAACGGAACAAATATTTGTATGGAATATTGATAGTTGTTCCGTATCCGGGTGTCTTGTGAATATGAATATTAATATTTGTAAACGCTCCCACGGTACAGGAAGAAATTCCTAGTGTGGGGCAGCAAAAAAATATCTCCTGTTCCTACCTTCTTTAGTAAGCGGTATAGTAGCCGACAGACATTCGGGCTGCTTGGCCTGTCCACCATTGGGCCAGAAGTCCGCATGCCCCGTGGCTTCGGGTGTGCCATACCCGCCACCGTCTGTGTGTATGATGTCCACGAAGGTCGCGTCTGATGCAGCAATATGGGGTGCTGCTAGGGGCGGGTAGAAGCCTGGGTAGGCTGGGTCTAGGCCGGTAAGTCTGTGAAGAAAGGGAGGTAAGTATATTTAGTAGATGGAATTGTCTGGCTGCAGGATAAAGGAAGGATCTCTCATTCATTTTTGCTATTTACATGAAAAGAGTGTTCGTGTAGTTTCTTCTCCACGTTCTTCTTCATATAGATCTACCTACGCTTGCGAAGTTGCTACTTACTTCTCTTTTGGACTGACTGCGTGACAAATCGAAAGTTAAGTTCCTGTAAATGGTTTAATTGAAGTAAATGATTTGGGCGCACCTATCCTCCTGAAGTTCTACGATGTAGCCATTAAAGTGTTTGCTAGTCAACTCTTATCAGGCGTATAGGTTATAATATTTTTGACCAGCGGACGCCTCACGGTTTCACCCGCGTCGTTCACGTTCCCGTGGGAATACAGGGGTAAAAAGTAGCCTATGTCATGCATAGTGTAGCTTCCCAACGGTGAATGAATTTTTAAAATCAGTCCAGTTGTTTTTAAGTTTATTCGTTACATACACAAGTAAAATTTCAAAATTTAAAAACCCCCGACACATTTATCTTGCGACAAGTAAAATTTCAAAATTTAAAAACCCCCGACACATTTATCTTGCGACAAGTAAAATTTCAAAATTTAAAAACCCCCGACACATTTATCTTGCGAAAACACCCCGATTCAAACAGTAAAACGCTCATAACTTTTGAACGGCTGAACCGATTTAATTCAAACATAGCTAAGAACACTCTCGACAAAATTGTTAGAGGTTGCAAACCTATAAGTTTATTATAAACTATATCTTGTCTACTGCTTAACGTGTCCTAGCAACCGTGGTAATAAAAGTCGGAAAATTAATATATTTTTCTGTTGCACTTTAAATAAGTATTTTCTTTCTGCAACCGTGTCCCATTCTCTAATATGGTAGCAGAGCGTGAGGAAGCAGAACGCGTATGATATAAATAATTATATTATCAAGTAAAAATTACGAAATCGCGAAAATGAGTAACCAGTCCGTCGCAATTGAAAAACTCTCCGGGGTAAATAATTACACCACCTGGAAATTTCAAATGAAGATGTTGCTTATTCATGAAGACTTGTTTGAATGCGTTAACGAGGTTGATAAGAAAAATAAACCGGAATGCGAAGACAAGAAGAAACAGGAAAAAGCGCTAGCACGAATCTGCCTCAGTGTTCAGCCATCTGTTTACTCCGTTGTCAGGAATTGCAATACTGCGTTTGATGCCTGGAAGAATATACAGAAATCGTTCGAGGATAAAGGTCTGTGTAGACGATTAGGTCTCCTCAGAATGCTATTTAGCTTAAAATTGGAGCAGTTTGAGAGTATGGAGGCGTATGTTACAAAAATACTAGATACTGCCCAACAACTGCACGACATAAATGCTTTTCTGGAAGACGAGTTCGTTGCTATAATAATGCTCAGTGGGCTTCCCAAGCAGTTTGACCCACTCATTATGACGTTAGAGCATAGTAGCCTTTCTCTCTCAAGTGAACTGGTGAAAAGTAAACTACTCCAGGAGGCACAGAGACGAGGTGATGCAGAAGGTACGGAAAAGAATGCCCTAACGACTTCGACTTCAATCTCGAAGCGTCCCAAGTGCTTTCGTTGCAAAAAATTAGGTCATTACGCTAGAGATTGCAGACAGAACGCATCGCATAAGGATAAGTCATCTAGTTCCAGTTGTCAAGAGGAGGAGAAGGTTCAGAAAACTCCTGGTAGGACGACTATGTTGTCGGCTCTGACGGTGAAGCTGGATCGAGATGTGTGGTACGTCGACAGTGGTGCAACTTGCCACATGTCCAATAATAGAGACATTTTTCATGATTTTGTGTGTGATACGCCAAAGGAAATAAGCGTTGCGAATGGTGAAAAACTTTTTACATCGGGTCGTGGTAATGTGAAACTCTTTTTACAAAGACAATGGGTAACTGTCAGTAATGTAGTTTTTATACCGAACTTGTCATGTAATTTGTTATCTGTCAGTATTTTGACACAAAAATGTTTTGAAGTAAAATTTACATCGAGTTTTTGTAAAATTTACAAAAACGGAAAGGTAGTAGCTGTAGCAAAACGGGATGCATGCGGTCTTTATAAATTAGAAACCGGGGATGCGTATAAAAATTCCGTTTCGCGCGTACACAATATGCCAATAAGCGTCTCCTTGAGTACCCAGGTAGATCTTCCATCTCAAGGTTTATGGCATCGTCGGCTTGGACATCTGAATAGTCGCAGCATGAACCTACTCAAGAGTGGTATGGCGGCTGGTATCGACTATGATGTATCCACATACGAGCAATGTATCGCCTGTATTGAAGGTAAGGTTACTAATTTACCTTTCCCTAAGAAATCCTTTTCACGTGCAAGTGAGGTGTTAGGACTGGTTCACACGGACGTGTGCGGCCCTATGCCAGTGAAATCTATAGGCGGTGCGAGATATTTGCTAACATTTATTGACGATTTTTCTAGGAAGACGTTTTGTTATTTAATAGAATCGAAAGACAAAGTTTTTGATTGTTTTTTGATTTTTAAAGCTCTTGTAGAGAACGAGACTAATAAAAAAATTAAAATCCTGCGAAGCGATAATGGTGGCGAGTACATCAATACGAGATTTAAGCAGTATTTGAGTAAGTGTGGAATCCGGCATCATACTACTGTTCCTCACTGTCCACAGCAAAATGCAGTTGCCGAACGTGCGAACCGAACGATTATTGAGGCGGTGCGCTGTATGCTTCTGGAAGCAGGTTTGGATCAACGATTCTGGGCTGAGGCTGCGAACACTGCGGTGTACATAAAAAATCGTTCACCTACGAAGGCAGTTAGAGGTGCAACTCCAGAAGAGATTTACACTGGACATAAGGTAAACTTAGATAACTTACGTGTATTTGGTTGTTTAGCATATGCTGTGCAAAATAATCGAAAAAAACTGGATCGCAAATCTAAACCTTACATATTTGCGGGATATTGTGAGAACACAAAGGGATACCGGCTCTTGGTTCTTGAGAGCTATAAGCTAACAATAGCGAAAAATGTTAAGTTCATTGAGAATCAATTCCTCAAGCATCTGAATTTCACTAAAGTGGAATCAGATGTGAATATAGAACTTAAGACTTCTTATGTATCCGAGAATAGAACAGAGTCAGAACAAATTTCTGTGACTACTGATGATGCTAACGATAGTGAGGCTTCGACCAGTAGCTTGGTCACAGATCATCACTCAGATGGTACTTATGTTCCAGATGTTTCATTTGAGACAGATGACTCCAGAGCAGAATACGTGGAAGCTGATGAGAACTCCTTCCTGTGTGGTTTTTTGACGGGGGAAGCGTGTGGCAGTGATGATCCAAGAACAGTTGAAGAAGCCTTGAATAGTTCTGAAGCCAGGCAGTGGCGAGCTGCTATGAAAGACGAATATCAGTCCTTTTTGGACAATAAGTGCTTTACCTTAACCGATTTGCCGAAAGGTGCAAAGCCAATAAAGACCAAATGGATATTTAAGAAGAAAAGAGGGCTTAACGGTGAACTATTACAATACAAAGCACTTCTAGTGGCAAAAGGATTTACACAAAAGTATGGAGTAGATTATTTTGAAACTTTTTCACCTGTAGTGAGATACGAAACCATAAGAATGTTATTAGCTTTGGCTGTGGAGTACGATATGGAGATTGACCACATGGACGTAAAAACAGCCTTTCTAAACGGAGATTTAAAAGAAACCATTTTCATGGAAATACCAGAAGGTTTTGGAAAAGGTAGAGGCAATAACAAGGTGTATCGACTACACAAAGCTGTGTATGGTCTAAAACAAGCGCCTAAATCATGGAATGAAAAGATCAATCATGTTCTTGTCAACAAACTCAAGTTCAAGAGATTGGTCTCTGAACCATGTGTATACATAAAGCAAAATGGCGACAAGCTTGTAATTATCGCGTTGTATGTTGATGATTTAGTAATTTTCAGCAATTGTAATGCGGAAAAAACTAAAACTAAATCATTGCTGATGAAAGAATTTGTGATGAAAGATCTTGGTCCTGTAGAAAGAGTTCTAGGATTAAGAATCAGGAAAGATCATGGCAAGATCACTCTAGATCAAAGTGCCTATATTAAAAAGATATTAGAGAAATACAACATGCAAGACTGCAAATCTGTTGAAACTCCAATGCAGTGCCAAAAACTGAACAAAGCTGATAAAAAGGATGACAGTTTGGAGTATCGAGAATTGATCGGTTGTCTTATGTATGTAGCGGTCTGTTCGCGTCCTGATATATGTCACGCTGTAAGCGTATTAAGCCAATTCAATAACTGTTTTTCCGATGTCCACTGGAAAGCAGCTAAACGCGTGTTGCGTTATCTAAAAGGTACTGTAGATTACTGCATTACCTATAAGAAAACTGGCTTATCTGTGACGGGTTTTGCTGATGCAGACTGGGCTTCTAATGAAATTGATAGACATTCTTATACGGGATATGTTTTCAAAATTGGGAATTCTATTACATGTTGGGAAAGTAGGAAACAGCGTACCGTTGCGTTATCGAGTACTGAGGCGGAGTATATGTCACTGTCCGATGCTTGTAAAGAAGCACTGTTTATAAAAACTTTCTTGCACGAATGTATAGGTAGTAACATTGAAATAACTATTTTCAATGATAATCAGTCGGCCTTGAAATTGACTGAAAGTAGTATGTTTCATGGTAGGTCAAAACATATAGACATACGTCATCATTTCGTCCGGGAGGCGGTCAGCAATGGTGCAGTAAAAATAAATTACTTGCCAACGTCCAAAATGACGGCGGATGTCTTGACTAAACCTTTGTCGGTAGAGAAACATAAGTATTTTGTAAACGAGTTAGGTTTGGCTACTGATGTATGTTAACAAGATAAGTTTAAGGGGTGGTGTTAGAGGTTGCAAACCTATAAGTTTATTATAAACTATATCTTGTCTACTGCTTAACGTGTCCTAGCAACCGTGGTAATAAAAGTCGGAAAATTAATATATTTTTCTGTTGCACTTTAAATAAGTATTTTCTTTCTGCAACCGTGTCCCATTCTCTAATTCACCTTTCAAACAAAAAAAACTAAATCAAAATCGGTTCATCCATTGAGGCGCTATGGTGGCACAGACAGACACACAGATACACATACACACAGATACACAGACACACAGATACACAGCAACACATGTGAAACTTATAACACCCCTCTTTTTTCCGGCGGGGGTTAAAAACACCCCGATTCAAACAGTAAAACGCCCATAACTTTTGAACTGCTGAACCGATTTTATTCAAACATAGCTAAGAACACTCTCGCCAAATTCACCTTTCAAACAAAAAAAACTAAATCAAAAGCCGTTCATCCGTTTAGGCGCTATGATGCCACAGACAGGCACACAGATACACAGATACACAGCAACACACGTGAAACTTATAACACCCCTCTTTTTCCGGCGGGGGTTAAAAACACCCCGATTCAAACAGTAAAACGCTCATAACTTTTGAACGGCTGAACCGATTTAATTCAAACATAGCTAAGAACACTCTCGCCAAATTCACCTTTCAAACAAAAAAAACTAAATCAAAATCCGTTCATCCGTTTAGGCGCTATGATGCCACAGACAGACACACAGATACACAGATACACAGATACACAGATACACAGCAACACACGTGAAACTTATAACACCCCTCTTTTTCCGGCGGGGGTTAAAAACACCCCGATTCAAACAGTAAAACGCTCATAACTTTTGAACGGCTGAACCGATTTAATTCAAACATAGCTAAGAACACTCTCGACAAAATCACCTTTCAAACAAAAAAAACTAAATCAAAATCGGTTTATCCGTTGAGGCGCTATGGTGCCACAGACAGACACACAGATACACAGATACACAAACACACAGATACACAGACACACAGATACACAGCAACACATGTGAAACTTATAACACCCCTCTTTTTCCGGCGGGGGTTAAAAACACCCCGATTCAAACAGTAAAACGCTCATAACTTTTGAACGGCTGAACCGATTTAATTCAAACATAGCTAAGAACACTCTCGCCAAATTCACCTTTCAAACAAAAAAAACTAAATCAAAATCCGTTCATCCGTTTAGGCGCTATGATGCCACAGACAGACACACAGATACACAGATACACAGCAACACACGTGAAACTTATAACACCCCTCTTTTTCCGGCGGGGGTTAAAAACACCCCGATTCAAACAGTAAAACGCTCATAACTTTTGAACGGCTGAACCGATTTAATTCAAACATAGCTAAGAACACTCTCGACAAAATCACCTTTCAAACAAAAAAAACTAAATCAAAATCCGTTCATCCGTTTAGGCGCTATGATGCCACAGACAGACACACAGATACACAGATACACAGCAACACACGTGAAACTTATAACACCCCTCTTTTTCCGGCGGGGGTTAAAAAATACAAATCTTTCCTCTTTATAATATTATTATTAGTATAGATTTGCTACAGCATATTTTTTTATCGAATTATAAATAATTTATGAATCTCTAATTCTCTATTCTTATGCAGATCTGCATGTTGATGTGCTAATCGGGGTAGGAGATTAATATTTTTATTCGATAGCCGTCCGCGGTTTTCCTTGCCTCGTAAGAACCTACTGAGACTCTAAACAAGTCACATTATATCAAAGAAAGCGTCATCATGATCATTTCAGCCGATAGACGTCCACTGCTGGACATAGGCCTCCCCCAACCGTTGCTACACTGGTCGGTCCTGGGCGTTTCACATCCACCGTACTCCTGCAGCAAGTGAATTCGGATTTGACCACCATCAGTCGTCCAATCATATGAGAGATGAATGACGCGATGTGGTTTTCCGTCTGTTGATTTATTGATGGCGGCAAACCCTTCGTCTTGCAGAATTCACTCGCGCAATCAGGTGCAGGTTGTCGCTCGACCTAGAGTCCTTCCAACGCTGCGTCTTCCGGTACGCGGTTACCACTCCAGAACTAGTCGGCCCCAACGGCCGTTCATTCTGCGAACAATGTGTCCTGCCCACTGCCACTTAAGTTTGACAATTATTCGAGAGAGCGTCAAGTACCATTCAATGTCAGCGAACACGATGGTCGAAGTGCCAAAGTATAAGGTAAAAAGATAAAGAAAAAAAAAATACTTTTATTTCCCAAAACAACAAACAACCTTGTACAATTTATCAAAGCTTCGTAGATAGGCACGTAATAAGGTTGCAACCTTGCACAGTTCTTCCACAGATTTACAGTTAGGCACTTCATAAGTTTGCAAGCTTGCACAGTTCTAAAAAGTTTTGTAGGTAGGCACTAAAAGGTTAAAAAAAAACGGAACTGATTCATCCTGTTCCCCGTACTAGTTTATACTGTACTACGGTGGAACAGTTTGCCTCGTTCACCGCACAGGTACCTTTAGTGTTACACAAGTGATAAAAACATATTATTTTAGAAAAAAACATTTCGTAGACCAAACAAAGTACAGCAGATGTAAAATTTAGGGTAAACATAAAAAAATTATGGAGTTTATTAATGCTGTCTTTGCAGGTAATTCTTAAATCACGGGACTTGTCGGTAGCGCTTGACAATCAAATAGGTACATTAATGACGTTTTCCCAATCGCTATCGCTTTGATTTCGACGATAGAATGACACTTGTCGAGGGCCTCAGTTGTACTTTAATTTTACTTATCGCCATCCATCGCTAATATCGGATGAAACTTGTCTAGAGCCTGGTATTGTTTCCGACGCCAAAATGTTCGTACTAGCCAATTCGCTAGCTAAGGCCCAGTTTTCGATCCGTAATATGCTTATTTCGGTAAAACATGTTTATTCGTCAATCGCCATCTGTGAGGCTAACAACTGAGGAAAAATTGTGTTTTATCGAAATTTGAAACCATTGGTTACCATATTTAACCATTGGTTGAGTAAAGTACGGATGAAATAAAAAAACTTTTTTGCAAAAAAATACTACCGACTTCCAAATGAAAACTACAAAGTGAAAAATAACTTAACTTTTGGAAGTCGGTGTCTTTCGTAGGTACCACTTTTTTTGCGATATGGACACCGACTTCCAAAAGTTAAGTTATTTTTCACTTTGTAGTTTTTCATTTGGAAGTCGGTAGCATTTTTTTGCAAAAAAGTTTTTTTATTTTTCCTTTTTAGTTTTACCTACCTAATAGCAAGTTGTTTATTAAGGTCCCTACAACTCCAGAATAGATTAACCGAATAACATGAAACTTGAACATAACCGGTGAAATGAGAGATCTGGGTACCCCTTTAGAGCGTACTGGCGTGATGTTATTTTATGAAATGGTATAAACAACAAACAGACATGCGATTGCAGCAATCCCGAGAGATTTGCCGATATTTATTGAAGAGTTCTGTTGTGTATCTCCGAAGTTCTTCATCAGACCTTCACCAATTTCGAAACATACTCTTTCAAACAAAAAAAGAATTTTCAAAATCGGTCCACAATTGACGGAAATATCGGTGAACATGCACAAAAAAAAAAAAAAAACAAACATAAAGTCGAACATAGAACCTCCTCCTTTTTGGTAAGTCGGTTAAAAACTGGGCCCTAACCCTGACATTAAACTTTAACTACAGCCGCTCATTTACCTACTCACAAACTTGATTGGCATGCAACAATCGCATCATTTTACACACCCACCGAGACACCCATCCGAGGTCATTACCGATGCATCGCTGATGTTACGGTCGATATACTCGCCTAGGTTAATGCAATATCAATGTAGTTGTTACGATACAAGTGCTAGTTGTCTTTGTTTGTTTACTGCGAAGTTTACTGATTATGGTATTTATATAATCTCAAGCCTATAGACGATAAAAAAGAAAAACCGGCCAAGTGCGAGTCGGACTCGCGCACGAAGGGTTCCGTTCTTGGTAAATTGCAGTTTACGATTTATGACGTATTAAAAAAAAACTACTTACTAGATCTCGTTCAAACCAATTTTCGCTGGTAGTTTACATAGTAATGTACATCATATATTTTTTTTAGTTTTATCATTCTCTTATTTTAGAAGTTACAGGGGGGGGGACACACATTTTACCACTTTGGCAGAGACTCTCGCGCAAACTATTCAGTTTAGAAAAAAATGATATTAGAAACCTCAATTTCATTTTTGAAGACCTATCCATAGATACCCCACACGTATGGGTCTGATGAAAAAAAAAATTTTTTGTTTTAGTTTCAAGTATGGGAACCCCCAAAATTTATTGTTTTATTTTTATTTTGGTGTGAAAATCTTAATGCGGTTCACAGAATACATCTACTTACCAAGTTTCAACAGCATAGTTCTTATAGTTTCGGAATAAAGTGGCTGTGACATACGGACGGACAGACAGACAGACAGACAGACAGACAGACAGACAGACAGACAGACAGACAGACATGACGAATCTATAAGGGTTCCGTGTTTTGCCATTTGGCTACGGAACCCTAAAAAGTGTTCCTAGATGAACTTGCTGTTGTAAAATGCATTATAAGTAGGTAGTTACAGAAGACAGCTCGTTAGTGGTAACAAAACTATTAATTAGTTTAAAACTCTGCATTATGCTAGGCTAACTCAAATACAAAGTTTTATCACTGAACGTGCGGTCAATTTTGGCAAATAAAATTGTTGAAGAAAAAAAAATGCCACAAAAAAAAAAAATGGGCAAAATGTTTTTTTTCATAAGTATAAAGACTTATGAATTTCTTCTGTCTATATCCTTACCGCGGCACCGTAAATCCTCTGGACTTCAGATACCTAGCAGCATACGCCGCTAGATGGCTGCCCATGGAGTGACCGACCAGGTGCAGACCCTTGACTGGAAGTCCTCGCTTCACCAGCTTCAGCAGCGCCTTGCCGACATGCTGGCCTGCCTGGAAAGACACGTTATCCGAAATCACTCCGAGTTTTAGGTCTTTCAAGTTCATCGTTGTTTTGGCTATCAAGAATATTTTCAGGGTAATAATGCATTTCGGAAGATATTCTAGAACGTCGTGTTTATCTATTTATTATTTCTTATAACAATTTCTTATCACGAAAGACATGTGAAATGAATTGCTTGTACTTCGAGCGTGATTTATGATAGGTAACGCAGAAGTGTATAATATAATATTTCCATGTACCATTAAATAAAAGACGAACCACAAATCCAGACTCCTGGACTAACAAATCCAGATGGAAAACCCCTATAACAGTTTGCTAGCTTGCTCACTAATATTGGTTGCGGGACCAGCGAGGCAGTCAATGTCGAATATAAGTGTAAACAACATCATATTAGTATCTTCTATACTTACACTAGGCAGGGTCTTGGCAATGATTACATAGTTTCCGAAGGCGAGGTTGGACCAATCCAGCAGCAGCACGTTGTAGCCTCCTCGTCGAAGGTAAGCAGACACCACGGTGGTGATGCTCTCGTCTGTTGATAGTTCCACGTAGCTGAATGGAAGATAGAAAGAAAGATTGGTGTGACGTCATCGAAAAGTGCGTACCTACAGTTTGAATAGCATTCAATCAACGAGTATCTATTTGATAGCCGATTTACAGGATCAGTCGCTTAAAAGACACGTTGTCATACTTTAATCTTAGGTATTTCATGAACGGGAGGCAATGCCTGAGTGACACCATTGTGTGGATCACCCAGAGGACACGGTGGAGCATACGGTGGAAGTCTGCGCCGCTTGTGCGGAGCACCACCGTGTGCTCGTGGAGGCGATCACATGCGTCAGGCCCTGGGCCTGCAGTCTCGACATAGCTAACGATCGTTACGTTAACTAACATTCGTTAACTCTTACCACAAAATAGTAAGTATACAGAAGGGCCACTCCCGCCGTTTGGAAAATTGACAGCTAAACTTGACAGATTCACTAGGGTTGCTACTATATTGATTCCGAATTAAAAAAAAAGGGTAGGTTGCCCAAGTTACAAACATAAATACATAGATTCGTCTAAACATACATCATCTCATGCTTACATGCCTTAGAGGGTAGACAGTGCATCAAATATCCATTAAATATCACGAACACTACAACCCTAGTGAATCTGTCAAGTTTAGCTGTCAATTTTCCAAACGGCGGGAGTGGCCCTTCTGTATACTTACTATTTTGTGGTAAGTGTTAACGAATGTTACTTAACGTAACGATCGTTAGCTATGTCGAGACTGCAGGCCCTGGTCCAGCCACCACCACCACCACCACCTAGGCACCTCCTTCTGCGCTCGCGAATGAGGAGGCGGAACGCGTGAGTGAAACGCAACGGAGACGCCCTCACGCCCCTTGCTACCGCGGGTGACGCCCTTGGCGTTGGGAGTCACAAGCCGATGCCTGGGGATAGGCACGGGTTTGCGGAAGGTGAGTTACCCTAAGAGAGTGGCCCTAAAGAGATGTCAGCAGAAACTGACGGGGTCCGCTAGGACCTATGCCTGTCTGGATCGCGGATAATTTTGAAAGGCTCAAGCAACTGAAGGAACAGGGGTGGGTTTTAGTCAGTTAGCGGGAGAAGTCATTGACAGATTTACCAAACCAAAAAAAAATATGTCTTTCATCAAGGTGAACTGACACTCAGCACATAACTTGGTATTAACATTTTTTTGCAGACTGTCTTCAGTGTCATCCCCAACTAGTAGATACTGATGCTCACACCTACTTTTTACAAATGAAGCCTTTCACTTACCCATGAGCGTATATGACTGTAGGTCTTTTGACATCAAATTCAGGATCAGTCAACAAAGACTTTACGTTGCCGATGCGGTACGATGATGGAGATGTGAAGTTTTTACTAAAAATCAAATAAATACCAGGTCATCCATTCTGTTTATAACACATATCTTAGCAAGTAGTGGTTATTCTTTCAATTTAATTACGAGTGTGCTCTTGTAGATGACTCTAGGAAAGTTTCAGAATCATTTCAGAGTTATATAGTTATTATATGTTTAGTAATTTACATTTAGAAGTTATTACGATAATTGATACAACTTTTTTTCCGATGCAGTTTTAAACGGGAAGTAATTAAATGTATTTTTTATTCGATCAACAAGAACTATCTACAAAAAAATTGTTTTGACAGCTTAATAATTTTGTTTTTGTTGCGCGCAAAAAAAATATAATTATTATTTTAAAAATTCAGGATGGAAAAACAGCAAAAAAGTTACTTTGATAGCATGATAATGATTTTTTTCGGCCGCAAAAAACAGCAAAACCCGGTCAGTAACTAAATCAAGGATTATCAAAAAATAATTAGATATTTGGTCAGCTTGATAATATGTATGTTTGCAAGATAAATAGTTCTAATACGAAATTATTTTAAAAATAATATGTGAGGCTCATCCGTACTATCTATACCAATATTATAAAGAGGAAAGATTTTTTTGTTTGTTTGTATGTTTGTTTGTACCGAATAGGTTAGGTTAGGTTCCTTAGTGACAGGCTATTTTTTAATCCCGAAAACGGGGCACGGGAGCGAAGCCGCGGTGAACCGCTAGTAATATTATAAATATGAAAGTAACTCTGTCTGTTACCTTCAACCGCTGAACGAGACCGGGTGGAAAGGGGTGTGAAAGTTTGTATGGTGAATTAATAATTTCTTAAGTAAGGCAGCCATACACCTACAATATTGTTGAGCGATATAAAACTAGGCTATTCGAATGCTACGCAGACGAAGTTGCAGGCAACAGTTAGTTTAGTATAATATAAAATTGCTCTTTATTCAGTTGAAAATCGCTCGCTCTTGGGCTTATTAGCTAATTGGCGAGGGAATCGAGCTCGGGAACTTAAGGCACCCCGACACGGATAAGTTAGTTTCTAAGGAGATGACGGATGATGGAGTGACCGAGCAAAGCGAGCGAACTATACGCCCGTATATATTAGCTGCAGATAAATTTGATTTCCTATTACATTAATTTTAAGACTGCCCAATATCAATTTACTTCGTGATCAATTTAGTTATTTTGGACGACCACTAGACACAGCTCAATTCACTTTGTTTGCTGACAAAATAAGTTTTGGGGCTGACCAAAACCTCTTTATTTAGCTGACCGCTTATATAACACTTTTAAGCAAATTGAGATCGAACTAACTAATTCTATGGGGAATGTCTGTCAAAGTTTGTACCTCCATTATTCAGACTACAGCGCCGTACTTAGCTTTAATTTATGTGTAGATCAAGGAAAAATAATAAGGTTATACCACTTATTAAATCCGGGGACAGTAAAGACACAAATAATTATAGACCAGTGTCCGTGTTGCCGGTTTCCAGCAAGGAATTTGAAAAGATAATGCTAAATCAAATTCTCAATAAATTTAATACGAATAACATCCTACACGATAAACTATATGGTTTCACCAAAGGACGTTGTACAACTGACGTTGCTGTCACCTTATTAATACACATCTTTGATGCGTGGGAAGAGGCACAAGATGCCATAGGTATTTTCTGCTTCCTGTCGAAGATTCTCTTCTCGGATTGTCCACGTCTCAAATCCAGGAAAATCGGCGGGCTTATTACGTAAGGAACAGCAAGTAGCAATAATTGTACAATTAGTATCAATTTAGTGACCTGGCTACTGATGCCTTTATGTCAAGTCTTTTTTTTTGACAGTCACTTTTAACAGAAGATATTTTATCTGTCCGATGATTTATAAATTGTATCGTTTGATGAATTAACCAGCTTATGAAAGAGCAACACTTCGTGGAGGCTGTTTTTTACAATAGTCAATTTGATTACTAATAGCTCCAATATTCCGATAAATTAATATTCGCAGATGTAAAGAATTTGTGTAAAGTAAATATGGCAGTGAAAATTTGATATTTGCATTTTATTTACATGTATGTCAATGTGTAAAATCAATTAAAATTTCTTCGAATTGTCGATTGTTTTAAAAATTGTATCGATAACGCATTAGAACATCACTTAGTAGACTACATTAACTCATATTTGAGCTATGAAACGTAAAAAAGATTTTTCAAATTTAATTTAGACATTGGCAGAATAGTCAACATCGGTGTTTACAATATAAAAAAAAAATATAATAGAAGATACTTATTGCGGACTTATCATATTCTCATGTGTTTGTAAGTATTTAGTAGTAAACATATAAGCTTCGCTGAGGTAGCCAACACAGGATTTTTTTATACTGTATATAAAAAAATCCTCCTCTTTACCGTGATCACTTCTGTTTCTATGATTCAACAAATCCGTGGCTGGCGTGAATATTTTGACATGTCTAAAATTGTAATTTGTCAGGGCGGCCATTTTAAAGTTTTGGCGTCTTCTGGTAAATTGGTAAATTAGTTTAACATAAGTGTTTTAGTTGTTTTAAAGGTTATTTTATGCCATCTTTTAAATGAAGCCAATAAATAAACGAATTTTTCCATAGATTGCATAATAATAGACTTATCAAGTCGTTCACCAACGAGTTATCAACTTATTCACCGAGTTGTCAACTTGTTCACCAACAGTTATCAACTTATTCACCTTATTAGTAGGTAAACAACGTTATTTTAATGACAAACACATTATTTTAATTGGATAGCAAACAGATGACAAACTTAAAAAAAAAAAAATTGCTGTAATACCTACTACTCACTCAAATCAAGTAATGTTGTTCTAACTGAACAAATATTTAATTGAAACACCACGAAACTATCAGTTTCCTAGTATTTTTGTAATAAAAAAACATAAAAAATAGAAAATTGTTTTATTGGACCACAAACACCGTCGTCATACAGACACAAGTGTGTTACTAACACAACTAAAAATTGAAACAACTAATATAACTAAAACATTGACTCCTCAACCTCGTCGCAGACCATTAATATTTTATTGGACCTCAGAATCCTCTTCATCTGGGTTGTCTTCGTCCAAATCTGGATCAGTAGATGCAGAGACATCACCGACAGTTTTTATATTAATATAAAACTCTTTGAACGAATCGTCAATCAGGTCAATCATGTCCATCAAATCCTTTTTTTTCTCTGCACTGATTGGCAAAGCTTCCTTGGAGATTTGGCTCAATCTAAAGGCATCTATGGTGGTTTTTCCTCTTTTCCGAAAATTTACTGACTTGAAAGGGGGTTCGCGATCCAGGGTTTTCTTGAAATTTATTTTTCCTACGCTGTTTTTATTATATTGTAGCCATTTAATAGGTTGCCATAGAAATTTGTCCCCAGAATCGTCCAGTTTTTTGACAGTAAAGGGTCCTTTCTTGGATTTTAGTTCGGCAAAATCCAAGAAATCATTTACCGTCATCACCACGACCTTAAATGGTTTCTGAACTTTGCAAGTCCTCACCAGCTGCACCCAATCATATAAATGATTGATTCTCATTTGTGTTCTCTTTTTTGTTTTTTCAATAATCGCGTGGTCAGAGTCACACTCCATATGTGTGTGCCCACTGAGGAGGAATTTGTGGTTTATCTTTTGCAGCGTTGGATGATTATGTAGCAAAAACATGAACATCATTGCCACGACATTGTTTTTGTTTTGGCCACCACAAGTATCCGAATAAAAAATCAGTTCTTTGACTTCGGATGACAAACTATTGCAGAAGTGCCACAAACATGAGGCGATTTGGTTTGCTCCTCGAGCTCCTATTGTCTCGTCCCACATGTAGCAGGTAGCCTCATTAGTCGCTAAATCATGCACTGTTAAATTAAAAGACCAAAGCTGTCGTTTATAAAACGAGACAGATGTTTTTAAATATGGTGTCGGCAAGCACTGCTGGAGGTCAAATGCAAATGCCCTAACAGATGAATCTGCTTTGACATTCTCTTTATCCACACGTTTTTCAGCATAAGCTTTCTTTTCTTTCTTTATTTCTTTCTTTTTTTTTTAAAAAAAACGTTGCCCCACACTAGGAATTACTTCCTGTATCGTGGGTGCGTTTACAAACCAAAACAACCAAAACACCAACATCAAGCTTTATCAGCTTGATGTTGGTGTTCAGCTAATTCAGCAGTTAAATTAATTTTAAACGACGATATCCAGGTACCTACTACACCTAGATTCCCATCGTCTACATACATCTAAGTACACAGTTTCTAGTAAACAGTCAGCTGACCGCGACGTTCGCACGGACGTAAAAATATCGCAGCGGGATTTTATCGCGTACTGGATTTTCAACTCTCGGTGTTGAGTCGAGCATTGAGAATCCAACAGAGTGCATTCCAACGCGTCGAACAAACACACTGGTTGGATTTTCAACTCTCGGCGCTAAGCAGAGCATTGAAAATCCAGTACGCGAATACGAGGGATTTGCCGCGATATTTGAAAAATTATTACTTCTTACGAAAGTTTTTTGATAACTCGATTATTTTTTAAAACAACTAGGGTACATAAGTTGTCAACTAAACATATTAATTTAACGTTACAAGTTTTTTATAACGGACATGTAGTGATACCTATACTTATTACTTTTAGTGCTCAGAACTTCGTTGGCCGTAACTGGACATCTCAATATATCGCAATTTCAACAGAAATTCTTCGGTGGGCCATAACTTGATATCTCAATTTGTCACGATTTAACCAAAAAGACCTCAGCTGGCAATAGCTTGACACTTCAATTTGTCAATTTAAAATAAGTACTTAAACAAAACTTTTAAGTGTATTAATTGAGATATCAAATAACGAATATTATTTTGGGTGCTGAGTATAGGTTGATATAACAAAATATCAATGTTCGATCACAAAAACATGTGAATCGTTAATTTGACATGAGGTTTTGTTAAGTTAGACATGTCAAAATGCGAGATGTCAACATATTACCAAAGTCGATTGCTCCAAAAATTTTGTATATCTATAACTGTCAATTTTTTTCATATAAATTCCTAATGCGTAGGATGTAATAAGCCAATAAAAAAAAAGTCCTAGAAGTCGACATGTCAATGTGTTCACGCCAGCCACGGAAATAGTCCAGTTGCGTAGACATTAGAGACTCAAAACAACACCAATTTGTCATTTACATTTACAATATTCACTAGGAATTTGTTATTTCAATATTTATTCTTATATTATTATTCTAATTTGCGTTTAATTAAAGTAGCCACAAAATAACATACGAAAAAAAGCCGCCAAAAACTCAACAACTTCTGTATCTACTTAGCCATCAGCGAGCGATTGGCAATCGACCAACAACAAGGGAAAAAGTAATCGCAATTTGACAGCCACATTTGCTCGCCGATCGCTGTCGCTCTGCTGTCAAAAACCATACGTAATACGAAATTATCGCGATCACCTTGCGATAAATGCACATTTCAGTTAATAGATTTTTATTGTTAGCAGTGCTATTGTAAAATTATTATGGTGTGGCTATAGCTCGTATATAATGCAGATTCGCGATTGAAGAGCAATTATTTCGCAAAAATATGCCTTCCAATTTTTTGACGTAAAGCGATATTCGCGCGATGATTGTACAATCTCTGCGCAAATATTGTTAATTGCTGTTTCATACGTAATAAGCCTGCGGCTTTGGTTTTGAAACTTACACCGCGATTTTTCGAGATGTTCTGGAGACGCGTCATAGCATGTTTAGCCATGGCTATCCATTGCTTTATTTCCAGGACACAGTTGCCTTCATTATTAACACTAGGGTTACGTAGTAACTAATAAGTAATCTGTGACTAGAGCATATTTTAAGTTGATGAATTACGTCGCTGATAAAAATGCTTGGCTCAATGCTCCTATGTCCTTTTCCACTCCACAACCGGGCGCCAAAACAAATGATAAGTATAGCATTATTGTTTTTGTGTATTGTTGGACCTGCTGAAGACTATATGAATATATTTGTATTGTATAAACACAATTTATTTTAGTATTATATAGCTGGATAGCACATGTGTGAGTACTATGTACCAACTGTAAATCTACCATTTACTGCACCTATATCGGTCGTTGACTTGTCCACACAAGTGGACAAGTCAACCTGGTAGTTGAGAGTGTCATGCTCTCTTTAATTTCTCTCTGATGGTGGCACATGTGTTGGATCATTCGGTTCCGTTCATGTTGGTTGAGTTGAGTGGTGCCAATCCATGCATCTTGTTCGTAAACGGGCGCCATCAGTTGGCATTGGTAATAATAACTTAGCTGCCTCAGCCAGTTTTTATTGTTTTTTTTTTACTCTAGACGCTTTTACGTGCTTGTCTTTTTACATCGTTCTCACATATATGTATTTTTTTCCAACAAGAATGATGTAACCAAATACTTGTAATTTAAACTCATGGAAAAGAATGTCCGGGAAGTTCCTTGCGCGTTTTTTTCATTCTGATTCATCTTTTTTTTTTTTAATTCTGAAGTAATTTTATTAAATGGTTTAGTTGAAATAAAATATTTTGTTTCTGAGCCATTTTAAACATGAAAACTGATTGCATAAGTCCAAACAAGGAAGCAACGAATTACTCGCATTTGCAACATAGACCGTGATTTGTCAAATTATCTACTTACATGATTACAAGATAGTTGAGACCACTTGACCCAACACAATAAAAAGAATGATGTATTAGAGTAATCAAAAGGCAATTTGTAGTTTGTTGCATGACTTACCTGTAATACCGGATGATTATGTCGGAGACTGTTGGAGATCTGCCGGGAGCCGCTGAAAAATACGTATAATTTATGGTTGATTTGGAGGAATGCTTTATAGTATTTATTGATATATATAGTGAAATACGACACTCGTGTGATTTCGGAACACTAACAGACGGAAAAAGATGACATTGTACGATAAAATGTCACGAGTGTCGGTGTGCGACTAATTGTCACGAATGTCTGAGACTTTACGAGGAAATCTCACGAGTGTCTGAAACTTGACGTTTTCAGATGTTCGACACTTTGCACAATTTTTTTGCGAGTGTCTGACACATTGGCATAAAATGTTGCGAAAGTTATTACGTTATACTCACTACTCAATCCTCGTTCAAACGGTTCGAAGCTGGTAAGAGTGAAGGGCAGGGAGGGAGGCCTCTGTCCCTCACACGATAGCGTCACTTGAAACCAAATAATATTTAACATAAAAGTAGATAACGAACAAATCATCAATACATATAATAAATCTGTAGAAATGTCGATCGAAATTATTTCCAAAAATAATAGCCAGCGTGTAAAAGGATAACCAACAGAACCCACTTCCAGCATTTTTGGAATTTTTGTCTGTGTCTTTTTGTCTGTTTAGTTGTGCACGCATTACATAAAATGTAAGAAACCAATGTAGATCACTTTTATACATAAAAAGTGCGTAACTTGAAGTATAACTGAGTTTTTATTTCATCGCAATCGGTTCATTCTATCAAAAGTTTGATGAATTTAAAATGTTCAAGAAGTAAAATATCACAAAACACGCAATTCAGATACTCGGACAGTTGAACTCCATATTTGATAGATGGCGTTGTGCATTTGACGTCATTTTCTGAATAGCGGTGTTATGATTCTCCGCGGAAGAATAACTCTAAAAAAAATTGGTTGGTAGGTAGGGTGGGTGGGCAGTTGACAGGAGCGAAGCCGCGTGCTCAGCTAGTATTAAATAAAAGCAAAAATTACAGAGAGGCATTTGCTCCACAGTGTGACAATAAAGGCTTAAAAATCAGATTAGATTAGGGCAATTCTCGTAGTTCATGAGTTGCGGTTGACCGTACATATAAAAGCTTTTGCTTGACATGAATCATGGCAAGTGTAATATCCATATTGGTAGAAAGTTGTAAGTTATTAGGTATTCATCCATAGATTAGTATAGAAGTCATATCTATGATTAGCGTTTGTGTAATCGGGTAACTGACCTGCGTAAGAACGAAAATAGTTACTTATATCAAAACAGTTTACTTGTATCCTCGAAGAATTTGTTAGAGATGTAAAATATATTTCTCGTCAAACTTCTGGGCCGCCCTGAAGTTGGCTTGCCGATGCGCAAGGCACGAAACGGTGCTGTTTTTGTATGAGATTTACTACTGCGCAGCCATTTTAGCCAACTTCTGAGCGGCCAAGAAAGTGGTGGAAACTATAGTAATATCTACATTTCACCAGTTATTCAAATTCAAAAACTTTATTTCGAGCGAAAACTCATATAGGGTTAGTAAAAATGTGCATTAAAACTATGTGTTAGTAAACAACACGATACGGTGACACATGTAACTGACAGCAGTGAACTATATACGGACAGTCCACTCTGTCAGCAATAAATTTCAGAACCCTGTTAGGGCTGTCTATAACTCGGGCCACCATTGATGTCGCGCGCTTGCGCATTATCGCGTAAAAACAATACACACGCGCCGCCGCAAACATCCTAGACGCACTGCAACGCCAAGGCAACTCCATCAGTTTTCTGAACGCGTTATTATACTGGACCCGAAGAGCTCCATACGACGCCCGCGAATACTTCTCCCACAGGCTGCAAGTGCAGAAGGTGGTACAGAAAGCTTTAAAGAGCGTCACCTTTTTTTCTGCAGTACAACGTGCAAACCTGCGAGCTATCATATTCGCATGCACGGAAAGAGCCCTCCGTTTACTTTCAATGTCAGCATTGTCCTTGAGGTCAGTGGTGACCAATAGGTACTTAAATTGTTCCACTCGCTCAAGAGTAAAACCATTTAGCCGTATGGGAGGCACATCAGGAAGGTACCTGGTACCCGCGTCAGAAACAATGTACTGACTTTACTGAACGTTATATAATAACCCATGTTTAGTTGCGTAAATGATAAATAAATGATAAATGATTTTATTTCTGTAAGTTGGTTTGTACAAACGCTTTTACATGTCTAACATATTTTTTTTTTTAAACTAGATGAGGTCGGCGTTTCATATCTGACTACTCTGAGAAGAAAGGCCGAAACAAACTCAGAGGTCACAGTCTCTTTTAAAGTCCTGACAAAATCTTGGTTCGATCATGTGAAGACCATGTAGACTGATGTCTGAAATGGTCTTTTGAGGAAAGAACCAGCCAGATTGAGTGGACCTGTCCAGTCAGTGCACGCATTTGTCAATAACCGAGCAGCTCAACTCAGAATTTAAGGAGCTCAACGATTCGACGAACAATACCAAAGAAAGGACATTCGGGTAGGCCGCATAAACTACTAAAACTGCCAGACCATGATTAAAAACTAAGATAAATTAAAAAACAAAATAATGATCCACATAGTCTTCACATTCACAATAATTAAAATAAAATAATATAATACTTTAAAAAGTAAATATTCTTGTCATTGCAAGAAAACAAATAAAAAAAAAAAAATAAAAATTTTAGAAATAACAAAATTCATGGTGCAAAATATTTAAACAAAAAAAAAACTAAATTAATTTAATTGGAGCTGCTCACTCCCAAGCCGTTTTATCCTCAACGTAATCTTTAATGCTATAAAACGCTTTTTGGCACAACTTACGTTTAATGAATGATTTAAATTTATTAAGACTTAGATTTTGTACGTGGCTTGGAAGCATATTATAAAAGCGCACACATTGACATCTAAACGAGCCACCTATTTTCTTGAGCCTTGTTGTAGGTATTACAAATTTGTGTTTGTTCCTAGTATTTATATTATGGATATCACTGTATTTTTTAAACAATTTTATATTTTTATGGGCATATAAAAGATTTTCATAAATATACTGAGAAGGCACAGTCATTACATTAATCTCCTTAAATTTCTCTCTGAGAGAGTGTTTCGGGCTTAATTTATAAATTGATCGAACAGCTCTTTTCTGCAAAACAAAGATAGTCTGGATGTCGGCGGCATTTCCCCACAACAGAATACCGTACGACATTACACTATGAAAATAGCTAAAGTATACTAAACGGGCTGTCTCTATGTCCGTTAAATTACGAATTTTTCTAACAGCATATGCTGCGGAGCTTAGCTTCTTTGACAATTTATCTATATGTGGGCCCCACTGAAGCTTAGCATCCAAAGTTAAACCTAAGAATACTGTGCTATTTTCAGGATTCAATTCTTCGCCCTTTATCAGCACGTCAGTTTTCACCTGCCTAACGTGAGGTAGGGTAAACTTAATGCATTTCGTTTTTTTTTCATTAAGAAGTAAATTGTTAACATTGAACCAGTGAACTACTTTTGAGATCGCGCTATTTACATCGTCAGTAACCAGCTGCTGACGTTTAAGTTTAAACAAAAGTGAAGTATCATCCGCAAACAACACTATATTATGGTTATCCTTTATGAGGTAAGGCAAATCATTAATATAAATAAGAAACAAGAAAGGACCAAGAATCGAGCCCTGTGGGACTCCCATTGCTACTATAGATCCAGGAGATCTTTTTCCATTAACGTCAACGCTCTGAATCCTATTACTCAAGTATGAAGTAAGAAGATCCAGAGCGCTGTTCCGGATCCCGTAGTGGCGGAGTTTCCTGATTAGGGTTTCATGAAGAACACAATCAAATGCCTTGGACAAATCACAAAAGATGCCCAAGGCATCGCACTTATCCTCCCATGCATTATAAATATGTCCCAAAAGCTCAACACTAATGCTCAACAGGCATCAGTAGTTGAACGACCCCTTGTAAAACCGAACTGTTTGCTATGTAATAATTTATGTTTATTAAAAAATCTTTGCAATTGCTCTAAAATTAATTTCTCAAATATTTTACTAAAAGTAGGTAGTACTGAAATAGGTCTATAATTTGTAGGGTCTGATGTACTACCTGATTTAAACAAAGGTATTATTTTACTATTTTTCATTAGGTCAGGAAACTCCCCACAGTCGATACAATTATTAAAGATAATAGCTAAACTAGGTGCGACAATATCAATAATAGACTTGGCGACTTCAACAGAATGACCCCACAGATCAGCAGTCTTTTTAACATTTAATGTGTGAAAGGTTTTAATTATGTCTCTACAAGTAATATGTTCAAAAATAAATTCCGAATCGCAAACATTAACATTTTCTTTTAGCAAAGACTCAGCAACAGAAGGTGATGAGTTTAAGGATTTAGTAGTAGAAACGGGAATATCTGAAAAGAAATTTTCAAAGGCCAGTGCGACTTGTGAGTCTGATTTTATGATGTTGTCATTAATAGACAGGCTGTAGTCAATATTTCGGTTACCAGATCCTCCCGTTTCACTATTAATAATATTCCAAGTCGTTTTAATAACATTACTACTGTTTTTAATCTTCGAACTCAAATAACGCGACTTGGCCAAAAAACAAACTTTTTTAAATAATTTTGAATAATTTCTAACATATAAATTAAATTCAGCAGTGTTTACATAAGTCCTTTCATCGTACAGCTCATAAAGCCGTGTTCTACTTTTATGAATACCAATGGTAGCCCAATCACTGAATGATGCATTACCATTAACGGAGATTGTCTTGGGAATAAAGGTGGAATTAAATTGTTTACAGTATATACTAAAAAAATCATCATATTATGGTTAAAGAAATTTATTTCTCAATAAGAAATTACAAATATTTCACTTACTTGAGAACATTTTTTTAAACTTATATTATAAGAAATTTGACACACAAACTAAGCAGCTACTGATTTTCTTTACAATAATATCATTTACGCAACAACATTACACTTCGCATGCAAACAACACCAACAAACACAAAACTCAAAACTTTTCGATCCACCCGCAAAAGAAATAATTACCGCGGTCGCAAGTATTCATAATAAATAGATAATGAATGCGATTCCGGTGCCACAGTAAATCAACGGAACAGCAGGGCAAGACTATTTATGGAAGTAGTGCTTGATTATTAAGAATGTGATTTTTTAATTTAGTTTTGAAAATATTAAACGAGTTCGCATTCTTTACCTCTTTAGGTAGTTTATTATATTGTTGAACTCCCGCAAAAATAATTGTTCTCTCGCCATTGACCGTGCGCACTCTTGGTAGCAAAATGTGATCCTTCCTACGACTGCTACGATTATGTACTTGATGTATTTTTGTGAAGTGTATTTGTGTGTGAATGGACTTGTCCAAAATTTTCCTTATGAGCATGCTGGTACAGTATACATGGAGTTGCTTAATACTCATGAGTTTCGTTTCCCTGTAGATTTTAATTGTAGGTGTTAGGTAATCGTAGTGGAATAATAGTTTTATGATTTTATTTTGAGCGATCTGTAGGTCCTTTAGGTTAGTTTTTGGCGCGTTGCCCCAGATTTCAATAAGGTACATTAGATGTGGTTTCACTAATGAGTTGTAAATGGTCTGGCGCACTCGATGAGAAAGGCAATGAACAACATTGCGCAATGAGCCCAAAAGTGAGGATAGCTTGGATCTAATGTGATCAATTTGTATTTTCCAGTTTAACTGACAGTCTACTCTTAGCCCAAGGTATTTTTCATACTGTTTTTGCTGTATTATTTGATTATCAAGGGTCAAGGGAGGGTGAGCTGGTATATTTTTATTTTTCGGTTTAAAAATGACGTAACTAGTCTTAGCAGCATTAATTGTAAGTAGGTTTTGTTGGAACCAAGTAGATAGTGTATTTAAATCTTCCTGCGCTTGTTTAATCATGTCGTCAATCGAAGTGCCATAGTAAAAAAGACAGGTATCATCAGCATAAAGGGAAACGTGTCCGTGTAATGAAATTTCGTGCACGGAATTAATGTAAATAAGAAAAAATAGTGGTCCAAGAACCGATCCCTGGGGCACACCGAATGAGCCTGTGCTGTGTGGTTTACTTTGGTATTCCCCGATTTTTACTATTTGATACCTATTCTTTAGGTATGAGTCAATCATTTTGCGTGCTACCCCTGAAACACCTATGTTGTTGAGCTTTTCTAATAATATTGAGTGGCTAACGGTGTCGAAAGCTTTCTTTAGGTCTATAAATAGGCCTAGTGCTATCTTTTTTTGGTCAATATTTGTTTTTGTTGCTGTTATTAGGTCTGCAGTGGCTGATAAAGTGTTGGACAGAGAACGAAACCCATACTGTCGTTTGTAAAGGAAGTTAATAGAGGTGAGGTATTTGACTAATCGAGAATAAACAACTTTTTCAAAGATTTTCGAGACGACAGGAAGGACTGAGATAGGCCGGTAATTGTTTGGGTCACTTTTTGTGCCAGATTTATGGATAGGAGTAACTTTAGCGATTTTTAGGGCATCTGGAAACGTTCCCTCAGTAAGATGTTCATTAATACATGTGGTCAGTTTGTCTGAAATTAAGGTTCTTAAACATTTAATTATTTTTGTGGTTATCCCGTCAATCCCTACACTACAGTTTGGATCAAGACTAGCGATTATTTTTGAGATTTCGTCCGTTTGGCACGGTGTAAAAGTAGTTAGTTGATGAGTATAATTTGTTGTCAGTGCTGTATCTACGTTGTGTCTTTGTTGTGTCATTAGGATAGCGTTAGCGAGTGTTGAACCGATCGTTGAGAAGAAGACGTTAAAAGTCTCACAGATTTCACTACCATCGGTTACAGGCCCGTCTTTGGTTAGAAGATTTGGAGGAGTACAATGTGTCTTGACCTTGTTGTTGGACAGTGTGTTAATTAGTTTCCACATCTTTTTTGGATTTCCTGAGTATTTCTTGAATGTTTCATAGTAGTATTTCTTTTTAGTATTTTGTATTATTTCTGTAGTTTTGTTCCTTTCTTTTATAAATTGTTTATTTAATTCTTCATCTTCTGGATGCTGCTTCAATTTGTGCCAAGCTACATTTCTTTCATGAATCTTTGTTATTATATCTCTGCATATCCAGTCTTGTTGGGGTGGATTTAGGACTTTAGTTTTAGTAACTTTGCTTTCAAGTATTGCACACTTTATATACTGTTCAAGGTTGTCGTAGTAGTTGTCATTTGACGGATAGTTCGTACTTTTGATATATTCGAAGAGTTTTTCGTAGTTCACTGCATCATAATTGGCATGTTTTCTAGGTGGTGATTTACTTTTTTTCATTGATAGGTAAATCTGTTTATGATCGGACATGGGTGAGTCCACAATTGCCATGTGGAAGCCCTTATGTTTCAAGTTTGTGCATACGTGATCGAGAATGGTCTTTGTGGAAGTGGTTTCACGTGTGCAGTGGTCTTCGCTGATATGGTTAATAATTTCGTAGCCAGATTCTTGTACGGCCGTTCTATACCGTTTGCTGCTGCTATTTTTTGTTAATAGGTCGATGTTAAAATCACCAAAGACAAGAGCTCGCTTTTTGCTAATCAACTGTGATGAGTACACTTCAAGAAACTCCTTTATATTGGTTGTGCCAGGGTTGTAGACTAAACCTATGCTCAGTGCATATTTTTCTAGACTTACCCAAAGGTAGTTTATACCTCCAATGTAGGATTCTTCGTTCACACTATGATTTATATTATTATGAACATATATGGAAACCCCTCCGCCTCTTGAGTCTGTTCTGAGATTATAATAATGTGTGTAGTTAGGTAGTTTAAATGATTCTGCATCCTCTTTTGATCTTAACCATGTTTCCGTGAGTAGGATAACATGGGTTGTGTTATCGATCGATTGTAAGGAACATTTCAGTTCGTCAAATTTTCCTCGCCTGCGTATACTTCTCGCATTTGCGTAAAATAAATTTAAGGTAGATTTTGATGTATATAAATCCTGGTAGGTGTGACATAGCTGATAGGTAATAGTTTCGTTTGTGTGGTTTTGCAAGACAGGCGAGATTAGGGATTGCGGTTTTTTGAAGGCATTTCTACGATCTTTGGAGTGCCGCTAACATACTTGATAATCAGATCCTTTTCCCCGTTTTCTTTGCGTCGAGCCAACTCTTGGCTCATTTCTTTCATTATATTTTTTTGAGTAGGGGTCTGATCTGAGTATAATTTGATGCTGCTTGGTACCTTATTTTTATTCCGCAATATTTCCTTTGCTTCCTGAGAGCTTTTAAAGCATATCTTCAGCGGACGATTTTTTCCAAGAGCGTATTTACCAAGTCGCATAGCCTTGACAACCTCAGGAATTTCCAGAACTACACTTTGCAGTACAGCCTGAGCAGCGCTCACATCTGCAGTTTCACGTGCAGAGCTATCCGACAGCGTCTGCTCTGGCAGGCCTACCATTATGACATTTTTACTTCTATTATTCCTTTCCTGAAATTCAGAAATAATTTTTTCACCAGCAAAAATATCAGATGTGCTAGGTTTTGAAGTGGTAGATTTAATATTTTCGATTTCAACTTCAAGCGTAGATATTTTCGATTCCGTGTTGGCACAGTTTTGCTGTAGTACTGAGATTTTTTCTTTCATGTTTTTGTGTTCTGTCAACAATTTGTTGGTTGAGCTTTTAATATCATTTATCTGATCTTTCATTGTAGATATGTCATCACGCATCGGTTTCAAGTTTGTTTGAAGTATTGAGATCATCTCCACCCGAAAGTCATTGAGTGCAGTTAACACATCACAGCATTCTCTGTCCTTCCTTTTCCGGCAGCTAACATTGTTTTTCGCATCATTATCACAAATTTTTGATAAGTCCGGTTGTGAGTGCGAACAGGATTGCCCTACTGGTCCTCTTCTGGACTGTGGCGGGCGGCGATCACTCATAGTTAAAAGTTTTGTAGTATACCTGCGTGATATGCGTAGGCGCGTCGCGCGATAGAGATGAAAAATGCAGATGTCTCTTTTACTCGAAGTGCGCGCGGGGGGCTCACGCACCGCCGGTGCGCCGAAGTGTAGAAGCAATTAGTCGTTACCGTATCACTCAATGTATGCTAGTTTCGGTATTTAACACTGTTACTTTAAGGGTTCTTATTGCGCACATTGAAAATAATTTCTCGGGAACAAATCAGTTACACGTCTGCTCCGTTTGACTGCCAAAACATACTCACATACATATGCCACAACATATTGATGATTAGGTTCAGCATGAATTGGCAAAATTGGTAATTTATCAATGAGTTTAACTTTAAAAACTTTCAAGCGACTTGCAGTTTTGGGGTTAACAGTGATATCCTTTTTAGCCACTTTGTTGTTTTGGATAACGTAACGTAACGTTCACATATGACCAATAGTGTCCTAATACCACCGACTGACGCGCTCAGCAGCACCACGTCGTTCGCGTAGCTTATTATTATCTGTGTGTGCCAAATAAACAAGTTTTCTTTCTTTCTTTTCTTTTTCTTTCAACATGACAACCGACATGATGACTGCTAAGCCGCCTCAATCAGCGCATTCATATACAAATTGAAGAGGGCAGGGGAGGTTAACCCAACCTGTCTCACTCCACACTCCAATTGATAAGGCTCCGACAGCACACCCGCCCACCGAACACTGTTGACCTGGCTTCCATACCAATGCCTGAAGATACTTATAATCACGATACGCAAGCTTATAGCTTCAAGTTTCCTCCATAATATATCGTAGGAAACCAGATCAAAAGCCCTAAACAGATCGAGGAAGCAAGCGAAAACAGGTGTTCCTCTTTTTGTGTAGTACCAGACGGCCTGCTTGAAATACAGAACTGCACTCTCTGTAGAAAGTCCTGATCGAAACCCGCCTGGCCGAATGCTCAATTTATTGGTGCTCCTCCAGAAACCGCTAAAATCACGCTTTGAATGCTTAGAGGCAATTATGTCCATCTTTATCTTTTCCTCGTGGTTCTGACACCATTTAAGCCGCAATTTGAAAAATGCCTTACTTTCCCGCAGCCAGTTTGTAGTATGTTTAAGTCTCATACAACTGGCCAATAGGGGGCGAAAAATCCAGTAATATACATTTCACAGTTTTTGCGACATAGAAATCGAACTCAAGACCTCATACTTAGTTGCGGATAAATTTTAAAAAGAGTCACCGCGGCCCTGGCACAGGCAACTGAAGGAACACGGTGGGTTTTAGTCAGTAAAAGATTGATACTCATTGGATGATATCCCACAAAAAAAGTTCTCATATACTTAGCAGTAGCGATTGACCAACGAGTTCCTAATAATACTTACATATGAAATCTATATTCTGTAATATTTATTTTTTACCTAGAAACTTACAGTAGCAACATTTTTTTTCACTACATAAATATGTAAATACTACATTATGTTAAGGTTCACATTGAAATAGTGAGCCAAGGTCGACTGCCCACAACTATATTTTATGATATAGGAAACATCGGCATTTACCTCGAACTCCTCCAACCGGCCTGTTCACTCTAGCCTAAATCCAACTGAAAAATCAAACTCAAAAAGCCAGGTATTCTTGATACAAGCTTTTATCTTTTGTTTAACTTGCAATGTATGTATGTATATATGTAAGTGTGTTCGGGTCAAATCTTGCAACTATATTTTATAGCAGTTATCTTTCATCGATTAATATAAAATTTTGCATACACGTTTATTTTGGATGACAATGCATGGTTAGCTAAGTGACGTCATTCTAAATCCAATATGGCGGACGGCCCAAGATGGCGGACTAGTTATTTTCTGTGCACTGCCATGATATGGGTATCAAATGGAAGGTTTTGCTGAGAAGAATACGAAAAAAGCTTGTTTTAAACAAAGATTTTTTAATAAATATTTATTTTTAATTAAACTTAATTTTCATGGATACTTGATAGTAGAAAAGTTTGCTGCAGGGTTGCCTGGAAATATCTAGTCGCAATTAACTTAATTAATTAAATTGAAATTTATGTTTGATAGTTAACCCAAAATATATAAATATTTCAAGTGAATCCAACGACATTTGAAAGAAAGAGTAGAATAAAGGAAAACATTCAAATATCGAAATCAAATATTGAATTAGAACATTAAACATGTTTACAAAGTATTAGTGATCGTTAACAGCTACATTAGTGTGAAACTGTGTTGTAGCCATTAGCGCCCACCTCCGAGAGAGCAGACGAACAAACATTCCAACATTTAGAACAAAAATAAATTAAAATTACAATCCATTGATATTATTGAAATAAATTATTTAAAAACTACCTAATCATTACAAAATAAACCATATTTAACTATAGTATAGTATATATAAAAAGGTATCTATGTAATCAGTATTACGGAGTAGATACCCATGCAGACCGTGTATGTGTATAGTCTATCATAATCTTTGGTCGATGCCGTCGTAGGTGGTAAGTATCACCCACAGTATCACCCCTTCATCAGAATTTCTAGCTATACATAATTTCTTGGTATTTCTATACATTCGGCTTTGGAGCAACTTGTCGTTGACCGCTTTGCACTCCCGTAAGGTAAGTGGTTAGACTTCTTTTTTGTATAATACATTAGACTGCTAGCTCTCTGTGGCCTACTAAACTTGGTAACCCATGAATGGCGCCTAATTGAGAGCTAGATGATACTGTATACTACTGATGCTACGGAAGTGACCGTTATAACGGCTTCAGAAACGGAAAAAGATGTAAAAATTAAATTTTGGCGGCAACGGAAACAGAAACGGATGCAGAAGCGGAAGTGTTTTTTAATAAAACAGTATTCAAAATTAAATGAACCTTAATTATTTAATTATATTTTATAAATATTAGTTTTGCCGCTTTAGTACCCAGCAATCTACTGCGGAGCTCTATTTAAACTGCTAGTCCACTGGCCCGCCCGCGTGTCACACCGTCATAATGTTCTTTTTTACCCGACTGCCGAAGGAGGGTTATGTGTTTATTAAATGTTGCGGAAGCAGAAGCAGAAACGAATGTAAGAAAGGGTGCGGAACTTCCGCAGTAAATAAAAAATGAAAACTGAAGCGCAGGTCTGTTGCATCACTAGAAGCGGAGGCCTGTCTGTAGCATCTTTTACTTTTCTTAAAACTTTAGTTAAAAGCACACTTTGTAAACAAGCATATTACAAATTAGATGATTATATTCAAGATAAGAATGCTTGGAAACATGCTGGTCCTGCTCCATAGGGCAATCTTTGGTGTAGACAAAATCAAACTGGCTAATTAATATTATATTCATAATTTTTGTAATGCTTTATTTTATTTTCTTCATTTTTTGTTTATTAAATTGCCTCGCACACTGTTCCGTTGTTGTTGAATTAGGTAATTTACATTTGTTTGCAATATTTGTAAGTATGTGAGAACTATGTTCCTATTTATCAAATGCATGCATTTTACTACTTTTTTACATTAAATTTTAACGTCCAAAAGTGCCTCTTAATGGCCTAATTGAAATAAAGAAGTTTTGTTTCATCACTATTGCATACGCACCCACGATAAAGGTAAAATTTCTAATGTAGGGCAAACAAAAATCTGTTTGCGGCCAGATGCGGCCAGACACCCCTGCAGTAATATATTCTACTGTATAGAATGATTCACAAAAATCAAGTTTCATCAAAAACAATATACCTGCAGATTTTTGCAGTGGGTTCCCATACTACTCGACTATACGTAGATGTTAAAAACAGAATGATGTGTTTTACTTGTCAGTGACAATGAAATAGGTAGGTGTACTTACATGGTATTTGATTAAAGGACATAGGAGGCTGATCGAATATCTAAATAAAATTAGCAACAGTAGAAGGAACTGAGATTAGATTTTTGCCGGACTACTCAGATGTGATCCCTAAATTCAAAACTAAATGACACGAGTTCTGGAAAAAACATTTTGATGAAAAATCGGTAACAAAAGGAATTTTGGTATAAAACCATTCAGCATGAGCCTCCTCGTTATCTTTGGTTTGATGATGGCAAACTATGTAGATATTATGTAAAAATAGGATTAAGACTCCGATTGGGGCACTATCCATCGGCAAAGTTTGCGTTCTTGTTAAAAAAAAGTCGAATCACCAAATTGCATTACTTGTAATAAAATCGAGGACGTACAACATTTGTTTTGATGGATTGTGTTAAAAATAAGATTGAGAGAGTATGGCTTGAACAAGTTAGTTATTGGCTTAATTCAGACGATATTATATAAGTCTGATCTAGAAAAACGACTTTGTAGGCTGGCAGTAATCTCAAACCCGTAATGTTATATTTCTTTTTAGTATAAGTAGCTTTTAGTAAAATATTGTAAAGTGCATTAGTTCAGTATATTGTTTAAGTTACAATGGGGTTGACGTATCCTTGTGGATAAAAACCCCCAAACTAATAATAAAGATTATAAAAGGACATACAGGTTTTGTTTTAGGATATTGTTGTCATTTGATTGTGCAGTAGTTTACTATGTTTTTATAAACTTTAGAATTTATTTTTAATGGTTACATGAACACAATTTTAAGTCTACGAAGTAGGAAGTACGAAAGTAATTTTAAGTAAGAGTCCGACTCGCACTTGGCCGGTTTTTTACTAAACACACTGTATAATAACCTAATAAGTAGTGAGGATAAAATTAAGTCTTTATGTGCCTCGTGTTTTATCCGGTCTGCTGCATTAAAATTCTAGTTAATAAAGGTCGAACAGCATATACTTAAATTAACTGTTATCTGTGATCAATCTTCTATATTTTACAAGTAAGTGGTTTAAAATATCTATTGTTTAATGTAGTGTTAAGCTTCCGTGTAGGTATCTACGCATTTAATATGTAGGTTTGTAAGATTTAGTTAGTCAATGGTAAGTTCTATACAAAGGGACAAAGGTATGTAATTTTTATGGTTCTTAAACTACGATGAGATCGACACAGCTTTAGCAGTTTGAAAAACCCATGAAAGGTATTTGTTAATCCTTATAAATTATGCAGAATTTCAGGAAATGCAATAAAACTATTGTATCTTGTTTGTGAATATATTTTTTTACATTCGCCATGCTATGGCTATAAAAATAACATTAAAATGTACTCACCTAGTGACAACTAGGTCCAAAATTATAGTTGTTATATAATGAAGATATCATAATCAGTAAGTCAGATTATTAATATTATTTATTATTATCATTGCTCTAGCTTTGAGGGTGTGGTGATTGCACCCCTTATGTGGGGGTTTTTATCTATACAATTAAGTGTATTTTACGGCCTTAAAGTTTTATTCCATAAACTAGCGGACGCCTCGCGGTTTTACCCGCGTAGTTCCCTCTCCCGTGGGAATACAGGGATAAAAAGTAGCCTATGTCACCCGGGGATAGTGTTGCTTCCCAACGGTGAAAGAATTTTTAAAATCGGTCCTGTAGTTTCGGAGCCTATTTGGTACAAACAAACACACTAACAAAAAAATCTTGCCTCTTTATAATATTGGTGGTATAGACTACAATCCGGGACACATTGTATTTTAAAAGCATATTTAGGTAGAGTCTGCGGATAAACTTACCTAAGAATGATTATTCACTAAACGAGTAAGTTCAGTACTCAGCATAAGTATCTTACTTATCTAAGTCATCAATAAATAAGTGAAAAAAAAACTGCGCACCTAAGACGACCCACTGAACAAAAACTGTATGATCAATAAAATTGTCACCGCTTTTCTGCCGAACTTGCGCTCAACAAGGCAAAGTTATGGTCGTATAAAATTGAGAATTTTGCCATGTTTGCGACACGATTTTATGTAACATTGAAAATTGGGATCTTTTTGATAAACAAGGGGCTCTGAAGGTCTGACCTAGTCACCTGGTTCAGATTGCTGTATGATGATTGCATTAATGCAATTCACCAGTGCCATAAAAATTCGTTCTCGATGGCAATTTTTTTTACGTATTACGTTGTCCCACACTAGGATTTTTTTCCTGTATCGTGGATGCATTTACAAACATCTAAAATCACTTTTTTTTAAACGTTGCCCCACACTTGGAATTTCTGCCTGTATCGTGGGTGCGTTTACAAACATATAAACTCACATACACAAGACACCCAGATCCGGAACAACTATTTGTAGGCCATACAAATATTTGTTCCGTATGGCAATCGAACCCGCGACACGCAGCGCAGCAGCCAATCGCTCAACCACTACGCCAACCGTGTCCTCGAAAATGATCGAAGATATAGCAATTGTCGGTAAAAAAGTCTTAAGTCACAGCCTACCTAATAAAATTCCAAATAGCTTAGGTCTTCTTATAAGTCAGCGCTGTAGTTAAAGCGTATATATTCCCCAATGTTAACGCAGTACTTAATGGCCGCTCGGAGCCCGAATATCGATATTTAACCTCCTTTTGGACAGTTTTGTTTTATAGAACATACCCACCGCACTATTCCAAAACCACCGCAACTCCTAAAAGCCAGAATTAATCAAACGTGGCGACCACCAGAAAAGTGCCGAGGCTATGAAGCTCGACGAAGTCCCGGAGAATGCATAGATGTTTTTTCTTTTTTTATTGAGGAAATGAGTTATGTTTGCAAAATATTGGTCAGTGGGTCGTCTTAGCGGCGTATTCTTTCATTTACTGCTAGTTCAGTTATGAAGAAATTCTAGCGATCAATTTTCTGTGTAAAAATATTTTAAAGGCGGTATCAAGAAACGAAAACAGGAACACCGACTTCCGAAATTGAAGTTATTTTTCACTTTGTAGGTAGTATTTTTATTTGGAAGTCGGTTGTATTTTTTTATAATAAACATTTCTTATATAAGTTAGTTTGGATCTTCTATATAACCAGGAAAAAAATCTCCGGGACTAGCACAACTATAAAATATACCTAACCACCTAATAATACATTTGTTTTGGTTCAGGCCTCAAAAGAATCATAAGCACCTAGAAGAATCTGGCAGGGCGTTTGCCCACCAGTGGAACAGCGTGGGCTAAATAAAAAAAAATACATACCAACAAAAATAACCCCCAGCCACTTCATATTAAAAACACACTCTACTTCAGACTAACTAAAACAATTGAATATCCTTTTACACATACAAGTTTATTTTGTTAACTTCACGCTCGCTGCATCGCACCGGTGCAGAACGACTGGTAAGGTCTCGGCCACTCCGAGTTCAAGTGATGTATAGTTATGTATGTATTAACATTTTACATAATCAATACTTGGTAATATTTTTTACAGAATTCTTAATTTTTTTCCTCATGTAACTAGTTTTTTAGGGTTCCGTAGCCAAATGGCAAAAAACGGAACCCTTATAGATTCGTCATGTCTGTCTGTCTGTCTGTCCGTCCGTATGTCACAGCCACTTTTTGCCGTAACTATAAGAACTATGCTGTTGAAACTTGGTAAGATGTATTCTGTGAACCGCATTAAGATTTTCACACAAAAATAAAAATAAAACAATAAATTTTAGGGGTTCCCATACTTGAAACTAAAACTAAAAATATTTTTTTTCATCAAACCCATACGTGTGGGGTATCTATGGATAGGTCTTCAAAAATGATATTGAGATTTTTTTTTTTTTCTAAACTGAATAGTTTGCGCGAGAGACTCTTCCAAAGTGGTAAAATGTGTTTCCCCCCCCCCCCCCTGTAACTTCTAAAATAAGAGAATGATAAAACTAAAAAAAATATATGATGTACATTACTATGTAATCTGCCAGCGAAAATTGGTTTGAACGAGATCTAGTCAGTAGTTTTTTTTTAATACGTCATAAATCGTAAACCGCAATTTACCAAGTACGGAACCCTTCGTGCGCGAGTCCGACTCGCAGTTGGCCAGTTTTTTTATCTGTATTTGACCTTAAAAATTGGTGTTATGGAATATTCGCATGTAACTGCCATTAAACCAAATATTTAACACTAGCTTCTGCAAGCGGCTTCACCCGCGCGAATGTCGAAAATTATCCCCAGGGAACATATTCCCGGGATAAAAGTATCATATGTGCTATTTCAGTCTATAATCTATCTCTGTGCCAATTTACATCCGGCTCCGTTCAGCCGTTTGAGCGTGAAGAAATAACAAACATACAAACACACACACATAAATACTCACAAACTTTCATTTAGTATTTATGACGGTGTTAACTCTATCAATTGTACATCTTCTGCACCTGTTCTGCACTAAAACTTGACATTTTTAAAATAATATACCACACAGAGACAAACACAATAAAACAAAATATATAATATTATTTTTTCACGCGCCAAATGCAAGGTGAGTAAACTACTAGTGCCTACTTCAAAATTATAATTGTATGTGATAATATGTAACTATTTTAATATTATTTGATAAATTATTGTGAATTAATGAATAATTTGATAATAATAAATGTTTGTTTAGACTTAATTAAGGTTTGCACATTTATTTATTCTTAAAATGTATATGGATTTTCAACGGCATAAAACCTCTTTGTTGTTACAAAAAAAAATAACTGTATTATCCGGTTAAATTGAAAATGTTCTGTGTACTAGCATATAACTTGCAGTAATGTACCTACTAATTTAATTTTGTAGGGATAATTCTATTTGGGCACGCCACAATTGCGGCGATAAGGACCCCCTTTGAGGAGTGGCTTGAGAGGCGCCACGGCGTCCTCACCTTCCGCCTGACGCATGTCCTCACCGGACACGGCTGTTTCGGGAGGTTCCTGTTCAAGATAAGGCGGGAGGAAACGCCCGGGTGTCACCTTTGTGTGGATCGCAAGGAGAACACGGTGGATCATACGGTGGAGGACTGCCCTGCTTGGGCGGACCACCGTCGTGTCTTCGTGGAGGCGATCAGCCCGGCGAGCATGGCCTACTGTGACATCGCTTAAGTCACACTTTTTTTTAATCACAGTTTGGACGATAAACTCATTTTGTCTTAAATGCTAGCACGGCGGCGTGAGATATTTTCTTGACTTATGGCATAACTTCTTGACGTAAATTTTTTTCTTTTTCGGAAATTTTCCAATTAAATTGCAGTTTCGGTTTAACCTTGGCCATAAAAACCATTTATGTTCTGAGAAGCATAGCCCTACGACGCACTGTTTCCGAATTATGGGCCTCCGTATCTTATTTTATTTTGCATAAAACGCTCTATATTTCTAAAATGATATCTCGAAAACGGTATGTCCTAGGCAAAAAATAACCAAAATTTAGCCCCCCCCTTTGCTACCCCCATGTTAGCAGCATCCCAACATGAATTATAAGTTTTTTTTTTTTTTACATTGCTTGGTTTTCGACTTGAACTACGGTCATGACAAGTTATGATAGAATATGTCATGTCTTACAATTTGTCTTAAATGCTAGCACGGGACAACCATGTGACATAGTGTGCAGTCGCGACTTGCTTTTCTTGTTGTTGACTTCATAGTGCGACATAATTTGAATAGACGACCAAATAAAATAATACATAAAAAAGTATGCCGTTCATACAGCCAAACAACTTTTTAATTTTGTTGGGAATAAATTAATATTTGACCCACGAGCATAGACTTATGCACACTTTATTTTTCTTTGTTTGTTTGATAACATATTCAGTGTTTGTAAGAAAGATTTACTAAAAAAAGTTAAATCAAAAAATCAAAAAACCCGACTGCTTCAAAAGCGAACTAAAAAGTCGTAAACAAGGAAAAAATCATGCCGTGCAGTCGGAGGATACATACGCGCGAGCTGGCTGACCAAAACCAGATGTATCCTCCTCCTGCACAGCATGATTTTTTCCTTGTTTACGACTTTTTAGTTCGCTTTTGAAGCAGTCGGGTTTTTTGATTTAACTTTTTTTATTTATAACTTTTTAGTTAAGTTTTTTTCGAATTAGATACATTTAAACATATAACTAAGTGTTATATATTTTTGAAATCACCTCTTAAAACCCTTTATTTTGATACCCCACACGATGGGTTTGGAAGAAAAAAAAAAAATTGGGCCCCTACAATATGGCGCCCAAAATCCGCCATTTTTCTATTATCCTATTTGAATGTAGCCTATGACACTCGCAGGATTAAGACGAATAGATTGACGTATGAATCATCAAAATCGGCCAACGCGTTTGGTCTCTGGAACGCCACATAGGAACAAACATACATACATACATAGAATGATAAACACATTACCCTCCTTCGGCAGTCGGGTAAAAATATAATAGCTTGGACCAATACCGGTAGGCCCCTATTTTTTATATTTTAAATGTTTTTTGGGGTTTTTATTTAAGAAACATTTAAAAATGTAGAAAGTAAGAAGAATATGGTATAAAAGAAAATAATAATAAAATAAAATAATAATCAAAATATAAAAAAAAAATTACAATTATGAAAAAGTAATATTATACAATTAATTAATAATCCTGTAAAATTTCAATTAATTGATAAGCATTGATCACCATACACACAAAATGAATTTATTGCCATTTGGTGCAGTATTAGAAGGCAATTATATTTATTTTCAACTGTAAAATTTTATCACCACCTCCGAACGAAAGTGATAAATTTTTCTAAATCATCTATCAAAATGTGACATTTGTGACAAAATGGGTGCGCCCGTATTAGCAATTAAGACCCGATGTCCCAAACAAACGTCAGAAAATTTTCTCACGCCGCCGGTGCTATTATTTAGGACAAAATGGCGTTATCGCCCAAACTGCGATGAAATGTGTGACTCAAGCCATGTCACAGTAGGCCGTGCTCGCCGGGCAGCAACAAGAAAGGCATGTTGCGCCTTTAAAATATGTCACATGTTTGACCCGTGCTAGCATTTAAGACAAATTGTAAGACATGACATAATTTATCATGTCTTGTCACAAATGTCTTGGGTACGCCCATGCTCGCTAGGCAGCGGTGGCGACCTCTCGCGTCCGGCCCTGGCTCAGGCCATGATACGGTGCGAGAGGGCATGGGAAGCTGTCCTCCTTCAGCGAAAAAGTAATGCTCGCGAAAGAGGAGGCGGAACGCGTGAGGGAGACGCCCTCACGCCCCTAGCCACCACAGGAGACGCCCTGGGCGTCGGGAGTCGCAAGCCGATTCCCGGCCACCGTAGGCGCGGGCTTGCGGACGGTGAGTAATGGGATCACACACATGGCCTGAGTAGAATTCATCATCCTTCGGGCTATGTCGGTAACCCTGGTTTTCTTGAGGATATCTACATTTCTGATTCGATCATGCAAGGAAACTCCGAGCATAGCCCTCTCCATTACCCTTTGGGTGACTGTAAGCTTTCTGATGAGGCCCATTGTGAGCGACCACGTCTCTGTCCCGTAAGTAATCATTGGCAACACACACTTTTCATACTTTCGTCTTGAGGTTTCGTCTGTGGCAAGTTGGACGATAATATACCGCGCAACTTTCCGAACGCTGCTTCATATATTTAGCTGAAATTTCAACGCATCGTCTGAAGACTGCAGGATCATCTTACATCTCTCCTTCATGAGCGTGATAGTAGGATCAGAGACCTTTTTCTCCTATCTGTACGACGGGTCATGAAAAACTTAGACCCGACCGCATGGACAGCTTCCACGAACCCATCGCTGTATTCGTCCACGAAGCTCCCTAGGCACTCGAAACGATTTTGGAGTTCAAGCTGAAAGGTCTCGGGGTTTCGGTGTAGCCTTAACTTTTTTTTTATTGAATTCAGTTGATCATGATTAAAAGCTGTGCAATCCGACACTTCGTGATTGCGAGGCAACCTCATGCTCCAGCGGGAGGATACAAGATGGCTGCTGGTTCTAAACCAAGTGCTAACTACAAAGCCTTATTAACCTGTTACAACATTTTAAATAGTAGATTGTTTACTTAAGGAGAAACAACTATTTTAAAGGCGAGAGTGTTTTTTTGAATCCAGAGCGGAGCGAAGGATTCTAGAATAGAATCCCGAGCGTAACGAGGGTTTCTAAAGTAGAATCCTGCCCGGCGAGCACGGCCTACTGTGACATGGCTTAAGACGGTACCCTGACCAAAAAATCGGCATGAGATATGAGCGTTCCTATTGGTCTAGCGGCACTGGTGGCGCATGAATTACAGTAGTGAATACGCTCAGATTTTAGAATAAAATCTTTATAAAATCGAATTTTGGTCTTTTGAAAAAAATAATTCTACAAAAATGTTCGTTATTAAATTGTCTATCCATTAGTGTTAGTACAAAAAATAATCAATGAACACTTCACGAGGAGATGCATAATATCAATAATTATTTCTCATTTTTATGTTTTTTTGGAAGTAGATTAGTGAAATGTATACAACATTTAAAAAAAAACTAAATCTACCATTTTAGAATCAATATTATGTAGAAATTTAATGTATCTTTATTAATTGATATTTCTTTTTAAATAACGAGTAGATAGCTCCTAAAAACAGCACAAAAAACGGCTTGCGCGGCGTTTTGCTCGGGGTACCGCCTTAAGAGGAAACGGGGGTGGTCTTTTGTCCATACAAAAACTCTCGTCTGTTTTCTCTCTGGTTTATGAACTTAAAGCAATGATTTTTTACAGTAAAATAAATATCAACTTCTTCTATGTCCCTATGTTTTCCTTTTTGGTGATTTATTATCCGTATAAGCACTAGAACCCTCTCAAAATGCTCAAAATTGTCTGTATTGAGTCGCTGTCTTCAGAGCCCTAGTGTACAAATTTGACAACTATTAATGAAAAAAGGAAAACATAGGGACATAGTGAATATCCTTCTTATTCAGTTTATGAAATATCTTCTAAATCGGTCCAATATTGGAGGAGAAAACAGACGAGAGCCAAACCTCGAATTATGACGTTTTACTTAAGAAAATTTGTCGAATCTGCAGTTGTCCTTATCGCACAAATTTGAAGGCGGGGTGGGACGCAAGGGGTCTGCATAATACGTACACAGACGGAAAGGTGATGCGTAGTAGTTGAAAATAATATCGATATACTAGTGTTGTAAACAGTTATCGATAAACACATTTATATTGTTTACATGTGCTGTTAGTGAGAAATACAAATAACAAATAAAGAAGTATTAAAAAGTATCGGATACAAAATAAAATAAAGTGCATGTCTATAAATGTTTATTACAAAAAGTTTTCAATACAAAACAGTAAATTATATATCGGATAGGTATCCGCAATCTCTAGATCGCCTACTAGGTACATCAGCGAAATTAAACTTATTTCAACGTCATGCAGCCGCACGGGTCAATCGATCAGGTTAAGCTATGCTTGCCGTGGATGGGTGACCATCTTTACATATCAAGACCCGTCCGTGTCTCGCCAAGCACGTTAAGCCGTTGGTCCCGGCTGTTATTTTCGGCTTTGACAGCCCGAAAGTCTGACCCGTTTTACCAAGGGGTTGCATATTACCCAGTAACTGGTTGTGGAGGTCAGATAGGCAGTCGATCCATCAAAATACTGCTATTCAGCTGCATCCGACTCTAACGTAGATGGGAAAAGGCTAGGCAGATTATGACGACGTGCTTTCTCTCACTGGTTTATTCTTTGGTATCCGACCGTCAATGATTTCTGGTAAAAGGCTAATGCCTTGGGCTAGCCACTAATGTGGTAGAACTTTTCTAATAATGGTTCCATTTTTATGCCATAATGCATCGTCCCTCTTAATATTTTGAAAAATAAAAGCTTTTGGGACTCCATAAAATAAAATAACAGAGATCTCGACGAGTTATGTGTAGTTGGCATTGTACTTGGTAGAAGTAATTGTGATTCTGTTTTAATTGTAACATTTTGCAACAGCAAGTTTTAAACGAGTACGTACGTATTTTCTGTTCTTTTTTCTTCTTGTTTCTTTATTTTGTGTGTACATTAATGGTTAAATAAATAAATAAATTTATTTCATCTTCATCATCGTCATCATATCATCCACTGCTGGACATAGGCCTCCCCCAAGCGTCAACACATTGATCGGTCCCGTGCGTCTCGCATCCAGAGGATCAACGGAACCTTCACCATGTCATCGGTCCACCTGGTGGGAGGCCTTCCAATGCAACGTCTTCCGGTTCGCGGTCGCCACTCCAGAACTTTTCTGCCCCATCAGCCATCCGTTCTGCGAGCAATGTGCCCTGCCCACTGCCACTTAAGTTTGGCAATTCTTCGGGCTTTGTCGGTAACCCTGTTTCTCTTGCGGATTCTACATTTCTGATTCGACCACGCAAGGAAACTTCATGCATAGCCCTCTCCATTGTCCTTTGGGTGTCTGTAAGCTTTCTGGTGAGGCCCATAGTAAGCGACCATGTCTCAGAGCCATATGCCTGGCAACACACACTGGTCATAGACTTTCGTCTTGAGACACTGTGGTAAGTTGGACGAGAAGATACCGCAACTTCCCGAACACTGCCCAGCCAAGTCGGATTCGACGGTTGACCTACCCAACTGGATCGTTTGACCCAGGTAGACATAGTCGCCCACAACTTCGAGTGTAGAGTATCCGACCTTGATTGGAGTGAGTGTAACATGGACATTCAACATCACCTTGGTTTTGTCCATGTTCATCCTAAGACCCACTCTTTAAGAAGCTCTACTGAGGTCATCGAGCACTGTACTGAGGTCCTCCATAGTCTCAGCCATGACCACTATATCGTCGGCAAACCGAAGGTGAGTGATGTATTCGCCATTGACATTTATGCCTAGCCCTTTCCAGTCCAGAACCCTGAAGACATCCTCCAGTGCAGCGCTGAACAGTTTTGGAGATATTACGTCTCCCTGTCTCACACCTCGCTGCATACGGGTTCCGAGGTCTGATCCTGAAGTCGAACTGACATGGTGGCGTTTTTATACAAACATTTCAAAACTTCGATGTACCGGTAGTCAATTTGGTACCGTTGGAGAGACTGCAGTACAGCCCAAGTGTCGATCGAATCAAAGGCTTTCTCGTATTCCACAAACGATAAACAGAGAGGCAGGTTGTACTTCGGTCTTGTGTATAACCTGCCGCAGCGTATGTGTGTGGTCTACGGAGACGATTCGTGATTTAGTGATGACCCCGATGAAAACGGCTCTAAATCCATTTATTTTTTATGAGTTCCGTCTTCAGGTGACATACTTGCAATTTCATAAGGACAGTTTACCTCTATTATCGAGTCTTCACCTACCAGACCATCCGGACTTGCCGCTGAAAAGGGTTTGTTTTCATCGAAAAACATTCCAAACTCTAATGCCTGTAGCCCCGTGTGCTTGATAAATTGATCGATCGCTTCAGATTCCTTTTCCTTGCTATAATTGGTAGCCACGGTTCCTTTAAATTTGTTATATAATAACGTTTGTCATATTTTGCGAACCGATGTTTTCGGTCGCATCTTACATATTCGCCCAAAATTCGATGCCGTAAGCCTCTTTAGTCTTTCAATTTCCCATAAGCTATTATCGCTTTGGCCCCCACTATTTTTCTTTGAACATCCTTAGTTGAGAGCAATCTTTCAAGAAATTTATTTTTCTTTTAATTTATATAAATCCAAAGGCATATCTTCTTCCAACTCTAAGCGACCGTAGTTTTTAACAGGTTATGTAGTTCTTTTTATTTTGCTCGTTCCGTCTTTGGGATACGTCAGTTTCCTTTTTCGGTAAATCTCTGTGGTTTTTTTCGAACGCTGCTTTTGTTCTATTTTTTTTTTGTATATTGGCCCGGACTACAGCCCGGTTTTTTTTTTGAATGCGTGCATGAATAGCCCTTAGCTATTCCATGAAGTTACTACTCCATCACATCTTGTCTGATGTGATATGAGCCACTTCCTGCAAAGTTTTTTTCCGCCAATAAATTTAGCAATTACATTATTAAATTGCTCTACAGTATTATTAGTCACGTCCAAAAAAAGATTTTCTGCGTTTGCTGTTAAGAATAACAGATATTGTTGGATATCAGTCCACAATCCACAACAACAAAAGTAACGAGTGACTCGGGCGATTACAAGAAATGCGCGACCCGCGGCCGGGAGCGTTTCGGAGGCACGCACACAATGTCAACTTACACACACATGGATAGGGCGGCCGGACGCCACGCGCTCGCAGTTCGCAGAGCGACAGCGATAGTTTTTTCAAATACCTATTTTTCAAAAGTCTCTCCGCCCGTATTTCCTCTTAAGTCACACGTTTCATCACAGTTTGGGCGATAAAGCCATTTTGTCATAAATGCTAGCACGGCGGCGTGCGATATTTTCTTGACTTGTGGCATAACTTCTTGACGTTGTTTTTTTTTCTTTTTCGGCTATTTTCCAATTTTATTGCAGTTTCGGTTTAATCTTGGCCATAAAAACTATTTAGGTTCTGAGAAGCATAGCCCTACGACGCTCTGTTTCCGAATTATGGGCCTCCGAATTTTATTTTATTTTGCATAAAATGCTCTATATTTTTTCCAAAATGGTATCTCGAAAACGGTATGTCCTAGGCAAAAAATAATCAAAATTTGGCCTCCCCCCCTTTGCTACCGCCATGCTGGCAGCATCCCAACATGAATTTAAGTTTTTTTTTTCACATTTCATGATTTCCGACATGAACTACAAATTCTTAAAAGAAAATATTTAAAAAAGTTATGATAAAATATGTCATGTCTTACAATTTGTCTTAAATGCTAGCACGGGACAACCATGTGACATAGTTTAAAGGCGCGACATGCCTTTCTTGTTGCTGACTTCATAGTGCAACATAATCTGAATAGACGACCAAATAAAATAATACGTACCAAAGTGTGCCGTTCATACAAATAAACAACTTTTTAATTTTATTGGGAACAAATTAATACTTGACCCACGACCATAGACTTAAGCACAATTTATTTTTCTTTGTTTTTTTGATAACATAGTAAGTGTTTATTAGAAAGATACAATTATTGTGAAAAATTTAATAATTACTTAAAAATATAATAGCTTGGACCCTGTTCCCGATACAGGTGGGCCCCTATTTTTTATATTTTAGATGTTTTTTGGTAGTTTTATTTAAGAAATATTTAAAAATGTAGAGAGTAAAAAGAATATGGAATTAAAGAAAATTATTATTAAAAAAAAAAAAAAAACTATGAAGAATATAAAATTAATTAATAATCCTGTAACATTTCAATTAATTAATAAGCATTGATCACCACACACAAAATAGATTTATTGCCATTTGGTTTTGGTGGAAAATGAGTATGTGCAAATTATGAACAAGAACGTTACGTTTATTTATTTACATAAAATTAAATACCATAAGACATAAAACAAAATAATTAGAGGCTAATGTTTATATTTAACAATTATGGAAGAGCATCGTAACAATTTTATTAGTGTCATCCGTTACAGTTGTGGATTTATTTATAGCTTGGTAATTAGAAATAGTCTCGGAAAACGGTGTCTCAGGATGTCGTTTTTGAGAAACTTGATACTTTCACGTGAGGAAGACGCGCTCATTTTGTTATAATTCTAAAATCTGAATTTGAAACAACTACAAACGAAGGCAGAATGCATTTAATTTCGCGCGATGTTTATTTTTCATAAACTTTTTTTTAATTTGGCCCTTTCGCATTTTTACAGCCAGTCACATAGTCAAAATATTGTTCCTGCATGGTTTGTGACATAGACTAGTTGGTTTGCGATTCATCTCTTTGCTAATCGGAACATTTACTAACAATATCCACATTTCAAATTTAAATCAATTTTGGTCCCTTGGTCCCTGTTTACGAGGAATAAACTAGCTCTTTTTGAATAGATGTGATAAAAAAAATCTTATGGCTACAGAATAACTAGTTGTTTGAAAACTAAAACCATATTTCTAACATTATTTTCTCGACGTCACTTAAAACTACATAGGTATAAGGGACCGAATAAATATGGACAATCTGTTGATGTTTGGTGAGCAATGTAACTTGTCGTGTCGACCAATATTGAATTATAACGACGCATAAACATGGATTAGGTACACAAGCGTGTGAATTTGCCTAATTATGAGACAATGACAATGACTGACTAGCTTTTCAAAGCTGCGAGAATCTTAGACGTATTTATTGATAACAGAAACTTAATTTAATAATGTCAAACTGGGGTAATTTAAGGATTTCAATAGTCTTCTTTTCGTTTCGATGGTACATTTGATCAAACTGTTTGAGCCCAGTAGGTGGCCACGTTTATTGCAGCGTCAGATGTCGTCGTCGTCAAAGATCTGTAAGAAGGCGTACAGAAACTAAGGATTTGTTCTGAGACAGACACAAAGCTTCACAAACATCACATCAGTTAGGGTCCTATAAGATGCACTAGTCAGGAGTCATCTGGAACATAGTGCGGTCATATGGGCTCCACATGAAGCTAAGTACTCTGTAATGCTGGAGCGCGTTCAGAACAAGTTCACGCGCCATATGTACAAGAAATTATATGGGGTATATCCGTTTTACCCACTGATGTATCCCACTCTGTTTGTCCTGGGCATGGTTGGCTATAATCAACTGCATGTCCGACGGGAGTTTACGCTGGTCGCTTGTACTTGGTGAGGGTGCTTCGTGGAGTGGAAAGTCACCCGGGAGTATTGCAGCGCTTGAGTCTGTGTGTGCCCGACCACTACGTGTGGAGGCGGCGCAGCCCGCCGCTGCTGCTGGTACCTACAGCCAGAACTAACCTGCTTGCCAAGGCACCCCTTACCAGAGCTATGCGTACCATCAACGAACTTCAAACTAAGATTGTTTTTTTTGTTTTTTTTTTTTTAGTGAATTCGCAAGGGTATTACTATTTATGTTATGCTACAAGCAAAATAATACTTAATTTTAACTTTATTTTTGTACTATGTTTTTGTTAGTAATTGTGTTTTGATATGTTTTTTTAATTTTAATAATGTTTTTATTTTTATTTTATTTTTTCTAATATAGTTGTAAGTACATATATAATTAAGGTTATTAGTTTTAAGTTCTTAGCTGTCGCATTAGGGTAAAACCTGTAATGATAGTTTAAGCTGTTATAATAGTATATTATGCAACTAGTGAATAAAGGACGGATTTAAAGCGAGGGCCATAGATGAATCCCGAGCAAGTGAAGGATTCTAACGACTGAATCACGACCGTAGGGTGTGATTAGTGATTCATGATGATTGAATCACGAGCATAGCGAGTGATTCAAGTGTTAGAATCATGAGCGATGCGAGTGATTCATGGCCCTCGATATAAATCCGTTTTATTCAAGAGTTGCATACTATATTTTATACCATGACTACGAGAAAAAGAAAGATTTAAGCACAAGGAATATTAATAAAAACAAAATAAATGGTTTATTTCCTTCAAAATTAAAAAAAAATATTAAAACCCTGACCCCTGAGTTCGATAACAGCACTTGTCACCACCTCCGGTACGTTACATAATTATAATTAATTAAACACCATTGCAATTAATATTAGAATTACAATCCAAATAAGTATTCAATAAATATCCTAGACTAAAATCAAAATCATTATTAAAATCCTAAATAAAAACAAACTCAAAATTAAAAGGAGTTTGAAAGTTGAAAATTCTCTGCACAAGAAGTTTTTATCGAGTATTTTTTGCGCAAGGAGGCGCAAGGAGGTTATATACCATTGAGATGGAGGTCTAATACATTGGTGTGTTCCAAATTCAAACACCAAAACAGTGAGTAAAAGTGCTTTTTATTCACTGTTTTCAGTGAATAAAATAAGCTTTTTACAGGGGGAATGGTATAAATAAATAAATAAATCCAGGTCCAATAGTTCAATTTAGGTATCTAATCGACATCTTAAATTAGTAGGATCCGCTCTGTGTGGGGGCTGGGGCTGAGGGCTGCACAGCTAGGAGGCTCCCCCGGGCTCCGTGTGTACAACGATCTAACCACATTAGATTCTTCTAAATCTTTGTAATTTCATATTAGCAACGGATATTATGTATGTATGCCTATGTAGTGCCCACTTGATGGTAACAGGATCATCTAAGGTTGCGAGATGGTCGGGATTCGTCTGGATTCCACCGAAATTTTAAACGATCTCCAGACTCTAGATAAAACTCAAAATCTCCAGACAAACAAGTGGTCGGTAAGTTCTTTCTTTCACTTCTACTGTGAAATGATGTTTGGTTTTTTTAAATAATTTGATTACCAAAGTGAGAAATTGTATGGCCTTTGATTTAATAAAACCTGAGTGAGTAATTAACTGAACTTTGAAGTAAATTGTTTGAATTTTAAATCTTTTCCGAATACTAAGATCTAAATTTGATTAACTCAATGTGGCGACCTAAAAATTAGGTATTGGTACCTACTTACCTTAATTGGTTATGTGTCACAGTGTCATCAACGACAAGTATTTTTTTAAATTATTGTTAATATTGTTTTTAATATTATTTTTACTAGCTTCTGCCAGCGCCGCGCCGGCTTTGCCCGCCTGAAAAGGGTTTTCTTAGAGAAATTTCCCAAGAGAACTATTTACTATCTATCTCTATGCCAAATTTCATCCTGATCCGTTTAGCCTTTCTAGTTTGATTGAGTAACAAAAATCCATCCAAACTTTCGCATTTTTAATATAAGTAAGATAAAAAGTAAGATTGCTCCCGACAAAAACCTCAAAATCCCAACATTTTAAAATTTTCTCTTGATGTTTGGTCTTCCGATCTGGCAATCCTAGGCTCACCCCGTCTTTCTATACAAGATTCATGATAATCCCTAATTAGCACGCATTTTGTACCTTTATGACTCTGCCGACAACTTTGGCAACTAAGTAGTTAAATATCTAATAAAAACTAATGCAATAAGATAACTGATCCTTTTATGGATATCTTTATTTTTTAATGCTTAATCTATTGATAGGTACGACTACGTAAACACATTATTGAGGAAACACAATGATAAGCCATCTATTTCTATCACGATATATCCCGTTTGACGTCAAACTCGAACTATTAAGGTAAATCGTGATAACGGTGCAGATTCATAAATCAATTAAATTAGATTATTATGCAGTATACTATAATGTACACGTGCGTAATTGGATGACCAAGGTTTTTTGAGCAATGTATGACAAACGTTTTTTGGGACAGAAGAAAACCAAATAAAACTTTGCGCGAAAAATAAAACTCATTGTGAGGGTGTAGGTATTCAAACGCAACATAAAACCCTTTTTATAATTTTAGGTTCCAGTGCTGCTTTCCCTGACTCCAGACTCCAGATCGCCAAAAATGATGAACTTCCATACAATGAAAGCATTTCTTAAATAATTCCACTGGAACATCAATTTGCAGAAATTCTTCCTTGGAGGTTTTTTACAACTATCTATGTTATAAAATTTCTTTCTTTCTTCAAACTCTTAACCGAGTTCCCAAAATGGAGCAGGTTCTATGTTCAGATGTATGTATATATTTTTTTCTATTTAGACCCAGTGGTTTATGCACACAAATGTGACAAAGACAAAGTTGACAAAGTTAACATAAAAAATTGCCAATTTTACGTGGGGAAACATTGCTGGCAAAACGGATGGCAGATGGGGCTAAAAGGTTCTGGTAGGCATCTAACAATATGGACCGATGACCTGATGTAGATTACGGGAATGCGAGGAGTGCAGGAGCAATCAAGGGCGGTCCAAGGATTTTTTCTGGGCGGGGCACAAGGGGCGGACGGGCAAAAAAATCAATAATAACTGTTAGAAATAATTGGGTAGTATTTAAACGCAAATCAAAAAATATCCTTTTTCTACGCAATAAGATTCCGAATTCCCATCGAAATTACTGATTGCACAGCAAAATATTCAACTCAAAATATCACTAAACACACTACAATTTATTTTCGCAGCGTACAGCGATTTTTCGAATAAGTCGACGTAGCCCCTCTGATTTTTCCATCTGATTACAGCTTAGCTCAGAGAATCTTAGTACTAGAAAGCTATAATTTGGCATGGATATACATATTAATCACCCCAACAAAATGTAAAAATAAAAGGATGGTATTTAAAAGTACTTCAATTTATTTCCATTTCATTTACCTAATTTTGCCTGTGTTCCACCAAATATACTGAATGTGCACCAAAATATGTTCATATAAGTCGACGTAGCCCCGCTGCGCGGGGCTCCTATTTCTGTCTGCAGGGTCAAAAGTAACCTAACACGAACGAGATGACGGGAGCTGAGTTCGCTCGCTTTGCTCATTCACTTCAGCTCCCGTCATCTCGTTCGAACCTAACCTGTCCGTGTCGGGGTGCCCTAAGTTCCCGAGCTCGCTTCGCTCGCTCTTGGACTGATTCTATGACCATAATTTATTCGTAGATCAACTAAAATAGACTATGAAATATGGAAAATTTGCTGTGCAGTCAGTATTTATGCTATGTATGTAGTATTTTTGTACAAAAATAAATTTAACAGTATTGCATTATGAGGAAAAAAGTAATGTTATATTGATGTATAATTTCGTTTTATCTGCAGTTTGAGTTTTGTTAAACATTTAGTTTATTTGTAGTGAAGTAAGTTATATAGATGTAAATAAGAATATAAATGATGAGAATGTATTGATAGGCGATTATTTATTTGATATGCAATTTATAATATCCCGAAATAATTGATCATTATAAGAGAAAAGTATCATACTTCAAGTTTATTTCTACAAGTTCAAGTTTGTACCTATAGGATAAGAAAGTGTCAAAACAATAGAAAAATGAAATGTTTAAAGACAGTTTTCTTGTATGTTTCCTGCTAAAGATGTCTAGCACTTCATTAGCGTCCATTTTTGCCGCAACGTCTTCATTGATATGCATTAAAGCCAATCCATTCAAACGCTCTTCTGTCATCCTGTTGCGAAGATATGACTTTAATCGGCGTAAGGTGGAGAAAGATTGCTCGTTATCTAGTGCTAGTAGTCACTGGAAACGCAATTCCAGCCAGAAATAGACAAGAGTTTCACTCATGTTCTTTCTGTTATTCATATATTTTAACAACTCTGATAATTTGATTTGTTTCTAAGTATATGTCTACAGTACTGTGATGGAGTCTCCACAGAACCTACACAAAAATACCGTCTGGGGATAATCCAACCTTTGGAGCAATGAATGTGGCGACGACATTTGCTGGCTTATTGGGGGAATCTTACGTCCGGCAATGGACATCTTTCTGCTGAAAAACTGATGATGATAAATCTAAAACATACTATAGACCCACCAGATGGCAAGTGGTCATCCTCACACAAATAGGGACATTTGCACATGTATCGCAGATCGCTGCTACCCCAGAGAAAAATCTGAAACGTCTCGTATGCTAGAAAGTGATTCATAATGAACGATCTGCATTGAAAATACAGAACCAGTAAGTATCTATATCTGCGATACTCCAATAGGATTACTCTTATCTGAAATATTACATTGTTTACAGTAATATCTATCTGTCGTAGGTAGCATTCACATACTTACTGCATATCTATGTAATCTTGCAGTTAAACCAATGTGGTAGTAGACAGATAAAATGAATTTGTACAGTCAGCCTCATAAACGATGAACAGACTGTTCAAATCGATCAGAATAATTTAAAAATAGTTCATCTTCATCATCATAATTTTCGGAAGGACTTCCACAGCTAAACATAGGCCTCCCCAGAGTGTCACCGCATCGAACGGTCCTGTGCGGCTCGCATCAAGCGAAAACAAGTGAGCATAACTCAACGACACAAAGGATTTTTCTGAGTATAAACCAAATTCCCGACCGTAGATGTTACTCTGAAAAGATTTCAATTCAATAGAGATACAATTTTATTTTACACTAGCTGTTCCACGCGGCTTCGTTCTCGTGGACCACCCCACAGGACCCGTTTTCGGGATAAAAAAATAGCCTAACTATGTCATTCAGGAATAATGTAGCTTTCTATTGGTGAAAGAGTTTTTTAAATCGGTCCAGTAGTTTCAGAGCCTATTCGGTACAAACAAACAAAAAAAATCTATCCTCTTTATAATATTGGTATAGATTCTATTCTGATAATTTTGAACAGTCTTTTAATCCAGATATCTTAGATGGTGATTGTATCCACGATTAAGGTATTTGTCAATCTAGTAGGTTATAATAAATTCATAAAACATACGATTCTATTTGCAGGAAACCAGACTGATAAAGTGGTTATTATTAATTATTTTTACCTGTATTTAAGTCCAGCACTATAAAACCTAGGCGTGGTATAAGCCTGCTTAATAGCAGGGGTTTGAGGCTATCTAGAAATCGCTGGAAGAATATTGTTGATGCCAATCTTAAAGCACACTAATATTATACGGGCGAAAGTTTGTGTGTCTGTGAGTATGTCTGTTACTTCTTCACGCTCAAACGGCTAGACGGATCAGAATGAAATTCGACACAAATATAGATTATAGTCTGGAATACCACATAGGATACTTTTTATCCCGGGAATATGTTCTCTTCGAATGGGAAAATTTTCGACCTTCACGCGGGCGAAGTCGCTAGCAGAATCTAGTAACTTCATTAACCAACTATTCAAAATACATTTTTTTATAAAGGTTGTTTGTCTGGTGTAATCCTTGAACTGTTGATTGGATTTACCAAAAGTTTTAACTGGTAAATAGCCAAGACTAGCAGTAAAATACAGACAGATGTGATGTGATCAGATCAGATGTTTTAACGCCAACTCTTCTAAAAAGCTAAGATACTAAAAAGTGGTAAAAGCGGACGTTATGCGGTTTTAAATAAATGAATTTTGATTTTGAATCTTCATTAAACTTTATCTTGTTGCGGCAGAATATACCTACCTAGTGGTAAGTAATATTTATAAAAACCGGCCAAGTGCGAGTCTGCCTCACGATCAGAGGGTTCCGTATAAACAGCTACATTTAACAAAATAAATAGGTAACATTACTAACGTTCATAAACAATGAAAGCACCGAATATTGTTCTAACGAAGAGACGAAATAAACTTTTCCGTTCGAAAATTGTTGTCCCCATACATCACTTTTCCAAGTAAATTTTACAAGTTGGTCGACCATTACTCGTAAACATATAAAGCCTACTTAGCTGTAATAGTTTTCCTTTTAATTTCGTTACATATACTACTACGGTGATTTTTTTAAACATATCCAAAAGCAACCAATAAGCTGGAAAAAAAATACGGTGTGGGACACTTAATTTTACGCAAACGGATCCCTGAATCGAAAAATGGTTTTCACCGACTCGCTTTAATTTGAATGGCCTATCCAACGATGACCCGCACCATTGGATGGATGAGAAAAAAACATATCCTAGGTATCCTAAACAATTTTTTTTCATGATTTTATTTTGGATAATATTTTTGTGTTCACCAAAAATCTAAAGGTACATCTAAAATACTGATCGTGCACCAAATATTAGTTGATCTACGAATAAATTATGGTCAAAGAATCAGTCCAAGAGCGAGCGAAGCGAGCTCGGGAACTTAGGGCACCCCGACACGGACAGGTTAGGTTCGAACGAGATGACGGGAGCTGAAGTGAATGAGCAAAGCGAGCGAACTCAGCTCCCGTCATCTCGTTCGTGTTAGGTTACTTTTGACCCTGCAGACAGAAATAGGAGCCCCGCGCAGCGGGGCTACGTCGACTTATATGAACATATTTTGGTGCACATTCAGTATATTTGGTGGAACACAGGCAAAATTAGGTAAATGAAATGGGAATAAATTGAAGTACTTTTAAATACCATCCTTTTATTTTTACATTTTGTTGGGGTGATTAATATGTATATCCATGCCAAATTATAGCTTTCTAGTACTAAGATTCTCTGAGCTAAGCTGTAATCAGGTGGAAAAATGGATGGCGAAACTATAAAGGCCTCGTCAAATAGACCGCAAACCGACAGCGTGGCGAAGCGTTTTTATTTTGTAATGTCATTCAAACATACCATATCGTTTGAATCTAGTCACATAAAAAAGCGAAAGCGAACCAATTTACTAAATCGCCGAGCGAACCTACAGCGCCGTCACGCTATCGGTGCGCTGACTATTTGATGAGGCCTTATGGGGTCCTTGTTGACTACGGAACCCTAAAAAATCTTTTTCACAAAAAGTAAACCGACTTCAAAAGCAAAACACTAAAAAGTGCAAAATAACTTTCGTTTCGGTAGTCGGTGTTTTTGGTACCTCTTGTTTTTATTATTTTTCGACACCGACTTCTGAAATATATGAAAAGTAATATGTGGAAAAGGGTTTTTATTTCTCTCTCTTATTAGTTTTTGTACACCATCACAAAAATTAGCAATTTCTATAAGTCGTTACCAAAATACCCATAATAACTCAATTTACATATTCTTGCTGTTTGTCGCTAAGGAGTTCGGTTGTATGCTCCGTATCTTGAAAACTGCTGGACCGATTTTGATTAAACTTGCACTATTCCCTAAGTTGAGAGATACTCAATCCAAAACAAAAAGAGTGATCACGATCCGTTAGTTTAGTATGAGTAAGTAGTTTCGGAGAAATGCGTGGACAAACATACATACATAGACTTATGAAATTTGGCACAGGTGTTTAGAAGCCCACATAGAATAACATACGTGCATATTGTACAGTTCCAACAATATTACAAACATACGTGTCGAATAATTGATTACCTGCTTCTTTTTTTTTGAAGTCGGTAAAAAGGTTCAGCTTCGGAATTCAAATGAAACACAAAATAAGGAGATAACACTAAATTTATTTTCAATTAAACAGGAATGTTTACAATATAAAGAACACATAACTCTATTCTCTACATAAGATTGAGTGACACTTCGGCAGGTTGGTACCTACCAAAGTTTGTTACTTATGGTAGGTACCAACCTGCCGAAGTGTCCACGTAGTTTCTAAACGAGTGTAAATTTTATCACATTTGGACAGGCCAGTGGTGTTGTGACAAGATAAATAATAAGTCACAAGATTTGTATGAAGGAGTTGAACACTATTTATAGTGGGTTATTATAATGACATGCAACTTAACTGTTTTACTTACTCTCATTGCTTTTAAGACAAATGACAACGCAACAACCTCTTTTTATTTGCAAAACTGTATTAGAGTAATTATTTTGAAAACGCGTTGTCGCATTGTCACATCACATCTGTCTATGAGGGATGAGATGAAAATGAAAGTAGAACGAAAGCTATGGATAGCCTTTGTTTGCGAAAATCTTTAAAGTGTGAATTTAAAGCTACTGTCGTAGACTTCATAGTGTGTATTTATTTATTAACCCCCGCCGGATAAAGAGGGGTGTTATAAGTTTCACGTGTGTTGCTGTGTATCTGTGTGTCTGTCTGTGGCATCATAGTGCCTAAACGGATGCACCGATTTTGATTTAGTTTTTTTTGTTTGAAAGGTGATTTTGTCGAGAGTGTTCTTAGCTATGTTTGAATAAAATCGGTTCAGCCGTACAAAAGTAATGGGTGTTTTACTGTTTGAATCGGGGTGTTTTTTAGTGAAAACTCTTAATTAAAGTGCCTTAATTTAAAGTAAACTAGAGGAAAAGTCGGTATTTTTTTTGCAAATTTGCCCTCAATTTGTTCGATAATACTTTACCCTAGTTAGTAGTAGTAGATATTCTGAAATTGTATAAACAAGAGAGAAATAGTTTTCTTCAAATAAATACTCAAAGTAGTGCCACAATACTAAGAAATCGTGTAGGTACCTATTAAAAAAAACCTGCCAAGTGCGTGTCGGACTTCGCATATTTAGGGTTCCGTACCAAACCACAAAATTTAAGTTGGCCTTAATAGGAAAAATTAAGGTATCTATAATATAAAAATGAATCGCAAAATGTGTTGGTAAGCGCATAACTCAACAACGCCTGGACCAATTTGGCCAATTCTTTTTTTAAAATGTTCGTTGAAGTTCAAAGATGGTTTTTACGGGGAGAAAAATTCTAATAATTGCCGGAAAAAAAATTAAAACCGCCCTTTTCTTTTTCTCATACAAAAGTTTTCTAACTAAAACGTAGATTCAATTTGAGCTTTATTGCTAATGTATAAGCTATTTTTGCTTTGTGTAGGGTAGGGTAGTGTAGGGTAGGGTTGTGTAGGGTAGGGTAGGGTAGTGTAGGGTAGGGTAGATAATGGTTTGGTGTTTTTATGGCAAAACAAAGTTTGCCGGGTCAGCTAGTTTCAAATAAAAATCTGATTATCAATATATTGATATTTGTTAGTAAAATATACGTAATATTAAACATTATCACCAAGTTACAAGTTCATAGGTCAATGGGAAGTTAATAAATTGTCGGTACAAAATTTGTAAAAAAAAAGCTGACTGGTGGCTTCTCATTCCTTTGTTTTTAAATATTTTTTAAAACATAAAATATAGTATTATCTACTCAACGAGCTCTAAACAACGATACTCGATGGGATGGCCAAAAATTTGCACCCAGCTGTATCTGTATGGAAGCTTCCTTAAAAATATAAAAAAATCTTATTGGACAATTTGCATGGCTTTAGGTCAACAAGATGCTTATACTGTGAAAATTTGAAGACTGTAGCTCCTAACGATTGGCTGTAATACCAGTGTGACAGACGACGGACACATGAGTGATAGCAATATGGTTCTGTTTGGACCCTTCGGGTACGGATCCCTAAAAAAGCAATTAAATAAAATTTACATAACTAGTTTTGCAATTGTTTAAATTGGTTTCATTAGATAATATTATCAATGTATTACTTTAGTTTTTCCTATGAGGTTGACTTAAAAACACTTGAACAATTGTCTTACTCCGAGTTTCTAAATTAAGAATTTAAAATTGAGTATTTGTCACTCTGCCTAAAACCTGACAATAAAGTAAGGCCTGCTACGTTAATTAACTAACTCTGAATACTCAATTTAGAAACAGAAACCGGTCCTTCAAAGGATTTATATGTGTAAGTATTTGTATTAATCAAGTGTTTTAAGAAGCGTACTTTCTTTTGTAATAATTACGAGGTGAGCGATATTTTTTAAACTCTTTTCCATTCGATTTAAGAAATTTAATTTCGAGTCAGTTTTGGTGCAGTAATGGTGTCATGTTATGGAATTTTTCGTAAAGTACGTGAAGTAGTGAAGTGTTTTAATAAGGAAATATTATTTATTAAGTGTTATTTAATTATATTACTATTATATATTACTATTATATTACTCTGGGTACTGGTTTTTGAAATCCAACTCAAAAAAAAATTGGAAGAACTCAAATGAACATTAACACCAATGTGATAACATTACTTCCTGACATTTGCTACCAAATTATTGTTTGTGTATTTATATAATAATACAATTAACTTAATATATTTTTATTTAAATAACTTAAAGAATCTTGTAAATTATAAAACAATGAAAATCCATGACTGTTACGAGCTATAAAATTAAGCGGAAAATATTATAAATTTTAAATAAGTAATTTTATGAAATAAATTATTTTATTTTATTCTACTCTGTATACATTAAATTTTATCAGGAAGAAATCTTAAACTTTCAAAAGTTTCAAAGCTACGCCCAACGGCCCAAGATAACAAAAACTAAAACATATCTCTATACAATATTTACAAAAAGTAAAATAATCATACTTTACTAGCATTTTATATTTGTTTGTAAGAATAATAAAAGACATTGAAATAAGGCAAGCAATGCATAAAAAAACTTTTTTCTTTTGACGGCCGTTTGTGAGAGATTTATCTATTATGAACGAAATCACATGTATAGATATTAATATTAAACAAAAGGAGTGCGCCAGGATTGTATAATGTAGTGTTTTGTTGTTCCTACCTACCCTCATGGGTAAAAGACACAGTAAAAATATACAAACAGTCAGAAAACTACCTACAAACGCTCGAAACGGCACACTCACACAAACGTACGTGACCACTCATCGTGACGCGGCACTTAGTACTGACATTACCTCGAAAGTGTCCGAGCGGTCTCGTCGATGCGTACGTTTGTGTGAGTGTGCCGTTTCGAGCGTTTGTAGGTAGTTTCCATACTGTTTGTATATTTTTACTGTGTACAACACCTGAGTATCTGTTTAACAGTTTTTTTTGCAAAAACGATCTCTTCTAGAAATGACGAAGATCCATTTTCAATTAAAAGATAAAGTAAAAACCAGTAGTAAATCTAGAGAAAACATTTATTGGTGTCAAATTATCTGATTAGGTTCGGTTCATAGCAATTTATTACCATAATAAATTGCCTTAAACTTATCTAAAATGAATGTTTTTTCCTGTTCAATTTAAATCCTTTTTAGATGACTATCATTAATCTACAAGTATTATTATTTATCTGAAAAAATCTAGCAACACGAATTATAGAATTAGCATAGTCGAAATATAGCTGAAGTACATCCTTATACTAAGGCCTGCTTGCTTGACACTTAACTAAATACAAATTGCACTTATCTTTTGTGTGTTTGAGACGCGGATCCACGTTCAAATAAACTTGTGACTTGTGACGGCACACGACGGTAATAGGGATGTTATCGGAAAATTAGTTTTTGTCCGTCAGGTAGATTAATATTGATAAAAAATATTGGTCACATATTTTGTCTTTTGACACGTAAACATAAAGTGACGACGATATAATGCGTTGAAATATCGTATGACGTCACGCCGTTAGTACGCTGACATACACTGACATAGTGACGTCACAAGCCCACACTCCTGAACTTTGATGCGCTCTATCTTTGTAATTTTTTATTGATATGATAAAGCAAAATATACGTGTCCAATATTATTTGAAAATCTCTCTGACGGACTCAATAGATTTATCATTTTTCTACCCAGGAAACATCCCTATTACGAGCGCGGGCTAAACACACGAAACGCTAAATAATGTGTCTTTTTAAATTAACAATATTCTTTCTACGATCATCTTAGACATCACTGACATCAGTGAAGGAAAACATCAAGTAGAAACCAAGTCTTTAATTGTAATAATAACCTGTCTTAGACAGGCGAGTGTTAATCACTCGTGCCATCTCTGTATAAATAGGCTGGTATAGTGGTTAGTGCTAGTTGTTTTTAGTGAATTTTCATGCAAGTCCACCTTCATTAATATAATTATTTATTTATAACTTTTAACATTTCTGTAACATAAGCTTTAGGCCTTAACTCCTGGACTAAATGGGCCATGCTGCTATCATTATCCTACGTTTTTCTATCATTCACAAATTTGTTTTTTTTCATAAGATTCATACTTGTAAGTGCGTCAAATCGAATGCAATCAAATTACTGATAAAATTCTTTTTGCGTAACACAGATTTCATTATTATGCCATATCACTTGAATATCCGCAATGCAAGAAATTCACGCCAACAATAATTTTGACCCAGCTTTTGGCACAACCTATTTTGTCCAATCCCACAAGATACAAAAGAACTACGACAGTGTTTTTTTCTCTTCTCACGTACCTAACATTATTATAACTTTCACAACAATTTCTAAATAAACTTTCAATCTAAATAGCCCACCAAAGGCCTATCTAATCTCTGCATGTTGACACATCTCTACGAAATGCCTACCGACAACATGGCCCATCATGTACCAGAGTGTATACACAAGCATATACACAAGCGTGGCGTTGTGTGGCCAATGCCTTACTTAATGTCTTCATAAGAATTTTATTGAGCTCCATTGCCAACTTTGGATTGAAACCGGCCCCTTTTACAATTCATTTAAAAATAAGCAGCCTTAAAAATCAAACATTCTATTCTTTCTATGTTATAAAAATCTAAAAAAAAATCAACAAAAACTAAAATTAAAACATAATATCAATTAAAAACCTTAAAGGGGCCAGTCTATATGAGTTGTGCAGCTTCATAAGTCCTCGGTCTACTCGGTCTTTTTCGGTCTTCTCCTAGTAGACCGTGGTCTACTTGAGGTCCATATCATCTCCGAGTAGGTCTTCGCACTCCTTCTCCCATTGTTTGTCGTCACCAGCCTTGTCTGCGACTACTTCGTATTCTTTCAGTTCAGCTTCTAATTCTTTCTCCCATTGTTCTAAAAATAGGTTAATTTTGAGTTTTGGTTACTGTGGTTAAGTTAAATTTACAGTTGACCTTGGCTTTCTGAAAGCTTTATCGATGTTTTAATATGCAATCACGTTGAATATCAATTAAGCTTTTGTCATTAGCTTATAAGAACAATAGTAATAATCAGTGACATAAGATAAGACAAGATAATTAATAAACTTTCAGAAAACTAAGGTTAGTTTTTTTTGTACACTTTTATTTATTATATTTAAAACAAGTTATAATAAATACTTCAGAATCTAATCTAAATCCTGAATTCAATGATCGTAAGTAATTCATTTTTGATTCAATCCATCTTGCTGCACATTATTGAACAGATTTTCGAGACAACATAAGCCTAATGAAAATAAACTTCTTTCTTTCGGTATCACATTGTTGTATTATCTTATTTGGTGCTTACTCAGAACAACAATATTATCATCTTTAGATAAGTTGTTCTAATATTCTCATCTTTAGATAAGTTGTACTGTTATCAATGCAACAGTCCAAATTGACAGTAAGGCTGAAAGTGGCACGTGGCTTTTATCTAAGGTGATTCTTCGTGAGGCATACGACAAACAAATACTCAGCCTAAGTGCAAGTATACTTACGTATTTGTTACAAATATAGATGATCCTTCATTTCTGGCAATGTATCTTATTATTAGGTACCTATACTCGCTTTTTTGAGGAATAATATTTACAGTAAAGTTCATGGGCCGAATACCGGCCTTTCTCAAACATATCAAACTATCAGCGGATTTACTATCGGCATAGTCTTGCCATCATTAAATAACCAGGCACTAACTACAATTAAAATCTAAAAATAACAACACCAATATTATTTTAGAATAATATAATTATTTCAATTCATAATAACTAACTATAAATGCCAATTTTTCATTTTTAACTATACGTCGTAATTTCACTAAACAATGTTCGAGTGTCGAAGAGTATATTATATACTGTCGCTAGATACATGTGTTACATTTGAAGGAATCTACTGGAAGAAGCAGACCACACCAGCCAGGGTTACCAAGGATAATCTCGAGGGAAACAACAAAATTTTGAAGGAAAGTCGCGAAGACACACATATAGCCAAATTATTTAGTTACTTCGGTACTATGATTAAATGGAGACTGATTTACGATTATAATCACCACTAATTTATTGCTCAATAGTTTCAGTTGGATTTGCTAGAGGCTTGAAATTAAGAGTCTAAGAACTTATTAGTGGAATATATAGAATATAATATATATAGAATAGAATATAATAATCTAATTCCGTTCTTGAAACATACATATATATCTTATTATTAAAAATGCACAATATGCAGTACACAGTTAAATATTATTAAATATTCATATATATAGTGTTTTTAATAGATACATGCATTACATAATATATATCGATATCATACATACATATTAAATAAATATAGATAAAAACGCAAATATTCTTGACCATCATCAAACCTCTAGCAAGTACTAAAAGACTCGGTAACAAAGAAACCCGGGCGACAGCATACTAGGCCTGAAGTCACAATCGATCAACCATCAAACTCTATCATAAATGAGTCCAACTAGTTCTACACAACTTTAATAACATTGGATTATTCTCCTGATTAATATAGACCTAATGCTAATTGTAAATAATTACAAAACAAACGGGGCAGATAATGTGTTGTCAGTAAATGTTCCAAATATTTATGAAGACGGCATTTAGTATGGATTTATAATTGACTGTCACCCATAAGTGATATGTCGCGGCTGTGAAGGGCTTGCGTACAAACAACTTTAATTCTATTTTTATATATAGTTGATTAAACTTTCAAACATTCCATAAATATACCCTTCTCTTCTAAAATACCTTATTTTGTGTTTTTTTCTTTTAGGTTAGCATCTTTTAAAACGTTAATAATCATTTGCACGTCCCATTTGTTTTTAAAACCATTATATTAATATGAAAGATTTCAGTTAGGCTGACAACACAAGTTTATGTACAAAAAGATTTAAAGTTTCAACATTGCTACGCAAAAAAGCAATTCAAAGGCAGTGAGAAATAAACGCGAAGAGGTAACGACCAACTTTGAGAAATATGTAAGCGGATAGATAAAGAAAACACAAGACAAACAAGCAATAATAGCAAATAAAGCTCAAGGAAGAGGGTTGAGAAACAAGTAGCAATGTCAAAACCTGAACAATAAATACTTACATTTAACGCTACTGAGCCGAATTTTAATGAACTGTGTGATATTATCAGCTATATAACCTTAATCGATACTTAGACATATATAACATTTAGTAGACATTAAAATAGGTTCCATTGAGAAAATTTTATTTGATTTTTATTCTTTTATAGATAAGTATACAATTCAACCTTACTGGTCTTTACGTCAATAGCGAAATCATAAACAGGAGGTCGTTCCAATCTGTTAAGATGATGCTGCTGGCTATTGAGATACAGACCAAAGTGCTGCAAGTGACATACAACAGATTATAAATAAATACATGGTTATATATACAGTTATTATAGTCCTTATAACAAGGACAGAAAAGCTATATTGTCATATAACATTCACTTTGTATATATATACGACACACGAGATAACAACAAGGATGAAGATATGACACAGTGATATATCTTTAAAAGTTCAAATAAAAATGCAAACAGCGATAAATTCTATATAAGTAATAACGTTTGAAAGTATATTTATAACGTGTGAGAGGATTAACAGTGATGTGGGCTTGACACAATAATGCCATGACTTTACAGTCAAGCTTACAGCATCAGAGAAGAAACCAAGAAATCATCGAGGTAAACCAAAACCTTAGGGATAAAAATTAATGAAAGGATAGATAAGTTTGGGTGATATATACGGAAATATGGAGAAATTGCAACCCATTTTAAATATCTCACAGCGAAAGAATATCTACAGTGTTCAATATAATAGTAAAACCGATGTTTATATTTCTATCTTTACATGTGCGTACCCGCTAGCTAGATCGTGATGGCATTATTTTATCAAGATTGAAACAATTCTCATGAAGATAGTAGCATAGTACATTCTTTGATGCAAGCATCGAATCGACTAGATATTTACTGTTCTATACATTACCCACCCCCTAACACATAAAGGGGTACTCTCAAACGGTCTACAACGCTAAAACCTTCAGAATTTCCAATTTAGTGATTTTTCATTCTTACATGTGTTGAAAGAGGCAACATGAATGCTGGGTACAATGCAATTTAATATTGAACTTCAATTATAGTAATAAGAACCACGGAAATTACACTAGATCCCTTAGTAAATATCTAGCTAGACCATATAGTTAGAGAATAATATATAGAACAGTGGTGTTATAATATTGGGTGCTGTGGATGTTAAGACGTCCTTTAAGCTGCATTCCGGGGAGAAAAATTAAAACTTGTTTAGCAACATTATTAATATCCATTTCGTATAAGAAAATAATGATAATTTTGATGGAACTAATGGAGTCTATTTTGATATGGACAAATTATTTTAATTTCAAAATAAATAAATTTCTGTAGGAATTCCAAAGATCGCTAGGTAAAAAATGTTAAACAGTCAGTATGTTTCAGTCACGAATAGTGGAGCTTTACTAAAACTGGGTTTTAGTATAAAGTGGATAATCAAAAGTGTAGTAGCGAAACAAATATTTACACATACAGAGATCATGCAATGCAATATATTCCTCAAAGTTGGTTCTGGTCTATAAAGTGATTCGCAAAAATACCGTTAGTTTATGTCAATCCTAACGAAATAACGTTTGTAAAAATAAAATCAATAAAAACTAAATAATATGGCCATGTGTGTGAAAATAAAAATGAAATAATAAATTAAAGAGATAATTACTCAACTATAATTAAAGTTAATTATTCCAATAAAAATGTGCAGTTTTTAATAGCCTCTGCATCTGTTACTTCCTTATCAAACTAAAAAACTTCGATAACTTAAATAATAACAATACTTGTTGGTAATAATATAATGAGACATAAATAAGTAAAATGTCTACAAAAATTAAATCTTACCATCTTCGTTTTCTCTATCGACTTTCAAAGATTTTATTAGTTTCTTGGCGTCATCGATCGATTCCTGAGATGATTTCTCATTGGCTATCAGATTCTCGCTTGCCATCATCGCAGCGTTTATTTCGCGCATTGCGTGCTCGCTTATATCATCGTCTAATTTAGGAACAAAACAAAAATAAACAAAATAATAAAACTCAAAATGGTGCAGAAACAAAAAAATAAGGAAAAAACTTAATATATGATGTAATGTGAAAGTTTGGCGATACATAAAAATCAATCAACTATGTAGGAATTTTGAGTTCTGTGGGTATAAAAGAAAAGTTTAAAGATATAACTGAAATTTCACCTCTTGTCATGAACTATTCTAAATCCATTTATTGAATCTTTGAATACTGTAGTTCAAGTCCCAGTTATGCCAAAACACACCAACCCCGTAAAATAAACTTTTACAGAATATACATTTTTCAGTAACGATTTAGAATGGATATTGGATAAACAATCATTTATTTTTTTATCAAACTCAAATCATTTGCTTCTATAAAACCATGAACAGGCGCTTTAGAATTGTTAAGGAGTTGGTCATTCAGAACGATAAAGTTATTTGCAGAAGAACTTGGATCCGTTCTCAGGGTTTTTTTCTGAATCGGCTGCTAGTGTTTTGAATAAGAAAGTTACGCAGCCGAACGGATTTAAACAAAACTTGACACACTTGTAGACCATGGCCTAGATTAGGACATACTTTTATCCCGGGAGGTATCCCAAGTGCGCATTATTGGAATAATTACCGACATTCACACGAACGAAGACACTGGCAGAAGCTACCAAAGTCTTTTAGTGGACGCTTACTGTATGCTTTGGCATAACCGGAGCCAAATTCAGTCTGCACTACGTTTGCATTATTAAGATGTCTGAACTAATGTGTGTTAGAGCTAGAATGAACAGTATGCATACCCTGGGAGTCGTCGGCGCTGCTCTGACGGCCAGCAGCCGCGTCCGCTTCGTTGGCCTGGCAGATGAGGGACATGCGGTAGAAGTAGTTCCGCCAGAAGTTCTCCTCCGTGATACTGGAAACAATACAGACAAGCCGCTTATTGGTGGCTGGTCACTGCAATATATAGTCCTCCTGATCAATTTCGGCCATGGCTGTCAATCTACGGGGGTATCACACACCGAACTTCGAAACTCCGGACTTTTACAGAGAACCGCTGCGATATAAACACAGACACTTAGCGGGCAATGGTGGGGCTGATGGGAAAAGTTATCAGCATTTTAAGCTGCCTATATGTCAATATTCTGTAAGATTCATGAAAGTTCTTTGAACATATTGAAGTATCTAATTAAAATGCATTCATCATCATCATTTCAGCCGAAATACGTCCACTGCTGGACATAGGCCTCCCCCAAGCGTCGCCACATTGACCGATCCCGTGCGTCTCGCATTCAGCGCCTTCCCGTAACCTTAACCAGGTCATCGGTCCACCTAGTGGGAGGCCTTTCAACGCATCGTCATCCGGTTCGCGGTCGCCATTCTTCACGGTCGCCTTTCCAGAATTACATTAATCTGCTGTATATGTGTTGCTAGCTGGTTTATGTAAAAAAAAAAAATATTGAGCACTTGGTCAAACTGGAAGCTAACATCTGAAAATGAGCTCGTAGAATTATGTAATAAATTCTCTCGTAGACTTTATTACATATTTCTACCAGCAATTTTCCTTTTCAAAATGATAGCTTTTCCATATGCCACTTTTTGATAGCTTCATATAATTTTATTGTGGTCCACTTTTAGTATCAACGCATCATTCGGTCACGTGCCAGTCGGCACCGCACCTTTTACGTAAACAAAACCGATCAAGTAAAGCCTTATTTAATCCGATGGTCGTCATATTATTCTTATCGATGTCCTATCACCTCTTCTGCCACTCATGGTCCTGATAACTTTGATAAGGTCATTCGTACACACGGGAACTTTTACTGCAGCGTCACTATAATTATAATCATAATGTGTTTCCTTTAACAGTGAGTAGTACATAATTTTGTGTTTGAAGTGTCCTTTTAGGCAAAGGATTGTCTGTGTTAAGACACATTGCTCTTCCGAAGCTCGTTGTAACATTAAGAAGGTGGAGAATGTGGTACATCTATGTATACTAATATAATAAAACGCCAGAGTTTGATTATTTGTTTGTTTGAACGCGCTAATCTCTGAAACTACCAGTCGGAATTGAAAAATATTTTTTTGTATATGGTAGCCACATTCATGAAGAAGGCTAGCATTACACTAAAGTTCTTTGATAGCCTTCAATATTGATATTTGTAAAGTAAGTCGGCAGAAAAAGCGCTATAGAAATGCTTTATCCGCGTGCGCTGGGGTAGTGGATAATTATACGTAAGTACCATGTACTAAAAAGATATTGGTTTTTAGTAGATCTAAATAAAAAGGCCACGACAATATCTATCTCTTATAAATAAGCCAAATTAACGCATTTTGGGTCAAATAATTTATGCTAATATACAACATACAAAACACAGAAAATGTTTCTACCTATATCCGTTATAGACTTTGAAACCATCCAACCGATATACCCCAAACCGGTTTCTTTAGAAAGGCGATAATGCGAAGACAGTTTTAGACAAAAAGACACAAATTGTTAGGCAGGTAGGTAGGGTAGGTTGGTACGTAAGGTTGGTGGGTAGGTAGGTAGGTATGACGGATAGGATAGGGTAGCGGGTAGGTAAGAAGGCAATTGACGGGACGAAGCCGCGGGGGACAGCTAGTACTATATACTACGCACTTGATGGAGGAATATCTAATCGGTTTAGTAATTACCATTTTAAGGTAAAGTATGTTCCATCATCGGACTACAAGACGTACGGCGATGCGCCATGATACATGGTGGACATCCCACCCATACGCACTAAACGTTTTGTGGATACTTTATTGACTTTCATTGCGCGTACAGCTAAGGAGTGTAACTCCCTGCCGGAGTCCATGTTTCCTGATAGGTATAACCTGCGGGACTTTAAGTCAAGAGTGAATAGGTTACTTCTAGACAAGCGTGCTCCACCGTCGAGCACATTATCGCTTACCATCAGGTGAGACGTCCGCATTTATGACCGGGAGTTAAAAATAATGACAGAACACTGATAAACAGTAGGACTAATGATAACTCAACGAAATTAACTGTCGCTAATCACATATTGCCGTAAACTTTATGAATTTACAACTACAATCTTATCTTAAATTGTTATTCACAAATTCTGCCGTCCTCAAGCTAAAGTCCCACTATCTGACGAAATCATATTTTGAGTTATAGACGAAAAACCGCGAAGTAATAAAAAAACCGCCCAAGTGCGAGTCCGACTCGCGCACGAAGGGTTCCGTACCATTATCGCAAAAAAACGGCAAAAAAGTCAAGTTTGCTGTATGGGAGCCCCACTTAAATATTTATTTTAATCTGTTTTTAGTAGTTTTTAGTATTTGTTGTTATAGCGGCAACAGAAATACATCATCTGTGAAAATTTCAACTGTATCTATCACGCTTTATAAGATACAGTCTGGAGACAGGCAGACGGACAGACGGACAGTGTAGTCTTAGTAATAGGGTCCCGTTTTTAACCTCTGGGTAAGGCACCCTAAAAAATATTTTGTTTATCAACTATGCATCATATAGTAGTTTCTCATGTCAAAAAATACACAGTCCTTCAAAACTTAGTACCACAGTTTTGAAATTGCAATTTCTCCTAAACTATATAATTCAGAGTTTTGAAATAAAAAACGTTTTATAGAACATTTCATGAACTGCCTGTGAATATATATATATTTGTAACGTTTTTAACTTGAAGTCTAATTGCGAATGTTTGAAGTTATTGTTAGTTTAAATCAATGAGTTAATCTTAACAAAAACATAGCAATCTATAGAGTTTTTTTTTTTCAAGTCTTTATTGATTGTAGAAAAAGACTGCTTAGATCTATTTAAATAAAAATATGTTGATTACGTTAGCATAAAAAACTAAAATCGGCCAATCGTCGGATAGCGGCACTGTAGTTTGAGAACGGCAGAATAGTGAATGCCAAGGTAAAAGCGTACGTTTTGAGCTTACATCGATGAGACCACTCAATGGTATGTAGATAATGATAAGCCGAAGATATCTTGTTATGTCAAATCCTTACCTAATATTATCAGTTATCAATGAGAGTAGAATCATAAAAATCGCGAACTGCCGCACCCAGAGACGTCATCATCATCATCATTTCAGCTGAAAGACGACCACTGCTGAAGGTCTGCCCCCCCCCTAAAGTTTACATCTTGCATCCAGCGGATTCCTGCAGCTTTAACCAGGTCATCGCTCCACCTAGTGGGAGACCTTCCTATGGTGCGTCTTCCGATACGCAGTCCCACTCCAGAATTTCACGTCAGTTTGTAATAAATTAATCATTAACTTTAATACACCAGCTAAGTTAATAATCATCATCATTCTGCTGAACTAATGTTCTTATCGATCAGTTATGTCAAAAAAAACCGGCCAAGTGCGAGACGGACTCGCGCACGAAGGGTTCCGTACCATTATCACAAAAAAGGACACAAAAATCACGTTTGTTGTATGGGAGCCCCACTTAAATATTTATTTTATTCTGTTTTTAGTATTTGTTGTTATAGCGGCAACAGAAATACATCATCTGTGAAAATTTTAACTGTCTAGCTATCACGGTTCATGAGATACAGCCTGGTGACAGACAGACAGACAGACGGACCGCGGAGTCTTAGTAATAGGGTCCCGTTTTTACCCTTTGGGTACGGAACCCTAAAATCATACCGGTATAATGTTTCCTTGGGATAACAAAACACTTTATACTACACCTGCTCGGAAAGTACCTTGATACTTTATCAAATTTACGGTAGAAAGTACGTCATTGCATATCGAACAAATATGCGGCGAGAAAACGCATCTGAGCGGGAGAGAAAAGTGTATGAAAATCCATTTCTTACGTGGTTTTTCTTTTTTAATTTTGGGTAAGACTATGCGCTGGTAACCTAAATATCAAAAGCCAAAAAGTTTTTACAGTGAGTTTTTATCTCCAAGTTCGCAAAATGACACTGGCCACTAGCAGTGTGTTGGATGGTGTCAAACAATTTGAAAAAAGAACATGTGAAAATTGCAGACGCCATTGGCGCCATTTTCAATTTGTGTGTTGTTTGAGGATTCAGTTTTCGTAGAATGTACTATTCCTCGTAGGTGTAGTATAAAGCACTATGTATCACTCGAGAGAAAGTGCGATTCCCGATCTCGGGTGTTTTAAAGCCCTCGCCTACGGCTCGGCCTTCAAGCGACACCCTCGACGGTAATCGGTCACTTTCTCCTCTCGGTGAACAATGTACTATTACACGCGTGCGAAGCTAGTCTGTAAAATATTTGACTGAAATTGTTTGTCATTTTACGTTTATGATTTTTAGTGACTTCTCAGAGTGCGGCAGTAAATGTTATCGGTGCTAAGATAAGTGATTGCATGGAAGCACTCTTATAGGCAAGTTATCTCATTTATTTCATTAGTTCTGACGATACTGGTGAAGTGAGGGGGACCGTGCAGGTAAATTTAATTAGATTTTTATAAATAATAAAAACCATTACTATTTAACTAATAAGATTTAAAAATATGTAATCGCAGTGGGAAAAGTAGGTAGGACTTTACAAACATAAATTTTTATTAGTTGTAAATAAAATAAACAACGTATTTTAAAATATGAATAATACCTAACAAATTAACAGTTCCTATTGTTTGATCTTACTTTTATGTTAAAATTAAAATGTAAATATTAAAACTAGTTTATGATAAAATATATCCAAAAATTTTGTTAAAATTGTGTTTTTTTTTTTCTTTTAAATATATTAAAACTCATTAAAATAAATATGTTTTAAAAATATTAAAACTCATTAAAATAAATATCTTAAAAAAAAAACAGATCACATATACGTCCAATGTGCATTTAAATGAACACGAGATATCAACTTAATACTGGCTGTAATATATTGCTTTCTTACCTAGAGTACCCCGAAAAACAACAAATAAAATCTTAAATGAGTTTTTTCAAAAAAAAGTACTAGAAGAATATGCTTGGGCTGCAACTATATTAGGTAACATTTTTCATTGTATTGTACATTGGGCCTTTGGCTCATCTTGTGCAATTTACCTTCGACCTTACGAGGTTAAAATAAAATTTACTTTCCCTAAAAGTTTGTGTTTTGTCGAATTATTATATTTTGGTTTACCGGTAGTAAATTATCATCCAAATGAAACACTATGAATACCTAAGATTCCTAAAGTTGAAAGACAGAATCAGTCAAGTAGTTTCAGAGATAACCCCCCGTAATCTAAACAAACAAATATACAATACCGTCATAATACTATCATCAATAGCAGGCGTCCCTTACCTTATCTATTGTATTTTCTATTTGTTAGATAATCCTCAATACTATGTAAATGTAGTACTAGATACGAAAGCAAATCTTTATCAGGTTATGTTATCAATGAAAAGAACTGTATCTTATGTCGAAATATAATTTCTACATAAACATTCATTTCATTCAACATTTAACAACCTTTCAAAAAGACGATACGTCAAGACAACCCGCGTTACCTTGACAAAATTGTTAACGAGTGAAGTTCAACTGTTACATTTTGATTTGCGGAGTTGGATGGGTCTCAACCAAAGTGGCATAAAAAATCACCGGTTTCGCGCTATGAGTCTATTTACACACTAGTTGGACAGTGAATAACGAACATTGGTTCATCATTATTTCACTCTGTATTTGCTGTACTTTCCAGTTCTGGACATCTATCATGTCCTCTATCCTAATACGACGCAATGTGTCGGCGAATTTACCAAGTCGGCTTAGTGCGAGTTTTTGCTCACGCTCAATAGCGTTAACGTAAACGTCAATTTGTGTAGAAACTGGATAAGCCCCGTCTGGTAACAATAATGGAAAACCACTTTTTTGTAAACAAATTGACATATGAGAACGTTTACGTTAAAATGATCGAGCACAAGTAAAAAATCGGTATAAACACACAGTTAAATAAAGAGCAGTTAGACCACTTACACTTTTGGCACGAGATCGAAGCGCATCTTCTCGAGGTTGGGATCCTCGCCCATGATGGCCACGGCCACCGGGTACATCTTGTCGTAGTCGAAGTCGAACTCCACGCCCGCTGGCGGGGCCCGCACGAAGTTCCGTCGGTCCTAGAAATTAACAAGTATTTTATTAGACGCTGCCCCACACTATGTAATTCACCAATGTCATGGGTGCATTTACAAACATTTAAACTCACATGCACACACAGTCAGACCCGGAATAACTATTCTATGGACCTTACAAATAGTTCTTCCGTGCGGGAATGGAATCCGCGTCACACGGCTCAGCAGCCAATCACTCAGCTACTGAGCCAACCGTGTCTGAGAGTGCTCCATCAGCTTCGTTTAAGTGTGGAAGTTCTTAACAATATTCTAGTTTTGACTTGTTTTTAAGAAGGCACAATAGTATCAGACCTTTACGGAATAAACCACACAGTCCGTGGTCTTGTTTAACAAATAACAGTAGGAACATTAATTCTTTGCTACTATGGTGGTGTCCCATGGGAAGCATACCTCAACTACCAAGAGCACGCAGCAATACGTGATCTCGACAAATCTATTCAATCATTTCTTTTATAAGTAACAATTCACATTGGGTAGAACATTAGAAATTGTTTCCACTTAAAACAATTTCTATATCCAAACGGAAACAAGCTATTTGTTTTATCTGATAAAACCTAGAGGTAAAAATAATTCACCCGTGCAAAATTTTCGATAGGGGAAAACCCCTACTGAATATTGGAAAAATACGCCTATAAATATAAAACTTAGTGAAAAATGTATATATCTGTATTCGACAACGTGCTATCACATAAATTCCTACTGTACCAACATATACAACGGTTCCACGTCAAAAGTTTGTATGTACACTTTTGATGAGGATAACACAATATTTCTGACACAGGATCGCCTCCGGGATACTGATGAAGGCAGTTATTTATTTGACTGGCATATCAGTCTTGCCCTTACTGAAATTAGAGGTCAGATTTCGGGCTTCAGAGATGCAACAATAATGATTTTATCTAACCTGGAGCTATAGAACATTTGAGCACCACTATCCCATAACTAAGCAAAATTATAATCTGCCTAATATACTAGGTACAAGTAATAATGAATAGGTATCGATTCAAGGGTTACACCAGTTGCCAATGTTGCCAGTTAGACATTAGAAGTTCTAAAGACTGAAACGACTGCCATACTGGTACTCATAGTGTCATGCTCTCCAAAGAGGCAAGCAGATCATTTTATGCGCGATATTAATGTTTATGTGTCCTGATTGTTTGATTTATAAATGAAATAATGATACCTCTGGTGACACTCAGACCTCCTAAGAGGGAGGGCAAATGGGTCTTAAACCACGACAAGGCCCAGCGCGGGTTGACTTACTACACCCGTCAAAAGTTGTATAGAATCATCATACGGATCAACAGTGATTATTGATTACTCCTTAGGATCAGTGACTCAAACTTCGTAATCTCTACTAAGAACTTCCTTAATGCTGGGGATTGAAACTTTATTGACGACACTGTCCACCGATCGTTTTTGCCGAACGTGCGGCAAGATAAGAATAATAACAGCGGCACGGGTCGATCTTCAAACTTAAGCAACGCTTGCCAAAGTTGGTCCGTAGATGGGTGACCATTTTAACACCGAGATTCTTCTGTTCTTCGGAAAGCATGTTTAGCCGTTGGCACCGGCTGTCATTTCTATATCTTAGACAGCCGATAAAGGTAGCTAAAAGCTACAAATTTCTGACACCATTCTTGCTAAGGTGTAAAGCTTTACCCAGTTACTGGGTTGTGGGGATCATACAGAGAGCTCCATATAAAATACTAGAGGTCTTTGGTCAACAATGTTACTTACGGTGGACAAGGAGAGGCATTCCTCCTTGAGGGCTGGCTCGTTGGGGGCTCCGACCCATGGAGGTACGGCGGCGGCGCTTCCACGGCCCTCCTGGCCCTTGATGAAGGCGTCTTGCTCGCGGTTGAACTCGCCTAGGATGCTCTGCGGGACAAAATAAAAAACTAAATTAGATTTTGGATGTATGATTTTTATCAGTAAGAAATAGAAAACATACAATTTCCGTAGCTTGTGCTTATGATTACGCACAATCATAAGTTAATAATTGAATATGAAATTTAGTCGAGAATGTGCATGTCACCAGGAACACATAATTTTGTGACAGTTGCAGTTTCTACCGTAGAGTGAGTTTTGCGCTGCTTATCTGCGACTGAGTCAAATTAATTAGGTAACTTATCAACTTATAAACCAATGCGTTGGTAATAAAGTTATCAATGTTATAATTATTAATTAGTTCATTGACATCAATTTTATCAATTAGTAATATGTAAAGATTCTGGGTGATCCTGGGGTCTTGAAGTCAAGAATGAATAGGCAAGCGTGTCCCATCGTTGACCACATCATTGCTTATCATCAGGTGATATAGTGGTCAAACGGAAGCCTATAAAATATTGTAGCATTCTTAAAGGTGCCTCCTTGCTTCTGCAATGCTGATGCTACAAATTCCCATGAGGAAAAGTCGTATGTTTATGTAAATACCTGACCTTCAGAGACCATATAACACATACTCTATAAATAATCCGTTAAATCGTATAATCTTTCTTATCTGACAGCTGGTGGTCCTCTTGCTTTTCGCATCTCTGATAAGGGATAGTAATTTGTTTGAGCACTATCAGCCCTGTCAAAAATAACTTTGAATGAGTACATTATTTTGTTATTGGCTTACTGTTATCTGTTTGTTTATCGAAGGGATAGAGCATCTCGTTTTGTTTTGAGGGTTTCATTGAAGCCACTTTCACAGACAATATTTTGGCATTTATTCAAATTCAAAGGATTAATAGCTGATTTCCGAATTGAGTATTTTGAGTTAAGAAAGTCTCAAACCCTAATTTAAAGCCAAAATTTGTCAGCTTTCCAAATACTCAACAGCAAATGCTAAATTCAGAAATCGAGCATAAGGATATTTGCAGGTGGTGTTTTATTCCTACGAATACATGTGAAAATGCATGAGTTTATGTATGCACATAAAATTATTTCATCTAAAGATATAATTATTATATTTAGAGGCCTGATTAACAGTGTCTGCCAAGGCACTATGTACAATATCAACAAAAAAATTGGAACCATTGCATGATTTATCTGCCAGAGAAGGTGACCGTATAACTAATTCAAAGGTGGTTAAACAGATTTGTACTAACAGTCGAATTCCAACTAAATTATACGTATATATACCTTTCTGCACTCTTTCTATCGTCTTCATATTCCTGCCCTTGTCCCAAGTTACTTGTAGTTGACGCAACACGTTTTCTGATTTCTTTCATATCACTCCTCACAGCCAAACACAGTCCATGCATCGTTTATGCACACTTTCTTTAAGGGTGGTATTTAATACTTTAACTGTAATTCCCCTTTTTTCAATCAAAATATTCGAAATTACTACCAAAAATACTGAATTGCACACTAAATTTGCTCATCAAATAAATGAATTATACTATACTGCTAGATCTTTAAAGCTTAACTGTTTTACTGAATAACTATCTGTTAACTAAAAGTAAATCTAATAATTCTTCGAGTGCAACAAAATATTTAAGTTTTAAGGGAGGGGGGGAAACGAAACAAAGTCGACGGAGCCCCGCTGCGCAGGGCTCCTATTTCTGTCTGCAGGGTCTAAAGTAACCTAACATGAAGGAGATGACGGGAGCTGAGTTCGCTCGCTTTGCTCGCTCACTTCAGCTCCCGTCATCTCCTTCGAACCTAACCTATCCGTGTCGGGGTGCCCTAAGCTCCCGAGCTCGCTTCGCTCGCTCTTGGACTAATTCACATTTATTTTATATTTAATTGAATAATTTGTGTGCAAATCAGTATTTTTGTTTTACGGTGAGTAATATTGTTTTGCAGTAGGTTATTAGTGGAGATATTTTGTTTGCTTAAATTTCTAAATAGAGGTGCAGTTAAAAATTCCCCTTTCTTTAATATATATTTTGCAGACTATGGGAATATTTATTAACATCTGGGAGAGATATTATAAAAAACTTACGAGATTAACTGTTTGTTAGTTCATAACATAACTTTTACGGTACTACAGAAAGCTAAGTGGAAGTCAAGTTGTTTTACTAGCATGAGAAACGAGCTAAAAAATAAATGTTTTGCTTGCTTGGCAAGTTTCCAGGTCCTGCGAGTTTTAACAGCAGCAACGAAACTTGCTAAGCTATTTGTTTTATCACTTTGTTTTATTTTATAAGTTTTACAAATTCATCGTTGACTGTTTTATTTACTTTGGTATTTACATAGGTACTTATTTATTTAATATAGATACATTTAGGCCAAGTCATTTTTGTTGTACTTTGTACTACAAAGATAAAAGACGTTGTCCGAGATAGATAGAGCTTTAATTTATTGTCATTCCTGTTTTTATCGTTAAAATTATGTATGAATTATTTTATCTAGGGTTAACATTATCAAGCATTGATAAAATATTATATAATTATTTAGGTATTATTAACATTATTACATCAATAAAGTAAAGATATCATAGCGCACAACTACATAATTTAAAGAATTTGCCAAACCTATCTATAAATCCTATCTAATCTTAAAACAAACCAAGCGAATACGAGTATTCAGCTTTTCGACTCTCAATCCCAAGTCGCAAACCTTTCTAAATTAAACCTAAATAAAACCAGAATCTGCCTTGCCGTGGCCGAATACTGGGCCAGTAAAGATTTAACTAAGAAGAGCCTGCGTTTGTCATCGACACTCTAAGAAGCAGAATAAAATCATCAGAACTGCTAAACTACACAAATAATCTTTTATTAGAATAACACAATTCATTAAGACTCTAGTTGCCTCTAATAATACTTACTACAGAATTTCATGAATTTCATAAACAAATTCTCTTTGTTACAGTTTTGAGTCTACTACAAACGGTCTACGGCTCTTCAACCAGAACCAGAACCAGTGTAAAGTGATAAAACTGAGGCATAACATCACTACTGTATCACTATAAAAGCGACCGTATACAAACAATAATTCCATTCAACCTGCGACACTCGAGATAACAGTTAATACCTTTGTAATTACTACAGTACTATAAACAATTATAACAGATTATGACAACAGAAAGGTAGCAGTAAGAGAAATAAAAGGAGCAATATAAGAAACAAAAATGGACACAGAATCAAATACAAAGCCAGATACGAAAGACCTGAAAATTGAAACAAAAACAGAAGAACCAGACAAATTGATAAAAGCAATAGGAGAGTTTGGAAAATGGCAAATAATGCTATGGTTGTTGATAGCATCACCGACAAAGCTCTCATCGGCGTGGCATCAACTAGGAATAGTGTTCATAGCACCGTCTACCTCGTATATGTGCACAGGGACGAATCTAACGGATAGTATAGAAATGAACACATGTTATAGTGATTGTGTTAGTTATGACTTCTATACAGACTTCGAGAATACGATTATCTCGCAGTGGGAGCTGATTTGTGAGAACGCTTGGCTGGCAAACTTTACACAAACTATTTGTATGTTTGGTGTTCTTATTGGGAGTATTGTCTTCGGATATATAGCTGATAGGTAAGCGAAGTGTTGTTAATATAATATTGTATGTAGTTCCCGAGAATGGTCGAAGTAAGAACAGTACAAACAAATTTAACTGCCTTTAAAAATGTGTGTCCTAATGATATCGAGTTGTAAACTTAGAATAGATTTTAGCAAGTGTTATTTTTCTAAAAGTTGTCAATGATGATGTTCATATAAACGACACTATTAATTACAGATATGGAAGACGTCCAGCATTACTGATATCTTGCATGATGCAGCTAGTAACATCCATTGTCGAAGCTTTCTGCCCAACCTACTGGCTGTTCACTACAGTCCGGTTCTTCATCGGCGCAGCCACCGCCGGAACAATCCTATGCTCCTTCATTCTGATGATGGAAATCATAGGTCCCATGAAGAGGGAACTGATGAACTGCCTCTGTGCCTTACCAATGCCAGTTGGACAGATGCTGATGCCACTCTTCGCATACTACTTGAGACCATGGAACAGCTTTTGCTTGGGAATTGCGATACCACATGTGCTGTACCTGGCATATTTCTTTATATTGCCTGAATCTCCGAAGTGGTTGTTGAGCGTTGGGAAACTAGAGGAAGCGAGTAAGGTGATGACGCAGGCTGCGAAATGGTTAGAATTGGGTTGAATAAATTTACACATTTGGATCATCATAATCCCACTATTGATCTAAATCATCATCATCCTGTCCTTGTCCCATGTTAATTGGGATCGACGCAACACATTTTCTTCTTCCATACGATGCTTTCACCCGTCACGCTATCACTGAGTCCCTTTTCATTACTCCTCACACAATGCATCCATCTTTTTTTTGGCTTTCCACTCCCTCTCCATCCATCTATATTTACATTTATAACTCTTTTAGTTATATGCGTTTCATCCATCCTTATCACATGACCATACCAGGAGAAACGATTTCCCTCATATTTATACTGTCACTGGCGCTTTCATTCATCGAAAGATTAATACTTATTCTTATTGGTTTTCAGGAACAATCTACCATCAGACAATATGCTAGACGTAGCTAAAAGTATAGCCAGTGAAAAGGTGAACTCAAATGAGCCAATTCGCAGAGCTACCTACTTGGACCTGCTCAAGACTCGAATGCTCAGGATCTACACCATATGCTCGTGTCTCATCTGGTTCGTGCTCGGTATGAGTTACTATGGAAGCAACCAGTACATTGGACAGACGAGTTCAAACGTTTTTATTTCCGTTGCTTTAGCTGGTGTTTTGCAGGTAATAATTTTGTTTTATATAGGTATTTTATGATCTAGTATAGTCATTATCTGATCAAACGTTATGCTTTTTATGTAATTTAAAACTCAGACGTAGTATCTGCAGAATTAAAATCAGATAAGGACTTAATCAAATAACAGTCTCTACTATTACAGTGCACGTGGCGAGGCTGTAATTTTTATCTCATTAAAAGTTACATAACGAAAATATTTGCCTGCATAATGCACTGATGTTTGTTATCTGTCTGCATTCTAGTCTCGTTTGATATTCACTTCTCAGCTATAAAAACCTGTATTAATGCGCACTTCTTCATTATAAGGCTTCTTAAAATCGGTTACACTACTAAGGAATACTTAAATTGTTAACTTTCACAGGCTACGTTAGTTAGGTCATTACTAGAAAAGATACGAATATGGCATTTTAACAATGATATATGACTATATTAATCGCTTCTAACATTCGCCTTGAATAGTTCTACCTCATACACATATTGTAACAGTCAATCAATCTGCCTAGCCTTTTCCCAACTATATTAGGGTCGGCTTCCAGTGTTACCGGATTTAGCTGAGTACCAGTGTTTTACATGGAGCTACTGCCTATCTGACCTCCACAACCCAGTAACTGGGTAACACGGTACTCCTTGGCAAGACTGGTGTCAGATCTCAAGCTTCTGACTACCCGTTACGACTGTCAAAGATCTTCAAATTACAGCCGGGACCAACGGCTTAACGTGCTTTCCGAGGCGAGGAAGACACTCGGTATGTTGAAATGGTCACCCATCCACGGACCGACCTCGTCAAGCGTTGCTTAATCTTATTGATCGAGCAGTGCGGCTGTTATTATTTAGCCATGAGCTCCTCCACATATTGTAAAAGTAATAGCTAAAATATATCAATAGCATAAATAACCCTTTAACTTCTCGCCATTCTCCCCCATTCAACAATCTTCTTTAACTCAACATTCACTTTTATTTTCAGTTCCCCGGCATCTTGGTCAGCGGGTTCCTATGCAAATACTTCGGCAGAAAGATTACGTTGATCGGCTTGTTCATCGTGTGTGGAGGAAGCAACGCCTTCCTGATCGTGCCAGAAGACTGGTTCGCTGTAAGACTGACTATGGGAGCCATTGGCGTGGGCTGTGCTTCGGGAGCTTTTGCTACCATGTAAGTATATCGTGATGAGTTTAATTTTATTATGAAATGAGTCCTAAAGTACAGATTACTTTGTACTTGTGCCTTTAATCATTAGAAATGTTACAAGGGAGGTAAGTTTATATTAACCGAATAGATATACTAAAACAAACATTGTTTTCTGTTCGAAACACATTTAAGTTTTGCTTCATCGTCTTAGAATATGTTTCGGTTAATTTATCTGGAGTAAATTCAGAGTGGCTATCAAGAACACTGAGAAGCAGAGCCGTATTTTTTTATCTCTGTCCTTATATTTCTCTCATATTTTTAAGTATTTTAACATTAACTTTCAAGTACTTATTATTCAACTTTTATTTTTGCAGGTACATGTACACAACAGAACTGTTCCCGACTGTAGCCCGCAACATGGCTATGGGTGCGTCCTCCACCACATCCAGGGTAGGCTCCATGATAGCCCCCTACGTGGCTGGTATGGCCATCTACGCTTTGTGGCTACCACCAGTGGCCTTCGCTGTGGTTCCACTTCTTGGTGCCGTCACGTGTTTCTTCTTGCCTGAGACCAGGGGCAAGTCCTTGTCGGATCATTTGTCTTAGACAGTAGTTGGACAGATTTCGTTCAGTGTATATGCTTTCTGACAGCACCTATCAATGTGATGATTTACAAATTTAGAACGATTGTGTTTTATTTTTAAAGGATTATTTATTCTTTACAGTGCGGGACACGTAAGTTGACCCAAAATGTATTATCGTTCTCTTGAAATTAGACGATTTAAACCGAAATGAATCCTTTCTATGTGACCTAACAGTTGGCAATTTGTATATTGTAAACGATTAGGTCGTAGAAAAGAGATTTATTTCAGTTTAAATTGTTTAATTTCAAGAGAACGATAATACATTTTTGTTCAACTTACGTGTCCCGCACTATACGTTTGTTTGTAACGTATTGACTAGGGAAGTGATATTATTGTTACTGTGTTGTTTTATATACTTTTTAGTGTTTAGTTATAAGGATTTACAGGGGCCTTACTCTGACGTGTCGTAACTACCATGGTTCCACTGTGAGAGAGTGCCGGAGCAAGGCAAAGTGCTCTATCTCTTTTTTACAACGGAGTCATGTTGGCATTGAAACGTTATAGTACGGCTCCTGCTTCGAATGTATTTGTCTAAGTAATTATGTTCATAAATATAACGATGTTTTTTAGAACAAGACATGTAATTTTATATTCAAGACATCTCCTTGTGTGATTCAAGATTTTAATTTAAATATCGATTCGATTCGACTTAAAACAACAATTTTTCGGTTCAACGAGCTACGATAATCGATTCGTTTGTAGACTAACTTGAATGATAAACAAAATTTGCCACGTCAAATGAAATTCTCGCTTCCTGTGTTAATAAACAACAGAATTAATGTTGTATTAATATTTAACGTGCACTCAAATGTAGCGGCTATTAATTGTTTTATTGGATCTGTTATTATTTTATACGCAGAACTGGTAGTTATGAAAACATAAATTTTCATTAATGTAGTGTCAATTGATGTGAAAGCCTCCCCCTAGGTAGACTTCTGCTGCAAGCGAAACAAGATAGGTCGATGTGGCGACATTTCAGAGAGGCCCATGTTCAACAGTGGACGTTTTTTGCTGAAATGATGATGGTCATGAAAATTGTATTATACAACAAGGACCGTGTATGTTTTATGCAATACAGCCAGAATCCATAAAAACCGATGAAAGGCCTCGGTAAAACAGGAACATGAAAATTAATCCAGTACAAATACTTGTAATATAGGATATATCGTAGTCAAACTTCATTGGAATACTATTACATAGGAACGCTGAATAACAATAGCCATAAAACAAATAAAATTCCACATTAGCACCTCAACAGGGGCTGACAGAGAGGGGGGTTGTAAGGGGTTGTTCGTTTGTGAGAAAACTGGGTCAACTTTGAACACAATTTATTATTATTACGGGCAAATTAAGTAATTAAATGAAAAGGTACGAGCGGTATGATATTAAAATTCATATAAATGTGATTACGGAAAAAAAGGGATGACAATGAGGAAATTATAATAGAACAAGATTAATAAACTGTTTAGGAAAAATATCACAAAGCATAGAAAAATGTATCTATTTAGGTCAATGTATCTGTTACATAGTAAAGAACCTATACTTGAACAAGTTCTATTGAAGCATGAAAGCGATAACTAGAATAAAATTACTGAACATGGGGGTGACAATGGAAAAGTTATAATAGAAGAAGATTAACTATTGGGGACAAATAGTACGAGAGCATAGGAATTTGTATCTATTTAGGCAACAAAACATGAAATCCTAAACACACTAATATTATAAAGGCGAAAGTTTGTGATTGTGTGTTTTTGTATGTTTGTTACTCTATCACGTAAAAACTACTTAACGGATCTGGATGAAATTTGGCACAGAGATAGATTTTAGTCTCGAATAGCACATAGGATTAACGACTTTTTAACCCGGGAATATGTTCCCTTGGGATAATTTTCGACATTCACGCGACCGAAGCCGCTGGCAAAAGCTAGTGCATAATATAACCTTCCATTAAATATGTTCTATCGAAGCATGACAGCGATAACTGGAATAATATTAATTGTACAACTACGGAGAAAAACGTAAACAAACTACCGATTTCTATATTGTCGACGGACTAAATAACTTCGTGCTTTTATATTTAAAAGCAGCGTTTTGCAGGGAAAACAAGAGCAGCAGTGACAGAAGAGGCACATGTACAAACACGATCTTCTTTTTGAAAATGAATTTCATCCCAGTATCCCAGTTATTCTTGCCATCAATGTCATTAACTCATTTGGAGGTCTGGATACTATTAGATTACTCAGAAACGCGTGTAATAGGTACTTAAATAAAAGTTTGGCTGAATTTCTAAAACAATTGACGAAACGTAAATACACTCTGAAGAGACTTCAAAGAAAAATCGAAGAGCCATTAAAGCCTTTGTTCTGCGCAACAAGATGTAAAGAAAAGCTACGCTAAAAATTCGCAAGGTTTACTAAAAAGAAGAGCCCTCCAAAAAGTTGTCTGACAAATTATGTTAAGTATTCTGCTGTCCAGTTCGTTGAGAGAAGAGCCTCTTAAACCCGCTAACGGTGACTTTAAGGACCAAAATACATTTGCTAACACCGTCACGCTTCGTAAATGTCAGCCTTAACAAAACACAAATAACTGTAATTCCGTAAAAAAAAACAAGCCTCTCGCCGTAAACTCATTAAAATTGTTCAATGTTTCGCGATGAGGAACAAACATACTTAATTATTATTAATGGGAATTACTGTTGCAATAAATTTCCATTTCGTCTATTTATTATTATGGATTAATGGGTCCAGAGTGATTGTATTTTCGTTTTATCTGTTTATGAGCTGACATTTACATGAGGAGCTCGTGGCTTAAATAGTATGGGCACACGGGTCAATCTTCGAAGTTTGCCAAAGCAGGTCCGTGTATGGATGACCATTCCTGATCGAGACTCTTCCGTGCCACCAGTATTGTCAATGGGTATCGTGTTACCCAGTTACTAGCTTGTGGAAGTCTTTGTGCCTATTGGCCATGTTTGTTCTGTCCCTGCTTGATATGGAGGGAAGTGGAAATTTGTAGTTTTTCCTACGCCTCTGTTATTCTTTTCTGATTAATTTCGTTGCAGGAACCAATACAGTTAAATTCATTCGCCAGGACTTCGTCGAGCTTCATTGCCTCGGCCTCGGCGCTTTTCTGGTAGTCGCCACTGACGATTCTGGCTATCAGGAATTGAATTGTTTTGGGAATAGTGCGGTGGGATTGTTTTTGGAGGTCAGATAGGCACTCCATGGCCTCATTGGTATCCAGCTGGATTCGGTGATATTGCCGACTCCAATACCGACTCCAATATAACTAGGGAAGGCTAGGCCGAATAATTAAGCTGACATTTACATAAATTAGAAATGTTTTAAGACGAAAATGCTCAACTCTCATTTAGCATCTCGCTGCTGAATGCATAATCACAAATTATAATATGCAAATACCAATAAGGAGCGAAATGACTACAATAGCTCCATTTTTAACCAACAATTTCTCCTGATAATAAACCGCTATCGCTAGCTATACTTGAACATGAACGAATGAATGTACGACTTAACGCTGAAGCCATTCACGGAACAACAATCCGAGTTTTAATACGGGGTGAGATGTATACCTGTTGGGGCGGATCAACGGCTCTGGTATAAATAATGGATGGGGACGGACTATTGTCCCCTACGATCGTTATTTGTATGAAAGGGAACCTATCTTTTTGAATATAAGCAATATTCGAAATACTATACCTTGATGGTTCTTTTAACAATAACATAATCTAAGCTGTTTCCCGAATTGTTTTTCAACATTTCGGAAGACATGTCTAAAGCATAAATCACATCATCATCTACCAGCTTTCAGTGCATTGATTACATGGAGCGACTACCTATCTAACTTGCACCAGTACCACAAGTGGGCAGCAATACTATTGTCAGATTGTCTGGCTTCTGACTACCCGTAATGGGATGTCACTGGCCGTGTCTATACATATATATATCATCGTCATTTTTAACTCTCCTTTCGTAGGTATGCTGGAAGAGATTTCTTTAGTAATTGGCATCATCATTGTACCTATTTTTCGATTCCTTCTTCTCGTCTCTTTATTACATGTGTGTTGTACATCAATTGTTAAATAAATAAATATCTAGCTTAAAGAGACATTTTGTGCCAAAACTTCTTCGTGATTCAATACAAAAACCATAGCCCAAAAATTGCTATATCTAAAATCGACAACCAGAAGTTCAGACAGAACTGTAAATAAAAAACCAATGCAAACAGAAACAATTTATCAAATAAAAATAAAGTTGCTGCAACACCAGTAACACATGTTGCGAACGTTAGCCAAAAGGCTTTTGCAGAACGAACAAAGCTGTTCGCAGAATATAAATCCGTATTGATTAATACTCAGAACTCAGAAACAATTCGAGGCAAGGCTTTGTCCATGTTGGCAGGCGACAGCGTTTTGTGAATATAGACAAAACGCGGCTGTGACGGTTTGGGTTCAAAGCACGTTTGAGTAGTGCTTGACGCGATTTGATGACGCCAAACTCGTGAATGGTTTGGAAATTAACTATTTGTAGGTTTGAACATGAAGCATGTAAAACAATGTATTAAATAATAAAGCATATACCTCAATCTGCAGTCATATCTTTTTTAACTCATTTATCTCTTCACATTTTGAGCATTTAATTGTTTCAAAGTATAATAACATTTGCTGGCACTAATTTTAAGTGAGTTGAATTTTGTGAAGCTTTAAAATACTCAAATTCATGATATTATCAATATTTTAACTACGAACAGCTAGTTAACAATTTGATTGACAAGCAATGCAACTCCCAGTATACCGTTTTTAACCGTTCTGACGGCAAACGTGAAGCTTCACTGTACTATTTTGGTTTCCGCACTAAGTTCTTAGGGTGAATCATTGTAGATGATTCTGTACTATGCAGCTATGGCAATAAGATACATAAGATTGCTGAAGCCATTATTGGAACAACCATTGATCTAACTTTACAAAAAAAAAAAAAATTTTACATAATCGATAAAGACTATGGACAATCACACCACAAAGACATAGGATTCGAGGATACGGACGAAGATATACTAAGATGATTCTCACAAATACAGCGTGATAAGTGACTAATACTTACAGTCTTGTTTTTCTGTTATCCGAGATAAGCATGGAAAAAGTGGAAAGAGAACGTTTAATAAGTGCACAGACACAGACAATAGCAAGAAATAGCACACAATAGGTGAAAGATGGACACAAATTAGAACATGTATAGTGAGGCTGGACACAAATAGAACACATATGGTGAAGATGGACACAAATAGAACGCATATGATAAGGATGGACACAAATTGAATGAGCAGTGAAACAAAATCTGCACGAAACATAAGACAAACGAGTAAGAAAGCCCTGAAAAAAAGGAAGTAAAAAAAATATCATCACTAAAATGATGCCCGAATCTAGTCAATCTTACCCGTGAAAAGCATGATCTGACTGGTATGGCAAATGGAAAACCCTAAATAAATACAATAAATATAAAAAGTGCAACCGGAACCGGAAGACGTTGCATTGGAAGGCCTCCCACCAGGTGGACCGATGACCTGGTTAAGGTTGCGGGGATCCGCTGGCTGCGGGACGCACGGGACCGGTCAAAGCGGCGACGCTTGGGGGAGGCCTATGTCCAGCAGTGGACGTCTTTCGGCTGCTATGATGATGATAAAAAGTGCAGAGGTTCTTCTTGGTTTCGACACCGTGACCGATTTTTTTTTGTCGGGAGGATTATTCACGTTCAAGTTAAAGTTTAATTCCATTTAAGTTTTATGATTGTAACTCAACAATTTTAGCATTTTCACTACTTCCTATATCTAAAGTTGAAACCTACTCAAAAACTGGATTCGTATAAAACGCTTTTCTTGTTCCAAGCGGGACAGCTTTCCGAATGAAAGGTTTTGAACGTTTCTCATATGAAATGTTCTACGTTTGCCTCATACAAAGTGTTCCTATGTGGGTCACACACAGGTGATATTTTCCGATTTCTCCTGAAATTTTTATATCTGTGAACGCTTTTGTTTCGTGATGGGATATTCAACAAGCATCGATTATTTGTGACCTTTTGTGTGAATGGCAGAGGGATTATTTGAAAGAAGAGCAGGTAGGGCTATGTTTTATGTATAAGTTACGATAAAGCTCGAACTTTTGTTAAAGAAGAAAACTAAATATCATACAATCTTGTCATCTTACACAGTATTGATTCAGCTTGGTATTCTCGTGACTTCATTTCAAGTAATCCACATCATAACGTACGAATTCAAAAATAAGATTTCTAAAACCTCACAGTATATTTATCTCTACACAACTTTAGACCATAACGACCAAAATTGGTCCTTCGAGGCAGGCAAAATACCATGTACTATCAACCAAACAAAATCTGACCCGCCTGGTTCCTACCATTATTTGGTCCTTCGAGGCAGGCAAAATACCATGTACTATCAACCAAACAAAATCTGACCCGCCTGGTACCAACCATTATTAACAAGACACTCTCCACAGAAAACAGTTACCCCACCATTTCAGTCCACGAGCTCTGTACCAATACCACATGCCCACCCATCATAATATATGTCCAAGCCGGAAGTAAATCCCACAACCACATACAAGTCCGGAGCTTCGCGTAATCCGGTCGATTGATCCGGACGTCCATCTCATAACCGGAAGGGAAGAGGGGAGGGGACGGGGAATTAATGACGTTCTATTTTCAAACGTATGAGGTTCTATTTTCAAATGTATGGGTTTTCATTCATTATGTGAATTGGGCCGTTGTTAATTTAGCATTATTGCGTTTATTGACACGATTTACCTACGTAAATGTTGTAGTGATTAATGTGGGTCAGTGGTTAAATATAGGTCAATGTAAAATACGCTTGTCAATTTCCTATGGCCTTCGGCAGTGCAAGTTGTCTTATTTGTTGAGATCGGATAAGTTATTGGAGCTTACATTAATTTTCTTTTCCTTTCGCAAATTGTAATTTAATTCATGTTGATTTAAAACTGACCTCATAGTCATATCGTACGAATTCAAAATTGATTGAAAACAATGATTTTCTTGCAACTCCAATAATAATTCATGCTTATTAGAGAATTATAATTTAATCTGAATATTTGGCCGGTTGGCGGTTCGTCCCCCGTCCCCTTTTACATGGGAGTTAAAAGTTTAAAACATAACTGGTAAAACATAAATGACAAAATGTATATGTTCTGCCTTTCCCTTACATTTTGGGGAATACAGGCGTTATGTAGTGTTATGTTTTAAAAATTTGGTAATGACATGGAACGCGGACGCGACACGATTGGTCAGTCGATCCTTGTGTCAACTCACCAACCAATCGCGCGCTCGGAATCGTCCTAAAGGTTCCCCGCGCCCCGCTTCACTACGAAAGATACCTAAAAAAACTACCTCTGCGCATCTAACGACTCTTGCCAACTTACGTGCCGGGGATTATACATACCTAACATCGAATAAACTGTATCCTTCCATCACATGAAACCATCTGTAGGTTTTACAAAGGTCAGAAGTCTTAGGCCTCGTTTACAAAGAGTCGCGTCGCGTCCATCGTGGCGTTTCGCGGCGCCATCGTTTCTTCGAAAACGCCAACGCTTCTCCATAAACACTCTCATACAAAGCCACATGTTTGAATTTAGTGCGGTCCACGGCGCACAACGCGACGCGCGAGCCCCGGTATCTAGAAACGAGGCCTCACTGGCCTTTTAGTAAACTTTTATCTAGCCGTTGAAGCATCATTTATAACTGCAAAAAGGTCTGAAAGCTCCTGAAAGGCACTCTCTGTTTACAACTTTTACGGCCTCGGACATCAAAATATATACCTTTATTATATACTCAACTCCGGACTGGATGGTATGGCACGGCTGTCGTTCGCTTCTTAAGCAGTCGGGTTTTTCGATTATTTGATAGAAGGTATCAAATAATAAAAAAAACCGACTGCTTAAGAAGCGAACGGCAGCCGTGCTGTCGGAGGATACAAATTCGCGAGCTGGCTGACCAAAACCAGATGTATCTTCCAACTGCACAGCTTGATTTTCTTCTTGTTTACGTATTTTTAGTTGGCTTCTTAAGCAATCGGGTTTTTTCATTTTTTTAATAAACTTTTTTTATTTATAACAAATCACCTCTTAAAATCCTTTTTGAAACCCCACAAGAAGGTTTTGGAAGAAAAAAAAATTGAACCCCTAAAATATGGCGACCTATAAGTACCCGCAATTTTTTAATTTTCCAATTTTTTTATGTAGCCAGTGACACTCGCAAGGTTAAGACAAATCGATTGCCGTAAGAATCATCAAAATCGGCCAACGCGTTTGTTCTCTAGTACGCCACATAGGAACAAACATACATACCTACATAGACTGATAAAAACACTACCCTCCTTCGGCAGTCGGGTAAAAAGATAATTATTTTAGTGGCCTTATATAGTACATACTAAATACATATACACTCACGCCTTATCACGCTCTGGGGGTAGGCAGAAACTATAGAACGCTATCTGCTACGATCCTAACACACTCCTTTTGTATCATCTACGTTCATACATCTAGTCATACACGCACCAGTTATGATTACTGCATACCTGATAACCTGAGAACAGCACCAAAAATATCCATGTATGTACGATTGTACGTCCTTCTAGCTAGGGCATTCGCTCCCGGCATTGTACGGTTTTTATTTATAAATAACGAGTGAGGTATAAATAGTCAGGGTATAAATAACGATTCTAAAACGAAATAATTATATTTAGAAACGTCCTCTAAAAGATATTCCATTCAATTATAAATGCCTATTAAGCTGTTTGGGAATAAACAAAGACTTAAAAAATAAATTCTGGTTCGATATAAAGATATTAAAAAAACCTCTGAAATATATTCCAATTCAAAGAATTAACTTATAAAGGTAATGTCAGTCCCTTAACCAGATCTCTCTGTAACAGTACTTAAACAAATAACTTAGTCTAAACAGAAAACAGACTTTTCTACTAAGTAAGCCAAGTGCGGGACTAGCGCACGAAGGGTTCCGTATCATTATTGGAAAAACCGGAAAATAAAATACACTTTTATTGTATGGGAGCCCCACTTAAATATTAATTTTATTCTGTTTTTTTTTATAGGGGTAACAGAAATACATCATCTGTGAAAATTGATACAGCCTAGTGACAGACGGACAGACATACAGGCGGACAGACCGACCGCGAAGACTTAGTAATAGGGTCCCGTTTTTACCCTTTGGGTACGGAACCCTAAAAATATCGTGTTTATTAGGGCTTTGTACTAATCGGAGTATTTTCGCATCGCAGATCATCATCATCATTTCAGCCGAAAGACGTCCACTGCTGGACATAGGCCACCCTCAAGCGTCACCACACAGATCGGTCCTGTACGTTTCGCATCCACCGGACGCCCGCAGCCTAGGAGATATTTAATTTTACTTGTATATTTTCGAAGCTGAATCCGATAAGACTGGAAGCCGACCCCAACAACAATTGGGAAAAGGCTAGGCTGATGATGATGACTTGTATATTTTAATATCTATATACCTACCAATCCTAGCCTTCTTCCAACTATGTTGGGGTCGGCTTCCAGTCTAACCGGATTTAGCTGAGCACCAGTATTTTACATGGAGCGACTGCCTATCTGACCTCCACAACCCAGTAACTGGGTAGCACGATACCCCTTGGCAAGACTGGTGTCACATTTCACAATCATGGCTTCTACAGACTGCCAAAGATTTACAATGACATGACAATGTACAGAGGCACGGAGGAGTCTCTCTATGTAAAGATACCCATCTACGGACCGACCTCGGCATGCGTTACTTAACTTTAATGAACGATCGGTGCGACAGTTCTTATTTAGCAACGAGCTCCTCCTACTTAACAACAGAAACAGAAGTATTTATCTTTATATAGCTAGACATTTATCTGCCGACATTAAGGGAATTGAATCAACGACAGAAATATCCTCTCCCGAGGCAAATTAGGGTATATTTAATAAACAAGGTATTACTTCTGTCTCGTTCAGAAAATTGTTGAAAGTAACACATAATAATTTCTGGGAAATAGCAGCAATATTATGGCGGTGACGTTATTCCTTTTGGAATATAAAATTGCTTGTCGTATAAAAGTGCCTAGGGTTACCTTATCATCTTTTTTTAAATTAAATGGATAATATATGATTTTAGAGAACGTAATTGAAAAGTCCAGCGTTATTAAAAAGTTTATATTTAATTGTTATTTTAGCGAAGCATAAGCGGTTTTTTGTTGTTTTGAAAATAATTCTACAAGCGCTAGTCGTCAATTTCAATGAAGCCAAATAAATAGAGTACAATTTTCTATGAGTTTATTACACGTTCGTTTCCATAGAGATCAATCAACCTGAGTTTGCCAATGTGCAACCAGCATCAACTTCTGGAATGACCGACTGCGTGACAATTCAAAAGTTAAAACCTTTAAATATATTTTTTATTATGCCTTCATTGTCCCACTGCTGGACAAAGGCCTTACCCATATTATGCTAGCACGAGGTCCCAGCGCTAACAAAGAAAATATGGTTCATATAAATGTCACTAGATAGCGCGATATGCATCGATTCATTTCGTTATTAAATTCTATGTAAAATTAACATTGCATCATACAAATTGTATGTTATTTTTTAATCAACTCTCATAAGCACAACATTATGAAATATTGGGCTCTTAATTCACATTTCAAAGATTATTTGAACGGATCTTTTAAAATTCATTCCAATAGATGGCGCGGTTTAAATTTCTGAGGCATAACGCTCGATTTTTTTATTTGTATTATAACACATTCTGTAACATGAAACTGTAAAAACTTGCAAAAAAATACTATAAAACAAATCGTCACTATATTTAAAGAAAAAAAAATTGTCACGAACCGAGAAAACCCTTGTACTTGCAAGTCGCTGCTAACACCATCTATAGTCGTGGAACGGAATCGAACGCGATCGAAGTACTTACAAAAATAATCATCTTAATCAGACGAAAAACGCTAGATACGCACGGTTTCTTTGTATGGAATGAGGCATCTGTATGCTAGTATTACAATATCTATGTCCATATTTTTTTTTTAATGGTTTAAGTGAAATAAAATTATTTTAATTTGGGTACGGCTATGATTTACCAACCCTAGATGTGACTTCCGCGTTAACATTGGAATGGGGTACGGCGGCGTTACGGGAACGAAATGTGTGGCTGTAGGTATTGATCGAGCTCTGGTTCTCGTCTAGACGTAGACCGTTTGTGGCGCCAGAGAGTCTGAATAGTTTAGTGGATGGTCTGGTGGTTTCTTTGATTTATATCCTGTGGTTCGGAGTTTAGATTTGCTGTAACTGAAACTATGTCTGTTATTCAATAGCGTCATGATAAACCAGTGGCCGCACGCGGTTTCGCCCGCGTGGAGTTACTTCTACACAGTACCTATATCTTTATAAATAAGAGCTTATGTGTTTTTCGGATGCTATATTAATAATATACTTAATTCATTTATTTTTGACAGTAAGAAGTAGAGAGTTTTTGGAGTAAACATTATTTTTACCCGAATGCCGAAGGAGGGTAATGTGTCTATCAGTCTATGCATGTATGTTTGTTCCTATTGGCGTTCCAGAGACCAAACGTGTTGGCCGATTTTGATGATTCATTCGTCAATCGATTCGTCTCAACCCTGCAAGTGTCACAGGCTACATTAAAATTGGACAATAGAAAAATGGCAGATTTTGGGTGCCATATTGTGGGGGCCAAAATTTTTTTTTCTTCCAAACCCATCGTGTGGGGTATCAAAACAAAGGGTTTTAAGAGGTGATTTCAAAAATATACAACAATTATATGTTTAAATGTATCTAATTCTAAAAAAAAAGTAACTAAAAAGTTATAAAAATAAAAAAACTTAATTCAAAAAATCAAAAAACCCGACTGCTTCAAAAGCGAACTAAAAAGTCGTAAACAAGGAAAAAATCATGCTGTGCAGGCGGAGAATACACCAGATTTTGGTCAGCCAGCCCGCGAATATGTATCCTCCGACTGCACAGCATGATTTTTTCCTTGTTTTACTGCCCTTCTCTAGTTACTGCCTATACTCTTGGAAAAAGGCTTGGGTTTATTTATCTATGAATGTATTATTTTCATTTTCCTTATGAGATTAATTTTCTTTATGTGATCCTTCTAAGAATGAAAATATGATTAAAAAATTAGTTACTAATCCTAATACATCTTCCTCTTAACCATCCAGATCACGACTCTTTGAGTCTTCAAGAAGTCTTCAATATTATCAAACAATAACTAGACTACTTATAACGGTACAGACGGCGGACATTTGAACAGAAGGAATCTCTAGGGCTAAACGGACTAGACAAGATGGCGTCGACGAATTGGAGATATCTTGTAAATATGTTATGAGTTTAACACCTGTGTCCTGAATAAATTTCTAGGTAAAGTTTAATTTGCCTTTTTTGCTTGGTCCCCCGAATAACATGGGTATTTATAAGATGGCCATAGGGTCTAGGCCAGGGATTCCCAAAGTGGTCGTAATCGAGCCCTTGGGGTCGAAATCGGTTTCCCAGTGGTCGACATAAACGAAAACTCTTTTTGGGGTCGACGAGGTCTAAAAATCGACCCCTATTAATTAATACAAGTTCTTATTTGAAACTTTCAAGATAATGTTTAAGTTTTTGTGACGTACGAACTTGTTATATTAATGAGTTATATTTTACTAGGAAGAGTCATAGTTGTACTTTTGAAAAACTCAACAAGTCGATAAGCGTGCACAAGTCTAGACAAGTTTTAGTTAGCGCCATACATTTTATACGTTTTTTTTCAATAGCTGTTTCGACTCTTTCTTTGATAAAATGTCACTTCTCTAGAGCCTCTGGTGAATGGTGGCATCAGTGCCCCGGATCTGGAGCACAGCCCCCCTAGCCAAGTTACAAACGTCTCGTATCGAATCTCTTTCTGCAATCGTTAACGCGACCACGTGACTTAACGTTCAGATGTGTCATTCCCATATTGTAGATTGTCAACTTGGCTACAGGTGCAGGACCGATCGATGTGGCAACGCTCGGGGGATGTCTATGTTCTTCGAAATGTTTAATGATGATTTCTTTTTAAACTACATGAATTAGGAAGACATGTGGAAAAGCATGGCGAAGACTTCACTGATAAAGGAGACTTACTGGCGACTGTGAGAAAGTACCAGGCTCGCAGCAAATATAAGGATATCGTCAGCATATAATCTGTGAAATGTGGTACTACCACTATTATAGGTAGAGGGTTACCCCTTAAAATCAAGTGGAAAAATTTTACGCTGTGACTTTTGTTAATCACCCTTGCCAAAAAAATTATAGCAGACTTGCTAAAAGGGTGAAACCATTCTTCTGTATCCTTAAATTATATTTTTTACTTTTAAACCGAGTTAAGTTTTTTTACTTCAACAAAGAATACTTTTAGGTAATGAATCAATTTTCTTCGCCTTCCCAACCATATTAGGGTCGGCCAGTACCAATATTTTACATGGAGCGATTGGCTATCTTATTTTTTATTGTTTTGTTTTTATTATTGTCAGACAGAAAATTTGAAAGGAAACCGTTTGTCCTGGTCTATATCTGGTATGGTCATGTGATGAGGAGGGATGATACGCTTATTACTAAAAGAGTTATGAATATAGATACGGATGGATGGAGAGGGAGGGGACGGCCACAGAAAAGATCGATGGACTGTGTGAGAAGTGATATGAAAGAAAAGGACGTTAGTGATTGAGTGACGGGGTACAGGTTGGTATGGAAAAAGAAAACGTGTTGCGCTGACCCCAAGTAAAAACAAGTAACTTGGGACAAGGGCAGGAAGATGATGATTTTAATATTGTATTTTTTTTTTTCTTTTTTATTAATTTGAATGTTGTTGTGTGAACTAACTGTATATTTGTTGTTATTATGTGTGAGTCATCATCATCATATCAGCCGAAAGACGTCCACTGCTGGACATAGGCCTCCCCCAAGCGTCGCCACATTGATCGGTCCCGTGTGTCTCGCAACCAGCGGATCCCCGCAACCTTCACGAGGTCATCGGTCCACCTGTTGGGAGGCCTTCCAACGCAACGTCTTCCGGTTCGCGGTCGCCACTCCAGAACCTTTCTGCCCCATCGGCCATCCGTTCTGCGAGCAATGTGCCCTGCCCACTGCCACTTAAGTTTGGCAATTCTTCGAGCTATGTCGGTAACATTGGTTCTCTTACGGATCTCTACATTTCTGATTCGATCACGCAAGGAAATGCCGAGCATAGCTCTCTCCATTGCCCTTTGAGTGACTGTAAGCTTTCTAATGAGGCCCATTGTAAGCGACCACGTCTCAGAGCCATATGTCATCACTGGCAACACACACTGGTCATAGACTTTTGTCTTGAGACACTGTGGTAAGTTGGACGAGAAGACACCGCGCAACTTCCCGAACGCTGCCCAGCCGAATCGGATTCGACGGTTTATCTCTCTCTCGAAGTTGGCCCTACCCAACTGGATCGTTTGTCCCAGGTAGACATAGTCGTCCACAACTTCGAGTGTAGAGTCTCCAACCTTGATAGGAGTGGGTGTAACATGGGCATTAAACAATGCCCAATATGTGTGAGTATGTAGGTATAATTTGATATTTTGTGGGTAAGGTATTTAGATATTAAGTTATCAGTAAAATGTAGTGAAAGTGCTCTGAGAAAGGGGTCGGGTTGTAAATCAGCGTTGACCAGTGTAGTAGCCATGCTTTACACTGCTGAGCATATGCTGAGCCCACTTATTTTGCCATACTGAAATAATATTGTGTCTCTAATTTGTGTTTGTTCATGTTCTGTTATAGTTGGCAATAAATGTTTTCTTTCTTTCTATCTGATCTCTGCAAACCAGTAACTGGGTTCTTCTGACTATCCGTAACGACCTCAGATCAAATAAAAAGTCAAGAGGGAACGTTGCAAACAACAAAGTGAAGCCGGTTCAAACTAAGCCTTGCCGTACAAATACACAATTACAGGCACTCGAAACTACCCCTTAGCTTGTTAGTTGATCTTTAGTATTTGATCTGTGAGCTCGAATGACAAGCTAAGGCATAATTTCGTAGTACATGAGTGCCTGTAATTGTGTATTTGTACGGCAAGGCTTAGTTTGAACCGGCTTCACTTTGTTGTTTGCAACGTTCCATCTTGACTTTTTATTTGATCTGAGGTAACGACGTGAAAGGTCTACAAATGACATCCGGGACCAACAGCTTAACGTGCTTGCCGAGGCACGGAGGAATCGACCTATAAGGTGGTAATCCACCCACGGACCGACCTCGGGAAAGGTTACATAACCTTAAAGATTTTATGTAAGTAAAAGACCCTTTTATATAACAAATCAATAAAAATTCAAAGGGCGAATAAGAATTTCATAAAGTTTGCGTCTTTTTCTAGACCTGACACAAAAAGGAACTTTGTGTAAATTAAATTAATGACCCAGATCCAGTCAGAATCTTTTAAGAAGAATGAATGGGGAAAAGTACTGAAGAAAAATTGGTTACGTAATCCAATTTGCTTTCAAACGAGGTTTCAGTGAGTTAAGGGGACATTTTAACGTAGTTAGTATATTTTTTCAATTTGTTGTAAATGAGGCACGGAGGGGTCGCAGAGTGGATGGTCACCCATCCACGGTACGACCTTGGCAACCGTTGCTTAATTCTGAAGATACCTGTACGACTGTTATTATTCAGCCATGAGCCCCTCCTGGTTCCGTACTATAACATGTATTTGTCATCGTGATTCTATTGTGTAAAAGGATTATTCGTTCTGTATAGCTCTGTCTTTCTTCCACCAGAATAATGATGTCTTAAATCCGTCATAGTAAAGTTCAGTCGTTAGAAATATTATTTAAGTACTCTTGTTTCAGTTACCTCTTTGGTAATCTTTCTGGCGGAGAAAGTAGTTACTGTTATTCAATCAAAAGTCACGCTGTAAAGGTACAAATAAACGATTTATAATTGAGGTCCAACCAAACTATGACGTATCAATCCCATCACGATTTTGTTGTGAAAAAAGGACCTACCTCCGTCTCTCTCTCTCTCGCTAGAACCATGATTAATTTTTAACCCGTCATAGTAAAACCCTAGTTATATTAGTAAATTCACTGCTTATGAATTACACATATTCCCCAAATATTAAGGTCAACGAGGTGTCTTATATCGTCATAGCCAAACTGTGTCTGTCCGATAGAACAGCTTTGCCAACCCCTTTGAGGATTAAAAACGTGACGCTCATATAATATTGAAGCTAATGGGGTAAAGTCATGTGTTCATTTATTTATGTGGCAACCCTAGACGGGTGGTGGACGAGGACACATTTACTGGCCCTGGCAAAAGGTGTAATACGTTTGCATAAAACGGCAATTATCCCTTTTTATAAAACCCCTTCTTTTAAATAAAAAGTGGGGCGGGTGGTAAATATATTCATTTGAATATAAAAAAATAGGTTTTCATTGGCATTTAGGAAACCTTTAAAATAGAGACCATTAAATCATAAAAATGAACCAGTTTGAAATGATAGACAACTGCGGTATCGTCAATGATATTAGCACTCTTGTTACTTACATTGTTGGTGCCTACAAGGACCACAATATCTCGACCGTCTTCAGTTAACTCCTCTAATTCTATTAGCATTAAGTGTCTGGACATAAGTGTCAGTAATATGAAACATAAACGACACGTTTTTGCCCAGGGCTACAACAAAACTGACTACCGGAGACTTCGATAATGGTGTAAGTGCCCAAAGAGCCAAAAAGCCACAATGTTTAATTTCTGTCTATCTGACACTTTCGGAACAGAAACCCAATAACACGCCCCGATTTGCTTCGAACCCTCATTGACCCACTTCGCCTGTATACAGGCAGTTAAATTAAAAAACTCACACACGATGACCGCATTTCCATTCATCCATTTAAATATTAAAAAAGCCACACACAAACAACAAACACTGTGCAACGTTGCAACTATCCACGACATGCTATACGGTAACAAAGGCTTTGTGTCATCGCCATTTTGTAACCGTGCTACCTACAAACGCACGTCACTCGCTATTTTTATTCAACATTGTTATTTTTACATGAATACATTAAAATGTCAGTGGCTGACATTTTGTGATAAAGTTGTATAAAGGTGTAGTAGGGAATACTATTTTATAACAGAATTATTAAAGTGGGAGAAATCTTTGCAAAGGAAATTGTGTAGGAAGGGTTAACAATACAGTTGATGCTCCGGACAGCTGAGGCTTATAAAGTTCATAAATCAGGACCCAAAGGATTAAGTTCAGGTAAATCCAGAATAATCATAGGAGAAATACAAATACAAATATCTTTATTTGTTGAACAGTTAGGTTAGGTAGGTTAGGTTTACAGATGTTAGGATTACAGATGTTGTAATTTTTAAAGAACGCTATGTCTAGCCGTCATTGGCGTGCAAATATTAATTTGGTACAAACATGCTGATTATAATAAATTATGAAACAATAATCGGACATTATTAAATAATTCTAAATTAAATAGTCGACAAAATAAACAAAAGAAGAGAAGAGAAAAGGAAGAGAAGCTCGGATAATAACCGCTTTAGAAAAAGAATAAGATACATTACCTTTATTTGTTAAACATAGGTGGGTTAGGTACAGATCTTGTAATTTTTATAGAACGCATGTCTAGCCGTCATCGGCGTGCAGATATTAATTTGGTACAAACATGCTGATTATAATAAATTATGAAACAATAATCGGACATTATTAAATAATTCTAAATTAAATAGTCGACAAAATAAACAAAAGAAGAGAAGAGAAAAGGAAGAGAAGCTCGGATAATAACCGCTTTAGAAAAAGAATAAGATAATAATAATAATAATAATAATCATTTATTCACCATACACACATGATTTATGACACAATAAAAATTTATACAAAGTAATATTATATCTACATAAATCTGTAACAGTAATGTAACCCTGTCTCCTAAACTAGGTATTCCTGTATCTTAGGAGACAGTGATTAGGCCATACAGGGCGGTAAATTATGTAGCTATAGCTGCAGCCAGAGGGAAGCGCGAAAATAGTGTCTTCATGCTATGTATATGTAACAGTGTATAAATGTGTTTGTTAGTGATTGTGTTGTGAGTCTGATTGTGTACGAGAGTGATTATGTGTGAGAGAGGTGAGTATGGAAGAAAGTATGTGGGAATGAGTGGATGTATGAATGTATCCAGGTGTGAGAATTACTAGATGAGTGAAAGATACATTACCTTTATTTGTTAAACATAGGTGGGTTAGGTACAGATCTTGTAATTTTTATAGAACGCATGTCTAGCCGTCATCGGCGTGCAGATATTAATTTGGTACAAACATGCTGATTATTATAAATTATAAAACAATAATCACACATTATTTAATAATTCTAAATTAAATAGTAGACAAAATAAACAAAAGAAGAGAAGAAGAAGAGAATCTCGGATAATAACCGCTTAAGAAATGAACAAGAACTATTCTATTCTATTAAGATACATTACTAGCAGTAACTATATGACTGTCTAGCCAAAAGCTAGACGATGAAGTTAAAATTAGAAAACCACATGAAACAGTAAAATAATTTTGTGATGAACAAAACACAGGCAAAGTTTATCCCGAATTTTAACAACCTGAAAAATGAAAAATATGAGAGATGTTGGGAACTGTATTTATCAACTCGGTGAAAACTGCGAATGCTCACATATACCAACCGCGATAGAAATAGGAAAATAACAAGATACATTGCTATGAATTACTACGAAAGTCAAGCAAAAGGCAGACGGTGAAATCTAAATAAGATAACCAACTGCCAGCAATGGTTAAAGAATTTCGTAATGAACAAAACTCAGACAGGCAGAAAGAATCCTCCTGAAACAACAAGAATAAACAGAACAACACGAATAAGCAGAATAATGAAAAATATGAGAGATTTTGAGAGCTGTATTTCTCAACTGGGTGGAAACTGCGAATGCTCACACATAACAAGGCTTACACACGTCCTGTTACGGTCGTTATATCTTTGTCACGCTTTATATTAACCTTGTTAAAAAGGAAGAATGTACAGTTTTCATGAACATAATGAGGATAATATTCGTTACATTTTATATAATTTGGGCAGGATTTATACAACAGACTCGTAGTTTTTGGCGAAAAATAAAAATGTTGTTACTTCCAGGCTTTTAAAACCCGATGGGGCGTTCGCTGTTTTCGTCAAAAGAAAGAAACCATTCATCATCATCATCATCATCATATCAGCCGAAAGACGTCCACTGCTGGCCATAGGCCTCCCCCAAGCGTCGCCACATTGACCGGTCCCGTGCATCTCGTAACCAGCGGATCCCCGGCAAAAACCGGCGGAAACCATTGGCATTATTTATATATTCTTAATGACGTCGTACGTTGTACAGTCCTCATCAAAATTACGTTCTACCTTCTATTCTGCCCTAAAACATGCAGCCTGGGTGACCTTCGCAGTAGCACCAACGAAGTCATAAAGATGGCGGCGTTTCAGGCCGAAGAAGAAAAATTACCAAACGAAATTATGCTTTTGCACCTTTACACTGTCTTCGATTACGACGTGGATGTTGCGGATTTTCTGGTCGAAGAATAAGAATCATCAAATCAATCAAATGAAACAAAGCTTTTGCAATAGACACATCATCTATGAGCAGAAAACACAAATGGAAGAGTCGTAGTCTAATCCCAACAGATAACAAAACACCTGAATTACCAAGCACGGAACCAATAAATCCAATACAGCAGCAATCAAAGCGCATAGCAATATAAGCTTTATCGGTAACACCACACGTACACTCTCTATTCTATACGATACTATAGGAAATCGACGTGCCGCGGTAAACCAAACAATGGATTTGAATAAACAAATACTACACGGAGGAATTTGATAACGTTTTAACTGAACGTTATTTTTTATAAATATTGTTTGTGTGAAGAATACGTGCATTTTGGCGTTTAATTTGCCGATTTTCGATATTCAGGCCCCTTGTCTGGGTATATGGACAAGCTTGATTTGGTTTGATTTTGATCAAACCAAAAAGTAAAAAGTCGCAAAAATATTTAACGTTTTGGTAATTGATCCAAGTGAAAATGAAGAGGAACTCATCAAACCGAAAATTGTCAATACGATTCCCAACATTTATCACAATCAAACATCATTTATACAACTATAATATTATATTTGAATTTGATTATTAAAAATACCAAATTATACAGGACCCGAAGGCAAAGTTTTTCATAAATAATAAAACACTTCAAGAAAATAAGATAAATAATAACATCTCCTTATTAAATCAAGCTTAGGATAAATATTTCAAGTAACCCCGGTGAGATTGGATACTGGAGCTGCGAGGCTGCGAACGGTAACAGAGACGTGAGATTTTTTTTAAGAAAAACTCGAGGTGTTGATGCTAATATTATTCTTGCCTTATTCTGGTTTAAGGATATTTTTATATATCATAATAATGTTATATTAGTAACGATATATTCTAGGAAGTATGAGGAAAATCTTTTAGAGGATCTGTCGTTTTATAGACCTTAAACTCTCTTTTTATTTCTCTCGGATCGTGACGTAATCTTTGTTAATATATTTTTCCATTATAATATTTTCTTTCCGTGCTAAAAGAAAAATATGTGACCAATATTTTTAGGTTATCTAATTGACGGACTAAATGACAATTTTTGTCAACATCCCTATTATATGGACAATTTTAGGCGGCCAGAAAGGTGACAGAGAAGCTGACTGCTCTGGGAGCACATAAGAAAGAAAAAATAACAAAACACAATATAAATACACAAAAATAAAGAAAACGGACGTACATTCAAGTATAGTCGCATAATCCATCAACCACAATTATAAATCGGAAGTCAGTAGAAGAACCATGATGAGGTTGGCGAAGAGCTTGGGGATTAGTACCGAGGCTTATGCTCAGCATTGGGCGAAGTCGCCCTGTTGATGATAATGACGATGTATTTGTATTAGTAGAACGCAACAAAAGTTCGTCTGTAAGGAAACATTCAATCACTACCTATGTATAGCAGATAGGTGATCGCAATATATGCCAAGACGATATGGGACAATTTATAAGCAAGGTTAAGCCCGTTAATGAAGTCCTGAAACAATTTACAGGTCTCAATTTACGCTATATCCTATCTTACTGACTTCGAAAACCTTTACAGGTAGTAAACCCTGGTACCCGTTCAATAGCTTATTTATTGTGCAGCAAATCTTCATGCTTATACTTATCATCATTCATAATCATCATTTATTTGCAATAAATTCTCCACATGTCTATTAATGCAATAAGTAACCACTCTACTCAATATTTTACCGGCTTCCATAATTATTTTTGTAACATTATAAAATACAATTAAAATTTAATCAACGTTACATATACATGTTACATTGGAACTCGAGTCTAAAAATATCTAAAGATATTGCTTTTCATAAATGGAGTTTTTCTCGTCGTGTACGTGGCCTAAATAAACCTTGCTGTTAGTGTTGATACACACCCGAGGCGTGGGGTGTTAGATTAAGAAGGCGTCTATACGTAATCATATCAATTTCTTGTTAACTTTCCAGCAGCGAGCGACGGAGAAAATTCTTGAGGCACTTATATTTCTATCAGGGCTCATCAATGTTTTAAAACTGAGTTAGGGTTTTGGTGTTAAAAGAAGTAGGGTAGAACATGTGCGAAATGCCTGTATGTAGTCTTCTATCTATACTAAATACTGTATTTTACTGTTAGGTTAGGTTAAAACGGGCTGGTTGCCGCAACTCCGCGACCAAGCGCGTATTTTACTGTTACATAGATAAGAGAAAGTGCGAATTTTGATAGTTGGTCTATATGATGGATTTTATGGATATTAACCTCCGGAATCAGAGAACCAATTTGATAAATTCTATCACCATTTGTATGGCACATTATTTCAGAATGACGCAGGCTATATATTATGCATAATATATTACCCGGAACAACAAAGGCAGGCTGCTAGTTCCTAATAAAGGCGATAGGGATTTTCCAGAATATAAAGGTGGCATAGTTGAAACTATCTATATGCTAGCTAGAATCAAAAAATCTAAGTAGAGCTAGCAGCAGATATATATTGCACACACGTCGAAGCTAGCAATTCTTCACAATTGCATCAATTATACCATACCACTAAGTGCATGTACTCGTACTAACATGGTTACACAGGATTAACAGTGCCTGAGATATATTCGTGATAAACCATCGCTAATCCGATCACGCTCAGCGGGAAGCCAAGGTGATATTAAGATGAACCTAATTAATCTGGCATTTCAAATCCTGTGGTGCAAAATTTCCATTTAGAAATTGCGGAGTTAAAAGCATGTAAAAAGGTTTTATATTTTTCTGTAGATTGCTTAATTTCGCGGAAGGGTAAGCTTTGAAAAGTAAAGGTCAGGTATGTGCAAGTTTATTTTTTGTTAGCAAAAAATTATTGAATTTAACTAAGAAATTCTATCAAAGCAGCCTCATCAATCAATCAAGTCAATCATCTTCTTTTTTACCCGACTACAGCGAAGCCCAAAAGGATTATAAATTTTAAAATGGTTAAATACGACTACAAAAGCAAAGAATAAGGAACAAAAATAATTGACATGAAATTCAAATCTGTCCCAACAAATACGATTGAAAAACAAAATCTATTCTTCTATACTAATATTATAAAGAGGAAAGATTTGTATTTTTGTCTGTAACGAAGAAACTTAAAAACTACTGGACCGATTTCAAAAATTCTTTCACCGTTAGGAAGCTACACTATCCCCGGGTGACATAGGCTACTTTTTATCCCTGTATTCCCACGGGAACGGGAACTAGGCGAGTGAAACCGCGAGGCGACCGCTAGTGTTTTATATTTTAACGGGCCACCTAATGTCCCGTGATTCTTCCCAAACCACCGAATGTATGTAGTTAAAATCTTCGTGATCATCAAAACGTAACACATTAATTTTCGATTCAGGACTTTTCAGCGAAAAACTGTCAAATTATCATTTACATCTTTATCTGTTATCCTTTATACTCCATATTTAACTCAAGTGTTTTTGTGTTATATTCATCTTACTCTTTTTTTATTATCCTACACTGTCCCACCGCTGGGTATAGTTCTCACCAAACTTCTTGGCCGCCCTGAAGTTGGCTTTCCGATGCGCTATGCGCGGCGCGATGTTGATAATGTATGTAATTTACTACTGCGCAGCCATTGAAGCCATTTTCACGGCGGCCAAGAAGTTTGGCGAAAATTATAAAGGCTAAATCCTTCCCACCTCGAACTAGCCCAATGTTAACTCTTTTAGCTGCTTATACAATGTTCTACATTTGCATTTTTCAGGACATCATTATTTTTGTTACCATCTTTATCTGTTCTCTTCTTTACACTCCAAAAAAAGTGTTCTGGTGGTATATTCATCCTATTCTATCCAATATTACCTTATTCGGCTTCTTATACCATGTTTCTGCATTAACATTTGTCTTGAGATTGTTTTTTTTACCATATTTGAGTTAAGTGTGTGTAACCACATTTCATACCAAACTCAAGTATTGAGCAATTCTCATTAAGTATAGCATTTCTTTTTTTTTTGTTTCTTGCTAATTATTTTAGCTGCGTACACATCACGTATGTATATTTTCAACCAGTTGCTTCATTTACTATATACTCTTGATCCTTGTCTACTAAACTAGGTTCAAATAAAAACCGTAAGTTCATATCTGTACTTTCAGTAATGTTATTATAGTCCCTGAATACTACTCCCATTTTCCAATTACATAAGATAACTAGATCAGTGTATTGATTGCTTTTTCTCTTTTATCTACAATCTAGTATTTCCTGAATGGCAAATCCGAAACGATCTTTCTGTGATTGAGAGATTTGATTAATGTTTGTATTTCTACGATTTTATTCAATCTCTAGAGTATGAACTAGAATAGCTGATGCTACAGCAAAAATATCAGCCAGCTTGCAAAGATGTTGCGGGGTTGAATGTCCAGAGAATGCCAGACGTATATTTAAGCATTTCCACTCGCGAAGCAGGCTACTTTAATAATAAAACTACTTCTCCACTAGAAGCCTAACCTAGATATTCCACTTTTAAAGTGGAATAACACATTAAAACACATTAAAAAGCCTAAGAGACGAGTTCAGCTAAATAGTATAGTGGTAGACACATCTAAAAGGACGGATTCATGGCCCATTACGAGGTATGGGCGTAAGTGCAGACCAGCAGTCGTAAAACACCTCGAACAAATGAAAAGGCCCTCGTGGGAGGGAGGCTTGCTGGGTAAAATGCACTATGGAGGGCAGTTTTATTAGTGATTCTGGCTTCTTGATGAGAATTTGATCGAAATTCGGGCTAGGTTGCAGTAGCTTTAGAAATTGTAGCAAAATATACATTATTACACTCTGCAAAACAACTAACCTAGAGTGGCACTAACACTTAAAACAAAGATTGTTAAATTAGACGTGCTCGACTGGAAATCGCGAACCAGCTTATAAAAGGTATACCAATATCAGGTATGACGGAAGAGATTTTCGAAGAGTAGTAAACTGGTAATATTCGTAGCTAGATGGGAGGAACCTGGAATATAATAAATTAGCGTAAGATTAGAGACGCCTACGCCCAGAAATGATAATCTTCGGGTAGTATTTAAACGCAAATCAAATAATCCGAATGCCAATCAAAAAAATTATTGCACAGCAACCTTAAAATATTATTATTTTAGAAACAATTGCGGAGCTCCTATTTCTGTCTGCAGGGTCTAAAGTAACTTAACATGAACCTAACGTGTCGGGGTGCCCTAAGCTCCCGAGCTCGCTTCTCTCGCTCTTGGTATTATTTTGTTGTATGTGGGAGTATAATGTTTGTACTCTCTGGTTAATTTGCTGTGCAATCGGTATTTCTGATGTATATAAATAATATAAATAAATTGATAGATGATTATTTATTTGATGTGCAATTAATAATATTCCATAATCTTCTACAAGCTGATGACAAGACAAATCAATTTAATTCAATTACAAAACATTCATAAGTACTTGAAATAACTACAGTATCTTTCATTGTTGCAGTCCAGACATTTCTATCTTGCTTAAAAACCCGTCAGAAATATGAACACTTGTAACTTTTCAAGAACAGTTACGCCTAGAGAAAAATACCTACTGCAAAAAATAATACAGTTTTCTTGCTTCCTTATCTTCAAATATATTGTCCGTGATTTTCTTTCTCCGGCAACAAAGGTAGTCATTATTTACTGACGGAATTACATGAGGCAGCATATTTTCTGCAAGGAGCTTATTCTTAGGAAATCAATGCAATGGCCAGGTATTAAAAACGAGAGCAATGATAAACTGGCATTAGGAATGGGGAATATCTTTGTAAACCTTTTGAATAAATATATAAATATATTTAAAAAAAACTTTACAAAAAATACAACCGACTTCAACTTCAATTTCGGCAGTTGGTGTACTTGTTTTCGTTTTTTGACACCGACTTCCGAAATTGAAGTTATTTTTCACTTTGTAGTGTTTTTATTTGGAAGGCAGTTGTATTTTTGTTTTTCACTTATTGTTGTGGTACATAATGGACCAGTTGTTTAGGCTTGTTACCAATAATGCCCAAAGTGAAGCCAGAATAGATTAACCCAATAACATGAAACTTAAACAAAACCTGTGTAATAAGAGTATACCAAGGTGAACTGTTTACACCTGCGTACCCCTTTAGAGCGTACTAGTGTTATGTTATGAAATGGTGTAAACAATAAACAGAAATGCGATTGCAGCTATCCCGAGTGATTTGCCGTCATTTATTGAAGAGTTCTGATGCATATCTCCGAAGTTCTTCACCAGATCTTGATGAAAATTAAATGGGACCACATGACAAGCTTTCAAATAATAAAAAAAATACTGTCGAATTGAAAACCTACACCTTTTTAGGAAGTCGGTTAAAAAGAACTAACAGTTAAAGTGATATCTATGCTCAGTAGGGTGAAAAGACAGGCTTGGGATAGTGATGGTGAGGATTATAAAGAAGAAGAATAACTATAGAAACTGATAGAAGACAATAATCCTAAACCCTCTTTCAGGAGTAATGCTCCAGACCGAATTCGACCACAGCGGGGACGGGGACTAGCCATCGGCGCGGGAGATATTATACTTGACAAGTGTGTGCCAAACACAGGGGCACTATCTGTACCCTCAGTCTCATAGCCCGACGGAGCGGAAATCCGACACAACCAGAGATAGTTCGGACGTAGGACCAAACTTAACGTCTCTTCTTTTAATAGATCCTTCAAAGCCAAAAACTGTAATAGTCTGCATCTGCACACCAGACCAATAAAACCTTTAAGAACGAAACCTCAGCTACCGACTGTACATCCCCATACTATCTCTTCCTCACGTTTTACAACCATCCACTCAAGTACTGCCAAGATAACCGTAGGTTTATCTGAAGGCAAGCGACGTTTAATGGCATACAGTTTTATTGAGGCTCCTTTATCTGCTCGTAATGTGACCATTTTTATTGTTGAGAGCCTGGCCGTAAATGGACGATGCCTGTTCTATTGATTTAACTATTATGGATGGTGGAAGTGGCTTTGTTTCATGGTTGTTTGCCACAAGCTTTTAATAAGAGAGGAGTGAATGCTAGTCACAGTTGTGGAACTATTATGGATGGTGAAAGTGGCTTCGTTTCATGGTTGTTTGCCACAAGCTTTTAATAAGAGTTGAAGTGAAGAGAGGAGTGAATGTTAGTTGTGGAATACTTGGAAGTGTGAACACTTGGAAGAGGGACGTAAACAAACAATAAGCTTGATAAAATTAAGGGAAGCCTATACCCAGCAGTGGATAATTCCACGGACTGATATAATGATGAATCTTCAGGCATACGATCAATTATATGCGATAGTATAGCCTGAATCGGCTATTGGATGGCTATCTCATAATGATAATGCCGTTTGCTGTTAAATTATTTATTAAAAATCTTTTTTTTTATAAGCATTTTTCGTAATCTTCTCAGCAAACCCTTTTATTTGATACCTATATCATGGAAGTGCACCAAAAATAACTAGTCCGACATCTTGGGCTGTTCGCCATATTGGATTTAGAATGACGTCACTTAGCTAACCACGCATTTTCATCCAAACTTAACGAGTATGCAAAATTTCATCTTAATCGGTGGAGGATGCTTTAAAATTCACTTGCAAGATTTGACCCGAACACACTTACATACATACATGCATTGCAACTGAAATAAAAGCTTGTAAATACGCCTTTCCGTATGGCAAACTGATTGCTATTATCACCATTCACTAACTTTTTAAGAAACTAGCTTCTGCCAGGGAGTTCGACCTCGTGGTAATCGGCAATTATCCCAAGTGAACGTAATCCCGGGATGAAAAGTCTAAAATTGGTTCCGTCGCATTTATAATATTATTAGATATGAATTAATAGTACATTGTTCACCGAGAGGAGAAAGTGACCGATTACTTTAAAACACCCGAGATCGGGAATCGCACTTTCTCTCGAGTTATACATAGTGCTTTATACTACACCTACGAGGAAAATAAATTTCTACGAAAACTGAATCCTCAAACAACACACAAATTTAAAATGGCGCCAATGGCGTCTGCAATTTTCACATGTTCTTTTTTCAAATTGTCTGACACCATCCAACACACAGCTAGTGGCCAGTGTCATTTTGCGAACTTGGAGATAAAAACTCACTGTAAAAACTTTTTGGCTTTTGATATTTAGGTTACCAGCGCATAGTCTTACCCAAAATTAAAAAAGAAAAACCACGTAAGAAATGGATTTTCATACACTTTTCTCTCCCGCTCAGATGCGTTTTCTCCCCGCATATTTATTCGATATGCAATGACGTACTTTCTACCGTAAATTTGAAAAAGTATCAAGGTACTTTCCGAGCAGGTGTAGTATAAAAGATTTATATAGCTTATACTTCGAGAAGACATAACTACAGACACAGAATCAACAGAATGCAAATATAAAAAGAAAAAAGCTTCTGAACTATACGAACCAAAATTATTCCTTCAACATCAACGCCAATATTATCATAACACTCTGAATCTGCTTACGTTCTCTGCCTCCCCCTGTCACAATATATCATGGCGTTTAATGGGAAGATGTTTTTAAGTCGATTTGACGAAGGATCCCGTATGATGGATGAGACAGTTCAAGGTAATATTAAGAGGAAACAGGCCCTATATTATAATCAGCTTGGGAGATAAGGATCATGACTTAACCAGATTAATAGTGGTCCAGATAGTGGTATTATGAGTAATAAACATAATTTATGAGGTAATTAAATTATGGCGTGATTATATCCTGGGGTTTGCCGACAAGGTTCAAAGTGGGTTAATCAGTATCTCAAGATTAAGATAGCACTGGCTAGTTCTATGGTAAATGAAAACGTCCTAAAGAAAATTGCGTGAGATGGCCAAATTACATGAAAAAGCAACAAAGATTGATTGTTATTCCTATGGAAAACAGTCTTGGCCATGTAGTGGAAAAATAAATTAATTTATTATATTAAAACTGAACGAGGATTATATATACTTCAATTAAGAAGGTTCGCATAAATCTCTCTTCACGAGGTATGGTTCTAAGCTGATTATATTGTAATATCCAAAAGCACAGTGTTATGCCAGTCTCGTGCTATCGTACTTAATGTATACCGGCAATCTCTAATATACTACTCAATATATGACATTAATCTGGTTCAAAGTTCCCAGTAACAAAACTATCTACGAGTTTCCATCTATCCGCATCTACACATTATGTACAAAGTCACACAGGAAGCATTAAGATGTCACACACCATAATGTAGCACATACCCAATGTCACTTCATCGACAACAGTGCACCCTAGGGAACGGAGAGCGCGTCGTATCACTTAAACAACACGGCACGTCGGGATGTGGAAACCGAAGGGGAGTAATGAGTAGGCTTCGAGCTATGAAGTCCTTGTATTAGACAAGTACCCTTAGCTACGTTTGCTCTAATATACGATATCTTCTAGTTATACGTAAGAAGCAAAAAAATTGAAACTTCATTGATCTAGTCTAGATGTTGCTAGTGTAACTGTTGAAATTCAATATCGATCCTCAGATAGCAAAAAGCGTTATTTTTTTATAATTCGGGCAATTATCAGTTGCAGTCCGAATTCTGGGGATTTTTTCGCAGTGGATGGCAATATCATCGTCCCTTATTAAATTTGGTACTAAAACATAGCTGGCAAAATTGCAATAAAACTAAACTTCGTGGAATACTGCCGTGATGTATATTTATTTTAAAAGAATTTCTTAGAAATGTTTGGCATGAAAGCTGATGTAAAACAGGTCACAGATGCAGCGAAGAGCATAAAATTTGAGCAATAATGCTAGCTCACATTCCATTACCTTAAAAAAAAACTTAAAATAAACTCCAGCAACATTCCAAAGGACATCGTTCCATATTTAAAGGGGGAACGATGTCGGCTAATGAGAGCGCCCTAGTCGAGTTATGAATGGCCAGCATTAGATGCAAAAGCGATGAAATATGTACGTCGCAGATGAGATGCAAATTCAAATCTCAGGCTTTACTGTTTTATTAGATTTCGGAATAATGAAATTCTAGCTTTTATGGCATTGTTTTTTAACATAGCTAATAGCTTCTGCCTGGGGCTCCGCAACGTATGAAAATATCCCAAGGGAAAGTATATATTATCCTTCAGAAAGGTCCAATCTGTCTCAATAAAAAAATTCATTAAAATTGGTTCTGTGTATTAGGCATGAAAGCGTAACGAACAGACAGACGAAGTTACATCGCATTTATAATAATATTAAGAATTGATTTACAATACCATATTTTTTCTGACAAAGACAAAAAAGTGGTATTTGAAGACTCGACCACAGCCAACACATAACAAATGAACGCCGTTTCCGAAATAACAGAAGTCAGAATTGCAGCTAAAGCCAACCTGGTGAACGCAGATTCCAAAATAACTGAAGGCAAAATTGCACAGAAAGCCAAACTGATGATTGCAGCTACAAACGGTAACACCTACCTACATGACATGATACACATGGGACGTACGGGCGAGGGGTTGACGGGACGTATGGATGCGAGGGGGTACAGGACCTAATGAGAGAGTAGAGCGTGATGAATGCCAGGCATTAGGCTAATGGGATGAATTATGAACGTATACATTGTAGCGCTGTATATATTTAGAAACAGGATTTGTTTAATTTCCGGCTCAGAATTTAAGTTTTCCCTAAATCTATAATACTGGTTGGTGAACAAAGGAAATTGGAATATTAATTGAAAGTCTCACGTTTTTAGGGTTCCGTAGCCAAATGGCAAAAAATGGAACCCTTATAGATTCGTCATGTCTGTCTGTCTGTCTGTCCGTCCGTATGTCACAGCCACTTTTTTCCGAAACTATAAGAACTATGCTGTTGAAACTTGGTAAGTAGATGTATTCTGTAAACCGCATTAAGATTTTCACACAAAAATAAAAATAAAACAATAAAATTTGGGGGTTCCCATACTTGAAACTTAAACTAAAAATATTTTTTTTCATCAAACCCATACGTGTGGGGTATCTATGGATAGGTCTTCAAAAATGATATAGAGGTTTATACCATACCATTTTTTTCTAAACTGAATAGTTTGCGCGAGAGACTCTTCCAAAGTGGTAAAATGTGTGTCTAAAAAATGTGTGTGAGAATGATAAAACTGAAAAAAATATATGATGTATATTACTATGTAAACTGCCAGCGAAAATTGGTTTGAACAAGATCTAGTCAGTAGTTTTTTTTTAATACGTCATAAATCGTAAACCGGAATTTACCAAGTACGGAACCCTTCGTGTGCGAGTCCGACTCGCACTTGGCCGGTTTTTATTTTACTATCCTATGAATTCACAAATACTTGGGCAAAGATGGGTTAGGATGATCTGTTTCATCGAATTTCGCATTTTCTTTTCATTCTTCTTCTTTTCGTGTCGCGTTACATTTTTAAAGATAATGTTTGAGCCCATTAGGTAGCCTCGTTTATTGCGGCGTTGTTCAGGTCATCCAGGGTGCAGGTAAATGGACGAATTGTTTTAATTAAGAATGCCATTTGCACTCTTTATCCTTAACCTTTCTCTAATTAACACTAAAGTAGCACACGTCTTACGCTTGCTAATAAAGATATAGCTTATTTGCGCTAATCTCTTGCTAGCACCACTTTCCTTAATAGCTATAATGCAACTTTACTGCCTCTTATCCTCTTAATCGCATAATCTTTCTTGCTACTAGTTGATTACTACAATCATTATTAGTATAATTACTATAAGCTGTATCTCTTATAGACATTTTATCATCTATATCATCATGAATGTGTACCAGTACAATTATTAGCAACCTTAATTAATTTTGCAATACCCGTTCCACACTCTTCATAAATATCAATAATGTGGGTAGGTATGACAGTGTCAGCGGTCGGAGTTAATGCATCATTTCAAATTTCAGCCACTGTAGCGTGTTTCACATTCGCTAAAGCCAATTAATGCAGATGTGCATGCACGTAGATTATTGTGTAGACGTCCGCTTAATCCTATGTTAGCATTGCATAATGAACTTGTTAAGGCTTCTAGTGACATTGTTCAGCTAGACGAACGGATTCGGTATTGATCCGTAGATGTCATGTACATTGTCGCTTTTATTGATTTAGGTCTGTGTGTATTCAATCAAAATTTCTGTTTTCTATTTGCGGTTCTCGAATATTGCTGTACAAGCTTGCTTTTAGACATAATGCGAAGAATTGTGAATAAATTTCACCAAATGGCGGACCGCGGTCTGGATCCGGACCGCCGACCTATATATACTGTGTGGACTAAGTAAAAAGTAAAATATAATTTACTTGTGTTGCTTGAGTACATAATTTTTATAATTTATGATGTCCTTTGTCTTTGCTACCGTCGATTCGACAGCGGACGAATTATCATCAAAACCTTCATTGATATCGTACTTTTATTTACATATTTAAGTTTATTATATCAATTTTAACAAAGTAAATAAACGTGAGGATGTAAAGGTTTTGTCGGCTTTAAACCTTACGGACCGCGACGGTTATATTATTTTAAAATGCGGATCCCAAATGAAAATAATTGGTGACAAATATAATTACTTTGTAACCTAGCTATAGGTAGATAATAAATAATTGAAGCTACTTATGTCGTATATACCTGCATACTAGATAAAAAAAAACTAAAAAAAAAAAAAAAAATATAATGTAATACTATAAGCACCGTAATGCCAAAATATTATAGCACAATGTTCGATATTCCAAAATGATAAACACTAATACCGAAACTGACTTATTTTCACATCCGACGCTACATTACAAAATCAATAGCCAACATTCCTCAAACATTCGGGAACTATTTGGGACATCGCATGGCCCAACTTTTTCTATCAAGCATTGCGTGACACAAAATATATGGTTGAATGGTGCTATTGGCGGATATGACGCAGCCATCATGGGCAATAGCTCGTAATATTTATGATCAAAAAGATGTATACAGGCTTCTTCTCACGAGGATATCACGCTTAGTAAGGTAGAGGCAACACGCCAACATTTTATGGCAACAAAACTTTTTGGGTCAGCATCTGCTTTGTGGTTATGAAATAAACTGAGGAAAATGCTGAGTGTCTGCTCGTATTTTTTGCTTTCAAAGTTAAGTTTTAATTTCCTCTAAACCACATTCGCTAAGACAAAAGCGAAACACGAAAATAAAATCAGGTAGACTTATTAGATTAAATTTCTTTAATACCAAATCTTTGTTTAAAATGCGGGCTGTTATTAAGCCTCATTTTTCACTTGGTACTACAAGAACTCTAGAAAACATAATAGCACACTTAAATAGATTAGTCAATAATTGTATATTCTTTGTGCATTTTTACTTCTGTTTTTGTTATATCGTCTCTTTTTTGTTTTCTTCTATGTTTTGTTATATTTTGAGTTTTATTTTAATTCGTTTTATTTGTATATTTCATTATTATAGATATATTTTATTCTGATTTATTCTTGTAAGTTTAATTTTAGTTTTTTTCTTGTTTTATCATATTCTGCAACACTTTACTACTACTATACTTTACAGGTCACACCTAAGGCGTTATACAGTGCATGTATAACGCCTTAGGTGTGACCTGTAAAGTTTTACATGCATACTTATATATATAAATACCCTCGTTGGAACAACACCTAACATAAATCATGGCAGATATTTGATCTATTTTGCATACAGCATCATAAATTTCGCAGATACGTCAATAATACTACGAATAATTTAGCTATTGTGCTTGTGCTTATCAGTGTGGAATGAAGCTATGTAGCTGACATGCACGAGGAGGATGGCGTAGCTCCACAATAGTAGCTAATCAAGAGGAACAGTGACGCCACAGCAAATTGCGTCGAGAATATGCCGACACTACTGGGAATATGTAAGCGTCGGCAGTTTTATGGTGACGTGTGAGGCACATAAAAGAGAGGGGTGAGTGACAGTGTACTTATGTGCTAAACTCTTGTTTTCAAAAAACACTGTGCTTTGGAAGCCAACCTAATATATGTATATGCAAACTGTCTGGCACAAAGAAGCAGATAAATGACAAATGATGAAGAACAAGTTGAAAAACGAATGAAGTGTCCATTTGTATTCTACTAAAAATAACTCGAAGAATTAAACAAGCCCAAAATGAAATGAGACCTACAATAAATAATAAGCAACAGTCTTAGAGAAAAACTCGCGGTATTTTATAAGGAGCGACGTTTGAGTCAAGAACAAATTAAAAACCAAACGATGTAAAAGCGAAATGAAAAACGTTCTTTGAACAGAGAGAAACGGAAGCAATTACAGAAGAGAAAAAGATAGTAATAGACAAGCAATGGAAAAAATACAGCAAGAACTCATAATGTTCACAATATATGACTGCTTTACAATATGTAGGCAAAAAGTAGAATATCAGTAAAGTTGTTACACAATTTTGATTGTATTCCAGAAAGTTAATAATCAAAGTAAATTACCTAATAGTAATTAACTTAATTAGAATTTACAATTTTCGGTCAAGAAAATTACATTGTAAACCAAGTCTCGTAATAGGTTGTAATAAAGGCATAAATCATATCTTAATTGGAACAAATGAAGTAAATTTTAATAATAACTGGAAAACAAATGAAATTTAGAAATGTAATTAATTACTTATTAGACGATGAATTTCTGATTTAGATTAAGCTTTCGAAATTCAAATTCAAAATATTATCCAATCTCGGTGAAATTGAAACCAAGAAGTTATATCCAGATTTCAAAGAAGATGAAGATTTGAAACTCCATTACTAATTGCCACTTCGCTAGTTACAAACGCAACAATGAAGGCAAACTACCCATATAACAAATAAGGGAGATAAACCCGTCTCCATTACCAGAGACATTTCTAATTAAACTGTAACAGAAATAGCTAAAGCTAAAACTATTCATAATTACCAAGACCTAACGAAACAACACTATAAAATTAAATTCTGAGAGAATGAATACGATAAAATATAAGTTAGTTACAAGCTATTAATTAGACAAGGCGAACTACCTTCGTTACTGGAAAATGATGAGCTAGTACAAAGTGCTTACAAATTGGCCTAGATCCAAAATTTAGAGTGCTACCGTTATTTATTTATTTATTATATACTTTATTGTACACCACTTAAATAATTACAGGACAAAACATTTATAAAGATAAATGTACAATGGGCGGTCTTATCGCACAGGGCAATCTCTTTCAGACAACCTTTGGATGGACTGAACGAGAGGAGATAGGCATTAGGGCTGTCAGTGTACAAAAACTATATTAAATAATATTACTTAGATATAACATAAAATACATACATACAAATAAAATAATATACTAATAAATATCAAATAAACAACAGAGACAGGAGAAGAATAGTTACAGAGAAAGGAAATGCTCCTTCACCATTTTACTTCACCGTTATGTTTGTCGTTAACCGGTAGATATTGATCATGTTTCTCTTGTGTGGTTCAAAGTAAAACTTTTGTTAGTTTAGTAATACTGGACTTGTTTCCAACTATCGTACAATGTATTTAAGGTTAAACAGCGCAAAAGCACGGATGCACGATCGGTGACCAAGCTAGTAAAATGCAACAAACGAATTGAAATTTACATAATTAAATCTCCAACTTCAAGTGGAGATTAACGTTTCCCGTGTGTGTCTGCATACAAATATTTATTTTTAATTAAAACTGCAGCGTCCATTCAAACTAAATGAAGCTCGAGAGGATTCATCTTCTAGTCTTACGTAATATTATGTGTAACTTTATATCTCATCGCAACCATTTACTTCGGGTAATTCGGTTTTACCGAGAATTGTATTTCATACAATTTAAGTTTATCTTTTACACCTAAATCAACAAGGAAAAAGCCAAAACACTACAAACAAAACAACGTTATCTGTACCAAAAGTGAGTGAAAATTAAGATCTAAACTTCGGAGAGAGGGGCCAATAAAATGTCGCGAAATATTTCTGAGAAAGACTCCAAGAGTGGGTTTATGGCAGATGAAATAATTATCATTTATAATAACTGCCTCTACAAAGGCCTAATAAAATGTTGAGGTTGCTTGGGTCACAATGTCTGGTTTTAGGGGTACTTAAAATGCCTCAAGTCGTAATTACGAGTCGTATCTTGGCTACTTAGACGTCTGGCGACGAGGAGTGAATACAAATGTATTTGTTACTTTAATTTGTATTGATCGTTACTGGCGAGCAGGGCTGTTGGTAAACCCAACGCGTAAGCCCGTGGTGATTATTAGGAATTATATCTCCTAGAATTACATTACATAGTATATAGAATTACATTAATAGGCCTTTGACAGTCATCACGTCATAGTCAGAAAACAGAAAATCTGACACCAGTCTGCCAAAGTTTATCGTGTTACCCAATTCCTGGATTGTGTAAGTCAAATAACAATCACTCCATGTAAAATACTCATATTTTATATAAGTGCCTCCGATCAGACTGGATGCCGACATCTGCATGGTTGGGAAAAGACTAGGCAGATTGATTGATATCATCTAGATAGAAGATATCTAGATAGAAGTTGAGAACATTACTGAAAGAAAAGCGCCAAATGATCTAAAACTATACATAGGTAACCTGATATAAAAAAACCTTCTCACGTAAGAAACTTCACTTATCATCTTGTTAGGACAAAACATAAGTCACCTAAGCAAAACGGATTACGAAAGCATCTTAGAGGCTACCCCTGTAATCCGTTTTTCTCTTCTGACATTGACTTCGTTTTTCTTGGAACATTGTACAAATAAAGTTATATGAAAGAAGTTTTGATCTTGACGAAAAACTTACTGCAAAAACAAAAATATCATCCAAGTACGTCAATTGAACTACTGAGCTGATGATAACCCGGACCTAACTCCACCGAGAATTCCCATCCTTTAGCTGAGAATCTTATTAAAAAATATCTACTTCGTTATGTAGTCGGGACCACCTCTTTGCCCCGGCTTATGAAAAGTTGCGAACTTAAAGCGGATTGGCTACTTCCCCCGCCCGGCGAGAAAATTTCTACGTAAATAAACTTTATGTAACTAGATCGTACGCTACTTAGGTACAAAACTATATTTTTTATTAGTTTTCATTTTTCTTTTTTTAATACAATAAGAGGGAGGGTGATTTTAGTGTTCAAATTCTGAAGAAAAGCTTGTGATTAAGTAGATACTACGAAATATGTAATTACCAGATTTTGTTCTAGTTCCATATTATTTATGAGTTAAAGGGTGTGTTATTGTTATCTGCTAATCTGTCGCTTATTTACACTTTTTCTGTATTTTTGATTATGACAGCTAACTTTAGGATTCTAATTGGTAAAACTTTTCCTAAGAAATATCTTTAGAACGAATTTAATCTGTCATCCGATTTCAATCAACAACAACAATAAACGTCAAACCTATAAGCCGCCATGTCATCTACAGCCAATAGCGCTTCAAGCCACAAATGTGCCGAACATAAAAGACTTAATTAACTGTTGCTGCCGTACTCCAACAGCAAAATGTATACCTACCCACATAAAGACCCGACAGAGCTTCACAATTTCTGACTACCCGCAAGGTCGATAGAACAAACGTGGGAAGTTTCGCTCACCGGGAAGCGAGTAAATTGCATGCACGTCGACGAAGGCGAGGCAACGTGTGTTATAACATACCTGCTGCGTTCAAAGAACAATGGCAGAATAATAGTTCACAAAAATTAAAGCGTCTAGAAAATCTTATAATATAGAAAGAGTTTAATGATTTTTCTATGATTTTTCAAATTAAAATGTATTTCAATAAAAGCCACAGAAAAATACAAACATTTATGGGAATGTCAAATGATTAAAATAATGATCAGCACCATTTTACACTTTCAAGTGTTGCCATTTACTAAAATCATACTATTTTCGTATATATTTGTAAGACCACTTAAAGGTTCAATATATTTTTTATAGGAAGTTATTATTACTAATAACTATACAATCAGTAAAAAAACAAAAATAAAAGTATTATGGTTGTAAAAAGGTTTCATAAGAAATACTTCATGCAATTATTCAATACCTCAAACATAATAATAGTAACAATTACATTTAATGTTATGACAACTCTAAATGAAACACTAAAAATGAAATGTCACTGTCACGAAAAAAGTGGTCCGGTCTGTCACTGTGTCACATGCTCCCGTGCTTTTCGTATCGGTTGTGTTCGTTTTGTATTGTTGCTATTTCTCTTATTTCTATTTGACTTGGCTTGCTTACGGACTATTCGTTTCGCTTTGTGTGGACTGACTTGTGCTTGCCTAAAGGATTCTGATCTTGCCCTGTGTGATTGTGCTATCGCCCCTTTGGACTACGATTTTGCCCCATCGTTTGGATTGTTGAAGTGCGTTTTATTTGAACCACTATGGGAGATCGTAGCAGATTAACGCGAATCCTATGTGTTAACTGCAACGTTTGGTTGGTCGGCGGACTTTAGGGTGTTGCGCCCATGTTATGACTCTAGTGTGGTATTTAGGATGGCCCAGACATCAAGATAATATCACAGCACCAGCAGAATTCTTGAATTCAATAATTATAAGAGAAGATGATGAGGAGGAATAAAAATGTAAAAAATGTAGAATTGTTTCATTTTTTATTCATTACAAGTACCTATGATAAATGTATACATATCGGCAAATCACGCCTTTTTTCCGTAGATGCAGGCAGAGAAATCATCCTTCCTCTTGGTACCTACGATCCTGTCTAACCTCTTTCTCTTAACCTTTAAGGCAACTATTGAGTGTTAAAGAAACCATACAAGCGTACTTTTGACCCAACGATTTAAGTACGCATAAATATTTTCCTAGAAGGTACCCACTAAAGGTTGACTGTTACAATTAAGCTAAAAAGGTAGGTACTTACATATATTATATAAAAACCTTACAAAGCTGTATTATGTAAGTACATTAAGTACAGAATTTACTAAACAACAACAGCATGCAGTACTTTATCCAAGTGACATAAGGCATAACCTAAAAAAGTTCAAAATGTTCAAGTCCAAATATCTTTTTTTCTAGGCCCTCTCAGGACAAAATTCTTTGACTAAGTTACTCAGGGACTGACGCAGCGCATTTTAAGATTTTTTTTACGTCTAGACGCTACCATTTCTGTTCAACTAATTTTTTATATGAAAGGCTGCCATTGTTCTTTAATAAAGTTTCAGCGGACCGGTACAGTTTCTAACTAGCTGGTGTAATGACAGAGTGTTATAGAGTGTTTAGCATTTTGAATAAGCCCTGCTTAAGTAATTTTATTTTTGATGGAATTTATAGTGGTAATTAATGTTGAAGGCACTCTCTAACTGAAATAAAACCAATTAAGAACTATGGACTACATCTGCTTATCAGACATATAAGATTTATCTTGTTTATTTAGTCTAAGAACTCTTTAAAATGTTCCTGCAGGAATAAATATAGCACTAATGCGCTCTAGGTCAAACTCAAATTTGCATCTGCTTTCGGGTCCTTTTATCATACAAATTAATTCATAACATGTAATATTATGCTGTAATTTTAACAAGCTTGAAAGACACAGCTTTGTAAGATGTCTGGATACTACAAAACAAGCAAGTCAGCTATGTAAATTTAAATTGTTTGTCTGCACAAAAACAAGACAATAAGACCCAGGCTTCTCAGACTTTCCAGACTTGGCAGCAACTGTCAACATTACTCTCGTAGCTGAAATAGAAACAGTAATGTGCAGGCGGCGCCGTCAATAGCCATAACTTCGAAGACACTTATTGTACCTGATGGAAGCCAGAAGCGAGATCTAAGCGAAAATATTTATTGGGATATTGCTCTGCTAGCTCTGCAGAGACTGTAAATTTTATTCCTCCGTTTACCAAAATTTAATAGCGCTAATTGTTTTGTATTACAAAGGATTTATTTAGTCGGTTTAGAAATTGAGCATCGCTTTGTGATGCAAATATGGGCGCCAGCCAGCCACGGCTCAGTTAATTTTGAGTCCCGTCGTCATTTCAATTAACAACCATAATATAATCAGAGCAGAGGTTTTCATTACGAGAGTGTTTCTCTGTTACTATTTATTCTGGCAGTGTGGTGCTAGACTACACTCCACTGAGAAAATAAATACCGGCGAACGCTGCTCCAGAACCTTTTACGAAAAATACTACAATTAAATTAAATGTTATCTCGCACTAAAAGTGTCGGAGTCTGCGCAGGCCGAAGCATAGTTCAGAACAAAGTACCAAATAGACGAGACAAGAGAACTATTTAGTGCTAGAAACTTTAATTACGTTACAGTTTAAATATAGCCTTTGAAGTCAACAAATTATCGAGTCCACTAAGTTCCCGTACCACTAACTTCATTCATTGGTTGCGTAACCCATTAGAGAATTCGGACAGGGACCAATTGGGTTATAACCGGGTGAATTGTTATCTGCCTACATAGTTATTTGCGTCGGTTTATTGTCTCGTGTCTTTATTAGTCCCGTCTGCCGTCGGAAATTATCCCTACGGTTGATGATAACATCGGATGTCTTTTATGGAGGTGAATAAAACATATTTTTTCAGCGAGAAAGTTGACGTCATCTGACGTCATGATCTGAAAATGTTCTAGATTTTTTTTTTCGGGTTAGCCTGATCTAGGTTAGCTTTTAAGTATGTACCGTTGGATTTTCGTTTACAAAATTAAGATAGAATTTTGACTAGCTTCAAACTACAACAGTAAAACTTGCTTCTTATCACTAGCAGTAAATTCCTTTCCAATTCCACCGAGGGCATCTAGCCAAACAAAGATTCCTAATAAAACCAAAACGAAACTAGTTATCTATGCAGTTGAATCGACTACCATTTCTTCAATTTTGCAAACCGTATCATGTTCTGTTTTCTAACTAAGAACTTTTCGTATTACATTATATGGAATGTGTTTAACATTCCTTTATGGGTACTTATCGTGAAAGTAAGCATTTTTTGCCATCATAAAAACAAACTTAAAGCTCAATTTAGCACAAAATATCATCTAAGGAGTTCTGATCTTCAAAACTCCCATCTAAGGCCTCGCAAACAGCACTTGAAATGTTTAGAGCGGCGTCACAGACAGCCGTAATTGGCCTTGCCGTGTCAGGGTTGTGTATATCTTGAAGTACAGGCTAAACTGCCTTTACATCTTAAGAGCTTGCGGTTCACCTACCGTGGTGTGAGGTTGCGTGTGATGATGAAGATATTGGAGAGTGTTTACACTTACCTGTAACAAGAAAAAAGATTGATTAGAACATTGAACAGAAGTTTTTAATTTCTTAAAATAAATTTGTAATAAACAATATTAGAGTCTTCGACAAAACGTGTCTCCCAAACAAGAATCATTACTATATTTCAAACGTTTCGTTCGTTAAAACAATGTTTTCAAGTTAAACCAATCTATACATAAAACGTCCCACTCAAAGCAAAAAAAAACTCTCTAAAAATAAAAAGGTATAAAAGAAATTATGAAGCACGACAATAAAGTAAATTAACGAACCGTGTCACGACCTAGAAATAAACTTGAAAGAAAAAAGTAATTCTCCTCATTTCCATAAATAGAAGTGAGTGTTATACAAGCAAATACATTAAGTCAGAATGATTATATGGATACTTGTGCAATAAAAATGAATCATTTCAAGCTAAATGGGTCTCGCCTAGGGCCTGCGTAAGAGATTTTCATGAGAATGCTAAACGTGCCTGCGACCTATATTATGTAAATAATTGGAAAATCTATTCAGAATATTTGCCGAGTCTGTGATTCGTGGGAAAAGGTCAAACTCATCATATTTGTGAATGAATACCAATATAAGTTTTTAAGCTGAAATGGTCACAATCATTAGAATTAATATTTGTTTCGGGATATTTACCATGTATATTTTGATTAATACACATGGTAAATATCCGTAAACAAATAATAATTCAAATGAATACCAAATTTTAAAAGTGCCCTTTCTAAAAATAGCAAGAAGTCCTTAACTTATTCAAATTCTCGAAAAGAAAATAGCTTTCGGCAGTCTTAAATATAAAATGCCAGTTCCATTAAAATAAATCATAAAACGAAAAAAATATTATATAGGTACCAAAGAAGCTTAATCAAAAATAACCACGAACCCTAAGTATCAACTGGGGCGCGGTCCAGACGTAGGCAGGTCTAAATTCTGATTAAATATACGAGAAATCGGTTAAATTACTTTGGGACCGATATCTAAATTGTATTGGGACTGAGATCTTTCGTTGGCAAATGCGATCAATTCTGTGGTGGTCTGACCTGTCACAACCCTCGACCAAGATGAACAGCCATGTGGTCATGTAATTTAGAGGTGAATCGGTTTACAAATTCTGGAAAGGCCATTGCCTTGCGGATGGAACTTGTAGCATGTGACTATGTGAGTTTATGTATGTTGGGAAAAAGAATATTGGATATTGAGATAGATACAATAACAAACATGGTTTACCGTTGGAACCAATATATTTACATAAAATTCGTGACCGAACCTGACCACCGCACTGAGCCGTATCATTCATCAGATGTAACTTTTATAAATCGCTAAAATAAATCCTGGTCAATTACGATTATTTTTTCACAAAAAAAAACCCGATATAATACAGGACACGGTGCCAGGACATTAATACTGTGTTATTCAACATGAAGGTTCATTAATTGTCATCAATCTTCATTACCCGACGTTGATGGGAGCAAAAAATATATAAAAGCCGCTTTTGTAGGCGTGTAAGGGTAATTTGGAGTAAACCGAGGTCCAGGTATTGTTAGCAGCTAGGTCATTTACAGCTTTCTTCTTTATCGTCGTTTATGCAAAATATTTTCATCGACTTAAACACCATGAACCTTTTTAAGTTTACCTCTCAATGATCATTTAGTTAAAGTTCATGTCAAGACTCCCACGAAAAGATTGTATAGGTCTACCAGAATCTCATGGCAAAAGGGGAAATAAAAATTTGTTGTATGCAATACTGGGGAAATTGGATCAAACGATCTTGATACTGTTTAATTTTTATTTATGTCTTTAGTATTAATGAACATGAGGTACCTATATTATAGTAGTCACAACGGATCTTTGTGTCTTTGAACTTGGTCCTGCCAACCATTGCGTAAGAAACAGTTTGTCATCGAGTATACTGCATAGAGTAAGCGAGATAGGACGATGACAAAAAAGACAAAAGATATTTTTTCAACTGGGCCACCAAGCGGCATTTTTGAATGTCACAATTTAAATTTACATGGAATAAAAGTTGATTCTACCGTGCATTCGGAAAGTAGCTTATTATGGAGAAGAATGCACAAGAAACTCCGTAAGCTTATATGACATACATAAGCGAGTGAAAGAGACAGTTATACAATGCTATCTTAACCTTCAACATTGACACAAAAATAGATACTGCGCGGGGTCTTGCAACCAATTCAGAGACACAAAGATCCACTGTGAGTATTATAGGTATGTGTATGAATAATGTTGTTATACATCGTGTTCTTAACATAGGAAAAATAAATCAATTGAATATTAATTTATGTACTAATTTATTATTTAGCATTTAAATCATACTAATAACTTAAAACCTCATTCAGAACTAGAATACGATTCCATGAACTCCACTGGCATTTCAAAAACTTGTATCTTTGTAGTTTTATGTCATCTCTCTCCATCAAAATGGTTTTTTTTCATTGGCATTTAACATATTCAAAACCAATCTCTTTATGTATAAAGTCTGTAAAAAATAATAAAATGTATCATGTTACTTAAAGTCATTCATCATCATCAGTCTATATATTATTTTTTTATGTAAGTTTTATGGCCTGGTTGCTAGGACCTTTTAGTCACGTCTTTGAAAAGAGTTTTGGATCTTATATTTATTCTTTAGTATGCATTAGAATGCGGATGAAACAGATTCTAATGTTTTTTGGAGTATTTGGCAGCAAATTGTATCGAGTCAGTCTTCCCAGTAAGCTTTGCAGAGGCAGTCAATACTACAATAAAATACACCGCTCCACTATCCCGAGATCGCTTTTGTCAATGATTTTACAAATTGTCCAGTTGCGGAGACAGTTGAGACACAAAACTACACCAATAAAATATCACAATATCCACTAGGAATCAATTTGCAAATAATATTAACAGCCACTGAACTTCACTCGACAAAATCCCGCCAAAAACGCCCGTCTATATACACGTCCCACTGCAGGGCGCAGATTATTACTTAATATTTTTCTTACGTCAAAGATTCTCAATCTCCGTTAAAATCAATATCTTGTCGAAGAATTAGTAACAGTTACATTTCTGTTGCCATTTCCTTCCGGCCATCATTCGATGTGCCCTGACCTACGATTTACCATATAATAGTAATGGAAAGAAATTAAAATTAAGTAAGAAAAATATAAATTAAACTAAAAGTATCAAAACAAGTCAGTCCAACTTACCGGTCCACTCTACGACGCACTTTAAAATCAGAGATTGAGTTTGATTTACGCCTTCTTCTTCCCTTATTTTATGATACACATTGAAAACAATATGTCTCGCATGAGATCAAAGTGGGTTTTTCGACATTTTCACAAAAATAACAAACTTTCAAGATAATATCAAAAAATTTCAGCAGCGGTTGACACTTTAAGTACTTTGATTCGACAGGTGACAATTGACATTGCCATATGAAAATCACAATTTAAAAAAAATAAAAAATGCCATGAGATTCTGGTACACCTATAATACAAAAATATAACTAAAGTCGTCACAATCTAAGAAGTCCGATTTGACAGCTATAAAAATACTAAGAAACTTGATGCTTGCGAATGATACTCGTTGTTATAGTGTATGGGTAACATAGTAATTAATTAGTATTATGAATTTGATTTTTCAAATTCTCACGTAGAAAGTTATCGCGACATATAAAATGAGAAACGTCAACGGACTTCTTAGATTGTGATGACTTTAATTTACTAAAGACTAAAGTCAGAAATAGCAGTAAATTAGTTCTATTTCTAGAACGGCAATTTACTCTAGAGAAATAATTTATCAGCCTACGCAAGTACACGCTAGCAAATAGTCCCAATAAACAATACAAAGTCAAAAGATTAAACGATACAGATCCTAACAAAGGAGATAAAATCCAGAATAAGCTCCAAGGTTCATTCTATTATTCAAGATTTCTATCAGCTCTTGAATCTTTATGGAAGACGGACTGCAGAGTTAAGCCTCTGAACGAGCATGATCGCGCATTTTTCAAAGGGTACCATTTTGATAGAATATATTTTCCGCTATTGAGGATTTTCTGAAGATTTCCTTATAGAAGAGATTGTTTTGTTTAACATCAATGAGATTATTACAGTCAATAGAATATGTAATATCGTACATATAAGGAAGCCCTTCCTATAATTATATATATCATGTTTCTTGTTCTAATAAGAGCATATGTATGGTTTTCTTTATTACAGTTTTTGCAAAGATCCTTGTCTATATCCTGATTAATATGTCCAACATGAATTCGATAACAGACAAGAACATCCATAAACTATATTATTGGAAATCAGTTTCTTTCAACGAAACGTCTCGTTTTCAGGTTCTGAAATACAATCTTATTTCCTGATAAAAATACGCCGATATATACTGATTGCGATTCCAATTGTTTATGAGGGATGGTTTGGCATTCGATATAGCCCTGTTCTTTATACATGTTCCGACCGTCAGGTGGCGCTGGTATCGCAGGTCGCACAATTAGATTTAATAATTGATATGAATGGGGTGTGTTTGGTCGTATTCGTGATATGCAGCTACCTTCATAGCAACGTAAATAAAGGATTGTACAGCTTTCCCATGTGTCTAATTCTGAAAGGGTTTGATTTGAGGGTATTCTGATGGATATAACAAGTTTTATGAAGATGGGTATTTTGTGTTTATTGAAGTTGGTACTAATATTGTAAAGGCAGCGGTTTCTAAATTTTAAGACAAACAATGAAGGACAAAATTAACAATCCGTAATTTGAGCAAACAATTCGAAATACAAGTAATACAAAATCCTGCAAAATCCTCTTATTTGAATCTTCCATTACAATTTTGGTATCAGAAAATTTTCACAACTAATTCTGTAAAGCTAAAACGTAAACTGATCGCCGGAAACGCAACCTCCTAAACTAATGTCGGGTGTACTCGTACGGAGGAATGGCGTCGGGAGCACGGGTAATATATATAAGCGAAAATGGTTCCTACGGGCCTGTGAATAGGTTAGATAATAGCGCGGAAGGGTATTGTCTGTTAAGGCGGCGACTGCCTCGGTTACGTAACGCGTCTCGTATTGATCGCGCTCCCCACTCCGCGCACTCGCGCACACCGGCAGCGGACCAATCACGGCGCTCGGTTTAATTTTAATTTGATGGCCGTTCGGTGCGAGGCGGCCTCTGATTTGTCGACTTGTTACGGTACAAAACGATGCGCTATAAGGTATTTTTGTTAACGCACGTGCTTTTTGTCGTCTGACACCGTACTTGAGTTTGAGAGAGACGAAAATATTTTTCTTGAAATTGTTTTGCTGAAATTCGGAGTTACCTACGTCTATATTGTTGAAATACAGTATTCCTTCCACTATTCTCACAGTTGTACTTACGTAAGGCTCTTGGGTATAAACGTGTGGATTAAAGGCAATTTATTCGAAAATAACCTTTGACATGACATAGTGTTACGTGCCCTATTCAGAAACCCACGCGTTAGCTTAATTCGATACAATAATATTACACTTTTTTCGACCCTTTTCATGCGTGAGTGGACAACTACTATGTCAAATTATCGCTTAACTTGTTCTTGAATTATTTTTACTTCTAAATTGTTCCCTTTTATCTTGTTAGGTTCGTTAACTACCAAGAAGCTCACTATCAACAGTTTTGCTTTATATGTCCGCTATTAATTTCTTCTATGTCAATATCTTCCTTATCTCCCTTAGCTTTGGTGGAAATATAAATTCGAAGATCGAATGAACAAAACTGCCTCCATTCCACACGATTCAGTCACAGTGGAAAAAAAAACGATAAATATCTAATAAACTAAAACTGTAACTTAGATTGAGGGTGGCTTCTTCCTTTCTTTCCATTGGGTCGAAAACTATTTAAATATTTGGGGCCCAGTAGGTGGCCACGTTAATTGCAACGTCAGTGGCGTTCATGAGGTCCTCTAAAGTTGACGTGTGTATTGCGAGGGGATTTTATTTTATTTTAAATAATTTTAATATAGAAGTAAACTCTTCATTCATATCTTCAGTAACTAGGGCAGTTTCCACGAGGCGTGATAATTTACGACTATTAGGCAGACGCCCACTGCCACCTACACACAGGAGTTATGACTTCATCTGAACATATAGAATTAGCAGCCTACAGGCTTTTGGAGGAAAAGTGTTACATAAGTAAGGAGGATCGAATATAATTCAGATATAATAATTCAGATATAATCCACTTTTGGTTTTTATTTTATGGTTTTTATTTTATTTCTTTTTGTGTTCGATTATTGACTTATGGTTTGAATTTGATTTTTGACATTTTTAATTTACATTGTAATGATTTCGATTGTGTATTACATTTTTTAACTACGCCGACTTCTAACTATGGTTTTGATGTATGACTGATGTTTTGTATGACAATATAATTAAGAATATGTTTTTTTTTTGTATTATATTTTTATTGACTTTGATTATGACTTATGGTTTGGATTATCGAGTTTATAGTTTTATTTGTGTTTTTTTTTTTTTTTTGTTTGTTTTGATTTTTGTGTATATTAATTTTGAATTTTTATTTTAATTTTCAATGATTTTGACCAAATAATTTTGATTATTTACATTATGATTTTGGTTTCTGATAATTTTATTAATAATATCTTAATTATTTAAGTTTGATTTATATGTTACTTATCCATTTGTATTTTTGTTTAATCTACTTTTTCTGATTTGTATTGTATAATTCATAGTTATCTCAGGGCAGCAATGTTACGATGAGTGTTATGTACGCCGTACTTGTCATATGCATTGGTCCAATATTTGTATAGATTGTTTTGTCGATTTGTAATGCATGTGATGTGGCTGTGCTATATTTCAAATAAACAGATATGTTTGGTTCTATTGAACAGGCGTTTGGGATATATTTCTATTTGTAGCGGTCTCCATACAGATATTGATTTGAGATTTAAATATTCATTAGTTCGAGAGCTCGATCTAGCTTTTCACTTATTGCGAGGTAATTTCAAGTAGTATTTATTGAACTCCATTTTCGGGTGTCAAGGTGCCTTGATACATTGATGTAACCAATTATGTCAATAAAGATTATTATATTATTCCTACTGTCATATTTGTCAGTCCACTGCTGATTTTAGTCCTCTTATGATCATTCAGAATGCAACATCTAAGGGGCACTATTTATTTATCACGCTTTAGTGACAATTTCGTTTATTATAAGACAGGAGTAAGAAGAAGATGCTACTACTGCTTATGTTTTTAAAATAATCACCTCGCAAAGAAAGATAGACCGGCCGTAGCCTCTTGTTTTTAAAAAAAAGTTAAAACCTTTTTAAGATCAATCTACTGTGCTAACTATCTCATTAGGACATAAACCTCTCTCATTAAAAAGTATTTCCCCAACTACGCGACCATAATTTAAAAAGCATAGAAAGCATTAATTATAACTGACTTACAAACTTATGAATAATCGATGATCGAGGACTTCAAAGTAATAAATCGGTAACTAGTAATCAAACTTTGCGGTCAACCGGGACCTCTCATTAAGTATTCATAAACTTCACCCCAAGTTTAATAAACGAAACCCTACCATTGAATTATTTGATCTATTTAATATCATCGGTGTCGAAGTCAAATATAAATTAGAGAAGTAAGTTGTAGAACAAATCTAAACTGACAACATGTAATATAAAACCGAAATCGTTTCTAAATTTAGAACCTCACAATATAATATGATATAGTAAGAAAACACTGTCCTATATGCTCTGCAAACGAATCGATCAATGATATTTGTGTACACAAGAACAAAGGGTGCAAATGCTTATCCTTTTTAAATAATATTTCTAACGCCACCAAAAGGACACATACAGGAAAAGCAAAGGCGACCTTTTCTAACCGCAAAAAACGCGGCACGACAAAACCGATGCCAAAAGATAGGCCTGAAAAATACAACCCAAGATTTGGCAAAAGAATTTGATAACTATAACGGAAGTCCTGGCTCAAAAAAAGTAAAAGCCATCTCCGCCTATCAATTCCCATTAAAGACGAAATTAATCGACGTCTATTCATTTCACCGCTTCCAAGTATCGAAAATCTCGAAGCGAGACGAGCCGACATCAAATACCGACATTCAATATCAAAAACTTAATGTTCCAGCGAAGAATTAATATCACGAGGAGGTCGCCAGCGATCGGGGCTCAATAGGGATCAGTGTCGTGTGAACGGGGACTGAGGACAGAAGACAAAAAGAGACAGAAGTTAGACCAACTCACGTAGACGAACTGACGAAGACGGTAAACGAAGTAAAAGTATTGAACTATCCGAGACTGTAGGACTTAATTTACAATTACGATTTATCTTCACAAAAGTGACTATTAATCTGGAAGCCTTTCTTCAGTGTTGTTCAGTTTAGTCTTCTGTATATCTCTGTGTAGTGTTGTGCTGGTTGAAACGCCCTCGCTTTGGAGAGGCAGAAGTTGAGCTTACTCACGTAGACGAAGACGGTAAACGAAATAAATGTATTGAACTATTCGAGAGTGTAATAGTTTACAATTCCGATTTATCTTCACTCACAGCAGCTAGAATTTATCTGTAATTCTTTCTTCAGTATTGAACAGTTTAGTCTTCTGTATGTCTCTGTGTAGTGTTGCCTTGGTCGATACGCCCTCGCTTTGGCGCAGAGCACAGCCGTGGGATGGGACATTTGTAATTAGTGCATTAACGATCGGGTTCGTTTCAGCGAGAGTTTTTAACGGCACGCCCTAGTCAATTATAAATTTGTTGCAGCGATGATATCTGTTGTTGGCTTTTAGTTTTTACACATACTATTGAGTTGTTGAACACAATGGACCTTTTACGAAATATATGGTTAGTTGTTGAGAGGCGAAATGTGGATTTATTATAAGTGTACCTCTGCCGAATCGTTTGAGGAACAGCAGTGATGTTTACGTTTAAATTAAAATTTTCTATGGAGAATTTTATTTTAAAATCTGCTAATCAGTGATTAAAGTAGAAGTAAGAAGAATAAGTAATAGTAGAAGTGGTTATATTATTTTTAATGAATAAGTTAATTTACAGTAAAGAACCTTAGAGCAACTTTATAAATCAAATTACGACGTCCAAAGCAACCCCTAATAATGGTGAAATTCGTCTATCTCATAAATAGTTACTTTAAAATATCAGAAATTCTTGTTTTCTTCCTCTAAACATGACATAACATTTTCCGTGTTCAACCCCACAACATTCCTCTTAAGCCCTATATATTTCATTTCAGTAACCCAGCCAGCCGTGTGACGCATGCTATCGTAAGTCACAACAACTTATTGTGTGTGGAACCAGTGCACAGATTTAGGTCACAGACTTACGTCTTTATATAGGCGACGAGAATATTAGGGGCTGACGTTACGTAACGTAGAGATCAAGTATTCACATATTTTTGGTGTTTTATTACGAGATCTACGAGCCTGTCGTTGTCATATACTGTTCTTGGTATTCTTATATCTTTGCCAAAAAATATTATTTACTAGCTTCTGCCAGCGGCATCGCCCGCGTGAATATATCCCATGAGAAAGTACTACCGAGATAAAAATGATATATTTGTCCTTTCAGGGCATGGTTTATCCGATAAGACAAGTTTTAACCGAATCAGTTTATAGGGTCTATTATGAAAATAATTTATCAAGATCATCTCTGAAAGAGACTATTTACGATAAACTAATTGGCGACACATTGTGCTATCTATTACCATGTATAGTAGAATCATTAACTTTAATTTCAGCTTCTAACGAATCAATGAAACAATTCCCTATAGTTTTATTAAAATAATCTCCATTCTTCGGTCGCCTATCTCCGTTTTTGTCAATCTACAGGCTGAAGTGAAAAAAAATAATTAAAATGTATATTCTCAAAAGATTAACACACATATAAATAGATTTTACTTCTGCCAAACTGTAGGACATTTTGTTGGCAGGCTGTCCTACAGACTAGCCCCATGTTACTTGGGATGGATGCAACCCGTTTTCTTCTTCTGTTGTATTTATCCACTTAACAATAAGTCTAGTAAAATCTTAACCTGAATCACATCATCTACTATTTCGATACAACCATCTCCTTTATTTTCACTAAAACAATCTCTATTTTTCGATCCGTCATCTCCGTTTCGATCGACCTTCGCTCCAACATTCCAATTTCCATCGATTCCTTTACCATAAACTCCTGTGTATCTAGTCAGTTCGGGGTCGAGTGCAGTAATAATCTACTGACTTAACTGAACGTTTTATACACTACTAACAGTTTAGTCTCGCATTACTTCCTAGGGTCGCTTGGAATCTGCATAATCATTCCTTTAAATAAGATTTAGCGTTGGAAGCAACTGAGCTGAGCTTGGGACTATAAGGACATATTGATTTATTGCCGCCTTGATTGAAGGATTTATATATTCGTTTGGTCATTTCGTAACTTTCGCAGTTTTTATAATCGTAATGAGCAGTGGTGACCCAGTGGTTACGGCCCCGACTTACGTTTGTATCGTAGGAACCCAAGCAGGCGCTTTACTTTGTTTAAATTATTTCATCACCACTGCTCTAAAAACGGTGAGCAAACATTGTGAGGAAACCAGCATATCCTAGAACACAAAATTCGAAGACATGTGAAATCCACCAACCCGCACTGAGCCTGCGTGGTGGTTTATGTCCCATTTCTGCTCCCATAGAGAGGAGGTCTGTGTCCCAGCAGTGGGAACATTAAATGCCTGATGATGTTGGAAGCAACACAATACTTTACGCTTATTATAAATGTTCCTGTCTTTGTCAAATGTTACTTGGGGTTTGTGCAACGCGTTTTCTTCTTCCGTTGTGCCCCATCAACTTTAACGCTATTATTTACTTAACAATATGTCTGGACACGAGACGCACGGGACCGGTCAATGTGGCGACGCTTGGGGGGAGGCCTATATCCAGCATTGGACGTATTTCGGATGATATGATGATGTCTAGTGTAATCATTAACATTAGTCGTAGCTTCTACCGATTCAATTAAACAATCCTCTATATTTTTACTCAAACAATTTCTAATTTTAGACCCCTCATCTCCATTTTCATCAAACTTTGTTCCAACATTCTCATTTTCATCGATTCCTTTACTATAAACTCGGAAAGTATCAAGTAGCAGTTCGGGGTCGAGTGCAGTAATAGCCTATTGACTTTACTGAACGTTCTAGTACTCTACTGACAGTTTAAACTCGCATTGCTTCCTAGGATCGTCGCTTGGAATATTGCATTCGCTATCTCCCGTTCCCGAGGCTACTGTTATTGCATCTATGTTCTTGACAATGGTATTATTTAATATATCGTTTACAGTTTTGTATTTGATCGGCTACAAGAATTCTTGTATCGCTTTCATTTTATAGAGTGTGAACTAACAGAAGTTAAGTTATAATAATTTTAGTCAAAGGCTTTTTTTTAAAAGACGGATTTTCAGAGACTTGGAGAGGCGGAACTCAGATCTTGGGCCTGATTCTGACAAAACTATCATGTTTCCACTGAAGGGAGATACGGTTATTTATTTATTTATTACGGGAGATACGGTTATCGCAGACAAATCATGATGAACTTATATGTTCTACCCATACTGACTATAAAATCGGAATAGTTAGAACAAATAAGTTAAAATAGACTGCTGTAAAAACTCAAACACGTCTAGTTCGTAGTAGTTGCCAAGCAAAAACCGTTAAAAAGTTAGATAACAAAAACGATCAAATCAACACAACGGCACAAAATAACACATAAAAGCTAACATACGAATCAACACGAGGATTCGTAACAAAAGTCAATATTCACAGTAACGTACAACAGATAGAGTAAGAACACGCGAGGATGCGATTTGGCAAAATACTTCGCTTGATTGAATGGCTGATAACGATACAAACTGCAAACCTTTGGCACAGTAACATAGCAACTTTATTGAACAGACTGCCGCCTTTAATAGGTCAAGGAAAAGTGAAAGAATGGCTGCATTTGCTATCATTCTGGCTCGCGCGAAAGTCGGTAATTATCAATAATAGTGTGTAGTGCTATTCTGGGTGCATGGTCCTCACATATATGAATTTACTAGCTGACCCGGCAAACTTTGTTTTGTCATAAAAAGACCAAACATTTATCTTCCCTACCCTACACCACCCTACCCTACCCTACCCAACCTACCCTACCCTACCCTACCCTACCCTACACTACCCTACAATACTCTACCCTACACTACCATACCCTACCCTACCCTACCCTACCCTACCTATATAGCCTATGTCCTTTCCCAGGTCTCAAACTATCTTCAGACCAACTTTCATCAAAATCGGTGCAGCGGTTTAAGCGTGAAAAGGTAACAGACAGACAGACAGACAGAGTTACTTTCACATTTATAATATTAGTATGGATTAATGTATACACTTATGTAAATATTGTAAATCACCTATTTAATTAAAAAGAGTAAGTATGGAGTTTCTTGTGCATTCTTCTCCATAACAAGCTACTTTTTCGAATGCACGGTAGAATCAACTTTTATTACTTGTAAATGTAATAAAAGTGGTGGCCTAGCGGCTACGACCACGCCTGTCGTGCTTGAGGTCGTGGGTTCAAATCCGGGCAAGTACCAATTTGACTTTTTCAAATTCATATGAACTTTCTAAGTTTATCTTGGACATCACAGACAACGGTGAAGGAAACCATCGTGAGGAAACCTGGACTTATTTAGTTAATGTAAGTCTGAAATAGCCAAGTCAGAGGCCTGCCCGGCGAGCATGGCAAACCCAAGACGTTTGTGACAAGACATGATAAAATTTGTCTATGTCTTACAATTTGTCTTAAATGCTAGCACGGGTCAAACATGTGACATATTTTAAAGGCGCAACATGCCTTTCTTGTTGCTGCCCGGCGAGCACGGCCTACTGTGACATGGCTTGAGTCACACATTTCATCGCAGTTTGGGCGATAACGCCATTTTGTCCTAAATAATAGCACCGGCGGCGTGAGAAAATTGCCTGACGTTTGTTTGGGACTCATCGGGTCTTAATTGCTAATTCGGGCGCACCCATTTTGTCACAAATATCACATTTTGACAGATGATTTAGGAGAATGTATCACTTTCGTTCGGAGGTGGTGATAAAATTTTATACTTGAAAAAAAAAATATTTGCCTTCTAATTACTGCACCAAATGGCAATAAATTAATTTTGTGTGTGTGGTAATCAATGCTTATTAATTAATTGAAATTTTACAGGATTATTAATTAATTTTATATTATTTCTTTTTCATAATTGTATTTTTTTTTATTGTTATTTTTATTTTGATTATTATTTTTTTTATAATTATTTTCTTTTATACCATATTCTTCGTACTTTCTACATTTTAAATGTTTCTTAAATAAAATCCCCAAAAAACATTTAAAATATATAAAAATAGGGGGCCCACCGGTATTGGTCCAAGCCATTATATTTTTTTATAATTATAATTTTTTTCACAATAATTATATCTTTCTAACAAACACTAAATATGTTATCAAAAACAAAGAAAAATAAAGTGTGCGTAAGTCTATGGTCGTGGGTCAAATATTAATTTATTCCCAACAAAATTAAATAGTTGTTTAGCTGTATGAACGGCATACTTTTTTAAGTATTATTTTATTTGGTCGTCTATTCAAATTATGTCGCACTATGAAGTCAACAACAAGAAAAGCAAGTCCCGCCTGTAAACTATGTCACATGGTTGTCCCGTGCTAGCATTTAAGACAAATTGTAAGACATGACATATTTTATCATAACTTGTCATGACCGTAGTTCAAGTCTAAAACCAAGCAAAGCAAAAAAAAAAAAACTTATTATTCATTTTGGGATGCTGCTAACATGGGGGTAGCAAAGGGGGGGGCTAAATTTTGGTTATTTTTTGCCTAGGACATACCGTTTTCGAGATATAATTTTGGAAATATAGAGCGTTTTAAGCAAAATAAAATAATATACGGAGCCCATAATTCGGAAACAGTGCGTCGTAAGGCTATGCTTCTCAGAACCTAAGTGGTTTTTATGGCCAAGCTTGCAATGAAACGGCAATAAAATTGGAAAATTGCCGAAAAAAAACAAAATTAATGTCAATAAGTTATGCCACAAGTCAAGAAAATATCTCACTCCGCCGTGCTAGCATTTAAGACAAAATGAGTGCATCGCCCAAACTGTGATTTAAAGTGTGACTTAAGCGATGTCACAGTAGGCCATGCTAGCCGGGCTGTGGGGTTCCCAGAGGCGGCTAAATTCACTATGACACCAGAGGTGGCCACACCTCACACGAAAAGAAGAAGAAGACTTGTAAATTTGAATTTGTGGTTGACGTTCAAACGTGCCGCTTATTGGCCTAGTTGAATAAACATATTTGACTTTGACTTTATCTCAAGGGATGTATTAAGTTTGTCCTTTGTCCTAATCCAAGTCATGTTCTCCATGTTTGTACCGAGTGTCAACCGTGGAGATTTAATTTACTAACAAACACAGACCCACACACATATGCTGATATCTTATGATGTGATATGCAGACTGACACTTTTTTTTTCACTAATGGCTCACACTTGACCAGTATATCACCTGATGGTAAGCGATGATGAGGTCGATGGTGAAGCACGCTTATCTTATGATGTGATATGCAGACTGTCACTTTTTTTTTTCACTATTGGCTCACACTTGACTGTATCACCTGATGGTAAGCGATGATGAGGTCGATGGTGAAGCACGCTTGCCTAGAAGAAACCTATTCACTCTTGACTTAAATACCCCCAGATTGTACCTTCATTATAATATAGTAGACATAGCACATATTGCCCAATTTATGTTTTATCAACGAACCGATCTAGTAGTGCCTGAAAATGGACACCTGTGTGGGCGTTAGCGACGAAACTTTTGGGGAAATTGGATCTCACAAACCGAAGAAGTACCTCGAATCACTAACTAGCTAAAAGGCTATCGATCAGAATCATTTTAGGGTCGTACTAATCATTACTAAGACCTTACATTTAAGGATGATCAGGCAGTATCTACTCGCAGCATAAACCATTAAAATTTAGGTACTATTAATGTCAAAGGCGTAAGGCGTAAGGATCGTAGCAGTTGGTGTCCTGTTGTTTGTGCCTATGCCCATTAGATAAAGACGTGAGTTTGTGTATGTATGTGTTCATGCGAAAACAACAGCTGAGACCATAAGACCGAAACAGCATTTGACAGATAACTACCCAGTCTAAATCCACCAATTTACGACCAACATAAACCATAACAAAGCCTGAGACAAAGCTAGCCGAATCACATGTAAAGCTGCCCATCAAACCGGATCATGTCTGAACAGAAACCGTATAATTGCTTTGTGAACCTCAGTATATTGAGGCTCTGGGCAATGGAGCAAGTGTTGATGAGCTTGCAAGCGAAACTAGTAACATGAATAATAATAACTTTGAAGCTAGTCTTGAGTTAGTAGATGAGAATTGCATCTTAAATACGGTGATAAGATTCTTACTTGAAAACGCACTTTGATTCATTTAAGAAAGCACAGGACATTTAAGAAAAAAAAAGGAAACAGTTGACTTGAATGATTAAATTAGAAGCTAAACTAGATTTACTTAACGAAGAGTATATCTGGAGATGAGAAATGCCTCTTAACTAAGGGAATAAGATTTTTGGAAGGCAATGCAGATCGATTACAGAAAGGGAAGGATATTTAAGAACAGTAAAGGAACGGTCGACTTGAATAACGTAGAAGCTAAGCTTCATTTAGTAAAAGAAGATTTCAACATTAATAACCTCATATTAGAAAATGAAGGTGATAGACAGCAAGAAGAAATAAAAACTAGACGGCTATCATTAAGAAATGAGAGGAATCGGTTGATTTGAATAAATTAAAGCTAAGTTTGAATTTGTAACATGAACATTTCATATTGACCAAGCTTATAAGGTACTTAACATAAAATGCTAAAGATAAAAACAAAAAGAAAAAAATAAAAAGAGATAAAAACACTAAGTCTTTCAAGAATGGAGAAAAACTATTCGCTTTTGTTTGAACCAACTTAGTACGCTTGAAGGATTTTAATATGCTTGAAGAAGTATTCTTCTGACAAATCCTAGACGCTCATGTTTCAACGGTATTTTTTTTGTTCACTTTGGTTTCTGCTTTAGAGAATCGCATTTACTTGAGGAAGTGCGCATATCCTGTTTGTTAACCGTTTCTTGCTTCAAGTTCTTGTTTGAAGTTGGTGACAAACATAGCGGCATAGCACACAAGATTTAGAGGCAAACTAATTGCTTTGTGCTAGAATGTTTGCCTTGAGGGTTAAATGGATGTGAAATGTTAGCTGCTAGAATAATAAAATTTCTGAATTCCATTCCCAAGCCAAATATATAATGTTAGTACGTTAGTTGTAATTATCATCGGACGTTTCCTCTATCAAATATTAAGAAGATTTTTTTTTTCTTCTTTTAAGAATTAGATAATGATAATTTTAAAGCGAGTTTTACATTCGTTTTTAAAGCCAGAAAAACCAAGACATACCTAGTAACCTATCCGCTAACAATGAGATACTAACTTGGAAAAACACTATAGTAAGTGTGTACCTAAGTTTTTTTTTTATAGATTAGCCTACGTAAAATTAGTGTTGACATTACAGGAATGGTAGGCATATCAACTATACGTACATCTCAAATACCATACTCCTTATTTCTTAAATGTAGATAAGGATTTCAATCTCCCGCAAATTACGTCATTAGCAAAGACCCGTCTTCTAATAAGGTATAATATGTCTGTACAAACACTCAAGGATACCGGAGGGATTTGGGTTAAATCCACATTAAGTTGGTGACAACTCCGTCGACTTTGATGAAGGTTATTAAATGTAACCTAGACGCGACGCGTTTATTACGCGGTTTTAACTCTAAAACTAACAATATGAATTATATTTTGGTAGGTAACTCGAAAATTTTGAACGTAGAGAAACCTAAGTTTATTTTAGGTAAACTCTAGGGACCAAAATATACTGTAAAAAAGAGAGAGGTGTCTTATGGACACCCGGTTGGAACGAAGTTCGATTCTTTAAATTTACAGTCTTTTAGTTTCGAAAAATATGACGACCCTGAAAAAACAATGCTCAGTGTAAACTCACAATAGCGGCTGCTAGCGTAGGTATTGTATGTGTGTACAGTGCGCGCTCGTACGTCTTCGGTTATCTTTGTGCGCCTCCGGCTCTCTCCTCGGCGTCTCCCTTTTCTGCGGATCTTCGCTTGTACTATCATTCATGCAGCACACTGTGCCTCGCAAAATTTATCACGCAATAATGATTATTTATATTTATTTATATTAATTAAAGGGTTTTTAAACGTTAAAATTATAAAAATTGTTACATATTTTAAAAAATTACAGCAAGCTGAATCAATTGAAAAAAGTTTTAGTTGCCTAGGTGATCGGGAAGTGCCTCAAAAATCATTGCAATAAGGTGTCGGTTTTTGCATTGTTACACGTTTTTCAGTCTAGCTCCTCAGCCCGCAAACAAATCAGAACTTTCGTGCGACAAGGAATTCTGTGCCAAAACTCCGTTCCAATAATTAATAATATAACAAACAAAATCATATTTATACAATCCAATTATATATCAAAAATATAATCAAATAATATACAGGTTGTGTCTGACACCGACGCAAAAAAAATATCATAGATTCAGTACATGATTCAGGGTAAAAATTCCAACACTAGAGTGTTGGAATTTTTCATCGGCTTTCCCCATTTCCATTCAACGTCTAAAAGAAACCGAAAGAATTGCAAACGAGTAAATTGAATAAAAAAAGAGGGTGGAACCGTCCACACTTTTAGTAACTTTTGAAAATAAAGGCACCATTAAAGGTCTGATTCACCAAGCTTTTGCATTAGTGAACTCAGTTAGCTTAATTTTGATTCAGGATTGTATAGAGCTGTAGGAGATATACTAAGGTAGGTAAGAGTCTTACTTAATAATGTAGAATATGAGAAAAATAAACCGAATTAGAAAGACGACGTGTCACGACGTGTACGAGTTACTTACAAAAAAATCTAGATCAAATTATTGTACACCGACGAATATCATGCTTTGAATATGAATTTTGATAACGTCAACCTAATAATAGCATACACGACTGAAAGAGAATCTTCGAAAAAAGAAAGAAACATTTATTTCCAACTCAAAGAGAATTTTAAACAATGTCTCGCAGACGTACTCGTAAGATCCAATATATTCAATACTGCTTCAACAATTCTCAAAGGTATAATACTCTTTGCACTACCCACAGAGAACTCTTACACTCTGGACCTTATTGAAGACCAAGTTAGATAACAAGCCATCTAACAATATACTGAGTTAGCAAGTTTCCAAACTAGAATATTTATATGCAAATATTTGTAAGGAAACGTTCAAACTTCCTTGTATTTTCAAGACAAATGTGACTTTTAACTTCACCGCGTTTCTCGGGAATACTGAGAAGATAAATAAGTACTTAGTATTTACATTTTGGAAGAGCTATATATTACGTAGAATTCAAATTAATAAAACTTCGGGATGGCTGCGCAAATAGCTTTTTCTGTTATACTCTCGGAATAAATTATGTATGTATAAATAGGAATGTAAATTATTTGCGGGATATTCATATACTCGTATCTGAGAAAACAGATTATTGTAGGAAGAAAATATTGCTAGGCGTATACGGTTTAACTATCGAACCCATCGCTTCGCACTGGATTCACAATTCACATTTAATATGTGAACTATACGTATCAAACTTCAGGAATAAATTCTCTAAATTACGTTGAAAACAACATCAAAATCCGTAGTCTTATTTAGAAGAACAGTACAGCCCCACAAACAGATACGAAAAGCAACTTTATTTTATAATATCGAAGGTGAATATTTCCACCGTAGAAATGAATAGATACCAAATTAACTGAGTAAGTTAATTAACATTGATGGTAGTCGACATCAATAGGATTCATCTGCAAGACCGAAATTAGGATTCGAAATAAGGACAGGACAGTCCACAGATATCCCTTGTGCGATATTTATTACGTTATCTTGCTTCATTAAGGTGAAATTAATTAAATTCATCTAATAATAGAGAGAGCTATGATATACATTTATTTGAGTGTGGACTTGTGCCCAGTTGATGGCAAAAACCGGATTGATGGCGACAGAACAGGCGAAATTTGGATGTACTATTGATGCAAATCTACAAACCCCTGCGCGGAATACATGCATCATATTATGTGATAAGTTATTCGACTCAAACACAACACAACGAACAAAAACAAATTAAAAGAGAAGAATAGTAAAAACAAATATACAGTCAAATTATGCTGATCTAAGCTGAAAAATAGTCTCTGGAAGTGAAGCTTCAAAAACAATAAAATATAATAGAAAACCTAGGCTATAACGCTGAATGCCATAGGAAATATTGAATGCCGTACGAAGTCAAGGGCAGAAGCCCGTAGAATATTTTCTAGTAAAGTATGAGATATAATCAGACGCCAAAATTTCGAGACTCACAAACTATTTCGACTATATGACGACGGTCTTGCCCAAATCAATCATCATATTAATAATTGGACTTTTCTGTTACAAGCAACTTTAGTCATAGCCTAGAAATTGGAGTCGTGCCAAAATTCGCTATCGACAGGCTGACCCCTGGGATTAATACCATTACGAAATAACTGAAAATTATTAAAATTGCGAGTATTGCGAATTGCCTAGCCCCCATGACGTGTCAAAACTACCGTGTTGCGACTGGGCAAAGGGGACCGATCTATACAAGGACCCCCCTGGACATAAAATATAATTTCACTTAGATCAGAGTGTTCAACATTACAATATCATCATCAGTGTCTTGCCCTTGTACCAATTTACTGTCAATCGGCGCAACACGTTTTCCTCTTCCAAAATTTTCTCGAGTCATCATCTCAGGAGTCACACCCTTTCTAGACATAATCTTTCACATAGTCCACAGTTTCATCATCATTCTTCTGCCTTTTATTCGTGTTATTTATCTATATTTTTATCTTAATTAACATTTTCTTCGACCAACAGTTAGCTACATCGATAGCCATAGCGCTGGCCTCGCAAAAGGCTCCCATGGTGCAGGTGCTTATACATAACCAGCAGGAAGAGAGATGGAGCATCTTTCGTGGAGTCACCATCATTATCACATTATAACAATCCACTGATGAGAACAGACCGACCCATAAGCACTTTATTCAAATCGATTCTCGACTTTTATCACCCCGCTGCTACCAGCACCCTAGTGGCAATCACCGAAAATTAAAGCACCGCTCAAAGTAGGATGCGAGCGTCCTATGTTATGTAGGTACCTGCCTACGCAATTTACGATGACAATTTGATTACATATTTTAAAATCATTTCGCCGAAATTCTCTCCAATAAAGCTTTAAAAGGTCCAAATACCTCAATTTACCATTCCCAAAACATGGTCTTTTACAAAGGTACCTATTCTCTACACGTGCGATGTGCTCAATAATATCGTACAAAGGCGTAACGGCGTGGGCTGTGGCAAACGAAATTAAACCTACGTGTGTAACACGCCTTTGAAGTTACGCCCGCCAGAATATAAATTAGCACAATCGTAAATTCGGTTTTAGACTACTAGAATTTGAAAACAAACGCTAATTTAATTCTTACATTTGACTTACGATGTATTTCGGCAACAAAGGGTAGGAAAACTTTTTGACGAAGGATTTAATACTTGTACTTCCGAAATTTTACAGATAATTAAATCGAAAATTCGCGCACTCATAATCACCTTTCCATACTTATTAAGTCTCCATCAAAGTAACGTGAAAGTCAATTAAATATAAGGTGTTTTGTAATAATCTGAAGATAAAACAACGTCTCTAAACGTTATTACAACTTTGACGGCAAACTCAGCCGAAATTTTGTTGGCAGCCATCTTTGTTTGGTCTGTAATGGCGGCGCTTCGCAAAGACAAATGTCACCCGATAAGTCAAACACAGTACATTTACTCTTAGTACCCTTTTTGGTCGTAGTTCAAGTTGAACTGGTGACTTTAAGCCAAAGAACAATGTTGGCATCATTAATCAAAGTTTCTGAACTCAATCAAAGCTGCAAAGAGTTTTTGTATCGTTTTAATAGATTTTCGAGGCTCGTTAGTGGGAGCTAATTGTCCGGTGAACGTTACAAAGCCCTTTTAACGCGGCTTTCGAAAGGTGTTATAGCAGATTAATGTTCAGTGGAAAGGATTTATAACAATTATTTTTGAAGAATAACAATTATTTTTGAAGATTGAAGTACTTAATGATTTTAAAATCTTGAGAATAAAGGACGAAAACTGCAAAATCAAGATTATAGGAAGGATGATGGATTACAAAACTCGAATCACGCTTACCGACTCGAGAAGGTACAGGTAGGTTGATAGGTTCCCGAAGGTACAAAAAGGAAATCCGTAACATAACTTGTCAAATTGTCATAAACTTGGAAGGAACTTGATTTATAACGACTAACAAGCACTTTCCTGTCCCAGAAGGTCCTAACAATTTGACAGTGACAAACAAAAGGTCAGCGACCACGAATATTCTCAACAATCTCAGAAAAAGAAAAACAAGTCGTTGCGAATAAAGGGGAACATTTTCTTATCACCCTTTTCTCGACAATATATCGGCTGCCCAGACATTTTGATTGCCTCAAATTTGGTGTCTACATTGTGATGTCCAAGAAGTAAAGACGATTTAACTAACTTGAAATAAGGAAAGATTTATTCAGTAACAATGTTTCCGACGGGATTTACCATTGGATAAAATGACGAACATCCTTTTTTTTCGTCACGCAGGTCAATTCTAGTGATTGGCTACTGCTTAACCGGGCGATCCAGTGGAGACTAAACTATAGCCTCCAGCCAGGCAAGACGAACTTTAGATCCCTTATTTAACATCTTTAGTGATGAATTTTCAAAACCCTTTCCTTTGTGCTTACCTTCGTTACGTAAGGAACTTAGCGCAAAATTTAGAGGTTTTAGACCCAGCGGTTTAGGCTGTGCCGTGATCCGTCAGTGAGTTCAAGTTTCATTTTTATTAGGTAGATGAGGAGAATATGGTTGTTTGTAACCCAAGAAAATGTGCTAGAAGCACTTTATTTGTATGCGGAATGATGTGAGTAAATAAAGCTCAAAGGCGAAATTGCTTATTATATTTGCTTCAAGAAATCAAGACTGACATACATGAAGACTGGAACATATATATGAATGACATAGGAATTAATAAACCAGACTCTCTTGTTCACAAGAATGATTTACAAGAAAACTTGCCCTGACAATTGTCAAAACCACACAGAGGCGAAGACAGCGACAATATATTTTACAATGCATGTCCTTGAAAAGAGCGGTTTTCCAAGCAGCCAAACTGTGCGGAAAGTGTCACTTTTTTTCACTAGTGCTTTTTACTTTCCTGTACTTTTTTAATTTTTAACTCCAACGTCAGCCCGACGCATAGAGTTTTTATTATTTAAGAAAAGTTTTAAAAATTAGTTATGTACAGATTTATCATTCATATAAAAGGTAAAATAAAACTAATACTTTATTTTAGGCGTTTTTAATAACTCTAGATTTAGATTTTGATCAATAAATTAATTTTAAATATTCGTTAAATATGTTTGGCAGAACGTATATTTTGCTCGTGCCTTATTGCGTTACGATGTGACTGTTATTCGCACATGCGCAGTAGATATGCCCGAGGAACTATTAGTTAATCTGTGGTTATGCTGAACGCGCTTGAATAAGCCCGCCATTTTATTAATTTCATTTTATTAATTTATTTATTTCCTCGCACAATGCATAGTAAAATGTTGTATGATACACGTACGTAAGATGATTTCCGACTCGTGCCGATTTATCCACTCACTCGCTTCGCTCGCTCGTGAATAAAAATGCCACTCATCGGAAATCACTTACCTTCCGCACTTGTAGCATAAATAACTATTGTCATTCATGAAGACTGAAACAAATTTAAATATGGCAATGGACATATAAAATCAGATTTTGAAGAAAGGTAACCTGACATTTTCAAAACGCCTAACAATTAACTTAACCAAATTTACACAGAGGCGAGGGCAGCAAAAATATCTTCTTGAAGATAAAAGACTATAAATCTTCAACACCCCAACAAACAAATTGGAGAGTCAACGAAAACAAACAAGTTGGAGCCACCACTTACATTCGCAGAGATACGACCACAGATCCATTACAGTCAGGAGTGATAAAATGTAAGGGAGCACGGAGAGTGCTTTCTGTCTCTTGGTGTCTCGGTGAGTGAACAAGATAGGTAGTGTTAGGTAAGTGATACATGCGACCACTAGACCATGATTTTGTTAAAATCAGTACAGTTACAGTACAGATACTTAGCAGTTTAGAGCCAGAGCTCTAACCAACAAACATAAATAACATCACAGCTGTATTACTCGAAGGGTTGGGCAGAAGTGCAACTGTAGTACACCAAAATTTTGCCAGTTATGGTTAAGTCCCATTTAAAAGGGGGCAAGGCTATTAACATCAACAGGGCACAAACAATAAATTTATAACTTATCTACTACCTCATCCTAGTTTCTATGTACTATTCTACTAATGTCATAAATGTTTTCTATTCTATTCTATTCTATCAAAAATCAAAATCAAAATCATTTTTTTTATTTCATATAGGCCTACATGGGCACTTATAAAACGTCGACAAAAGGTGCACGGTTCGGGTTGGTCGTTTCCTATGGAGAAGAACCGGCAAGAAACTCAATGGTTACTCTTTTAAAAAAAATGGTTTTACAATATTTCCTTGTTACAGCATTAGTACTTAGTTATGTGGGGACAACGTAGGCCCGACAATAAGTCGTAAGAAAACAAAAAAAAAAAAAGATAATCTAGATAATCAGCTAAACGGCAGCCCGCTACGAAAAAACACTAGGATACTTTTTATCCCGGTAAAATGTTCTCGTCGGACAATTGTCGACCATCACGAAGGCGAAGCCGCAAAGAAATTTTAATCTTAAATATTTCTTCGGTTTACTTAACCTTGATGTCGATTTTTATTTAGCTCCCAATACCGAAAATGGCGCTGTTCATATTTCTTCACTAAGTCAATAAGGACGCAATAACTCTATTTTATTCTATTACCAGAAATTCTTGACAAGGGTACCATTACGTGATAAGTGATAAAAGCAGTGCCACTACCAATAAGTTACATTAGCGACTAAACATTTTGACACATCTAGTCTCTCTTGACTATTTGGCCTTGAGGCCAACGCTACCGATGAGCTTGGGGTACTGGAACCAATTCCAACGCTACCATTGAGCTTGGGGTCCTGGAACCAATTCCGACGCTACCGTTGAGCTTGGGGTCCTGGAACCAATTGCAAAGATACCGTTGAGCTTGGGTTCCTGGAACCTATGCCCGGGTCAGGCAAAATGTTATTTGGTTTTCCATCTGGAAAATCAGTAACAGTCTGTAGTCAGTCTGAATTTGTGCCTGTTTGATAGCAATAGGTTTACCTCTTATTATATAGGAATACATAACTGGAGTAATTTGTGAATTAGAGTTAAGCTTTGGTCTCTTGATCGGAACGCACAACGCTATGGCAGATATGCAGTGCCGTACACATAATCTTCCTCACCGCTGACGCATACTGCGACGGAAAATAAGAATATTCCACACGTTTTTCATACGATTATGGGTTCTCTATGTGGATCAATGATCTGGTTAAGGCTGCGGGAATCCGCTGGATGGGAGACGCACAGTACTGATCGATGTGGCGACACTTGGTGTACGCCTGTGTTCAGCAGTGGACATCTTTCGGCTAAAATGGTGATGATGATAATGTGTGTCCGGCACCGCATATCGCAGCGTTGTGCATTCCGATCAAGAGATCAAGGCTCTACCCTTTTGGGAAATATAAGGTAATTGATGATCTTATGTCATGTAGTCTCATTCGGCCATTTTGGTTCACGTCTTTCTCTCACATAGCGATGGCCTAGGGACAGTTTAACACGAACCCTCTGAAAGTCAGAGTAACGACGTTTATTCCTGCCGACGACAGAGGAAGGGCGATAATTGACTAAGTTAGTCCGCCGACCCTCTCTTATGGAGGTACTTTGTGATCCCAAATGCCGGGACTGACGAAATCAATTTGGTACTCATTAATCTGAGTTTTTTGTTCGGAAAATGTGTGGTTTGTTCTGGATATGTGGAAATGAGGTTATTTTAACATGGGTTGAAAGTTTTCCCTTTCCTTTCCTTTAAACCGTTGTTAAATTTACATTACATATTTAACTAAATGAGTTTATTTTTATTTTTAGGACCTTATCTAATACCTTTAAACGAGTAATTATTGTACCAGGCCCCTCAGAAAGTATTGCGAAAAAAAGTTTTTATATATGGGAGACTGGCCAGTTATAATGTTTTTCGAAAATATGATTATTTATAAGTAAAAATAAGTAAGTTCCAATTTCAAAATTTCCCTCTACATTTTTTGCGAGTTAATTCAAAGTATTGTGTCTCACTGAAATATGGATCTGCGCCGGGAACATTTTAGAGCTATGATTTTATACGATTTCAAGTGTCGCCTGAAACCGGATGAATCGTACGATAGACTTCAAATGGCATTCATGGATGAAGGCCCTTCCAAGGCAACCGTGTATCGTTGGTATAACGAATTCAAGCGCGGTCGACCAACTTTGGGGGATGACGAAAGAAGCGGTCGCCCTTTGACGGCTGTTACCGAAGAAAACGTGCTAGCAGTGAAAAATTTAATCCAAGACAATAGGCGAATTACATATCAGGAGATTCAACACATATTGAAGATTGGATCGGGAAGCGTTCACGAGATTCTACACAGCCATCTTCGCGTGAGGAGGATAGTATCACGCTGGGTGCCGCACAACCTCACCGATGCTCAGAAGCAGGCCCGGGTGGAATGGTGCCGTGATATGCTTAACAAATTTGAAGCAGGCTCGTCTCGGCGTGTTTACGACATCGTTACAGGTGATGAGTCCTGGATTTATCAATACGACCCAGAAACCAAGCGCCAGTCGACTGTTTGGGTGTTTCAAAATGAGCCAACGCCTACTAAAGTGAAGCGATCTAGAAGCGGGGGTAAGATTTTGATCGCTAGCTTTTTTAATTTGACTGGCCACTTGGTATCAATTCCCTTACGGGATCAAAGAAGCATTAATGCCGAATGGTATACTACCAAATGTTTGCCAGAAGTTTTCTCTGTTATAAGCAACAAGCGACCAAACACAGGGCTCCGCGGGCTACTGCTCCACCACGACAATGCACCTGCGCACACCGCACTCAAAACGAGGGACTTCCTGGACAGCACGCCAGTCAAACTCCTGGGTCACCCTCCTTACAGCCCTGATCTAGCACCGTGTGACTTCTTTTTATTCCCAAAAATAAAAAATCAGCTCAAAGGGATACAATTTTCGTCGCCGGAAGATGCGCTGGCTGCGTTCGAGCAGGCTGTAAACGAGGTGTCTGCGGCGGACTGGAAAAAGTGTTTTGAAAACTGGTTTAGGCGCATGAATCTTTGTATAGAGGCTGGTGGAAAGTACTTTGAAAAGATTTAATAAAAATATATGTACGTATAGAACAATTTTTTTTAGTTTCGCAAAACTTTCTGAGTGTCCCACGTATATATGTATGTATACGTATATTATTTAATCTGAACCTTGCAAACGATTTTCATGAAATTTAATATGCAGGGGCTTTCGAGGGCGATAAATAGATGTAGCTAGGTTTCATTTTTAGAAAACGTCGTTTTCTCCACTTTCACCCGAGCCGAGCTCGTTGGCCCAGGTACAGGAACACCGGGTAGTCAGAAGCCACAAAAAATCTGACACCAGTATGACCAGGAAATATCGTGAAACCCAGTTACTGGATTGTGGAGGTCAGATAGGCAGTCGCTCCATCTAAAATACTGGTGACCCTGAAAGCTGGCCCCAACATGGTTGGGAAAATGTTTGGCAGATTAATAGGTTTTAATAGGATTGTATCAGCAAACTTACAAGAATCAACGACACAACCGCATGAGAAGCGTGCGCATCAGACACTGAAGTCAGAGGTACCTGCGCCAGTTCTAGGGGTCCGCAGGCGAGTGAGCTCGCTCGTGATTGGTTGAGCGATATTTCGGAATAGGTGGCATCTGTACCACTAGTGCAAGTGCTACCCAAAATGTAAATATAGGCTAGGACATTTTGTTAATAAAACATTGTGTGAATAACCAAAACTAACGCTATTTTATTTACCTCTACCCTCGGTAAAGGATTAATGCATTCATACTGGGTGTCACATACAGCTACAACGTACACCAGTAGCTGTGTGTATTTCCATAATCACAAGCGAACGAGATCAAAGCTTGCTGCACAAAGAAATATGTTGCGATATTCCCGACATGACTACCTATATCATGAAACTAATAGAGTCAGAGCAGTGACTTTGCGACCTGTCTTCAGCTCATTGGCTCCGGAATATATTACCCGACGTCTTTCAGTTGACTGCACAATTGTGTAGTTATAAGGATTCTCTTCCATTCCAATATTAACTTGACTCAAGCCTAAGAATGAATAAGAGTGGTTCTTTCTTTAAAAGACCTTTGTAGACCTCTGAATCCTCATGGAGTTCATATTAGATAGATCTGACCAAGACAATTTCTTATCTTTAAGTGATATTTGAATTTGTTTCAATATTTCTTCTAATTGAACGAGCGCGAAGGAAGTGTCTCCGTTTCAGCTTGGGCAAAAAATCTTTTTTTATGACCGGATGTCCAACTGTTCTCCTCTACAGGTCGTTTTTGTCAACCGAATCTCGTGAAATTTTGTGAGCAGGCTCGTTAATGTTGTATTTTACCGAAAAAGACAGAGTCGCGAGGTCTACAGCTCAAAGAGCCACTAGTAGTTGTGGGCTAGGAAGACACAGAGAAGGCACGAACATTTATCACCAGCCATGCTTCCTCAATGCGGGTTGGTGATTTCAGACTTGAATATATTTTTGCTGTTTGATTTTATCATCATCATCATTCTTTATTTGCTCAAACATGAGTACAGTACACACAACAAATGGTCAATATGTAACAAATGTTTAAAAAATATTAAATTACAGCGCGACATGTTTGCCTTAGATAATGGCATGCAAATATAAATAATAGAATACAAATCAAAATAATAATTACAGAATACCATATTAAGTCAATGATAAAAAAAAGGAAAATTTTAATATTATAATTCTAGAATGTCAGTAAAATGATTTAAAATGACAAAAACTTAAATCAAATTGCAGTAATTAGTCTAGTTTGTCTAGTTTAGTCAAAATATTTAAAAATGTCATACAAATAGATAATAATAATACAATTTCAAATTATCGTTCTAGAAAGTCAGACCGAAAAAAACAGAATTTAAAAAAATATTAAAGATTTATGAAACAGTTTGTCAAAACTTTTCCACAAAAACGAATATCATTTAATACGAGAATATTCAGCGCAAAATTATTCTTTCCTCAACAAAATTCATAAAAAATTCAGACTCGTGTACGGGTGTTATATTTTCCTGTCATTATTACGAAGTTGGAACGATACGCCCACACCTCGAAATTCGAATAAAGAGCCGGTTTAATTTCGCGCCGAGTGTTGCCAATATTACCCGAATACTCAAATATTCCCAATAAAGTCAGATATCGAAACGATCGCGAAATTTCGGCAGGTTCGATTCCGGCGGCAGGAGGCCGAAGTCGTAAGTGTTATGATTTTTTCATTACGTATTCATTATTATAGCTGAAGGGTTCAGGAGAACTTTTTCGATACATTTCATTTACTCAGAATTACATAATATTACATGATATGGAATTAATTGATTGAGCATTGAGATAATTTTCCTCGACGAATTTTAGGCAACATGTTTCATGGAAACTGACGTCACCATAGAAGATCACGATCACAAGACCAGGAATGAACGAGCGTGCCTGCATGTGTGGCCCACCGCCAGTTCAATGTCCACCACTCCACCGCGCGCAGGATGATCAGAAGCAGCAGAAGTCATTTTAGCTCCGTTGGTAGATGAAGCAAAAGGAGTATAAGGATCATAGCAGGGTGGCGTTCTGTAGTTTCTGCCTACCCCCATAGGAAAAAGACGTTATTTATGTATGGTATAATTGCTGTATGGCCTTCCAAAAGTATAAACTAATAAATTTGTACTGCAGAGGAATATCAACGCAGAATATACCTCAAACTGCTATAAATACATCTTAGTAACCAAAAGCAATATATACCACTGGCTGCCCATCCAACATCATCCCCGATCATATTTCACGCAGAAACACCAACTTATTACATTTTAGAAGCCCAACTTCCACGAGTTATATAACTCAGTCGAGCGTTGAATATTGTAAGGAAAGAGGGTAGTCTGGGAAAACCTAAAACTAGGTAGAAGCGTGCACCTGGGGCTGGGCACATTTTACCTGCCTAGGTTCGTAATAGAATGTATTATCGTGAGCACCTCGGAGCCTGCTAATACTTTAAGCCGTTTAGCCGAGACATTGAAATGAATAGGCTTAGCATTGGGATAGATTTGGAATTTATTGAATTGGCGCCCAACATGGGGCCGTAAAGTCTGCCAAGAATCTTTTAATAAAATCATATCTTTGGGACGGGGCCGTTAATAGAAAACAGAAACAGACTTGTATTAAAATTATAAGTCAAAATTCTCCCTTATCCCCATTTATTGGGCGTCGACGCAGTATGTCTTCATCTTCCATACATCTTAATTTGCCGTCATCTCAAAGGTAACCTCCTTTTTAGCCATATTGTCTTTGGCACAGTATAGTAGCCCATCATTTCTTCATTCTGTCTCTGGCTATAACCATCCACATTGAAACTCAAAACCAGGAAGGTTTTGAGTTTAACAAAAAATTAATATTGAACTGATTAGTCTTATATAAAGACTGGACAAGTCTCGCCTTCCCTTGAGACACATTCAATTAAAATCATAGTACAGCAAATATTTCTGAACATTTTATGTAATACAAGTCCCTCCTCTAAGGTAAACCCCTGGGAAATTTTGGCTCAGCGACAACACAGCAATATTAATAAAGAAAACCCCGAAGAAACCTCGTACTTTTTAGAAGCATTAAAAGCTTAATGAAACCAATTGAAAGAAAGGCAACGGAAATTGAGGAAACGCGATAATGTAATGTCCTTTCTACAAAGACCTATAATTTCTTTTGTGTGAAACAAAACACAACAAGGGGCTTATTTGTATTGCTTCGTAAGCTTTTTTTGGGCGGTAACAAATGTTCATATATTGGGGGGAATGATTAGGTGTTATAATTGCCTACTACAAGACACACATGCATATTTATATCGAGGAACCTAGCATTCCTGAACAGCTTTCTACTCATAATGAATCATCATCATCATCACATCAGCCGAAAGACGTCCACTGCTGGACATAGGCCTTCCCCAAGCGTCGCCACATCGACCGGTCCCGTGCGTCCCGCATCCAGCGGATCCCCGCAAACTTCACCAGGTCATCGGTCGACCTGGTGGGAGGCCGTCCAAAACTTTTCTGCCCCATCGGCCATTCGTTCTGCGAGCAATGTGCCCTGCCCACTACCACTTAAGTTTGGCAATTCTTCGGGCTATGTCGGTAACCCTGTTTCTAATAGTGAATTAGTTACTAAAATACACGTACTGGTTTCACAAAATATGAGTACAGCACATATGTTCAAAGCTGGACATAAACCTCTGCAATCACAGGCCATTCATAGTGAGTCACGACCACTCTCGTCCAGTTGCTACCAGTTACCCTGCGAAGAACGTCACTCCACTAAGCCTGACGGGGTCCTATCTCACGGTTGCCGACAAGCGTCGTCTCATCACAAGAACACGTCTACCCCAACGGTCGCGGCTGATATGGCCAGCCGATTGCCACTTAGTGTGCTTTTTCTGTGAGCTATGCCGACAGCTTTGATTCTGTCGGACCACCTCGTTCTGGATTCAATCCCCACAGAAGCAAAAGTGCTTTAAGTGGAATAACAATAATAAATATATTCTACAAACCAATAATTATGTAACATAACACTCATTAGTGACAACGAAGTCAGTTTCATTCAACTAACAAGTAGATTTCACTCATCATTTAACAAAACAACACTATGCATTAAACATTTTCAGACATTTGATTTTACCGTGCTTTTAGTTTCAATACAAAAAAATGGGTCTTCAACACGATCAACAACTCTAGTAATTGGCTCTTCGACTAAAGAGATCAATAAGTCTGTATCTGAAGTAATTACTTTAGAAATTGTTATCGCAGAAGATTTCTCCATTTTGCGATTTTGATGGATATGGTGGCGAATTTTAACCGTCTGTTTTCAAGTAGGGAAACACTCTTTAACTGATAAAAAGCTACACTGGGACTATTTATGCCGAAAACATTAACTGTCCCTGTAGATCCTGCCACGGGCGAAAAACCTACGGAAAAAGGGAATTTTGATTATAAAATGACCTCGTTCAAAGTCACATCTACATATACCTAGCAGAACTACCGAATCTAAAATTAACAAAAAGCTTACACTCCTCTGTACCCAAAACATTTGCATCCAAAATTCCACCCCTTTCATTCGGATTACATTTTGCACTCTCAATTTGCCAACACACGTCCATAGTTCGGTTTCGGCATAGAAACACATTAACAAAGCAGATAATAGTTTGCAACTACCCCGAACAATTTCACAAAGTGCTGGTCGAAAGTAAATCGAAAATAAATACTGCGTATTTATTGTACGGGGAGCGATGAGAAATGCAGGAAAGTTTGATTATTTCGTCTTCTCTCAAGCTGCAGTATCTGCAAAAAGCCAGGAGTATAGATTACATTATTAATTTTACTTTATAGGAACAAGAATGGATGAAATTGGTAAGTAAGATTTCAATTGCAGACAAGAAACCCTCTCTGGAACCTAACGAGCTTTGCTAAAACGAATCTTATGAATGGAACTATATTCAAAAGCTTTTCAACCAGCAAGAGCAAGCCAGCTAATTCAGTTCAACAGAAAAATAACGAAATTCAAAAATAAAGTTGGAGCTGTAAAAACATGCACCTATTCCATTTAACCGTCGCGAAAATAAAACTAGCCTTTTAGATGCCCGGGCAAAATCGATTCTCTCTCCATTCCATCCATTATGTATCTGGGTCGTATATTCTCTAAATCTCGGAGTACTCTCCAACCAACTTAGGTCCATTTAAAAACAAGGTCAAAAGCTAAAACGGGGACCTTCGACGGCTAAAAGCTATTTGTTCTGTCCCGTTCTGATAGCCTGGTACAAACGCCACAAAGGCCAGTGCAATGGCGCGAGCTGGACCGAAAAATGAAATAAATATTCATCGGGAGATGTGTCAATTTGTGAATTTGTAACATCGAGTGGCAGAGGTCGGACTTTGTAGTTTAAAATTTTACTGTCCGTGAATTATTTTACTGTTCCAGTTTTATGGCATTGTGTTTTATGACGGGTCCCGGCATAAAAACTAATTTGCAATGGAAATCATTCTTTCCCTTTTTGCGTTAAAATGAACATTATTTTTTGCCGGATTTGAAAGAAGCCACTACGGCTCATAAATTCATCATTGCTTTCATCCATATCGTCTTCCTTGTGAACCAATAAGCCTATAGGCTCAAGAGACTCGTATATTTCGTTGTCAGCAGCCGCATTGCGCCACAGCCTACACCTGATCCATCATCCGGCCGCTAATCCGCGGAGATCGATCGGTTGACTCATAATCTATTCTGTGACAGATCTTGTCTCGGGATGTACCTATCTATGTGTACTTGAGCAGACAGTCGATAATGGTATAGTAAGAGTTTGATAATAATTAATTATATGTAATTTTCGGTTCTGTATAGAATGTTCTGGATGCCTTAAAGGTCACTAAGACTATAAATTTTGGATCTAACAAAGGCATTCGATCAAGTAATCATGGCTGCGTCTGATTATGAGAAGATGTTTGAAATACTACAGCGATTTGATTAGCCTAGATGTCATTGAAACTATTTTTCATCTCCGATCATTGTGATTTTAATCCTTTAAAGAAACATATTTGGATATGTTTTAAAGAGTCCTTTAAAGAAACTAGGAATAAATATAAAAAAACCGGCCAAGTGCGAGTCGGACTCGCGCACGAAGGGTTCCGTACTTGGTAAATTGCGGTTTACGATTTATGACGTATTAAAAAAAAACTACTTACTAGATCTCGTTCAAACCAATTTTCGGTGGTAGTTTACATGGTAATGTACACCATATTTTTTTTTTGTTTTATCACTCTCTTATTTTAGAAGTTACAGGGGGGAGGACACACATTTTACCACTTTGGAAGTGTCTCTCGCGCAAACTATTCAGTTAAGAAAAAAATGATATTAGAAACCTCAATATCATTTTTGAAAACCTATCCATAGATACCCCACACGTATGGGTTTGAAGGAAAAAAAAAATTTTAGTTTCAGTTTCAAGTATGGGGACCCCCAAAATTGATTGTTTTTTTTTCTATTTTTGAGTGAAAATCTTAAAGCGGTTCACAGAATACATCTACTTACCAAGTTTCAACAGCATAGTTGTTATAGTTTCGGAAAAAAGTGGCTGTGACATACGGACGGACAGACAGACAGACATGACTAGTCTATAAGGGTTCCGTTTTTTGCCATTTGGCTACGGAACCCTAAAAAGATATGCATGTCTGCGAAAGCCAGTAAAAAATCGCAATATAGGGGCTAATATGAAAGGATTACCAGAACTATTAAATCAGAAATAGAAAAACAGATTGAGGTTTTCAACCCTAGGCTGTTATAAACTGCTACATAAATCGGATGCCTACCCCAAACACACAGCTTATATAAAAGCAAATCCTGATTTAGAGTAAGAACACGATTTCTTTAGCTTCCAAAAAACAAAAGGAGCCTTTCCAAAGTTAAACGTTAAAGCTTACAAGCTAGATAGGGCTAATGCCCTATAAATCTTCACATTAATGAAGATTTATAAATACCTACCGGTTAAAACAGTTATATAAGAGATACCTTAATGTTAACCTATCTAGAAACCGACTTTAAAGAGTTTATTGGTGCCGCAATGCGTAAAATAGAAATAAACGAAAAACAGAAACACGGAACAAACAAAAAATATGGATATTGAATTTTTTTATGAATTTGAGTTTCGATCAATAATACTTATTATTGTTTGTATTAATGATCGAAGAATTTGAGCATGACTTACGGAAGCTGTGTGTCTTCTGAATATCCCCTACGACTTCAACATAGAAAATACCATGAAAAATTTATAGTCATCTCTGCGCAAAGGTGATCCTTGTAGTTGGATATCCAGTACATATCCAAAGCAGGAAGAGTCAAAGGGCTTACTTCATAAATAAATGGTTCTGTGCGGCCTTCCTATATATAATTTGGCGAAAGGAGGACTTATCGATCCATCAAACACCCGTTGTGATGCGTACCGACTTCAACCAACGGGACGTCCGTTAGTTGAAGTGCCCCAACTGTCCATTCACTTGCATCCTAGATGACCTGTACAACGCCTGAGACGCTGCAAGAAACTTGGCGGCCCTAACAGTATGATTAAAGGCACCATAGGCAAGAAAAGAAGTTTTTTTTCGGATTTATTTTGCTCGTAGTCAAAGAAGGATTTCGAATAAAGGTAAAAACGCTTAACGTGGTACAACTAAGTCCGAAAATCTTCAAGTTAAAAAAACCTGATTTTTCTTCAGTCATCCAATTCCTTTCATCTGTATTTATTCCGTAAGTGTCCTTTTAGATTTGTCGGTTAAGATCAAAGGTTGAAACTGCTCCTAATCTTAAAAATAACATTTTGGATGTTCAAAGGGACTTTCCCCAAGAGTAAGTAAGCGCAATGGGAATATTCTCCATGTTTTTCTACGTAGTTTTATGATAATCCTGGCGTTACATGAAAAGCGAACCAGGAAAACGTTGCAAAATATACTCTTAAACGATTTTATTGTAATCTCTATATTTTTCCGTATAATTTACATCACAAGTAAACATATAAATTTTTCCTCAGCGAAGGCAAAGCCTACAAAACAGCTGTTAGACCGACTCTAATCTACGGCGGCGAAGCCTGGGCGATAAAAAAGACCCACGAACAAAAACTTCACAAGACAGAGATGCGTATGCTGCGGTGGGCAGGAGGAGTCACACTCAGAGACAAGGTACGCAACGAACATATTGGAGGGAGCTTCAAGATTGCGGAAATAGTGGATAAAGTGAAAGAGTCTAGACTGAGATGGTACGGTCATGTACATATACGAACAGATGACCATGTCGTGAAAAAGTGCCTTTCCATGGCTACAAAGAGGAGGGGAAGAGGAAGACCTCAAATCACATGGATGGCGAAGGTCCAAAAGGACATGAGGGAGATGGGACTTACGGAAGAAGACGCACAAGGCCGAAATAAATGGCGCCGCATGATTGGAAAAGCCGACCCCGCGTAACGGGCACAGGCGAGGCGAAAGAAGAAGACGAATGCATTAAACCTCTGTTTCGGGAAATAAATTTAATCGACAAAATGCGAGCTTGAATTTGCCGCCTGTGTAGAGTGTAAAATTGAAGTCTACAAAATGTAAAATTTCATACCTTTCTGGCTTGTAGCACGAGTTTATTTACTAATTTTATATTGTTGTGAATATTTTCCAAATATGGCAAAATAAGATAGGAGCGGGTTTTACCAACCACTGATTTAATAGTTTCATGTTTCGAAAAATTGTAAACTCCTTTTTCTCAAAAAAGGGGTTGTGCAAAACTGCGGCATACTAGATGTTATATTTCATCGCAATTCAACGTAACAAAAAATTTTTAATTCAAATGTTGCTTCCACGCGCCTAATAACAACGCTTAACAGCTATATTTAAGGATCTTACTCGCCAGTGGCGCCAAGTGTGGCACATATACGGAAGCCCTCATTTAAGAGATGCGATTGGCTGTTGAAAATTGATTTAACCCGCCACAGCAGCTAACGCTTTGACATTTTGCAATAATATTCTTTCCAGAAATTGTCTATAATGTCTACAAGTTATACTCGTAACTTTGTCGATTTTACTGAAGGCACGAAGCAACTTAATTTATTTTTTATTTTATTAGTTTGAATGAATTGCTGCAATATGCGATATCGCACACTTATTTTCTATGAAAATTTTAAGTGCGAATCGGCCGAATTGCAACGCATTTGGTCCATTTGAATGTACTTGCAATTTCGCTTAGTAAAATCTTTTATTGCATCAGTGAGATATAAATTTAATCGCGCAGAGCGATCAAAAGATCGCTAATTCTTGTATTTCATCATCATCATCATATCCGCCGAAAGACGTCCACTGCTGGACATAGGCGTCTCCCAAGCGTCGCCACATTGATCGGTCGCGTGCGTCTTAAAAATATGGAATATAAAATTCGCCAGATATATTCACAATACAAAGACTCTCGCCTACATCGTCAACGTCTTCCGCGAACCGGAGGACGTTGCGTTGGAAGACCTCCCACCAGGTGGACCGATGACCGGTGAAGGTTGCGAGAATCCACTGGATGCGGGAGTCTTGTATTTAAAAGTTACCAATTCAAAAGCAACTGCTACAACCTAATCTACGATACAAAATGGCCGCTCGAACCATAAAAAGGTCAACAACGTCCATTTAACAGCGGTTAACTTGCCCAATTCAAGGCAAAAGTCACAGGTAAAATATATCTGGCTCACCAGAAAAGGCCATAAAAAAACGATATGAGATCCTGACAAGGGTCAAAAAGGGTCGTGAACCCGTGATACCGGGCTAGGAACACGGTACGATAAATATATATTGAATTTTATTCATTGGATACCGGTAACCATGATCTAATAAGGAGGGAAAACAGTTGCTCCTGGAAATCTAAACCGATTTCGGGTAAGCAATATATTGTGGCAATTAGTGTTAGTATTTGCGTCAGACACAAAGGAAATAGCCTGAGACACATAGGAAATGACATGAAGCGTATCGAACCCACATTCATTATCTCTGGTTAAACAAAGCATCCATGATACATGTTTTAGCTAGGTATTAAGGCTAAATTCTAGACAAAAAGGACAGGAGAATGGTGATGATGAAATCATTGCTTCGAAAATAAACAATATAAATCCAACTCCATTATCTAGACTCTAAAATAATTCGGTGCCAGGTCCTACCAAAACTCAGGCGGTGCCTTTCGCTTTACTAAAGATTGTTGACCCTTAATGGCTATGAGAATAAACCTGTGAAGTCAGAGATTTAGTACACTATCATTACGTCACTTATTCATTCTTTCGTTTAATCTAGCGACCCGCCCCGGCTTCACATAGGACAAAATAATAATCTCTGTCTAAAACTATTCAGAGATACTGTGTAATGGGAGCTAGCCTATTTCCATCAAATGGATACAAATCTAGACTCAAGCTACTACTGAGAAATACCTCCATTTATCTATTAATAAAATTATCTAACCACGCATTCTCACCCAATCTAAAAGTTTATGCAAAATTTCATTTTAATCGGTTGAGGATAACTGCTTTAAAATTCAGTGGCAAGATTTGACCCAAACACACTTACATACATACATTGCAAGTTAAATAAAAGCTTGTAATAAAAGGTCACGTAGCTTCGAAGATAATAATGCATTTATCTACCCTCAGCTGAATGTGACAGCAATCCAATAATGCCAGTATTCACCGTGTCCTCATTTCCAATATTATCCAACACTATAGCTTTCAAGGGCCATTCCTTCATTGCATAAACATCAATATTCCATTCCTAGGAACAACAAGTTTTCCAACCGAAGCTTCCCGTCCGCGTGACGTCATCGACGCCATCTTACTGTCTTACGTCAATTGTTTCACGGTCTAAAAATCACGGCTGTTCGAGAATGTTCTAGACCACAGAGTAAGGAGACGTCTTGGCAGTCACTGCTAGAAATGGCATTGTCATAAGTTGCCATACAAACCAAGTTAGTATGTTAGTGATTGTCACCGATTATTTCATAGAAATTGATGACCCTTGTCTTCCGTGTTACTGAAAACCGGCGCTGTGGGTGTGGTCATGTCTCGCGCACGACTTCCAGCATTATGCTGACCGATGGCCGTTTTGTGCGGATTACGCATATTTCCTATTTTATTTGTATCTCTTTTTCTATTATTAATGCTGAGAGTTTAACCTGGCAAATAAACAGTGTTTCTTACGAGTACTTTATTTTCTAATTCTGACTACGGCTGTCGCTAAGAGTTCTTACACACAGCGTTTTTTTCAGACGCCGTCAACGCGCGTTTCGCTATCGTGCGTTGTCAGCGCTGCTAAACTTGAAATAGGCAGATTACTTGCGAATTGCGATTGAATCGCTGCAAACTCACGAGAAACGCGCTACAGACGCGCGTGAGCAATTCTCCTTGCAAAATAAAACGCGCGTAACGAGCGTGTATCGCGCTGTCGGCAAGTATCCGAATAGAATCAGAATCAGAATCAGAATCATTTATTGCCAATAATGTAGGTATACATATAAGATGGTAATTTTTTGTAGACAGTCCCGGTACATTTTGCCTTACGGCATGCAAAATTGTTCAATTGAATGTAACAGTTAAAAAAAAAACAGTTATTAATACAACAATTATACAAAACATTCAGATCATTATGTCAACAAAATAATTAAATATAACAATAAGTAATCAAAACATTCTAGATTAAAAATTATAATGTCAACAAAATAGTTAATTAAATGCATTGTACAACAAAACAGTTACAAAAATTACAGTCAAAAAAATTAGGAATAAAGAATAATTATGTCAGTAAACTAATAAATTAAATACAATCATAGTCAAATTCATTAGGAATAAAAAATAATCATGTTAAGAAAATAATAAAATAAATGCTATCATAGTCAAAATCATTAGGAATTAGAAATAATCATGTCAAAAAAATTGTATTAATAAATTAAGTACAGTCGTAGTCAAAAACATCAGAAATAAAATTAGTAAAAATAATAATAATCAAGTCAACAAAATAATTAAAATAAACAAATGGGTACATTTTAACTGATAGTTTTGTCATTTAAAAATTCTATAATTGTGTAGTAACATTTGTCTAGTAACAGTTTTGTTAGCTGTTTTTTAAACATTTGGATGGGTAATTCTTTAAGATTCATAGGTAATTTATTATAAATAAGCGTACCCATGGACAAAATATTTTTCTTTAATAAAGCTGTCTTATGACCACCTGTATAAAGTTGGTTTTTATATAAAGACCTAATCGGTCCTGTGCGTTGTCGAATATCAACCATTGACGTAAACAAGTGTTTATTCGTCCTGACGAAAAGGGCTACTTCTAGTATGTACAGGGACGGAAATGAAAGAATTTTTAAAGATTTAAAAAGTGGCACACAGCTTTCTGTAGTTTTATGACCTGTCATTGACCTAAGGCAACGTTTTTGGGCCTTAAAGATTCTTTCTCTCTCACTACAGTTACCCCAAAATATGACACCAAATCTCAAAGATGAAGCAACTAAACCATGGTATGCTGTCACTAATGTGTCAGTATCTACTTTTTTTGAAAGGTTGTAGAGTAGGTAAGCAGTCTTGCTTAGTTTTTGGCATACGCTTTCAGCTTGTGGTTTCCATGTCAGTTTTTCGTCAATATATATTCCCAGAAATTTTGCATCTGAGGTTGTATCAACGATTTGGTCTTTATATTTAGTGATTACATTTTCTGGATGTAGTCGTTGGTAATAATGCATGACTTTGGTTTTTTGAAGGTTGATAACTAAGTTATTTTTATTGAGCCAATCTATTATTGTTTTAAGTGTGTCATTTATGTCTTTTTCGTATTTATTTTTATCTACGCATGCGATTATAGCTGTGCTGTCGTCCGCAAATAATGTCATTGGGTGCCGAATATGTCTAGGGAAGTCGTTAATGTACAATAAAAATAGCAGCGGCCCAAGTACACTACCTTGCGGCACACCAAATTTGGGTGTTCTACAAGTAGATAAATATTTAAATTCGTGTTTAGTCTTAGTACATACTTTCGAAAGTTCTGTATATTGTTTTCGGTCCGTGAGGTATGACTTTATTAAGTTTAATATGTTGCCTCTTAGACCATAATCGTTAAGCTTTTTTAAGAGCGTGTCATGTTTTACACAGTCAAATGCTTTTGTTATGTCAGTAAATATTGCACATACAGGGTTTTTAACATCAACATTATTCATTATCACCTTTAAAACTTCAAATATAGCCATATTAATATTTTTATTTTTCCTAAAACCTTTTTGCTCTTCGCATAATATATTATTTTTTGATAAAAATGTGTATATAGATTCATATATGATCTTTTCAAATATTTTAGAAAAAACTGAAATTAAAGCTACTGGTCTATAGTTTGACATGTCTTCCTTATTGTTTTTTTTGTGTAGTGGTTTTATGATGACAGTTTTCAGTTTTTCAGGAAATATACCTGAACTTATACATGCATTTATTATATGGCTTAGTGGATTTGCTATAATATCCCCAACAAATTTTACTACAACGGTAGAAACGCCGTCGTAGCCACAACTTTTTTTATTTTTTAACTTTTTTATTACATGTAAAATGTCTTGAGGTACTACCGGTGGCATGAATATTGAATTTGGGATAACGTTAATGCCGACTGTTTTTCCGCGATCACCATTAGTTACATCTTGAACCTGATCCACGAAGAAATCATTAAATGAATTAGCGATCTGTTTAGGATTTTTTATAATTTTTTTTCCTTTAATTACTTGTAAAATAGGTTCTTTTATTTGATTGTTATCATTAATTATCTGCCATGAGGCCTTGGCTTTATTTTGTGAGCTGTTAATGAAGTTATTATTCTGAGCTTTTTGTGTCAATTTTACAATTTTTTTAAGCCTCAGTGAATAATTTTTAAATGTATTTTTATTTTCACTTGTGGGTGATTTTCTGTATTTCCAAAGTAGGCTTCTTTGTTTTCTGCTACATAATCTTATTCCACGTGAAATCCATTTTACCTTTTTATCGGGTTTTACATTAACTAATAAAACGCCCTGTACGTGTGTCTTTGCAGTTAAAGAGACACGTTGTGACAGCGCTCTATGTAACTCCGGGGTAGTAGTGCGTCGACAGCTCGCGAAAAATTCCTCGTCTGCATACAAAAATTTTATGAACTTGTGAATAGGTAAATTGGTTGCGATAACATCGCGTTTGCAGCGCGTCAGGTGTTGCCTCTAGTTGTTTCCGGCGGTTGCGACGATTCCGTGTTCTATGTTCGAGACACTTCCCGATATTTCCGTATATATCGGCAGGAACATAGAATTCGCTAGGGAGTGTAGGAATAACGTTACCTCGGGCATTGTGAGTCGGTATGACTATGTAGATGCGCCTTTGTACTGTGAATATATCTGGAGAATTTTATATTCCATATTTTATGATAAAGAACTTAGGTTTTCTTTGAATCCGTGGTATGTGTGTTGTTCGACTGTACCTTAAAGCTTTCTTACCTTTATACTCAGTACCTTATTTATCACACTCTGAGTAGATTTTGACTTTACAACACAATTGTAGATGACTCATTCGTTGGTCTAAGGGTCGCAGGGGCTACTCTAAAGCATGAGGTTCAGGGTTCTATTCCCGGTTCGAGTAACGTGTGATTGGGTTTTCCGACTGTAGTTTCATAATAGTAGCTCAGGGATTCGTGTTCACAAACAGCTCCCTCGCTATGAGATGGAACTCCTGCTGGAATAACCCATCGAGAAATACTGGCGTGATGTTATTTTTAACACAATTTAAAGGTTCAGGTTCCCGTAAATAGCAGCGGTTATTAAATATAGTCCCAGCATTAAAATGAAATGCATCAGCACCAATGAAAGCTTCCAGCACCGCTTCTAGCCTTCATAACGGTTAATTGCAGGTATATAACTAACATTATCTGTGATAAACTGGGAGTTGGAAGCGCAAGCCTCTCGGATACGTGATCGAACTCAATTAGAGGAGCCCATTACTGAAAATGTCTTTACTGAGAGTAGGTTTGGCTTCTTGCCACGGTTTGTTGGGTATGTGGGGATAATATGATTTTTGTGGGTTGATGGCTAAGTAGAATATATAGTGTCTGTTTGAATTGGAGAAATATAAAAAAAAATTGGTTAAATTATTAATATTAATTTAATTCATTGATAAGATATTACTATGATCCTGTCCTCTAGTTGATTTTGGCCACAAAGTCACTGCGGCCGAAATTCATCTTTCCTGGCTTCTCATGGTACTAAAGACTTAAGATATGCTGATCTTTCAGGCGATCTTATGTGACTAGCTTACCCAATTGAAACCAAAAAATGCCGTAAGATTTCAAAACAAACAAACATAAATCAATGAATTTCGCCCAAGGCTAAAAAGATAACGTAAGTCAAGGTTCAAGATCACTCAGCATTCGATGATTCTTCGAAGTCAATAAAACATAAGAACCTGAAATACGGAAATAATAAACTAAAATAGAAAACCATTTCAACACCTTTTAGAAAAGGACTCAGGAAAGTCACAGAGTTCCAAGTCTAATCCGATCAAACAGGCTACCCTGAGGCAAGCCTTTCCGCGAAAAATGATGCCTTTTATCGTAGGATATGAAAATGAAACAATATTCCATTGTAAACGAAATCCTTTAGATAAAACCCGTTGGATAAGGCTTTGGGGATTCCGCAGTGACGTCATTCCGTGTTTTATATTAATTTAGCGTTCTGGCCAACGAATTAAATGGAAGTGGAAAAGGATGGTATATTTTACTGGTCTAACTGAAGCTAGCTATGTAGAGGGTAAAAGACCTAGAGGCCGAAACGATGGTCGAATCAAGTTAACGGAGCACCTGGATATGACTATCAGCGCCACACTTCACCAGGCTGCTGGCGAAAAGCTGTTCCCAAGTTGAAACGCAGTCACAATTCTCAGTAGTGAGGGAGCGATAAGGAACTGAGCTTATAATAATGCTGTCAATATGAGTCCATAGAATTAAATAAAACGCCCTTTATGAGATTAAATCTCTATGAATAGTTCTGATGCTGTACGTCCGTACACGTCTAGAATATATAATAAACTACCTAAGTACATAAAAGAATGTGATAATTTCAATTTATTTAAAAACCAATTAAAAAAGTATTTAATTCAAAAAGCATATTATTCTGTTAATGATTATTTAAATGAAAAAATAATGTAATGATTAACTTAAGTAATTGTCCAATAATATAATTATGTAATGCATAGATGATACAATTGTTAATTATTAATGTAATATTTTATTCATTTTATTGTAATATTTTGCACACCTGCTATGGTAGGATATGGTCCAAAGAACTTTTATAAAAATGACACCCTGGAAACTACCCATATTTCGCAAATAAATGATTTTGATTTGATTTGATTTTGGAATAGGAATAGAGAGTATTCAGCAAGAGTAATAGAGTCAGCGTTAAATACAAAATGATTGCGTGTCAATGGACAGCAGAAAATGGAAGATATCGTAAGCGCATATACGCGATTAGTACACCATAGTGTACCAACTCCAAGTAACATGGAACTAGGGCAGAAGGTGATGTGGATTCTCGATTGTTTTACAAATCGTTAAGCCAAAACTGTTTGTTGAGAAACTAAAAGACTTTCTTCACTTATTGATGCCTACTGCGAATTACATTCCCAATCCTATATTGACTCTAACTACACAAAAAATCGGGACCATTCCCGAAACCAACGCTGGCAAACAGGACACAAAGACGTGACATTCGAGAATCGTTCCAATATTTAACGAGTAACCTTTTGTCCGCCATCTTTGTCTATCCGTCAGTCACAAAGCTAGGGGGTCTTTGTACCCTACATAGACACCCTTACATCATATACAGGCCAAATACCCGCATTATGCCTCCCCGCCCTAATTCCCCCAGACCTGGCTCTAAGCCAAACACACTCATGCTTTCCAACTGCTCAGGAATTCACACTGTCTAAGTTTCCACTTTAGGGGGCTCGAACACTGTGTTTTGTAGTATAAAAAGTTCGATTAAAAATGCACTTGTTTTCAGGAAATGCATTAAGGTAATAAGGTAATCACTTTGAATTCTCTGAACAAAAGCTGTTTGTGAATCAAAGTTTAATTATTTGGACTTAATTTGAATATTTACGATTCTGGATAGTTTGGGTCCATTACGTCAGCTTTGTAAGTGTAAAATCTCATTAGCAATTCTACTGGAGTATTTTGGTCTAAATTGCAACAACGTCTCAACAATTTACCCGGTCCTACAGTAATGGAGAATGCGTGTTCAGCTTGTTTTTCCATTATATGGACTTCTTGGGAAATCGTTTCTAAATGTTTCCCTTTCAATAGCGAACGTGTTTGCGTCAGCACTTCACAGCTTTTATTTTCATAAATAAATATCATGTATTTTGCCGCGTATCATTTTGCAGTGACACGATCCAGACTAACTGAGAGCTTTGTTTATCGTTATGAATTTAATTAATCAATAGTTTTAAAAAAAGACGCCTTACTTGCCTAGCAAGAGGAACTCATCAACATCTTCCTACCGTTGTCCTAAGTTACTTGGGGTAAGTGCAATACGTCTTCTTCTTCCATTCGTCCTGTCTACCGTCATGCTATCACAGGCTATAAAAGGTAATATTTTTTTTAGAAACAAACGTGTGTCCGTGCCAAATTTACGTTTGCAAGTTTTGATTACACACAGACACTCTGACACTTGAAACTAAATATAACCTTGTAATAACACGAACATTTTGTCGTGTCCAGGGGGGTACCATGCGCTCTTACAACAAGGATATTTCCATTTTGCGTAAGGGTATATAAGTCATACACATCTGTCAAACAGGCACCAGATATTTATAGCTTTAATAACGCCTTCAGAAAATTCCTTACGAAAATTATTTTAAGTTTACTATTCAAAAGTCCAAAACAATCTTCCGACGAACCATCTAAAAACCGACTCGAACTGATCTTCGATAACTCAATTCTGGTTGGTCAAAGTAATTTAAAAGTTCTTATCTCGCGACGCACTCGTCCGGAGCATCTCAGGCTCCGTTTTGTTCACGATAATGACTTTCTTATCAGACTTAATTAATGGCCGCGCTTTCGGCCAGTTTCATTAACTCTTTTAGTTTGTTTTCAAAATTAAACATTGTTAGGAAGTTATTTTAGTTACGGGTATTGTTGTAGGTCATTCTTTTTAGAGACGACCAAACAATTTTTGGGGAACTTTTCCCTTCTTTCTAACACATTTAAGGCCTACTTTCACGAAAAACGAATTCAGAGTTTGTTGTTAACACGAGGTTAAATGGCAGATGGGGCAGAAACGTTCTGGAGTGGCGACCGCGAACCGGAAGACGTTGCGTAGGAAGGCCTCCCACCAGGTGGACCGATGACCTGGTGAAGGTTGTGGGGATCCGCTGGTTGCGAGACGCACGGGACCAGTCGAAGTGGCGACGCTTGGAGGAGGTCTATGTCCAGCAGTGGACGTCTTTCGGCTGATATGATGATGATGACGAGGTTAAATTGACAGTTTGCCATACAATATTGTCAATAACCCCACGAGTTATGTTTTTCGTGAAAGGTTGCCAAAAAGGTTAATAAAGTAGTCTAAAGCTCGAAGGTCACAGTCATACCAAGGAGTATATATAGTATCAGGAACTGGCTATCATCATCATCTTCCTGCCCTTGCTTGTCCAATGTTACTTAGGGTCGGCGCAACACGTTTTCTTCTTCCACACCGTCCTGTCCCCCGTCACGCTATCACTGACTCCCTTTTCTTTCATGTCACTCCTCACACAGTCCATCCATCTTTTCTTTGGCCGTCCCCTCCCACTACATCCATCCACATTTATATTCAAACTCTTTTAGTAACAATGCGTCTCATCAATGAGGAGGGACCTCATCACATGACCATACCAGGACAAACGGTTTCCTTTCAACTTTTTTGTCACTGGCGCCACTTTCAAACTTCCTCTAATATAGTTATTCTCACTTTATCCATTCTCGTCTCTCATCCATCTCAACATTCTCATCTCTGCTACATGCAATCTCTTTTCATCCATCTTTTTCACAGCCCATAATTCTGATCTATACTGTATGACAGGTCTAATCAAAGACTTGTAGATTTTCCCCTTAACTTGAGGGGTATCCGTGGGTCGCAAGTTGTGTTGCAGTGACCTGCCGTCATTTCATCCATCCTGAGTTGCCCGGTGCGTTAGGTCTCGGTCTGCCTCGGCATCCTCTTGGACAAGCGACCTTAGATACCAGCAGCCTAATTGTGTAAGTAAATTCGGCAAAAGAAACAATCCGTTTCTTTCCCAAAAACACACACATACACAAAATTTACTTACACAATTAGGCTGCAGATGTCGGTAAGTAACTGGCCAGCGAAAGTCAAATAGACGATATCATCTTTATTTCAGCCGAGAGACGTTTACTGGTGAACATAGGCATCCCCCAAGCGTCTCCACATCGACCAGTCCTGTGCGTCTCGCATCCAGCGGATTCCCGCGACCTGAACTAGATCATCGATGCATCTAGTCGGATACACGATAGCTCCATGTAAAAAACAGTCAAACCCGTTTATAACGATATTGAAGGGACCGTTCAAATGCCGTAGACATAGATAGATAAAACAGTTAACAGTTAAAGCCAATAGTCGTTGTAAACATGCACATTTGCTCTTAGGTCCTTGTTACAGGACTTTTACATTCAGTCGTTATACCCAGTACGCAGTTTTAAACAAAGTCGCTATAAACGGTTTAGAAAAGGCTTATACCTATAGGTACTACCCTCGTAAGTTCAGTTGAATGTGCTTAAAATGAGAGACCTTTGCGAGGCCAGCGCTAAGGCTGTCGACGTGATTGAGTTCTGTTCGAAGAACAGAATATATGAATTGGAATGATTATGGAATCATCGATACGAAGAAATTCAGTTAACTTATAACTGAAGTTACATTGTTTTCAATTAGGATGGTACTATAGTAAAGAACACTCAACAGACAATGCACAATTCTATTACTATTTATGTTAGATTAAAGCGAATACATTTCAAACTGAACAAATACACATTGTGTGGTGGAACATGGAACCAGTCAAGTGTTGTTTCAACTCATTGATAATACAATTGCAACTGTTTCTCTTTCTAGTAAACAATGCTTATATCCGTCTAGTGTTATTCTTCTTGCTTTGGTATGTATTTGTATAAAGCAGACTATAGTACCTAGACTCATTGCAGGGCAAAGGCCCTTTTGTTATCCTTATACTAAGAAAAGACTAGCATTATACATCAGTACCTACAGTCTAGTGTTGTTTCCCCTGATTGAAAATACAGTTGCAACGGTTTCTAGTAAACAATGCTTATATCCGTCTAGTGTTATTCAACTTGCTTTGGTATGTATTTGTATAAAGCAGACTATAGTAAACTCATTGCGGGGCAAAGGCCCTTTTGTTATCCTTATACTAAGAAAAGACTAGCATTATACATCAGTACCTACAGTCTAGTGTTGTTTCAACTCATTGAAAATACAGTTCCAACTGTCTCCAGTAAACAATGCTTATATCCGTCTAGTGTTATTCTTCTTGCTTTGGTATGTATTTGCATAAAGCAGACTATAGTACCTAGACTCATTGCAGGACAAAGGCCCTTTTGTTATCCTTATACTAAGAAAATACTAGCATTATACATCAGTACCTACAGTCAAGTGTTGTTTCAACTCATTGAAAATACAGTTGCAACTGTTGCTAGTAAACAATGCTTATATCCGTCTAGTGTTATTCAACTTGCTTTGGTATTTGTTTGTATAAAGCAGACTATAGTAGACTCATTGCAGGGCAAAGGCCCTTTTGTTATCCTTATACTAAGAAAAGACTAGCATTATACATCAGCACCTACAGTCTAGTGTTGTTTCAACTCATTGAAAATACAGTTGCAACTGTTTCTAGTAAACAATGCTTATATCCGTCTAGTGTTATTCAATTTACTTTGGTATTTATTTGTATAAAGCAGACTATAGTACCTAGACTCATTGCAGGGCAAAGGCCCTTTTGTTATCCTTATACTAAGAAAAGACTAGCATTATACATCAGCACCTACAGTCTAGTGTTGTTTCCCCTGATTGAAAATACAGTTGCAACGGTTTCAAGTAAACAATGCTTATATCCGTCTAGTGTTATTCAACTTGCTTTGGTATGTATTTGTATAAAGCAGACGATAGTAAACTCATTGCGGGGCAAAGGCCCTTTTGTTATACTTATACTAAGAAAAGACTAGCATTATACATCAGTACCTATAGTCGAGTGTTGTTTCAACTCATTGAAAATACAGTTGCAACTGTTTCTATTAAACAATGCTTATATCCGTCTAGTGGTATTCAACTTGATTTGGTATTTATTTGTATAAAGCAGACTATAGTGCCTAGACTCATTGCAGGGCAAAGGCCCTTTTGTTATACTAAGAAAAGACGAGCATTATACATCAGTACCTACCTACTGTATCATATGCCTAATGCCTAGCTTGTTTCCAAATATGTAAGGGTGCAGTCTAACATGTCAGGATGCAGAAGAAGACCAGTATTTCACATAGAGCGGCTGCCTATACTCCACAATTCAGTAATGGGTAATCTGACACTCCTGGGTAGAACTGGTTGTTAGACATTAAGACTTTTGACTATCTGTAACGACATAGCTAAGTACTAACTACGTGGTCTGCTTGGAAGTCCCTGAATCGCCTCAGAACCCAAGTAGGAAGATGTAACTCCAACATCGTAAAATGGGGCTACCTCGATGGAACAGCAACAGGGTGCCGAGTCGCAAACCATGCTCCACCTGCTGTCCTGTCCTCTGTGCCCCAAAACGTACAACTAGGGTGATGTATGCGCTGCCACCGACGATGCCGTGGAAGTGACTACATTTGAGCCAAACAAATATGAAGACCGTCTTGCGAGCGGCATGAAGATGAACAATCTCCCCCCATGAGACATAGGCGTGAGATTATGTATGTCTGTAATCCTTAAACATGTCCTCAGCCTATGAAGCCTGGCGACTCCATTGCCAAGAAACCTTAGGTCATATTAGTAATCATCTATGACGCAATCAAGGATAGAGGACACTTCACAAGGTACGATACTATAATAATACTATACACTAGATGTAACTCCGGTAGTCCCGGTAATACCAGATAATTGCATAATTATAATGTAACTGGCCACGCCCAATTTATTAGCATAAGTAATCAGTCTTGCTACAGTCTGCCAAAATATTTATCTAGACAACATGCCAAATGTCTGTTACTTGGCTACTTACAAACATAAAATAGAATTATGTGTCTATTCTAACTAGGCCTGGGAAAGTCTATTTGCATTATATTAAAGGCAAAATAGAAGTAGCCATGGCTATTAATCTTGTCAGACTGTATCTAGCCTAAAAAACTGCTGAATAAATGAGAATAGTGTTGCGCAGTATGCCAAGACAGGCTGTTTTAATATTAATATTCTACACTGGTTTCTTTGTCATAATAATATGAAAGAACATATTTAGTTTTTGTCATTTGCATGCCAATGAACTGCTGTGAAAATACAACAACTGTTTTGGTTTTAACTACGCACTTCTTTACAAAATAATATAATATTAAGAATATATAATAAATTTAGTAAAACTTTAATGTAGTTAGCCGCCTAGCACTTTCAGTGTAGACAAATTAAATATAACCACCACTTATCGCCAGGACCATTCACCCAAACTCCCGAATAAAACGTAACGTTCTCAATGAGCCGGCCTCAATGGCGGCATTAGAACCGCATAGCAACACGCCGACCCTGTAATCTATCGAGATCAGAGCAATCAACCCGCTTCACTTAGCCAAACAACCCATGGGGCCTATAATCACACCCTGGGGGACCCGATTGCGGATTTCCATATAAATTCTATGTTGGTTTTAGGGCGAACAGAAAATGTTCCACTACGTAATGGTCCTTTTGGCTAGAACAATCGCTGTAAATTGAAATAGTAAATAAAACAATAGAATACCAAAACATAAACGACTCCCTTGATTCGAACCGGCACAGACAATGGGTATTTAATCGATGAATTAAACTGTTTGTGATGTCAATCAAAACAGCATTTACGAGTGGCTTGCGTTTTCAAAATCGAAATAATTAACATGGCAAACCAGCTACTAAACAACTGACTGGATCGATTGTATTATTTACACAGAAGGAACTTTCAGATTATACATAAAAATGATAACAGACCGACCATCTAAGTATAACGAAATGCTTTATTAACTTTATTTTAGTCTTGGCAAAAGCCTTTGATACCTTCGATCACATCGGTGGTCCTAAAGTACGCGGTAGCTATTTTAAGTAAAATACTCATATTATTTTTTAGACTTGGCAAAGTCCTTTGATACTTTCCATCCTCGTGCTTTTGACAGGTAATCCTTTTCTAAGACACGTATTTTTACAGGATATTTAAGAAAAATTAATTGTGGTCCTTAAACACTAATTACTCACGTTTTCCTCGACGGTCTTCTTGATCTTAGCGCTGGCTTCGCTGACCTTGGCTCCAGCCTTGTTCACGGCGGAGTACAGGAAGTTGCCCAGGGACTTGGCTCCAGCAACCGCCTTGGTCGTCACTGCCGAATTTAGAGGAGTTGAAGATGTTTTGGAAATAGAGACTGATAAAATTATAAAGCTCGATATAACAGAGCAGGGAATCGATTAGATAGCGACTAGAGACGACATTACTAATATTCGTGTCCATGCCAATTGCATTAAAATTGGCAAATTGAGTTGTCGCGGTGACTCTCACAGTCATGTTTGTTTACCATGCACAAGTGTTGATAATGCCGTGTCTAGTAGCAGCCGTCAAGGCGGTTTCGTACTCTTTGGTCGTGAGGTTGTATTCCGAAAGAGTTCTTCAAAGGTTTATGTTATTTCAAGAGTGGTCAAGAAAATATTTCACATATATGTACTTGTTTGTTAACTTACTTTTAGAATAAAAAATACCAAGAATTTACGAGTACAACAGAAAAGGCTAAATCCCAACCTAGAATTGTAACAAGGACCGGAACAAGTACATTTAGAGCTACTTTTGAAAGGACCACTTTTCTTAGTAGAGGCGTTTCTTGAAGTACGAAAAAGGGATTGAAGATAGTGTTGAATCCTAATGGCTTTGCAAACAACTCTTTGAACGGACGAGAGGCAATTTGAAGGCACTTCAGTGATGATGAATTTAATTTGGCATTCGTTGAGAAAATGGTTCTGGTCGTTAATTTTGGGTTTTTCTAAGCTTTTGATAGAATCCTTCGATTGTTTATTAAAAAAAATAAGAAATATAAAATAATGTTGGAATAAAACCAGTTTTTACAGTTCTATAAACGGTAAATGCTGAAAAAACGCTGGAACAATTAAAACCACACCAGGCCTAAAGCGCACAATTTCAACATTGCATGTTTTATCGTTTAATTTCAAGCGAAAAAAGGAACCGCAATTTTTGCAGCACAGATAAAACATAATCTGTATTATGTTACCGGGTAAAACAATATCGGTTTCAGAATAAACAGTTTTATTTCAACAAAAATTAAAAAAATAAAAACAAAAATAGATTACTAACACTCTTGCATATCAGGTACTTCAATAGCATCAACAGTAAAAAGTTTTTTACTCTGGCTACCTGGAAAAGTGCGAAATAAAACATGGAATAAAAACAAAATTAGCAAACTACAAAAAAAAACAAAATAATAAAGAAAAATAGTGTCACACACTTTTGGGGGAAAAGGACAAGAAAAAAAAAAAAAATACAAAAGTGTCTGATATATTCCGGAGACGTTAAATCGACCCCTTATCAAAATATGTCATGAGGTACAGTAATAAGCAGTCCTCGTTTTTATTCAATTTTGAGAATACGCAGTAATATAGCAACTGGGTTCAGCGGAGGTTTTAGTGAAAGGAAACTAGCTACATATAATAATAGTTATATCTAGAACAAGTCAAGTCGTCATTCAACCGTTTCAAATCGATTTCTTGACCAAATCTTGTGAAACATATCTTGTGTTTCTCTATCTAGCGTGGAAACAAAATAGGTCAAGATTTTTAGAAAATAAATTATTACAGAATACAATTCAAGCTTAAATTGAAAGCTTTCTGAATTGTCAAGGAGTCCATTCCAAAACGGTGGAAGTTCCTATGTACAAGAACAGGCAAAAACTCTATGTAAGTAACGGTTTTTATTAACCAAAATATTTAGATTAAAGAGGAAAAACCTATGTTTTAAAGGACAGAAAAAATCAAGCTCTAATATTTACATTGGCTTTTTCTCAACGCATTGACAACACTTATTTAAAACTTACAAATCTAGCAGTACAAATAAATACTTGATTTCCTTCTTTCTTTCTACAGTAGTAGTTCTAGCGACTATCTACAGATACATACCATTTCCAACACCACCAGGCTGTTCCTCAGTTGGCGTGCCTCCAGTTGAAGCTGGCCGGCTGTCCGCCCCACCAGTGGCGCTGCGTCCAAGCATACAAGTTTAGTTAACATTCAGACTAGGACCAACCCTGGGAGAGAGGTCTTTGGGAGACATTGAAGGGGAGCTGTAGTAGTGTACTGTTGTAGGAAGCTAAGCAGTATTACCTTTTGGTCTTTAAATACGCATACATATTATTATCTTTCACATTATTTATAGACTCGCGTTTAAACACCATCACACCGATAAAGAAGCGATGAAGCACGCTTGCCTTAAATGAAGAAAGAAGGTTCAAGCTAAAAAGTAAACAAAGACCCTTACAGGCAATTTCACTTCTTAGCTGTATTTTTTTAGAAACCTCTGATTCATTTCGAATTAAAGTCTACTTAGATTAGGTAACTATCTGAATTATACAAGCTATAATAATTTTGCGTTATGCTAGCACGTCAGTAAAGAATTATAAGAGAATTAGCTATTTGGTTCTGCTGATCATTAAGAAATTCTTTGAAAGCTTTAATTTCCAAAGACTCAACAGCAATTACACAGAACGCCGAGTTGCTGGAAAAATCAATAGCACTAATATATTCAGAGGTCCTCGCTCGATATATTTGCGACCTCGATCTGGCAAGCCAAGCGCGAAGTTGGAGCGAATGATCCGTTTATTGCCCCCCCGAACTATTACGTAATAGGTAAGAACCTCCCTAGCGGAGAGGTCGATGGTTTTTACGTGATTCATCCACAGACACGCCTCTTTAGCTCCATAGCCATATATAACCCTGAAAAGTTATCCCCAGTCGGTATTACAACAATCTTGAAGGATAAATAAATTATGATTATTATATTCAGCCCTTTTTGTCATGCTGTTGAACAAAGGATTGCCGTGAATTTTCCACCCCTCCGTAAAATATAAAGAAGACCCTTTTTCTAAGGGGAAAACGAGAAAACGGAAAAATCGCAATTTTTTCCGCGTAAGTATTTTAACAAAAACTTCATCATTTTCCTTATTCCTTCTTTTATCAGCTGATTCAATTAATCTTCTAATTTCAAATGGTGACGCAATGAATTGCGTCACGTTCCTACACGAGTTTTCAGTTTTACAGTGAGGGAAACGAAATAAAAAACGGTATAACTCAACGCGTAGTAAACTTCATAACTAAGGTATGGGGCTTCAAGCCTAGCCAAATTTGATTTACGAAACAGCTGCATCTATAGTCGTTTTTTTTTATCTTTTTATAAGCGATAGCTGTTCCCCGCGGCTTTGCTCCAGTGGGCCACCCCACAGGACCCGTTTTCGGGATTAAAAATAGCCTATGTCACTCAGGAATAATCTAGCTTTCTAATGGTGAAAGAATTTTTAAAATCGGTCGAGTAGTTTCGGAGCCTATTCGGTACACACAAACAAACAAACAAACAAAAAAATCTTTCCTCTTTATAATATTGGTATAGATATAAAACGATAAATGCTTACTTCCGGTTTTAGAAGGAAATTATCGGCGTGAGACAGATTAAATGCGAGTCCAGTATAAATGCGATTGAATGTCGAAAATTAATTTAACAAATCACAGCAAATAAAGCGCGTTTGACAATTGGTCATATTAATTGTTCGACAATTTTCGATACAAAACCTGGACCTAAGAAATGCTAAGTTACGTAATGTACAAAGTAAAAGGGAAGACTCTGGGTAGGTATTAAACTTGACCAAATTCCGGGAATGTGACTAGAGAAGAACAGACTTTATCAAAAAACAGTACACTAAGAGAATGCACAACAATGAGAAATAAAAAATGGGGTTTGAGCAGAATAAATGAGTTTGTAAAGTTTGCATGTGCATCTAGAAAAATATGTCTAAACTCTGTGATTTTTCTCTAATTTGTTCTAAAATGTTTCAGTTAATTTCATGAAGTAATTGTCCTTTTTTATGTAACTATTCTGCCAAAAACTTAAAACTTAATGTATTCTCATCTAATTTATAATGCAGTAAGTGTAAATGTTACGAATTCAATGGTCAATTCATGTAAAGAAAATTATTCTTTGTAATGATAAAATGTGAAATATTTCGAGAAATAAATAATTATGTATTATTAAAGTGCTCGATAATTTCAAAGTGAAATGTGCCAAAAAGCTGTGAAATAAATTAGTGATTAAAATAAGCGAAGCGAATTTGTTTATAATACAATTTTGACGTGCCATATATCAAAAGCATCCGTGTGTCGTAGAAGGCTTATTAACAATATTCATGAGCATAAAATTTTGTGTTGCAATAACTTGTTAAATTATATCAATATATGGGGTTGGTGTATTGTGACTGATTAAAACACTTATCAAGATATCTTTTGTTTTATCTTATCATACTGCCCACTGTCCTTTTTGCTACCTTATGGAGTTCTGATAAAAGGTTTTACTAATGAATGACTGCTACTGCATCCAGTATCTTTATTTTCAATCAACTCTGAAATATCGAAGACTAGAAGGATCAAATAAGATTTACCCCAAAATGGAAACCCATAAAAATTTTGGTACCATCTACGAAAAAAAAAATTACCAAAAAAAAATCTGTAGACTATTATCTCCTGTTACCATCAGTAACAACACACCAACCGTAAGAACGGAAACAGAAAAAGCGTAACAAAACTCCGGTCCAACTCATTACATCCGCCAACCCCTCGTACCTAATATACCTAGAATTATCATCATCATCTTTGCCCTCAGCCCTTGGTTCCGCAACTTCAGCTGGTTCCACCGGAACAGCTTCTGGTTCCGCTGGGGCAGGCTCATTTTTTCTAAGACCAGGAATTGGGATCCCAGAACCGAGCCATCCTGTCATCTGGGATTTGACATTGGTGATGAGGTCCAGTTTGCTGCCAGCTTTTGTGGGACTGTGAAAAATAAAACATGTTCAAATATGGAAAACATTTTTTTTTAATACAGAAATGTATGATGTAAATGTCTTTGGTTGTTGAAGACTGAAAATTAAAAAGGTAGTTAATTAATTTGGATGGTCCTATGTGTTAGTGTTACATCATTTTGGTCCTAGGGTTCCTAAGTCCTAAAGCCAGAATTTTAAATCTGGGCTGTCTAGTTAGATTCCAATTGGTACTCCCCAGAGTATTGCATAATTTGAAACCCAACCCCTTTTTCTGTGTTTACCAGATTTATATAATTTAACCAACCCCTTTTTAATAGGTAGGTTCCTACATACATGTTAATTGAATACTACTTCTTTTACTATTTTATCTTTTTCTATTCACTGTTAATTAGTAATAAATCGTTTTTGAAGAGGCCTGTAAGTTGATGGTGTTCCCATTTTAAATGCTATGCAATGGTCAAAGTACTTGACCCAGATTAATTCATTGTATCTGAAAATCAATAATTTATGAAAGCTTTGTTACATACAATTAATTAAAACCTCGTCGTAAAAATCTGCGCATTATGGAAAAATCACGTAAGACTGTAAGAGCCTACATCTTGGACATATACTCTTTTAAATTTAAAAAGTAAGGCCTTCTATGAAAAGTATTCGTTTGCATTTAGAATACGCCTTTTATGAAACCATCGCCGGATACCAGCAAGATAAAATGAAGGAAAAAAGTATGTAAACAATAAAATTCCAATACCTTAGCTTCTCGCCCTCTGCCGCCACCGCTGCTGCTTCGCCAGTCGGTTCCTTGGTTGGGGTTGGGACTTCCTCATCTTGGGGTTCGCCCTTAGCAGCCCCCATCCACGAGCTAACCTGATTCGTAAGTCCTGAAAACATTTTCACTGGCACTAGCTACTCAAACAACTACACAACACAATCACTCAGCGAATTCACTACGCTGCGACAGTTTCGCACATGACCCACGACACGGACGGTCTGCTATGCGGCTGTAGAAAGCGTGATCAGCTGAAAAACTAAATGGAAAACCACGATCGACCAGGGAAATTGAGAAAGAAACCACTGCGCATGAAAACTTGCGCTCCTGCGCTGTTTACGCTTTGTACTGTTTCCACACAAAGCAATGAGATTTAGAATGCAATTCTAGTGCTTAACACAAGGGACTAAGGACGAAAATGGCGTGTATAGTTTTTAATATATGATATTGACTTGAGGGGTGTGCTGTAGTTGTCAAAAATATGTCAAAGCACAGATAACTTATTATTTAATTTCGTTTAGTTCTCAGACTAAACTCTCAGACGTTAGTATATTTAGTATGAGGTTTAAGCTGGGCACAAATTATCGGACGCGGCTGACGGACTTACAGCCGCGGCTGATAAGTGTGCACAGTCGTATGGGACGGGGCTGCCAGATCTCTATCAGACGTCCGAACGCCAAAGGTCACGTCCGCGACTTACGTCCGATAGTTTGCACAGTGTAATGTACATTAATTACCTAGATACTCTATAAGTCGCGGCTGTCAGTCGCGTCCGTAAGCCGCGTCCGATAATTTGTTTCCAGCTTTAGTTAGTATCTAAGCAAAAGATAATAAATAATACTTCTTTCCTTTTCCACCTTTTATTTTAATATTATGGTATCTGGGCGCTTGTCCGTAAAACTTATCTTCTGAATGTTTGTGTTTTTTTTAAGCTAATGGCAAACAATGGAGGGTTTATTTCTACAAGCCGTAGTATTATACGATTTAATATTCCAGTACCAAAATAAATCAGGTTTTATTCTATAGCTTAATCATAAATTTTTACAGCCGTGAAAGCTTTTAATTCAAATGATAAGTAAGCTTTCTAGAAAAATCATCTTTTCCTCCACTCTTTATTACATCATCGGTTGGCAGAAAAATATATGCGTACGACGAAGCGTTGTGTTTAATTTTAATCTGTATTGAAAATTGGCAAATAAAAAAAAACTTGACATTTTCTGATTGGATTCACAATTTTTGTTTGCAGTGAATTTTTACAACAATCTCTGTGTTTTATCTAACAAATGTAGGATTCCGTAGTCCTGGAGACTTTAAATTGCGGTAATACCTCGAATAAGACGTAAGGGTGTGCAAAATTTCATCATGACAGAAACTCGAAGAATACAGCTTCACCTTGGAAAATGTATAGAGGATTTGGACCAATTACACAATGTACCAGATTTGAAGTCGAAAAGGGCTACTCTGTAAGTAATCTCACCATTTCCAAGCAAAAAATCTCGTTTGTAACATAAAAATCGATGTTAAATTATTATTTTTCTTGTAGGTTATGCAAAACTGCTCAAAAATTATTCGAAAGTGCGGAAGAGGCTCGCGAGAAGGGAGATGAGGAGTACTCTTATGTTTACTACATGAAATACCTCCGCGTGATAGCTTATATTAGCAAAGACAAGGATTATTTGAAGGATAAGTCGTATTTCAATAACATGTTGGGAACTAAGAATCCAAACAAGGCAATAGATTATGCCGAGAAGCTGAAGAACAGTCTCATAGATAGGTAAAAAGTTAAAACTATTGTTTATGATAAGAGTTGTTATGGTTATATATACTTCTTATCTTCAAATGATAAGTATGTGCGAGTCACAATGTAACTAAATTTTTCTCAATATAATTTTGTCAGTAAAAGACTGGTGAAGGTTTTGTTTGTTTCTAACATTGTAATAAAAAATGGCCAACTGTGTTCAAAATTAATGTGAATGTCTTCCTGAAAATTATTTAAAACTACTACTATTTTTAATTTTGTTTGACAAAAGTTTAATATATAATTTATTGGTTCTGTGTGGATCTAAATCGGGATACCAATTTAGCCATGCATACCTACCTATCTGACTGCATGTGCAATGGAAATTAATTGAAACGCAAATGGGAGTCTATGTGCTGAAAAGGTAGTCCCTACTACCTATCTAACTGCCTAATCTGTTATTTATTTAGTTTTGTTATATGATACTTATAAGCTTTTTGACCAATATTTCTCGAAAAACTTTTTACTGTGCTTGAACAGATAGGATTCTAACTGGAATAATAATTGACTATTCTACTTAACATAACATAAAATCTTAAGACTTGTTTTCTAAAAAGAATTGTTGCCGATGGCAAGACGTAATAATGTTTCGGTATTCAAGATTCGAGAAGGTCAATTTTCAACAAAAAAATTAAACTCTTATATTGAGTTCATTAACTATATTTTTCTATTTTCTATGGAACATGCAGCATGAGAATCAAAGATATAGTTTTAGTCAGTGTAGTACACTCCATTACACACAAAAAGAACTGGTTAAAGTTCTTTTTGTGTCCTATGTGATAGGGGACAAATTGATCATTTCAATTATATTACCACAAATGGTGATTTCCTGTATCATATAGGTATTTATGCATATGTATGGGTCTTGCATTGTAGTTTTATGTTATAACTAGCTCTGTCAGTGAGCTTAGCCCGCATGGAAAGTGTTTTCTTATCCCAAGGGATGGAGTTTCTTGTGCATTCTTCTCCATAACAATCTACTTTCCGAATGCACGGTAGAATCATTTTTTTTTTATTACTTTAAATTTTAATTTATGTGACGTTCAAAAGTGTCGTTTATTGGCCTAATTGAATAAATATATTTGACTTTGACTTTGAAGGGAACATTTTACAGGAATGGATAGCCTATGTGCTGTTCCAGACTATAACCTATCCCTGTGGCAACTGGCTGGTACACAGGCTTCCTCTGTTCCATATAATCCATCCATAATTTCTTAAAACTATCCACATTTATACTCAAAACTTTCCTCTCAAACACTTCAGATACCAGAAAGAACAGAAAACTAAGCGATTGAATGACATTAAAGAGAATGAGCTGATCAAACAGAAGATAGACGAGAGCCGGAAGAAGACGACGGAGACTACACCAGTCATTGAAGCACCACAACCTCTGGGATTACCAGGTAGGTTCTTTACTTTTTAAATAAAATTTTCTTTGAAAAAGAATGTTATGTATGTATATAGTTCTGTTTTCCTTATGAGAAGGAAAGGGAAGTTTTAGAAACGTCATTTCCCCATTGGGCTAGGCAGAAATGAAGTAATTATTTAGTATTAATTTAGGTATGTAATAACCGGATGAGGAGCTCGTGGCTAAATAATAACAGGTCATAATAACGGGTCAATCGTGAAGGTTAAGCAACGCTTGCTGAGCGAGGTTCCTCTATGCCTCGTAAAGCACATTGAGCCATTAGTCCCGGCTGACATTTGATGACTTTTGCCAGTCATTACGGGTAGACAGAAGCCTGGTATCTGTCAACAGTCTGGCCAAGGTGTATCGTGTTACCCAGTTCCTGGGTTCTGGAGATCAGATAGGTAGTTGCTCCATGTGGATGCGGTTGTTGGGGTTGCTGAAGCCAACCAGAATAACTATTAAAACATTACAAAAAACAGAATAACTATTAAAACATTTTCGAAATTCATTTTTCCATACGTTTTGCGAACAGCGCCATCTCTGAAATATGACAGAATACAGGGCAGGTTTAAAAACTAAAAAAGGTAGGTAGGTAGGTATGGTAGGGTAGGGTGGGTAGGTAGGTATGGTAGGGTAGGGTAGGTAGGAAGCCAGTGGTTGGGCGTGAAACCGCGGGGACAGCTAGTTTTGAATAAACTATTTTTAAATATGCAACATTTTGGAATATGCTATGCTATGCAAGCATGTCAAATGATTCAGTTCTATAGCTTACTAGCTGTTCCCCGCGGCTTCGTTCCCGTGGGCGGTGGCCCACGTGAATACCGAATTTCGGGATTGAAAAATAGCCTATGACACTCGGGAATAATGTAGCTTTCTATTGGTGAAAGATTTTTTTAAATCGGTCCAATTGTTTCGGAGCCTATTCGGTACAAACAAACAAACAAAAAAAATCCTTCCTCTTATAATATTGGTATAGATTGATTCCCACAATTAATCATCACCTATTTCCTCTATCATTCTAATCATTGATAAAATGAATTAGCAATCTAATGACTTCCATTCAAACTCTATCAATGATTAAACATTATTTTCATGGTCAAGAACAAACTTATATTATGATAAAGATCTAAAATGGGCAAGACTTCCTTATATTGTGGCTGCTCCTAAATGTCATTTGACTATTTATATATATATATATATATAAACACACTACAATTTCTATTTTAATAGTATCAAACATAGATGTGGCATTCAGTGTGGTAAAAGGATTCGGTGGGTGGGCTCAGCAAATGTTGATCATTGTTTATGATACCTACAATACTATAGATTCGTATTTCTCTACCACGCAGCTACCTAATAATACTGCTGCATTGATATATTTGGCATAACCTTCCCCATTAGCAAAGTTTAATATGAGTAATTTCATCATCATCATATCAGCTGAAAGACGTCCACTGCTGGACATAGGCCTCCCCAAGCGTCGCCACATTGACCGGTCACATGCGTCCCGCATCCACTGGATCCCCGCAACCTTCACCAGGTCATCGGTCCACCTGGTAGGAGGTTCCAGCGCAACGTCTTCCGGTTCGCGGTCGCCACTCCAGAAACTTTTCTGCCTCATTGGCCATCAGTTCTGCAAGCAATGTGCCATGCCCACTGCCACTTAAGTTTGACAATTCTTGGGATTCCGTATGGTGTCGGACGTAAAGAATTTCACCATCCCATATCTTCCCATGGGTGTCGTAAAGGGCGACTAAGGGACACACCAGAGAATGGGCAAAACCGTTCTCTGTGCACTTAACAACAAACTGCGATCGCCAACCCGCCTGCCAAGTGCGTGGCGATTACGGCTAAACCCTCCAAACCAAAATGAATAGCACAGTGCTCACAATGTACTTATGTATTTCTAAAAACATAAATAATATAATTTTATCCTCATCATTTATACAGAAATGTATTATGATTCATTCTCATTTTAACTAACTAATTTGACAATTTTCCCAATAGGTATACCTTTTACCAAACTCAAGACCACAAAGTTCAAAACGACACTGCCAATAAGGTGAACAAAAAGAATATTGTCTATGAACATTCCACCTTATTACATGAAACTCTTTGGTTCCAGGTCCTGATGAGGTGACAATCAAGAGCGAACAGCTGTACACGATCCTTAAGAGTGGGAAGCTGAAGGTCATGATCCTGGATTGCAGGCCGGGGAAGGACTATGTTGAATCTCATATTAACTGTCCGGCATGTATTAGTGTGCCTGAAGAGGTGATCTCTCCAGGGTAAGGGTTTTAGTAGATGTATGACTTATTCGAAGTAGCTGTTACCAGGGTTTTGTCAGGGTTCTGTTCAGGCTTCAGTCAGGTTGGTTTTTTTTAAGTTGCGGTACCGAATCTATGCAGATGTGCTGTCATGTGTATGGGCTCGGTAAAGATTCTGTACCAAAACGATTTTGGCGCCTTCCAGATTGAATCGGTTCGGTACACATTCTTTAACAAGCACGTGATTATTTACAGATTCAAAACAAACGAAAACGCACCGATTCGGTGAGAGAGGCGCCTATATGAGCTAGCATATTCATACCTCAAACCATTCGCTATATGTATACTTTTATCTACACAGAGTTAACAAACTATTATAACAGTCGAAAGGTATAGGCTGCCCTGCAACTTTTTTTCAAAATATGAAAATTACTTAGAATTATCTTCTATGATTAAATAACTGCCACACTACTATTCCACTTAGCCCTTAGCTCTAAATTTATCCTATATGGCCCAGTGGTAACGGCCCCGATTTATGTATCGTAGATCATGGGTTCGAACCCAGGCATGCGCATTATTTTGTGTAAATTATTTCATTACCACTGCTCTAAAAACGGTGAAGGAAAACGGCATGTCCTAAAACCAAAATTTCCAAGACATGTGGCGTCCACCAACCTCTGAGCCCGCTTGGTGGATTATGGCCCATTCCCTCTCACAGAGAGGAGAAGTCCTGTGTCCCAGCAGTGAGTACGTTAAAAGGCTGATGATTATGTGTTCATCTAAGACTTGACTATTTCTGAATGAAATTTTGATTCAAATCTCATCATCGCTTCAGCCGAAAGACGTCCACTGCTGGACATAGGCTTCCCCCGAGCATCTCCACACGGATCGGTCCTGTGCATCTCGCAACCACTGGATGCCTGCAGTCTAGTTAGCAAATAATACAATGATATTGTTTTGACTTTAATCTGAATATTTGCCTTTCCATTGCTTTGTTTAAGTTAAATATGCTCTCTCCAATCCACAGCCAATCAGCAAACGTGTTGGAACAGAACCTCCCGGCCGCTTCTCGACCAGTCTGGCAGGAACGTGCCACCATGGAGCTGATCATCATGCTGGACTGGAACAGCACCGCCGTCATACCCGGCAAGACGCTGCATCTGCTCAAGACTATACTCCTCAAGGTATATCGTCTTAGCCTATAGAATAGACCTGCTACCATAAAGTTGATCATCATCTGGCACGATGCTGCATCCTCTTCAAGGTACTAATAAAATGACGTCACATAAATCCTGCATCGCGCAAGCAAAGTTTTCGCCACAATTTGAATGTGTACAACAGCCCGACATCAACTGGGTAGTTTGCCGGACCAGACACAACACCGGTCTGGTTGGCGAATCCTCTCTTTTCAATTGAGGTTTGCGGGGCTGTACTGTCTCTTCCGCATACATCTAAACACTCTAGACTTAATGAACCCCAGGTTGTAGCTATCAGGAAACACAGACTCCAGCAGGGAATTGTTCTTTAAAATCATAAGGCCAAGATTCTCTCAATGCCTTTAAATTTCGGAGATTTTAAATATCCACAGTTCATAAGTGGCAAATAAAAAAAAAATCGGCAAGCAAGATGTCCTATCTTGCTTGCCGATTTTTTTTTTATTTTACAGTTTCCTGTTTAGGATCAACTATATATTAATCACATGTCATAATTTGTGTGTTCCAGTGGGACGTGAAGGTACAGTACTCGCGTCAGCCGCTGGCGCTGCACGGCGGCTACGAGGACTGGCTGCTCAAGTACCCCGCCTTCACCACCAATCCGCAGTGTGTGCCGCCACGGCAGGACGACTTCATGGACGATATGCTAGGTAAAAAACTGTGAAAATGACACACATGATGAAATGTTGGAAAATTTCGTCTGTGCCATCTTGGATTTTCCTTACGACACCACATTCGTTATTTTATTCGACCCTGAAAACTGTGAAAACGATACCCACAAAAAAAAATATAAAATTTTCGTCGGTGCCATCTTGGATTTATTTGTCCCCATATTCAAATTCAAATTAAATTTATTGCATCCATAATGTACACACAGGTGGTAAATATAAGTTACAGAAACAATTATGGACCCTGTCGGGCACAGCAACATTCTAGATACAGTCAGTGTCTAGGAGAGAGGAATAGCGCTCAATATTATTAGTGACTCCAAAAACCATGAAAATGATATCTACTATGACTAAAAGTTGAAAAATTATACAGATTACAAAGTATGTAATCATCATGGATAAAACATCACAAATACGCAATATAATAATAAACCTGCCAGACATTCAAACAGTATCTCCATTTCCATTAATAGATCTAGTCCAGTACTCAGATTCAGATTTATAATAAAGAAAGATAATAGACCAAGTTTTTTTTTTCACTATTTTCACCAATCAATATATTATATCCTATTTTATTTCATGTATTTTAATATTAAAATTCCACTTATATAATTTAATTTGTATGTTGCAGGTGAGATCGACTACCCGAACTGGTCGGACCTGAGTCCCTCCGCCGCGGCCGCGCCGCCCGCGTCCCGCGGCAAGCCGGGCGAGCCAGTCGTAGACCGGAGTAGTAAGGTAACAGGTTCCATTTATACAAGGGTTTTATGTCATGAGCTCTATATTTATGGAAGAGTTCGAAGTTGTTTGTGCTGTATTTACACGCTATTTACTATACTTAGCCCTCTTATGCACTTGTGATCGTACGCACTTAACCGCTACAAAATTTCAACCATAGCGATTGAATACAGCGGTTAATGCGGTCCGCTTCGCGGCTGGCCGCCGCCGTCTCGTTTATACGCACTGGCAGTTTACTTTGCGGTGAGCCGCCGTTGCTGTATGTATGTACGCAACGAGTGGAACCCTCGAGCCTAGAGGGTTTTCATCATCATCATATCAGCCGAAAGACGTCCACTGCTGGACATAGGCCTCCCCCAAGCGTCGCCATATTGACCGGTCCCGTGCGTTTCGCAACCAGCGGATCCCCGCAACCTTATGGTTTAAGACATTTATTTCTAAAAACAGAATAAATACATTCCACTTACAATGAGAAACAAAAGTTAGATATGTAGATAGATTGAATGCTCCAAAGATGAAGGAGTGGAGCTCACTTGAAGGACAGCTACCGCTAGCGGGGCCCTCTTATGTTTACGAAAATAAAGGAACGAAACTTTTGTAATTATATAATGCATTAGGCTTTTTTTTTAAAATACATGTTGCCTGTAGAACAACGATGAATAAAATAAAATTCGTAAAATTATAAAACAACAATAATAAAAAAATCGTAATACAAAATAATTTTTTTCTTAACCTATTTGTCGTAAAATAAACTAACTTGTTACTGTTTCTGAGTTTCTATAAACAGCACAATTATAAAACTCATTTAATATCATTAGAACTGGAACCTGGACCTCATTTGATAGGATAGTAGCAAACGATTGTAGAAGTATTTAAAGTTATGACAAATTGGCTATTTTAGGGTTCCGTTCCTAAAATTCGGGCAGCAAAAATGAGCACTAAATAGCTACGTAGTCTGCAAAGCTCTAGAGTCGAGGGTCTCGCTCTGAGTACATACATTTTATTTATTTATTCAAAATTATGTAGTGGTAGTAACATCGCATTGGCGATATAGCTGTTAAGGTGTAACAGCTATATCGCCAATGCGATGTTACTACCACAAAGATATTAGACTTATAGAAATACAATAAAAAATACCATTAAATACAGTTAAAAATACTATAAAAAATTAAAATAAAATATTACAATTAAAAATCCACTACAAAACAATACAATCAATCATACAATTATTAATACAACAAAAATTCAATTATCATACAATTAAACACAATAAAATACAATTAAAATACCCTTATAATCCAACAAAAAATTCAATTAAAATCATTTTTCAACATTTTCAATGTACTTCAGTGCTACTCTTGTGAACTTCATCAGGCTACAGTGAAATACATCTAACTCTTTTGTTATAATATTTTAAAATCTTATGGCGCGTGACAAGGGGGCAAACTTGCTCAGGTTAGTCCTATAGGATTGCTCCAGTAGCGTTGGCGTACATGAGCGGTCCAACCGCGTCAGGTAGCTGGCCGCTCAAACGAACCGCCTAAGCAGGCAGCCGCTAGTGCGTAATAGCGCGAAGGCAATGCTGCAGTTGCGTGTAGGCCATTACAACTATAATATTGCAAAATGGGGGCTTTGACCTGGTGACGGTGGCGAGAGTCCGCTGGTTGCGAGACGCACAGGACCGGTCGATATGGCGATAATTTTGGAAGGTCTATGTTCAGCTCTGGACATCTTTTAGCTGAAATGATGATGATGGGGTTAATTAATCGTCCGGTGCGAGAGTGGTGCCCCTGTACAGACTACCTTGCTGGAGTATCCCAACTGTCCATCCACTTGCACCCTAGATGACCTGAACAGTGCTACTGTCGTGGAAACCTATTGAGACCATACAATTGAATTAAATGCACCGTCAAAATGACTAGAAGGCAATGCTTGGACCGCTTCTGTGATAATCTTAAGGTTGTCACGTTGACGTTATAAGCCGGGTACGGATCGGTCGGACAGCCTCGCGTGATAGCAGTGAAATCTGTTTTTGACAGGAATAGTAAGGTAACAGTTTCTGTTAATACACATAGTATTAGTGGTGCTTAATATAACGTAAAGCAACTTAAAGTAGCGTGCTTATTATACATAGCATAAAGCAAACGCTATCGTGACACTCACTTGGCGCTATTTGCTTAATTCGTTGTAACGCAGAATCGCCCGAATCGCGCGCAACGCAAATTCTAAAATAAAGCAAGAAGCAGGGGGCGCCGGGCGGGCGCGGCGACGCGACGGCGGCGCGCGCTTTATGTATTACTTCGTGCTTTTTAGTGTAAACAGTGATAGGAGACGTAATAATATTGACAAAGTATAATTGTCTAAGTAAGGACGATTGGTTGAGAGATTGTTTAATGTTTTGTTTTTGTGGTTTAATGGGTCAGTGAGTCGTCCTAGGGCGGAGATTAAGGAGTTGGAGTATACGCTTAGGGGCACTATGATTAGCAAAGAAAACAATTTTTTTATTTTTTTTGAAATTAGTCAAATTTTCGAAGATTTTTTTTTAACACATTTTGGCCATTTTTTTTTCGCCAACATATTAATCTTGTCCATAGAAGCTATTTAAGTTCTGAGACACATGGTCCTATGACACACCGCTTACCGAATTATAGGCCTCCAAATTTTATTTTATTTTGTATAAAACGATCTATATTTCCAAAATGGTAGTATAGTATTCATGTTGGGATGCTGCTAGCATGGGGGCAACACAGGGGGGGCAAAATTTTGGTTATTTTTTGCCTAGGACACACCGTTTTCGAGATATTCGGATATAACAATTCGGAAGCCTATAATTAATAAATTCATAAAAACGATGTAATATTTTAAAGCATGCTGTCTGTCCAACGAGTCCAACGCTAGGGTAGGAGCTGCGAGTTAACAGTCACCGCGCTTGCTTTATTCGTGTCCGCCCCGCGCCCGTGCGTTATAAAAAAGCGCGGTATAATAAAGCTTATAGCACTAAGCAAGTTATTGACATATAGCAACTTTGAACACTACTACATAGTATTAATACAACGATTCGAAATGGTGCGTGTGAACAGACTTCTCATTCCTTTGTTTTCTAATATTTAATAAAATAAAATACCGTATTTATCTAGATACCCCAGGGGTAGTCATGGTTTTATTTTCGCCCCCCCCCCACCCTTTGTCTGTATGCCAGCCCCCTTTAAAAACATTTAAAAATATTTTTGACAATTTGTATGGCATTGAGTCCACAAGATGCATAAACTGTGAAAATTTGAAGACTAGCTCCAACCGTTTGGCTGTAAGCCCTGTGTGACAGACTGAGAGACAGGTACGTGAGTGGCAGTAATAGGGCTCCGTTTGGACCCTTCGGGTACGGAACCCTGAAAAGGAAACGAACTTCCATAGGTAAGTCGGTAGTTCTGCTACTGATAAGAAATAGTAATCAAAGAAGCTAGTTGTTTTTTCGAACAAAAACGTTGTTTATGACTAAACATATCAAACATCAATGGCAGTTATGAGAATAAAGATTTTAACTGAAAATAAGTTTATTGTACGTCATGTAGATTAATAAAAAATATTGGACACGTATTTTTCTTTTGACACGTAAACATAATGTAACGACGATATAATGCGTTGAAATATCGTGTGACGTCATGCCGTTAGTGCACTTAATAGTACGGACAAAGTGATGTCACAAGTCCCCACTCCGGAACTTTGAGGCGCTTTATCTTTGTAATTTTTTATTGATTTGGTAAAGCAAAAAATTCGTGTCCATAATTATTTCATAAGCTATTGAGCGGATTAATAGCTCCAAGGTGTTTGCTAGAGATCTGGCCAGCTCATGAAACTGAAGGCCGACTATGACGGAGCATCTGAGGGAGATAGAGAGGTTATATGGGCAGTTGTAAACGTCAATCAGCCAAGCCGTTGCGAATCTAGAAAACGACCCAAGAGCTAGATTGACCCGACACTATACCGAAGATATCCCGGATGTCAGCCTTAACGAGCTAAGGATGGCTCTGAAACAACTTCGCCGGGTGAAGACAGAATTACGGCCTAACTCCTAAAGGCTGGTGGAAAACCGGTACTTAAGGCCCCTTCAGAAGCCTTTTTGTACAAGTTGTTTTCAAGAGTTATCACTAATCGTCTCGCGCGCAGTTTTGACGATTTCCAGTCTCCCGAACAAGCCGGATTCTGTAATGGCTTTAACACCATAGACCACATACATACGTAGCAGGCAGGTTATACAGAAGACCGAAGAGTACAACCTGCCTCTCTGCTTAGCGCTTGTGGACTACTAGAAAGCATTCGAGACTAAGGCTGTACTGCAGTCCCTCCAACGCCAAATCGACTACCGGTACATCGAAGTGTTGTGTTTAAACGCTACCATGACAGTTCGACTTCAGGATCAAACCTTGGAACCTATCCTTCTGCAGTGAGGTGTGAATCAGGGAGACGTAATATCTCTTAAACTGTTCACCGCTACACTGGAGGATGTTTTCAAGATTCTGGACTGGAGAGGGCTAGGCATTATCGTCAATGACGAGTACATCACACACTTTCGGTTTCCCGACGATATAGTGGTCATGGCTGAGCTGAGACCATGGTGGACCTCAGTACAATGCTCGATGACCTCAGTAGAGCTTTCTAAAGAACGGGTCCAAAAATGAACATGGACAAAAAAAACAAGTTGATGTTGAATGCCCATGTTGCACCCTCCTATCAAAGTCGGAGACTATACCACAGATTACTTAATAGTTACTACGTAACAGATCCTTCACTCAGTAGAAAATGTCCAATACCTATTGCTATAATAGCCTACTCCGTTGCGTCAGCAAACACTGCATGCTAAAATGTGCCTAAATGCTCAAGCGTACAGTTGTGATTGCTTCGCACCGCGCGATCCCACAGCAATCGCAGGGCTGCCTGCTCGATAAAATTCTAGGGGTCTTTATGTCAAGAGTGAATAGGTTATTTCTAGGCAAGCGTGCTCCACCGTCGACCACATCATCACTTACCATCAGGTGAGATAGTGGTCAAACGCGAGCCTATTGATTATAAAAAAAAACAACTTTGTCTATGTTATTGAGAACTGTGAATATGTTCTGACTTATATGTGGTAGTTTAAAATTGTATCGTTTATAAAATATATTTTTTATAAATTGGTGCTGATTGTGCAATACATCTAGATAAAACATAATTATAGACGTCAATGTGTAGGTAAAATAATAAAATCTTTAAAAGTTACATGTGTTTTATTTTTATATATTTTTTTACAAATTTCTTACCCTTTCTAAATTCTCGGTTGTTAAATTTTAGTGTAGAAAAAATCCTGCATCTAATAAAAAGTTTTATGAGATATTGTTTTGGAAAACAAGGGCAGGGAGAATCAAAATGTATGTCATTTAAAATTTCATACAGAGTACTACCCGGCCTTTGTTTCATATTTTTTTCAAAATTATGAATAAAAATAGTCTCAAGTTCTCTTACATAATTATGAAACGCATCTGTTGGCACTTTTAACTTTCCGTAAAAAGACGATGTTTTGTTGAATGCTTTAAAATGGATAAACAATCTATTCGTTGATTCATTTAAATCGGGAATGTTCTGTAATTCAGCAACAAAGTCAGGACAGGTATGCTTCTTGCTACATTTAAAAAGTAAATAACCCGATATATATGTTAAGGCGTCGAAGTTGACAAGTCGAAGCGGTAATCAGTTTCACCACTTAAATTCAAAAGCGAAGGTATACTGCGGCGCGAGCTATCTGCATGTCTCTGTGGTCTCAAACATCCATCGTTTTGTTGAGACAGGTCGCCGCGCCGCGCAACTTGTGTTGGAAGTTTCGTAGGTAGGTATTTGCGCGACTGTCCGTCAAATATTATCACAATTTTATTCTAATAAAAATTGCTTTTTAAACGTTGTTAAAATAGTGTTTATGATAAGTATAACGTTTCTATGTAACAAAAATATGTAAATCTGTGTCTGAAAGGCAAGCTAATGCTGAATACCTACATAATAAAAATAATTTTTAAACGACAAAAAATAGTAATACTTACCTTTCGTCATTGACAGGTAAATGGAAAAATGTTAGGTGTTTATCCCTTCTTTTACTTGATTTGCACCCATCTACAGCACATAAGGCACCAGACGGCATCGTAGGTACGCGTACGAACGAATGGAACTATTAAAATTGAACAGAGTGCGTGCGCTCCGCTTGCGAAAACCGCACTGAATTTGGTCCGCTAGAGGCCCGAGACCGCTAGGTCGGGCGGTAGGTAATTATAGCGCGCAAGTACATGGAGTGACGGAGGCCTGACTATACACTCGAAGTTGTGGACGATTATGTCTACCTGGGCCAAATGGTCCAGTTAGGTAGGTCCAACTTCGAGAAAGAGGTCAACCGTCGAATCCGATTCGACTGGGCAGCGTTCGGGCAGTTGCGCGGTTACTATTCGTCCAACTTACCACAGTCTCTTAACACGAAAGTCCAGTGTGTGTTGCCAGTGGTGAGATACGGGACAGAGACGTGGTCGCTCACAATGGCCCTCATCAGAAGGCTTAAAGTCACTCAAAGGGCAATGGAGAGCTGGCTATGCTTGGCGTGTCCTTGTGTGATCGAATCAGAAATGAAGACAAACGCAAGAGAACCATGGTTACCGACATAGCCCGAAGAATTGCCAAACTTAAGTGGCAGTGCGCAGGGCACATTGCTCGCAGAACGGATGGGCGTTGGGGCCGAAAAGTTCTAGGGTGGCAACTGCGTACCGTAAGACGTAGCGTTGGAAGGCCTCCCTCTAGGTGGAGGAACGACCTAGTCAAGGCTGCGGGCGCCCGGTGAATGCGAAACACAGGACCGATAAGTGTGTCGACGCTTGGGGCAGACATATGTCCAGCAGTGGACGTTTTTCGGCTGAAATGATGATGATGATTATTTGATAATCTCGCTGACGGAATAAATAAAATTATCATTTTTCTACTCAGCAAATATCCCTATTATGGCATTAAGGCCGCATTTGTCCATGTGCATAAAGGTTGAAGAAATAAATAATAAATCTATTTTGACATGCTTTTCTCTAGATCCTGCTTACATAGTTTAAGTGCTAATCTGTAACCCATGTTCTTTGTACAGGCTGCAGCAGTGCAGGTGTACACAGAGCGCGCGCGCAACATGCAACTGATCTTAGAACAACAGGAGCGCATCGCTGACACATCGCTCACACTGGAGATGCAGCGGATAGAGGCGGAACAGGTATGTTAGAGAATATGAAGCTTAGAGAAAATAAGGATTACAGCCCGAAATACTCGCATAGAAAAACTCGGTCGAAATAACTGTGCTCTTCGACCCCACTCCCGCCTACCCGCACGGTGCTTTCCATTCGCCTCGTGCGCCAATAGCGAGAGTCGAACGTCATAGTGACGTCACAGCGTCAGGTGCACACTTATTTTGCCCGAGTAGCATATAATAAATGAGGGTTTTATTCGCCAAGCTTTGCAGCCGGGTGCCTGCTTACGCAAATAGAGCGTTTTTAAACCGTCGGGATTGAATTATTCAGTACTGTTGTTCTGGATTGTTGAAACTATGAGTATCACACACTTTGAAACTGGATTGCGATTGCGCGACTTAAACCGGGCTTAAAAATTTTTCAAAACCCATTTCTGTGATGCTGGGTAGAAACGCAAGTCAATAATATCAAAAAGGGCGACACTTTTAACTGATCAAGTATTAAAATGCGACTTATTGATCTCTAATTATCTTTTCTACTCGTCAGGACTGGGAGAAAGTACGAGAGCAGCGAGAAGGCGAAGTACAAGACGAGCTGCGAGCGATGTACAAGCTGCGGGAACAGGAGATCACCTCACAGCTCATGCAGCTCGAGAACAAGCAGTATGACATGGTGAGTGCATTGGAAAAATGTTATCAATTCATTTTATGTATAGATATTGGTTTTCGATCTAATAAATATACATGTCCCTTTTTCACAGTCGAACCATTATAGTTTTTACATGTCATAGTACGGGGGGTTGAATTCAAACAAATCCGGCATCGCGCAAGCAGTTTTATGCATGATTTGAACTAGGGACACTATCGGAATCGGAGATTTTAAATTTGGTTTATCGGAAACGGAACCTAAATCGCACCGTCCATCGATCTCCGATAAAAGTTTCGATACCGATATCGAAATCAGAGGATTAAACATAATCGGAAGTGTCGACTTTTAGGAATCGGAATCAAAGCTTCTTATCATCCCTAATTTGAGCACGTACAACGGCCCATCAACAACCATCGGCCATTTGTCCACCAGACACAACACCCGTCTGGTCGGAGGATCCTCTCTTTTCAATAGAGATTGTGGGACTTTACACCCTGTTCCACAAATCTCCATAATTATAAAGGATACTGTTGATACTCTCTCACAGCCTGACTTATCCCAGTTGTAAGCGATCCTTTGTGCCTATTGGCCTTGTTTATTCTGTCTTCTGCTTTGATGTGGAGGGAAGTAGAAATTTATAATTTTTCCGACTCCTCCGTTATTCTTTTCTGATTAATTTCGTTGCCGGATCCAAGACAATTAAATTCATTCTCCGGGACTTCGTCGAACTTCGTTACCTCGGCGCTTTTCTGGTGGTCGCCACTGTTGATTCTGGCTTTCAGGGGTTGCAGTGGTTTGGGCATAGTGCGGTGGGATTATCTCTCACTGCCAAACCTCATCTTTGGAAAAGGTTTGGCAGTCTAATCGGATTCAATTTAGTATCAGCATTTTATATAGAACGACACAGCCTACCTGACCTCTACAACCCAGTAACTGGGTAACAAGATACTTCTTGGCAAGACTTGTGTCTTAGATTTTATGGCTTTCTGATTACCCGTAACGACTGTCAAAGACCTTTAAAGGTCAGACGGCTTAACGTGATTTCCTAGGCATGGACTTTACAACTAAAGTACAATACTCATGAATTCATTAACTATTCAGGAACAAGAGAACCAGAGTCTCCGCGAGCAGCTAGAAGAGTACCAGAGACGAGAGAGAGAAGACGCGGAGAAGCTGGCGGAGACCATCACCAGCGCCACAGAAGAAACAGAAGTGGCCGATGTTGAAGGTAAACCAAGTGGGTCTTTTTGATAATGAATTTATTAACTATTTAAATAGAGTTCAAAATAGCGTTTCCGTGCCGTATCTAAGTTTGTACAAATAGAATGCATCTTCCATGAGTATACTGTTCTGTCCGTAGAGCTTTCATTGCCAAACAAAACAAAAAAGCTAAGATGAGCGCCTTGGTTCACTATGAAACGCTTTTGCGTTAGAGGAAGTTTATACGTATATTCATCATTATTTCAACACAAGTAAGGTCGATATTTGTTTTGGCAGCGACTACTGCGTTGCGTTCCGCCAGGTTTAGCCGTACGGGGCATTCGTCCGCGGCGGGACACCGCACGTAGCTACAGATGTTGTATCCCACGAAGGCTGGTTACGTGACTTTTATGTCGTCGAAATAAGAGTCATTTTGCTACGATTGATCCGCTTTCGTGAGATTGTTCTTCTATACGTGACTGTATCTGAAAAACCGCTACACCGTACCTGCTTCTTGAACCTTAACCAGAGGTTTTAGACAGGTGTCATTTGATTTCAGCAATGGCGATGAACAAAATGCCAAAATGTTAGGGATAGATCACGTGACATTTTGATAGCGCTTGAAGATTCCATACATTTTTGTCATTTTTCCACCTTCGCCTACGCAAACGTGGTTGTTAACGAATCGACAAAAGTTCGCACACGGGTACTACCAGCGAGTCAAAATCACAGACTGCATACTTCAGAACACAAATCGCGGATGTAGGCAACACAGCCGCCAAATTAAAGTGAAAGGCTAAATCTGCCGCATGTCACAATAGAATTGGGCAAAACTAGCCACTGACTGGATTCCTAATATCAGGAACTGGTAACGCGGTAGACCCAGAAAGAGATGGCGTGACGAATTGGACGCCTATCTTAATTGATCGTTCACACATAAGTCCGCTGTATCGTATTCGTTTTTAATCGGCGCTAACGTATGTAGTTGTATGACATCACATCCAGTAGCGACGGATCCTTTAAAACGATCCTGGAAATATGTATGTTCTGTGTGAACGAGCCTGAGCTCGAAAGGATTGGCCAGATGTAGCAAGAGACAGGAAAAAAAGGCTCGTCTATCTAATAACTTTAAATGAGCAATTCTTGTTTATATAATCTGAATCACGGAAACGGCTACAACGATTTTTATGGGTTATCCTTTCGGGCCGATAAATCGAACTAGCTATGTTTCACGCTTGATCGACCAGGTACTGATGATAATAATTCAAATCGCTATCGCGCCGCTTTCGTTGATAAAATGTCACTCTTTTAAAACTTTAGTAGTGTTTTCCATTCAATTGAAATTGTATTATTACACTCCCCCACAGAACGCCAGCGCATGCTGTCGGAGCAAGCGGCAGCCGCGCGCGAGGTGGCGGCGGCGCGCGCGCGCATCGCCGCCGTGCGCGAGCAGCGCTCACAGCTGGACCGCACGCGCGAGCTGCTGGAGGCCGAGCGCAAGCGCAAGCTGCAGCACGCCAGGGACAACAGGAAGCCCGAACTGGAGAAACCACAGCACGGGGTATGTTATACTTTCAACATTTTCAAAGACCTCCCCAAACTCTAGGAATTGAAATCCCGCGCCACCAGCCGCTAGCCAGCCCAAAAGGAGTATTATCTATGTTTAATGTTAAGTGCGCTTCTCACGACGCGAGATATATTATATACGAAGATTTGTCTTACATTCACCACGAGCGAACCCGTGCTATTTCTAAATTTTTGATATTGACAGAATACGCAAGTTCGCTATTACAATTTAGATGTGTTAAATTCTAAGCATTGTTCTGATTTTGAAATGAATTTTAATAAATGATGTAGGCCAATAGGAAATATGCATGAAAAAAAATAATGTATAACCAGTTTAACAATAAACATACAACAAACAAAAATTTTTGAAACTACCCAACTAAGGTTTTTCTTTGTGCCTATATTACCCGGGCCACATTAACGAATCGATTAACATCACTTATTTATCAAAATCGGATTAGGCTCTACGGAGGAACAAACTTAAATACAAACATAGTAAGTCGGGTAAAAAAATAGAATACTAACAGTGAAAACATTATCAAAATGTATCAAAAAACAAACTGGAAATAACAATTTGAGGTAAATATATCGATCCATCTCGCGAAAAAGTATAACATATATATGCGCGTCGCGGACTTTGACGTCAAAGTCCATGTCAGACTTCTCTTTCTAATTTCAACTTTGCAGCTAAAGTTATAATATAAAAACTTCAACGCTGATGAAAACATTCTAAAAACAGCTTAATATTTGTTTATTAAAGCCACAGATAACATAATACTAGCACACAGATTCTTTATCTCCTCTCATACTGTGCCGAAGTAACTAGCGTTTTTTGACTGACTAATTACTAAAAGTACATCAGAAGCATTCGGTTCCGTCTCACGGCGATAGATGGTGTAAGCAGTGATTTGCTAAAAGGGTTTACTCAATCCGTGAATTTATTTTCTTTAAATAACGTGGTGATTGGTTTTATGTAGTTTATTGCACGTTTTTACAGTTTCACTGTAGCAAAATGTAACAATACAAGTTAAAAAACCGGCCAAGTGCGAGTCGGACTCGCGCACGAAGGGTTCCTTACTCGGTAAATTGCGGTTTACGATTTATGACGTATTAAAAAAAAACTACTTGCTAGATCTCGTTCAAACCAATTTTCGCTGGTAGTTTACATAGTAATGTACATCATATATTTTTTTTAGTTTTATCATTCTCTTATTTTAGAAGTTACAGGGGGGGGGACACACATTTTACCACTTTGGCAGAGTCTCTCGCGCAAACTATTCAGTTTAGAAAAAAATGATATTAGAAACCTCAATATCATTTTTGAAGACCTATCCATAGATACCCCACACGTATGGGTCTGATAAAAAAAAATATTTTTAGTTTTAGTTTCAAGCATGGGAACCCCCAAAATTTATTGTTTTATTTTTATTTTTGTGTGAAAATCTTAATGCGGTTCACAGAATACATAAACTTACTAAGTTTCAACAGCATAGTTCTTATAGTTTCGGAATAAAGTGGCTGTGACATACGGACGGACAGACAGACAGACAGACAGACAGACATGACGAATCTATAAGGGTTCCGTTTTTTGCCATTTGGCTACGGAACCCTAAAAATCGGTTGAGAAAACCTAAAATTTAATGCAGCGCCATCTATTGGAAAGAACAATAAATTACACGTTCAAATAATCATTGAAATGTGAATGAAGAGCCCAATATCCCATACTTTGTGCTTAATTAAACAAGAACATATTTTTTTTTATCAATTCTAGAAAATCTTAATTTTACACCAAATTCAATAACAAATCGATGCTTATCCCGCCATCTAGTGGAATTTATTTGAACCAAATTTCCTTTCCTAGCGTTGGGACCAAACAAATAAATGACATGCATATTCCCTATTTCTTCTATGACCAGACCCATGCTAAAACCTTACAAATATAATGTTCAAGTGTCGTGAAGGTTCGATTTTGAGCATCGCGACATTATATCACGCGCCGTGAGAAGCCAGCGTAACTCTTATATGTGAATGTCTTTGTATGGGGAAACATTGTGCTGGGTACCTACTATGCATGTTTGTTTGCACCCTATGTTATTAAAACGTCCGTTTGTTCATTAAAACATTACATTCTCACACAGGGAAGCAGATATATTGTACTGAAGGAGAATTAAACACTACCATCCCGAACTAGCAGCCCGCCCCGTCTTTGGCTTTGTCTTGAATACATGAATAGGTACACTACAGGCTGGGTCATAATTATATACGCTATGTACAAACATACATACATAAACTCACGCCTTTTTTTCCATGGGGGTAGGCAGAAACTACAGAACGCCACCTGCTACGATCCTTACATACTTATTTAGCTTCACTCACATTCATATACCCAAAGTCTATCTGTAATAATACCTTACAAATGGTAAATGAAACATTGCCCAGTTTTTTGATGCGTAGTTTACTCAACCAACGGTTAAATATGCTAAACGACAGTTTAAAATTTCGTTAGAAGGTGTTTATTTATCAATTGTTTGTCTAACAAATGGTCAAATGATTAACTCTCCTACTATTTGACCATTTTTAAGGCAAAGGGCATTTTATCGAAATTTGAACCATTTGGGTTTACGTGGTTCCGGAAATTATCCTCAACATATACAGAAACTCACAAAATTTGTACTCTGCCTTTATAAAATATTAATAATTCATTAATATAGACAGTGTCGACTTAGCAATAAAACAGATTTTCGTATGCACTGACTTAACAATATAACTAATTCAGAACGATTTGTTGTCATGTGGATTTGCTCAAGCACACAGGACTGTCCTGTATGCGGACATTAATTTTGGGTAATTAAATAGTAGGAAATACAATTTTGTTGAGTGGCAGGACCAATGTGCATGCATGATCATTAAAAAGATAGAAACAGAAGGTTGGATCCATGCATTGACAAGTAATTATTGAAAAGCAAATCTTGATATATTGTAGATATCTGTAAAAATAATAATAATTTTTTAAAGTACCCCAACACCATATTATTTAAACTAAATTCTGACAATAAATAAAATCTAATTGCATAACGCACGCACACATAGACACGCTTCACGTACAGCGAGTGCAAGCGCACTCACGACCGGCATTTGTTTGAGATCGTCGTACGCACACGTCCATATGTGCGTGTACTGTTTTCCAATTCAAATTAAATTGATTGCATCCATAATGTACATACAGGTGGTAAACATAAGTAACAGACACAATTATGGACCCTGTCGGACACAGCAACATTCTAGATACAGTCAGTGTTTAGGAGAGAGGAATAGCGCTTAATAATTTTCCTATATGTATTTTTTTTCTCTCGTTCCCGCGCTGTATGGAGCCGTCAGCCGACCTTATGTGCTATTCTGTGGCAAGGGGAAATCCGTATGACAGTTAGCCCTTAATGTGACCACTAAAAAGTAAAACGAGTGTTTCGTGTTAAATCCCTACTGATACAATAATAAGAATAACAACTACCCTCCGTAACAAAAGTAATGATGTACAGGACGAAGACGGCGATTCTTACATGATGTCCCCCGATAGTCCGGGCGCCGCCGGGCTCAATAGGTCGCACTCCTCGCCTAATATCGCTAAGGTAATCCATTCAATGTTACTTTCATTACTTGTGTTGTTGCTTTTGTTTGTGTGTGTGTGTGTCACGGTCACTAACACTAACATTAACATTCGAAACGGGATATTTACCATGTGCCCTGTTTAAAAAAAATAAAAAATACATCCCGTTTCGAATGTTAAGGTTAGTACAATGTAGCCTGCCTGTGATGGAACCCACGACCTACGACACGTAAGTCACGGCCGTTACCACTAGGCCACCACTGCCTATTATGATTTTTCTTTACTAAAGGATTCTAATAGTAAGATCGCGAAAAAAAAACAGCTGTTTAGAACATTTGTCAAGTTAATATATAATATATATAAATTAATAAATGTATGGGGTATTTTCGAATACCATAACCTCTTACAGAGAGGAGACCTGTGTCCCAGCAGTGGGCACATTAAAACGCTGGTGATGATGGTGATGAAATGTATGGGGCAGTTGATTAGTTTTTGCGATTTCAGGGTTTGTTCCACAGTAAGAATTTGTTCATAATGATGAGTATAGGGACACCCTTTTCGGGGATAGGGATAGATTAATAAAAAAAGTTGGGCACATATTTTTCTTAAAAAATAATAACAATGATACAGTCCGTTGATATTTCGTGTAACGTCACGGTTTTGTAATTTTTTTTATCAAAAGTGACGTCACAAGCCGGGACTCCTGAACTAAGATGCGTTTTATCTTTGCCAATTCTTTGTGTCCAATATTTTTTGAAAATCTAACTGACGGGCAAAATAGAATAATTATTATTACCCCAGGAATCATCACCAATGGTTTGATACTGTTACACCGTTTATTATATTTGCATTTGCACCAGTTGGCGAGCGTGTGAAAACTTTTCTTTCTTCTAAACCCTTTCCATTCCTCAGGTGTCTTCAGATGAAGAGGAAGTCAGCATTCCGGCTTTCGACCGCAGCACGAAGCCGACGAAGGTGGCGCCCTCCAGCGATCTGCACCAGAGAGACTTCCAACCTGTTTGGGGAGATGTGGTGAGTCACGTTGGCTTTCTAATAGGTTTGGAGCGAAGTTCCTTAACTCCAGATACTTGGCGAATGAGACCTAGGCCAGAAAAAGTATGAGGGTTTAAGGCACATGAACACACAGAGTCGAAACGAAATGCTAAAAATGTACATAGCATATAGACCCCATTGTTCGCAGAACGGAAGGTCGATGGGGCCAAAAAGTTCTAGAATGGCGACCGCGTACCGCAGGATAAGCCTGCGTATCTTTTGCAAGAGAAAAACGATAGCGATCAAACGCTTTATGTCATAAAAGTCGGAATTACTTGCAGTGTAGGTATGGTAGGTCCTACACAATCGTTTGCTAATCGCTCGCTGTTTGACAAATGAAATTATTTAAAAAAAAAAAACGCCATCAACTCTAAAACTTCTGTATGGAAGAGCAATTATTGCGCAAAAATCGCTATCGTTTTGCTCTTGCAAAAGATACGTAATAAGCCTGCCGGTTGTTTTGCTGCTTTGGAAAGACTCCCTCTAGGTGGCTCGATGACCTAGTTAAGGTTGGATGCGAGACACAGAGGACCTATCCATGTGGTGACACTTGGGGGAGACATATGTCTAACTGTGAACGTCTTTTGAATGACATGATTCGATGATGATATTATTGCCCCTTATCTCCACTACATACTGTACACATCCGGATAAAAAAGATGATCGCTTTTGAAAATTCGAAGGTCGAATGAAACGTAATTTTTTTCGCGTTTCGTTTCGAATCTGTGTTAATTTACCTTGACCTCATCTGTCACGAAAGCATTTTTACGTAAAAAGTTACAAGAGACAGTCCCCAAAACACCTACAAATTTACATTTTCTGCTGATCCACCAAAAGTTTTGTACACAGCAAATGATGGGTATTTGAGTTACCATTTCAGATCTTACACATTAATTTTACTGTACTTGTACCGCCCTTACTGCTATGAAATAAAGTTCAATATAATATTGTTACCATAGACGTGCTATTAACTAAACGTTCGCGGTCAACTGCGTTTTTCTCACGGAGATAATTGAAATATTCAATCTTTAAATGTGCAAATAACATGGATTTCTTTAAAAGTTAGGTCTTTAAGGGCCTTCCATCGCTTTCATGCTGTAAAACGGTTACTTTCTTGGGTATACTCCTTTGTAACGGCTAGGTTAATAGGTTTTAATAAAATATATGTTTATTATTAATTTATGTACATTATTTGTGTAACATGGTTTTGTAGCGGCACCGACGCCGCCACTTACGAACTAATGACATGACGTCACACAAATCCTGCATCGCGCAAGCAAAGTTTTCGGCGCGATAAGAATACATACAACAACCGTTGGGCAGTTGTCCGGACATAACACCCGTCTGGTCGGCGGATCCTCCCTTTTCTATGGAGGTTTGTGGGACTTTACACCCTGTACCACATGCACCCCAAAGTTTTACGTGTAACAAATAGTTTTGCTTTAAAAAAAATATTAACAACACGATGTCTTTTCGCTACTTTTGGATACTCCTCCAAAACGACATAAAATGATGGCTAGAATTTCTTTATAACTGATATAGCATATGTAAATCAAAGAATATTTTGCAAACAAAACTGTCCAAAAAAGGAGGTTCAATATTGAAATCCTGGCTCCGAGCAGGCGCACGGCAGTACTGCGTTAACATTGCAGAATATATACACCTTAAATTATATAATAATTTAGGTCTTGGCTTTACAAGTTTTCTCTATTTGCCTAGCCTTCTCCTACCGTTATTATAAAATTTATAAATGATTAGTATTTTATGAATGGCTAAGTATTCTATCTTTGCCAAAAATAAGCAGTACTTTTGTATTCTGTTGTTATGCATAATGTGTTGGTCTCTATCTATTATACTATGTGTACATCACACTATTTATATAAAGGCGGAAGTTCGTGAGTGAGTCTGTGTGTGTGTGTTTTGTATGTTTGTTACTTCTTCACGCTCAAACGGCTGGATAGATCCGGTTGAAATTTGGCACGGATATAGATTTAGTCAGGAATAGCTTTTATCCTGGGAATATGTTCCCTCTGGATAATTTTCGACTTTCACGCGGGCGAAGCTGCTGGCAGAAGCTAGTTAATTATAAAATAAATAAATTGAGCAGTTATAGCCCCGACTAACCGAATCTTAGTGCCTGGGCTCGATCCCAGGTAGGCGCATTACTTTATGTAATTTGCAGCTCTCAAAACTATGAAGGAAAAAATCATGTAGAATAATGTCAAAGAATAAAAATTCGAAGAACTGTGACCCGCACTGGGCCTACGTGATAAATTATGGTCCATTCCGTCTCAGAGAGAGGAGGCTTGTGTCCCAGCAGTATGAACATTATAGGGTGATTATTTTATTGTTCTAAGACAATATCAATTGTAAAATATTGAAAAATACCTCTAAACTATATAATTAAAAGCATACATGGAAAATACTAGGGCATTTTGATACGCTAAGCCGTCGCGTCGGACGCACGCAATTTAATATGCGACTCATTATACGTCGTGCGTTGTTTGTGCAATACAGTTGCACTACAAACAGTAAGGACACTTAGCTTCGACATGATATAGTTATTCTTAAAATCGCGGCCTTTGCCAACAGTGGGAAAACAAAAAACTGGCCAAGTGCGAGTCGGACTCGCGCACGAAGGGTTCCGTTGGTAAATTGCGGTTTACGATTTATGACGTATTAAAAAAAAACTACTTACTAGATCTCGTTCAAACCAATTTTCGCTGGCAGTTTACATAGTAATGTACATCATATATTTTTTTCAGTTTTATCATTCTCTTATTTTAGAAGTTACAGGGGGGGGGACACACATTTTACCACTTTGGAAGAGTCTCTCGCGCAAACTTTTCAGTTTAGAAAAAAATGATATTAGAAACCTCTACATCATTTTTGAAGACCTATCCATAGATACCCCACACGTATGGGTTTGATGAAAAAAAATATTTTTAGTTTTAGTTTCAAGTATGGGGAACCCCCAAAATTTATTGTTTTATTTTTATTTTTGTGTGAAAATCTTAATGCGGTTCACAGAATACATCTACCTACCAAGTTTCAACAGCATAGTGCTTATAGTTTCGGAAAAAAGTGGCTGTGACATACGGACGGACAGACAGACAGACAGACAGACAGACAGACAGACAGACAGACAGACAGACATGACGAATCTATAAGGGTTCCGTTTTTTGCCATTTGGCTACGGAACCCTAAAAAAGGACTTTACATAAATTAATAATATCTAAATAACCTGACTACCTAACAAACTTAGATTAATGAAACCTTAAAATTATTTTTAGAACTTGGTCGGGAAATGTCAATATTTGAACAAGCTTTTATTTAACTTGCAATGCATGTATGTATGTAAGTGTGTTCGGGTCAAATCTTGCAACTAAATTATAATGCAGTTATCCTCCACCTTGTTCCGTATGGTGTCGGACGCAAAGAATCTCACCATCCCATAGCTTTCCGTGGGTGTCGTAAGCAAGTGAACCCGGCTACCCCAATAAACACTGACGACTGGACCTGGCAACGTATAACATGCGAACACTCTGGACCGACGAGAAGATAGCCGAACTCGAGGAAGAGTTTAGCAGGTTACGATGGAGTACTATAGGGTTATCTGAAGTCCGAAGGAAAGGGCAGGACTCGATAATCCTCAAATCCGGTAACCCGCTCTATTTCCGAAAGGGTGACCGGCAGTCCCAGGGTGGTGTCGGGTTTATCATCGACAAGTCCCTTGTGAACAACGTCCTGAAGATCGAGAGTGTGTCGATCAGGGTGGCGTACCTTATACTCAGTATATCCGCAAGATATTCGCTGAAGGTCATATAGGTCTACGCCCCGACCTCGGCACACCCCGATGACGAGTCACCTACTGGCCAGTTTTATGGAGAAGGAGGGCTTCTACATGATGAACTCCTTCAGAAAGCGTGAGCACAGGAAGTGGACCTGGCAAAGCCCCGATGGTGCAACTAAAAACGAGATCGACTTCATCATGTCAACCAAGAAGCAAATGTTCAATGATGTCTCTGTGATCAACTCGGTGAAAACCGGGAGCGATCACCGCATGGTAAGAGGTACATTGAACATTAATGTCAAGCTTGAAAGGTCTCAACTAATGAAGACCACGCTCCGTCCAGCACAGATCAAGGTCTAAAATACCGAAACCTTTCAACTCGAACTCTAGAATCGTTTCGAGTGCCTAGGGAGCTCCGTGGACGAATACAACGATGGGTGCGTGGAAGCCGTCCATACGGTTGGATCGTAAGTTTTTCAAGTCCCGCCGTACAGATAAAAGGTACAAAAAGCTCTCTGATCCTACTCTCAAGCTCATGAAGGAGAGGCGTGAGATGATCCTGCAGTCTTCAGAGATCCATCTATTGTGCTGCCGGTATTTCAACGCATGAAATACTGGCAGCTCAATAGATGGATCTCAAAGTCCTTGAAAAGCGTTCTCCGCCGCTTTAATACCGAGCGTATTAAAGACGCGATTGAGCTAAAAGGGCTCCAAGGTCTTTGCAAGAGATCTGACTATTGGGCAGAGCCAGCTCACGAAACTGAAGACCAACGATGGCAGGATCGTATCCGACCAAACCGGAGCTTCTGAGAGAGATCGAAAGATTCTATGGGAGTTTTACACGTCAACCAGTAAACCCGCCGCGAATCTAGCAAAAGACCCTAGAGCTAGATTGACCCGACACTATACCGAAGACATTCCGGACGTCAGCCTGTACGAGATTAGGATGGCTCTTAAATGGCTTAAAAACAACAAGGCGCCGGGTGATGACGGAATTACAGCTGAACTCCTGAAGGCGGATGGAAAACCAATACTTAAGGCCCTTCAGAAGCTGTTTGAATCCGTCATACTCGAGGAGAAAACGCCACAGGCATGGTGAGGTGGTGTGGTGGTACACTTCTTCAAGAAGGGCGACAATGCCTTACTGGAGAACTATAGGCCCATCTCACTTCTTAGCCATGTCTACAAGCTGTTTTCAAGAGTCATCACGAATCGTCTCGCGCGCAGGTTTGACGATTTCCAGCCTCCCGAACAAGCTGGTTTCCGTAAAGGCTTTACACCGTGGACTACATACATACGCTGCGGCAGGTTATACAGAAGACCGAAGATTACATCCTGCCTCTCTGCTTAGCGTTTCTGGACTACGAGAAAGCCTTTGACTCGATCGAGACTTGGGCTTGGCTGCAATCTCCCCAACGGCGCCAAATCGACTATGGGTACATGTACCGAGGTATTGAAGTGATTGTACAAAAACGCCACCATGTCAGTCCGACTTCAGGATCAGGCCTCGGAACCTATCCTTCTGCAGCGAGGTGTGAGACAGGGAGACGTCATATCTCCGAAACTGTTCACCGCTGCACTGGAGGATGTCTTCAAGGTTCTGGACTGGAGAGGGCTAGGCATCAACGTCAATGGCGAGTACATCACTCACCTTCGGTTTGTCGACGATATAGTGGTCATGGCTGAGACTATGGAAGACCTCAGTACAATGCTCGATGACCTCAGTAGAGCTTTCGAAAGAGTGGGTCTTAGGATGAACATGGACAAAACCAAGGTGATGTTGAATGCCCATGTTACACCCACTCCTATCAAGGTCGGAGACTCTACACTCGAAGTTGTGGATCGAAGGGCCAACTTCGAGAAAGAGGTCAACCGTCTAATCTGACTCGGCTGGGCAGCGTTCGGGAAGTTGCGCGGTATCTTCTCGTCCAACTTACCACAGTGTCTCAAGACGAAAGTTCTATGACCAGTGTGTGTTGCCAGTGATGACATATGGCTCTGAGACGTGGTCGCTCACAATGGGCCTCATCAGAAAGCTTACAGTCACCCAAAGGACAATGGAGAGGGCTATGCTCGGAGTTTCCTTGCGTGATCGAATCAGAAATGTAGAGATCCGCAAGAGAACCAGGGGTAAACCGATACAGCCCGAAGAATTGCTAAACTTAAGTGGCAGTGGGCAGGGCACATTGCTCGCAGAACGGATGGCCGATGAGGCAGAAAGGTTCTGGAGTGGCGACCACGAACCGGAAGAGGTTGCGTTGGGAGGCCTCCCACCAGCTGGACCGATGATCTGGTGAAGGTTGCGGGGATCCGCTGGATGCGGGACGCACGGGACCGGTCAATGTGGCGACGCTTGGGGGAGGCCTATGTCCAGCAGTGGACGTCTTTCGGCTGATATGATATGATGATGATCCTCCACCGATTAAGATGAAATTTTGCATACACGTTAGTTTAGATGACAATGCATGGTTAGCTAAATTACTAAATCCAATATGGCGGACTAGTTATTTTTGTGCGCAGCCATGATATGGTTATCAAATGAAAGGGTTTGCTTACAAAAATACGAAAAAAAGTTCGTTTTAAAAAAAGATTGAAATGAATATTTTTCTTTAAATGGAACCAATTTGTGAACAAACCAATACAAAAAATAAATAAAAAATCGGTCCATAATTGACGGAGGAGTTGGTGAACAAACACAAAAAAATAAAACACATAGCTGCCCTACAGTCGAACATGAACCTCCTTCTTTTTAGAAAGTCGTTAAAAACCCAATAGCACTGATCGATCCGGGACTCGAACCCAAAACTTCATGCTCAGCAATAGTACTCACACTACCACTAGAGCAATGACGCAGTCAATTATCTAATTATCATCTCTAAATTAATTAAATATCTCATAAGAAAATATCTCGTGTCTTTATCACAAATCTTCCCTACAAGTTGACATACTGCATCATATACACTAGCAGGCGTGGGTGCGCTGTAGCATCGCAGTCAAGGCGAGGAATCCCACCGCGTGCGCTAATCCGCCGCTAACGAGCCGCGAACGTGCGCCATAACACGCTCATCAATAATAATAAACATAAACATGGAAGGGTACCACGCTCATTTGAATAAGTAGTAGAGTAATAACTATCAAGTTTTGTTTTTATTAATATTATTTTCGAACTGAAAGGTACTAATTGTAATATCACACTTTTAAAGTAAACATGTTTACTGACCACTTAATTACTACACTTAGTTGAGCCGCCTGCTCCATAGCCACAAATAATACCCACAAACTACTTATATGCCTAAGCCTATTTGCCCTTATACGTCATAAATAATACTCTCCGCACACGAAAAGAAATCACAAAGTCACGCAGAAGTTATCAAGACAAACGTGACAAATGTCGTGACCGACTAAGCCGGCCAATCCCCCCGAAATTTCATCACATGGCTGGTGACTGTGTCTTCTGAAGAAGTACTAACACCATACCTGTTATTCGTTGATCGCCTCATAGGCCTCGCAACCGCCACCTCGCAAGCCCAGTGCGGGTTGGTGGATATAACATGTCTTCGATTTTTTGGTTCTAGAACATGCCGGTTTCCTCACGATGTTTTCCTTCACCGTTTTAGGAGCAGTGGTGATGCAATAATTTACACTAAGTAAAGCGCCTTCCTTTGTTCGAACCCACGACCTTACAACACGTAAGCCGGCTGTTATCACTGGGCCACCACTGCTCCATGTAAAATATTGATATTCAGATGCATCTGGTTAGATGAGAAGCCGACCCCAACAAGTCGCGAAAAATCTAGGGAGATCGATTGGAGGGTAATATGTATGTCTGCGATGCCTTTGATATACCTGTGACCACTTACTAAAACGTGGATCTCTCGTAGTTATCGGAGGGCTATACGGTGCCGTGCACCGGTGCCCCCAAGCTCCCCCTGGAACCCAGGCCAGCAAACCCTAAATTGAACTAGCGATAAATTCTCCCATCTTCGGCATTTAAGTAAAATAGGTTGAAACAAGACTTTAATCATAGCCATTCATTTGAAAGAATACAGGGGAATTCTCAACAAGTTTCGAACTTCTGTTTGAAGCTTGTGGTAAATGATGCCTTATCTATGCCTTTAACACTTGTGTGGTATTACAGATTTTTGTTCCCAAATTTGCAATATTTGTACATTTTTTTTCGGAAATGACATCAAACGTTGCGGTCTGCTGGCAAAATTCACTGGCCAATCGGACAGCACTCCGGTCCTATTCATAAAGTTATCCTGGGGTGGTCAGAGCTCTAATAAACAGTTCAGCTAGGTAACTAGTTTTTTTTTTTTGCAACAGGGCCTTTGGTTATCTAGCTACGCCTCTGACCTTATCATAAACACATTGGCTTGAATACCAAGACGATTATAACCCCGTTAGGTCTTGCTTCTTACATATTTACAAGCTTAATACACATTATGAAGAGACGGTGTAGAACAGCCCATACCCAGACCACTATCTTACTGTGTAGACAAGGACTCCCTAAACGTGGATAACCTACTGACTACCTCGCCTTGGTAGTCTCTATGCCTTAGTTTATTCCTGTTGTCCTAGTGATAAACAAGTCTAAAATCATCACGTCAAGAAAAACGTGACACAATTCGCGACCCTCTAATCCCGCCGAAACGCCGCACATTCCATGTTATCACATTGCTGGTCGCGTGCATACGTGTGTAGGGCTTCGGATCCACTCCAAATATTTGTAAGATTATTACTGCGGCACTTCACGTTTGCACTAAGCTTAAGCTGGAAAGCGGTTGCTAATTATAGTAAGTAGCTATTGGGTGATGTGTGTTTTGATTTCCTTATTAAGGACCTGTTTCATTATACCCAGAGAGGCAACAACCTTCAGAATAAGGGCCAGAAATTGTATGACACCTACCAGATGTGTATTTTTTTAGGGTATCGTACCCAAAGAGTAAAAACAGGACCCTATTACTAAGACTCCGCGTCTGTCTGTCTGTCCGTCTGCCACCAGGCTGTATCTCATGAACCGTGATAGCTAGACAGTTGAAATTTTCACAGATGATGTATTTCTGTTGCCGCTATAACAACAAATACTAAAAACAGAAGTAAATAAATATTTGAGTGTGGCTACCATACAACAAACGTGATATTTTTGCCGTTTTTTTCGATAATGGTACGGAACCCGTCGTGCGCGAGTCCGACTCGCACTTGGCCGGTTTTTTTTTATTTGGTCCCCAACTTTACTTTGATTTAATTTATACAAAGATATTCTATGTTTGCAAACGCTACTGCTGAACTGTTCCTGAATTCGAATCCCAGCTTGTAGCTCGCCATCCGATAAGGACCAGGTGTAGTAGTGTTCCACGCGCGCCTCTAAGAGATGTCAGCAAGCAACTGACGGGGTCCGCTAGGGCCGATCGATGCCTGTCTGGGTCGCGGATAAATTTGAAAGAGAGTTAATGCGACCCTGGCACAAGCAACTGAAGGAACACGGGTGGGTTTTAGACAGTAAAAGTCTGACACGCCTTCCCGCTTCACCCAGAGCGGGAGTAGTCATAGGAAAAAAAAATGTCTGTTAAAGTTCATTGAATTGTGCTAACAATACATTCTCAATAGAAATCTGAGATTTGTTCCTAATAGATGATAATAGCTTCGATCCAAATAACATGGACTTTAATGTTACTGGCGAAATGTGTACACCATTAACTACCCTTCGTTTTAAAACCTTCACAAAACTGGCTACATTTATTTTTCAAATTGAACTTTATAAAATAATCTATCAACGTTCTTGCGCCTATTATTATGACGTGCGCCGAGCATACACGTGCAATGCATTAGGAACTGTTTCTCCGTATTAAATAAACTTGAATTGTAGCCTTCTAAGCCGTACTCTATTGAGTGGAATAAATTCACATGACTTTCAACTAAGACGCCGTAGAAGAAAACTAAAGGATATGGTTGTTATAGCTTCTGCCAGCGGCATCGCCCGTGTGAAAGTACCCAAAGGAACATACTCCCGAGATAAAAAGTATCCCATGTCTTCCGTCCAGGACATGGTCTACGCGTGTGCCTGTTTCATCATATCATCATTTCATGAATGATGGACTTGCCATTCAGCTGTTATGACGAGAAAAGTTAACAGCCAAGGTGGTCTATTTGCTGAAAATCCCACACTCCCTGGTCTGCCTGAAAAGCCCAGGCGCCATTTGAAGGTTGCCTTCTGAAAAAAAAAAGTTATTGGGTAATGCAAAGATAGGACGTTAATTGTTGAAAGTATGTAATGCTATATGAACGTACCTATGTTCAATTATCTTGGACAAGGACGATGATTGACGCAGAGTACTTTCCAATCACAGCCAGGCTGTTAAGACTGACGTCAAACTCCGGATATTCTTTTATTAAAAAAATGTCCGGGTTTAAAGCACTGCATTCCCTTCACTTTTCCGCCATTTCTCATTGACATGGTGTCGGTGAAAACACTAAGGCCACGTTCCATCATTTATTTCATATTTATAACATACCTCATTACATGATTCCACAATGCAATCGATGCGCTTATCCTAAAATAAGTTATCTAACATCTATAACTAATTGTATACAATACCCACCTTGCGAGTTCACCCAGAGTACAGCATAATAGGTCTAGGCTGTCTCGGTAGTCATCAAGTTGTGCGTGTGGAGATCTTAGTTGGCTAGCGTTTCATTTACAATCAAGGCCTCCACTTGCTGTGCAAGACAAACATCCCTGCTCTCCTTGTTTATCTTTCGTACACTCTAACACATGGTTGCCGCGGTCTATGGGCAAAGGCATAATAAATTATTGCCTGGAAGTGTAAACCACATCATCACTAACACTATCTATACCAATATTATAAAGAGGAAAGATTTTTTTGTTTGTTTGTTTGTACCGAATAGGCTCCGAAACCACTGGACCGATTTTTAAAAATTCTTTCACCAATAGAAAGCTACATTTTTCCTGACTGACATAGGCTATTTTTAATCCCGGAAACGGGTCCGGTGGCCCACGGGAGCGAAGCCGCGGGGAACAGCTAGTATATTATGAAATATAAAGTCAAAGAAAGCCGCGTCTGTACGTGATGAACTCAAAAACTACTGAACGGATTTTCATGCGGTTTTCACCAATAGAAAAAGTGAGAAACAATGAAGGCTTTTGTGTATAATTTTTCACGGGCGAAGCCGGGGCGGGTCGCGAGTTAAAAATAAATGTCTTCGCTAGTTAAGAAGAAATATAATGTATAATATATTAAATAAATTTAATAGAAATACTGCTGAGCATGATGTCCTGGGTTTGATGCCCGGGTCGAACAACTCCTGTGTTTTATTTCTGAATAGCAGCCCGGGGCCTGGCCCGGTTTACGGCAATAGGCTCGTAGTAACTCGTAGTAACTTATTTTTGTCTCAATGTTGAAGGTGGAGATAGCATTGTATTACTGTCTCTTTCACTCGCTTAAGTTTGTCGCATCGTCCTGTCTCGATTACTCTGTGCAGCATACTCAATGAAAAAAGTTTCTTGCGCAATGGTGGCAAGAGCAAGCTTCAGAGACACAAAGATCTGCTGTGACTATTATACCTTAGGGTATAATCCCGGCACGTAAGTTGGCAAGAATCGTTAGATGCGCAGAAGTAGTATTTTAGGTATCTTTGGTAGTGAAGCGGGGCGCGGGGAACCTTCAGGACCGTTCCGAGCGCGATACGCGCATATACGCGTAATTGGTTGGATAGTTGACGTTGTGTTGCGTCCACGTTCCGTTCGCTCTATATGGTGGTTGATCAGTTCGCGGAATTACCCCCACTAGGCCAACACCTTGCCAACTTACGCGCCGGGCACTATACTCGTACATGGGACTTCAACATAACTGGTTAAATGTGGGCGTACTTCTGCCTTATCCTTAAGATAACATAGGCGTGATATTATGTTAACCATATTTAGTACAAATTTACTGTAGCCGATTAATTAGTCCGTCTACCAACCCCCTAGGTACCACAATAAACTTCAGGCAGTATGATTAATGTCCCGTCGGCCACCGCAATACGTATGCGATTTAAATAATAGTGGGACTGACCTCGGCTTTGTTAGAAATTCGTTTATTATTATTAGTTATAAAAGCTGCCGGCAGTTCAAATGCTAAAGTTAACTGTTAATAGGCCAGTTTTGGTAAAGGTTAAGGCCAGAGCCGGCCCTGGGGTTGACCGAGAGGAGCGGTCGCTCTAGGCGCCAGATGGCAAGGGGCGCCAAAAAGCCAAATACGAAAAACTTTTGCAGGAGTATACTAATAACTTATTTAATTTGATTTAAATTCAATAAGTGTTGATATTTACAATAAAAGTAGATTTTAGAAATTATTGTTACAATATTAAAATTTAACCGAAGTAGAATTTTCGTGCGCTGAAAGACAATCTCGCTCTGGCTAAGGCCGGCTCTAATTAAGACTTTCGTAGGTTTCTGTTGCAGTTTAGCATTCTTAAACATTACATAAAGTGAAATTTCTCATATTTCTGCCCAAAAAAACTCAGATCTTTTTTTAACATTATAGGGATAAATTTCAGCTGAAAACCATTTATTATACGTATATATTACCAATTTCAAAGTTTGAGTAAAGATTCATTATTTATTTTAGTAGGGATTTTGTTACATGAGAAAAATGCCTTTCTGACCTAAGTTACACAATTACTGGTTAACCGTTATACACGATACCGCTTGGTAACACCACAGATAATATAATACTAGCATACAGATGCGTCATCCCATACAAGGAAACCGTGCTGACGTAACTACGTTTTCCATCTGATTATACCGATATATTTTTGTAAATCGATTGCGTTCGGTTGGCGATAGATAGATCACCATTTTTATCTGTCGAACGCGATCGATGTAAAAAGAATTATCAGTATAATCAGTACAGTATGTCGGCACGGTTTCTTTGTATGGGATGAGAAACCACTGGTAAGACTAATAAAAGTACATGGCACTTAAAACACAACCGGCAAAAGTGACTAAATATAGGCACGACACACCACTGTCTTAACCTTTGGAAGACTGTACCTAGTCGTGATTTTCTCTGGTATGTTCAATAGTTACTCCAGTAAGTCCACCGTTAATGTTTTTGCTGATCAGCTTCAATACATTGCGTGCTAACTTGACATGTTACACTTATCACTTACTCATTTGCACAAAACTTCTTGGGAATTATTTCCTTGTGCTTATAAGTAGTCGAATTCCTTACCGGAGTCTGGGTTTCCTGATAAGCTGGGTTCTTTCAGTCAAGAATTATTAGATAACATCTAGGCAGCCGTGCTCCATCCCCGACCACTTACCTTCAGATGACGTAGGTCAAACGCGACCTTAAGAGTAAAAATTCTAAGATTTACAAACATTAAGACTAATGGCACGCTATTATGTACACGGGACTTACAACACAACTGACAAAATGGCAAATAATATAATAAGCACACTTCTTTCTACCTATCCACCCAGAGATGGTCGTGATTATCTCAAATAAGTTCACTAGTTACTCCACCATTCGTGTTTGCTGTCCAGCGTCAATACATCGCGTGCTAGCCTGACGTGCAGGGAAGTCCGTACGTAAGATATAATCCCTTCCTCCGCGATCGCACCGCGGCGCACGCAAAGAGCACGGCTTACTACTTATTGTTGAGTAGCTGAAAAGCACGTCACTATTAAATTGCCGTCACTTTACTGGTATTGTTTTGTAATTAAATATAATCTTACCAAGGGGTATTGTGTTATCCTGTAACTGGGTTGGGGCAGTCAGATCGACAGATGCTCTGTGACTGACCTGACAAAGTTGAGAAAAGCCTTCATCATCTCAAAAATCTTCATCCCCTATGTTCCCTTTGCAGCATGGCTGGGACTTAAGGACAAATCTACCCAACAGTTCGGGTAATACACATGATGTTATGTCACAGCCATAGCAATTAATTTGATTACGGCATTTCTACAAGTCATAATATATATCTAGTCCACTAGGTTCTAGTGGTATGTTACGTCAAAGTCAAATTTTATATTATTTAAATTAAGCCATTATGCGGCACATATGAACATCAAATTTACGGTTTCACAAAAACTTTACACCAGATTCGTAATTCAGAAACCGGTGGTTAGTTACAGTAGGTTACAATAAAATAAGAAGAACAAAAGTCAATTAAAAATATCAAGAACCCGACAGCTTAAGAAGCGAACTAAAAAGTCGTAAACAAGGTTTGTTTTTTCTTTCGGTAAAGTAGCTTACTCTTTAAAAAAAGTGTTTAACGATATTTAAATACATACTTTAATTGATATACGTGGACGATGCATCCAGACTAACACTACTATACTACGTATAGGTAGGAAGGCATTGAATCGGCTACGTACCCAGGTGGGCCGCTGCAAATATAATTTGGCGAAATGGGGGATTATTGATTCGTCCAACACTCGGTGCGAGTGTGGTGCCCCTGTACAGACTATGTCCCACTTGCTGGAGTGTCCTGGCTGTCCATTCACTTGCACCCTGGAAGACCTGTACGGTGCTTCTGACGCTGCAATAAGCGTGGCCGCCTACTGGGCCCAGATAATCTAATTAAATGTGCCATCGAATCGAAAAGAAGAAGAAGAAGACTACGTATAGGTATAAAGTATTACAAACACTAACAGGTAAATTCATTAATTTGATAAATAGGGACATGGTTCTCACAATGTTATATCTACTAATATTTTTCTAGACGAAAACCTCCCAAAAAGGTTTCTTGAACGTCGGTCTCGCCCTGTGCACACATAGCCCATCAATCAAGCCAATGTTTTGTTAACCAAACAGAGTACCTACACGCTACACGCGCCTTTTCTTATGCATGGGGTGTACTTACACGAAAGAAATGTGGACACTCTCAGATATTTGTTGGAAAATATATGACTGTGTGATGATATAAAAACTACTGCTGGCCCAAAATGGCTACAAGTAGCCCAAAACAGAACCAAATGAAAAGACTTGGAGGAGGCCTTCACCTGTTTAAGGGATAAAAAAACTAGTGTTATTTTATAATTAGTCAATTACCAATTTGTTAGTAAGTAGGCAATATAAGGCTTTTTATTTTTATTTTATTTATATGACTGTGTATACTTTTGAGTTACTCGTGTAGGTCTGATATTCTCTATTAATTTATTTTACTTGAAAATTGCTGTGCTGAAGTGTATTATTTTAAGTTTCAGTTCAGACTTTGCTTTTAACCTTAATGCTAAAAGAAAGCTTGAAGAAGACTTGAATTACATTATATCTGTTATATCCATATATGTTAAAACTTATTTTGTATTTGAGAAAAATAGTATTTGTTTGTTCTCCTGAGCTTCCTTTTGAATGACATATTTATTAAGCAAACGAATACTAAAAAATAATATGCATATTATATTTTTATATGACAAGCAAAGCCGTTGTCGACTATTCTCCCAATATCTAAAATAAATTGGAAAGCAAGCGTATATAAAATTAGTAAAAAGTATGTAGTCTATTATTTCCAGCATGCCCTAGAACCAAAAATTCGAAAACTTGCGACATCCACCAACCTGTACTGGGCCCGCGTAGTGGATTACACAGAGAGGATGCCTGAGTCCCAGCAGTGGTAACATTTAAAGGATGATGACGTAGTATATGTATTTGTAATTTTGAATACCAAGTTATAACAAGCAATGTCCGTCATTAACTGAAGATTAAGTACCTCCAAAAGATTTCTTATCTTATACCTGTGATGGAATTGCTACATATCAAAATTTCTCCATTATTGTGAGTCTTAATTACAATCACAACAGATCCATAAATAGTCTAACACCAAGCTAACAATCAAGACAACACTATACTCACAAACAGAAAACAAACCGTACAACTAACAAACACAGACATACATACCTATACATAAGAAATAAATACTGAAGACTTAACCACCCTACCTGACACCCCCATCCCTTGCTTACGACAGTCTACGAACACGTGAACTCAGTTCGAACTCGACTATGCTGACGAACGCACGCGGGTAGCGAACGGAAAATGTTTCTTTTTTATAAATAAAACAGAAGGTGATAAATAAAAAAAGAAAGTGATAGTACTTCAAAAAATAAATAAATAACAAGTGATATATAAAATAAAAATAAATAAAAAGTGATATATAAAATAAAGTGATAAATAAAATAAAAAATAGTGTCGTATGTTATGCTCCCAACAATTCTATCGACGATATTCATGTTTTATTTATTAGTTCTACTTATTCTAGTGTTTCCTTTGTCTAGATATACTAAATCTAACCTCTTGTTTGGCTATGACAATTGAGTTATTTTAATCATTCTGAAGTTCAACGACTTTCGGACATAAACAAAGAAGTGTTTTTGTGAATGTATTGTTTAGTTTTTATGTGTACTATTGGATTTTGGGTAAACTCAAATGTTTAATTATCGTGATAAAGCCAATCTTAAATACAACATTTTAACTTTATCAACAAGACTTGAACAGGCAATAAAACATATTACAATGAACTGTAATCTCATCTACCATCTCAGTTAATAAACCACTAAATAGTAATCAAAAGACACATCTAAAAATCACTTTAAAACAGCATTATTAAAATAATATCCTGTAACAAAAGTCTGACGGCTTAAACACAGAAAGTTCAACACAACCTACAAGGTCAAAAAACCTCTTCTTTATACCACCAAGCCACTAGGCCCAATCATACCGTGTAAGAGAGAAGACCGCACTGCGATAGCGGTCACCAAGGGCGGTACGATCTTCAAGATTCTGCGCTACGAAAGGCGATGCATCCCGCTGGACACCGCCAACATGGTTCTCAAGGTCAAAGTGCGTCTTAAGTACTCGCAGAACCATATCGTTTGGCTGTTTAGACGTGTAAGTTGAGTTTGCAGATAGATTAACAGTTCTGTAGATATATATAGCTGTATTTTTGCGCTACAAACGGCGATGCATCCCGCTGGACATCCCCAATTTGGTTCTCAAGGTCAAAGTGCGTCTAAGTACTCGCAGAACCATATCGTTTGACTGTTTAGACGTGTTAGTTGAGTTTGCAGATAGATATAACAGTTCTGTAGATAGCTGTATTTCTGCGCTACGAACAGCGATGCATCCCGCTGGACATCGCCAACATGGTGCTCAAGGTCAAAGTGCATCTTAAGTACTCGCAGAACCATACCTTTAGGCTGTTTAGACGTGTAAAATGTCTTTGCAGATAAAAATAAGACTATACGCCCTAGACAAGTATCATTCGATGTCAGTGATGGCGATGTTCGAAATGACAAAATGGAACGGATTGGTCACGTGGTATTTCGATAGCGCTGTACATTCCATACATTTTTCTAATCGCTACCACCAATCTTTCGTTAATAGAATTTCACTTGTCCGCGGCCTTAGGATAAGCCCCCTGCCGTTTTTACAACGAAAATCATCGTGATATTAATGTGACAAATTTTCAAGGGCACGTAAGGTTCTGTATTTCCAACACTAGCCAATTCGTAATACGTCTTATTTCGTATATCATCACGGCCATATTTCGCAAAGAAGAAATACAGTCACATTCCGCCAGTATGTTACGTTCATTATATATACAAAAGTAAAATACGTACGCTAAGTACGCGCTTAGACGTGGAGTTGCGGATACCAGCCCGTCTTAACTTAACTTATTATTGTTGTTCTTTTTATAAACTTTTAAATTATATACCAACATTATCATATAGATAAAAAGTAGCCTATGAATTAAATATGAAATATATACTTGAGAGCAATAAAATCGCACACCCCTTGTAATTTGTTTTAATACTGATATTTTTATTCAGATTCATGAAAAAAACTGCCTTAACAAAAAAAGTCAAGGTGTGCGATATTATTTCTCTCAAGTTTAGATTACTTTTTGTATTTTTCAGTTCAAAACGCTTGTTAAAAAGATATATAAATTTGAAAAAACATGCATCTTTTTTAACATAACAATAAAGTCGGTCCATATTCGGGCGTTTTCTGTATTAATCCCATACATTTTCATTTACAATTTCAAGATACGAATGCCATATTGTTATATGGCTAATAAAAAATACATGACATGCCACATAACGTGGATTATACCTGCGTCATCAAGAAACTGCACCGACCTTTTCAAATATTCACAAGCACCAGCAATCAAGTTGTCGGGGCTATATTAAGACGGCTCACACACACCCAGTCTGTTAGGGTCACCATGCTTCCGGATTTGTACGGATATTACTGGCTTTTTTTCTTGCTAGGCTATTAAGACTTTTAAAAGATTTGTTTCATTCAGAACATTAAAAAACCGGACAAGTGCGTGTCGGACTTCGCACATTTCGGGTTCCGTACCAAACCGCAAAATCAAGTTATCTGTAATAATAAAAATGAGGGAAATTTCAAAGAAAAAAATGATTTATCAATATTAATTAGTAAAATAAACGTAATAATAAACATTATCACCAAATTTGAAGTTCATAGATCAAAAGGAAGTTAAAAAAATATTTGTACAAAACTTTGTAAAAAAGCTGGTGGTGATGGTGGCTTCTCATTCCTTCGTTTTCTGATATTTAAAACAAAAATACAGTAGCTATTTATAAAAAAACTGACTTTGGTGGCTTCTCATTCCTTTGTTTTGCAATATTTAAAACAAAAATACAGTAGGTATTTATTTACTCAAAACAACGATACCTGACTCGATGGAGAAGGTAAAAAAATATATTCGTGTCCCCCTTAAAAACATTTGCTTATACTGTGAAAATTTGAAGACTGTAGTACAGACTCCAACCGTTGGGCAAAAAAAAAACCTGTGTGAAAGACGACGGATAGACACGTGAGTGACAGCAATAGGGCTACGATTGGACCCTTCGGGTACGGAACCCTAAAAAAAAAGAATATTACATCCTCTTCGGATGCTCTTTTTGTCCTGGTTTCGATAACCAGATCAAGAAATTCAGACCGGACACTATGCCTGGGTGTTGACCAATTGGTCTCTCCCTATTACGCGGAACTGAACCATATGCCAGATCCGCCCCAAGTTATATGGGATATAAAAACACTACTGACGAAATGTTTGTGTATCAAATTCCACTGCCTATCCTTTTTGAGAATATTGATGTGATATTACGAAGAAAACTTCTTGAAAAAATATAGCTAACATATTTGCTATTTTCGCGAATGTCCGGCTTTTCACATCTTAACACAGTTACCCTACTCAGTAAATTAAAGTGAGCTGAAAACTCCAGTGTACGGTTGCTCCGCCGTGAACTTAACCTTGGAGGACGACCTCTGACCTTACGGTCTGATAGCCATCGGGCGACGCCGTAAAACGTAATGTGTCTTTATTTATATGGCAAGGAATGGGGCAGCTTGGGTAATTGTGTTGATGGGGTATTTCTGTAAGGGTGTATGAATTTCTTAGGTGTTTTTTTGCACATTTGAAGGTGAAAAGTTACCTTATTATTGATGAATGCGGAGTAAAGTCGCAACCCGTACTTGGAACTTCAGTTTTAACACTTCAACCTTACTTTGGGGGCATGTGGAACAGGGTGTAAAGTCCCACATACCTCCATAGAAAAGGGAGGATCCTCCGACCAGACGGGTGTTATGTCTGGTCCGGGCAACTGCCCGACGGTTGTTGTCGGACTGTTGTATGTGTTCTAATCGCGCCGAAAACTTTGCTTGCGCGATGCAGGATTTGTGTGACGTCATGTCATTAGGTCGTAAGTGGCGGCGTCGGTGCCGCTACATTACTTAAAAATTTAGCGATATTTAATATTGGCATAACTTAACACAGATGTTTTTCTGACGAGTTTATTGCGCCACTTTTTCTTCCCAAATTAAACACAAAACTGTTGACTATTCATTTAATTTAAATAATACATCCAAAAAGAGGAAATTTTGAGCCTAATTTAATTAAATGATTTTTATTTTGCCTAGCTACTCTGGGTTTTTTTTATTGTGCTGAGTTATTATTTTGAAGCCTTACAGAATAGAAAATCTGCCGCATTGTGTGCAAAGCCAATTCATAGCTTTACCGTACGTTTGAACCCCTTTAGCTATTGTCAAAACGGATGTAAACACATTAGTTCTTTTAACTGTAACCTGAGCGTATTGGACAGTTAGTCGATCGAGTTCATACGCGGACTGCACATACATAAAGATAACTTAACCATACCAACTTAGCGAGCGTAGTTTTCACCTCTTTCTGATGTACCTAAACTTTCGCCAAGGTTAGGAGGAAACAGCAGGATCTATGTTTCTAATAGGTATGTACAATGTGAATATTTATTTATAAACTGTGATTTTGCTCAAATTATGAAGACTTCATGGAAAAGCAATTTTACTGCAATCAAAGGCACGATCCTAGTAACAATTTAAGTTTTAAAGCGCTCTTATATCGTAGCAGTAAGGGTAGTTTTCGTAACTCAAGTACTACTATCATCCAATTTTAAAGCATGACGACTAATCATCTTCTTCCACCCAGGGTCGCGGGCTAACGGGGCTGAAGAACCTCGGCAACACGTGCTACATGAACTCCATCATCCAGTGCCTGAACAACACCGCCATACTCGTCACCTACTTCTGCAACGGACAGTACCTGGAACATGTCAATAGGTATGTCGAACGAAACTTATTTCTTTTGTAAAAGGGTATATGCATGATAAAAGATTTGTCGTCTAACCACTTAACCTTTCTTCATTTTACGTACCCTACCAACCTACCCTACCCTATCTTACATACCTATCTACCCTACCCTACTGCCCACCTACCAACATAACCTACCAGACATACCCATCTATCCTACCCTACCCTAAATACCTATCTACTAGTATCTACCCTACCCTAAATACCTATCTACTAGTATCTACCCTACCCTAAATACCTATCTACTAGTATCTACTCTACCCTAAATACCTATCTACTAGTCTCTATCCTACCCTAAATACCTATCTAATAGTATCTACCCTACCCTAAAAAAAACTAAAAACATCAATAAATTAAAATAGTGTGATTAACAAAAAAATATATTTTAGTTTAAATAAGCGGCCGGTTATTTTTTTGTTAAAAGGTTTTTATTTACCAAATATTAAAACTATGAGATACGAGACTACTGTCATTTGTAGATCTTTTACAGTCGTCGAGTTGTCAGATGCTAAAGTATCTGACACCAGTCTGCCAAGGGGTTTTCGTGCTGGCCAATTACAGGGTTGTGAAGGTCAGATAGGCAGTAGCTCCATGCAAAATACTGGTATAGATCCAGCTGCTTCCATTTAGACTGGAAGTCGACGACCCCAAAATAGTTGTGAAAAGGCTAGGCAGTATGATAGTAATTAAGATGTTAACATAATTTTTTTCCCTATGTTTTTTTTCTACCTTAGAGCGGTTAAGCACTACATCTGATTCGAATCTGAGAAATTTCGGTTTCGAAGTAGCCGAAGTACTTCTTGTAGGGCACGTTACACACTACATCCGAATTTCGTCAGACAGTATTCAAAACATTTTCAATTCGGATAGAACTCCACGGACTCGGATCGGATGATGAAGAGAAGAGAGACTTTTCCTTTCGGTCAAACTGTTAATTAAAACTTTTAAGCTTTTATTTAACTTGCCTTGTCAGTATGTGTGGGTCAAATCTTGTAAGTGAATTTAAAAAATCATTACCATTAACCGATTGTACTGAAATTTTGCATACACGATTGTTTCTCGTGACAAGATGTGTTTTATATAAAACTTGTTTAAAAAAATATTATATTTGACACCAAATTTAACTCGCAAGATTTGATTACACACAGACACCGGGACAGGTGAGCTTGTAATAAAGAGAACAAAAAACTCAGCGATCAGTGTACTGATAGTCGTGTCTGCCAATGGCTTAACCCCTTGAGTGCCTAAAACGTGGATCCACGCGAGACACAATGACTGTTTCATTGTTTCGGTAATAGGGACGTTTCCTAGGTATAAACATGATAATATTGGACCCGTATTTTTTGCTTTATCAAAAATCTTTTTTTAATATTTAAGCTTGTTTTATGTATTTTTAAATGTTTTAAGGTGTGCATTAGGCATGTGTATTAATATGTAACAGGGGTTTCTATGTGTTGGGCAGGTCCCACAGCACCCGCGGCGCCATAGCAGAAGAGCTGGCGGCCGTGGTGCGCGCTTTGTGGTCCGGCCAGTACCGCTTCATCGCCGCCAGGGACCTGCGGGTAACTAGCTCATTGCTCTATCATGCCATCTATCACAAACAACACTTTCCACTCCGTCATTAATTGTAATGACCTAGATTGAAAGCATTGATTGCGTATCCAAGTATGGAAATCGCGAGTACTGTAAGCCGCTGCAAGTATAATTTCGCGAAGATTAGGATTATTGCGAGTTCAATTCAGACTATGTCCCATATGATGGCGTATCTCAAAAGTCTATTTATTCCTCCAACGCTGCAATAAACATGGCCTCCCACTGGCACTGGGCCCAAACAGTACAATTTAAATGATTGATAGAAGAAGAAACCCCAGAGGCCTTTGACAAGTGACATTCAATCACCGAAAGGGTGGCGATAGCGATTGGAAAAATATCAAAAACTAGTTGTACCCCGCAGCTTCGCTCCCGTCATCCCATATATCCTACCTACCTACCTACCTACCACACCCTACCTACGTACTTTCCTACCTAATTTTGCTATTTTAAACCTTTTCTGTAATCTGGCCAACTAAACAAAAAAGAATTAGTCAATTACTAGACGTTCTGAAGTGATGCGCTTACATACATTACGGCGATTCATTTTTATTTTTATAGAAGACGCCTCGCGTTTAAATGCTCAACCAATTGTTGCGTCATTTTAACAAACATTCCATCTTTCATGATCAACAATACGGTTTCACCAAAGGGCGTTGCACAACTGACGCTGGCGTCACCCTAATAAAGAACATCTTTAACGCCTGGGAAGAAGCACAAGACGCCATTGGAATCTTTTGCGACCTCTCGAAAGCGTTCGATTGCGTTAACCATGAGACACTATTGTTAAAACTCGAGCACTATGGGATTAGGCATACGGCCCTTGAATTACTTAGATCATATTTGAAAGCCAGACAACTTAAAGTTCAGGTAAACGGCGTAAACTCACTAGGGTCCGAAATGACAATGGGCGTTCCTCAAGGCTCTATATTGGGTCCATTCCTCTTTTTAGTTTACATTAACGATTTGCCCCAATTATTACAAAATCAACCGAAGATCGTGTTATTTGCTGATGACACATCTTTGATATTTAAAATAGATCGACGATCACAAAATCTTGATGATGTGAATAAGTCTATTCATCAGGTCCAAACTTGGTTCACGGCAAACAATTTGGTACTAAATGAAAAAAAAACCAAATGTATTAGATTCACATTGCCGAATGTTAGAAGTAGCGAATGTGACATCATATTGAATGGAGAAAAGCTGGACTATGTAAATCAAACAGTTTTCCTAGGAATCACTCTAGATGACAAATTACAATGGGGGCCTCACATAACATCTCTGGCAGGACGGCTGAGCTCAGCCGCTTATGCTGTTAGAAAGATAAGACAGTTAACGGATGTAGAAACCGCGCGTTTGGTCTATTTTAGTTACTTTCACAGCATTATGTCATACGGTATTTTACTGTGGGGTCGGGCGGCTGACATTGAATCAATATTTATATTGCAAAAGAGAGCTGTCAGGGCCATATATAAGTTAAGTCACCGAGAATCTCTTAGGGAGCTATTTAAAAAGATTAATATTATGACAGTTTCTTGCCAATTCATTTATGAAAATATTATGTATGTAAGGAAAAATTTAAATCTCTTTAGTAAAGTTAGTGATAGACACAATTTTAATACCAGAAATAAAGATAAGTTAGATCAACCATCATATAGATTAGCTAAAGTACACACATCTTTCATGGGGTACTGTGTTAAATTCTATAACAAAATACCTTGTGAGATATTAAAGTTAAATGAAAGAAAATTTAAAACAATAGTTAAAAGCACACTTTGTAAACAAGCATATTACAAATTAGATGATTATATTCAAGATAAGAATGCTTGGAAACATGCTGGTCCTGCTCCATAGGCCTATCTTTGGTGTGGACAAAATCAAAATGGTTAATTTGTATTATATTCATAATTATAGTAACGCTTTATTTTTATTTTTTCTTCTTTTTTTGTTTAAAAAAATTGACTCGCACACTGTTCTGTTGTTGTTTAATTAGGTAATGTACCTATGTTTGCACTATTTGTAAGTACGTGAGGATCATGTTCCTATTTATCAAGTAAAGGAATTTACCTGTTAATGCTTGTAATTCTCTCATACCTATATGTAGTATAGTAGTGCTGGGTACATCGTCCTCACGTATACGAATTTATTAATGTATGTACCTATATAAATATTGTGTAAAACTTTTTTTTAAAAGAGTAAGTATGGAGTTTCTTGTGCGTTCTTCTCCATAACAACCTACATTTCCGAATGCACGGTAGAATCAATTTTTATTAAATGTAAATTTTAACGTTCAAAAGTGCCACATAATGGCCTACTTGAAATAAACACATTTGACTTTGACTTTGACTTTGACTTTGACTTTCACCCGCGTAGTTCCCGTTCCCGTGGAAATACAGTAGCCTATGTCACCCGGGGATAGTGTAGCTTCCTAACAATGAAAGAATTTTTGAAATCGGTGCAGCCGTTTCGGAGTCTATAAGAAACATACATATATACTTTCTCTTTTATTTTTATATAGATAGATAGATGTATAGAATGTCAAACGCTATTGAAAAGCCACGTGATCCATACGTAACTAATGTAATTTGGATATCGCCATCGCTGACATCGAATGACACTTGTCTAGAGCCTCAGGTGATCCTGGAACACAACCTGGCAGATGTATATGCATGGACATGCCTTTAGTTTGTGTCCAAAGTGGGGTGATGACTTCGTCTAAGTTGTGTAAAAATGAATGGAATATGAGACGTAATTATGAGATGCTGTAAATAACAGTTATGGTTGCATGTCCCAAGTTCTATGAGGCTATGACTATTGCATCAATGATTTGAACTAAAATGTTTGTTTTTATTCAGAATGAGGTCGGCAAACACCAGCGCGCATTCCGCGGCTGTGAGCAGCAGGACTCGCACGAGTTCCTCACCATCCTCATGGACTGGCTGCACCTGGACCTGCAGTTCAGCATCAACGTGCCCCCGCACAAGGTAAGCAGTTCTGCAGCAGCTGTAGCAGCAGACTCGCACGAGTTCCTCACCATCCTCATGGACTGGCTGCACCTGGACCTGCAGTTCAGCATCAACGTGCCCCCGCACAAGGTAAGCAGTTCTGCAGCAGCTGTAGCAGCAGACTCGCACGAGTTCCTCACCATCCTCATGGACTGGCTGCACCTGGACCTGCAGTTCAGCATCAACGTGCCCCCGCACAAGGTAAGCAGTTCTGCAGCAGCTGTAGCAGCAGACTCGCACGAGTTCCTCACCATCCTCATGGACTGGCTGCACCTGGACCTGCAGTTCAGCATCAACGTGCCCCCGCACAAGGTAAGCAGTTCTGCAGCAGCTGTAGCAGCAGACTCGCACGAGTTCCTCACCATCCTCATGGACTGGCTGCACCTGGACCTGCAGTTCAGCATCAACGTGCCCCCGCACAAGGTAAGCAGTTCTGCAGCAGCTGTAGCAACAGACTCGCACGAGTTCCTCACCATCCTCATGGACTGGCTGCACCTGGACCTGCAGTTCAGCATCAACGTGCCCCCGCACAAGGTAAGCAGTTCTGCAGCAGCTGTAGCAACAGACTCGCACGAGTTCCTCACCAACCTCATGGACTGGCAGCACCTGGACCTGCAGCGAGTTCCTCACCAACCTCATGGACTGGCAGCACCTGGACCTGCAGTTCAGCATCAACGTGCCCCCGCACAAGGTAAGCAGTTCTGCAGCAGCTGTAGCAACAGACTCGCACGAGTACCTTCCATCCATCCTCATGGACTAGCTGACTGGATCCAATATAAGAAAATCTGTAAAACCAAAGGCACTAACAGGCGCCTTTTTTAAACGAGTTTTTAAAAGAGTAACCATGGAGTTTCTTGCCGGTTCTTTTCCACAGGAATCGACCAACCCGAACCGTGCACATTGTCGACGTTTTATAAGTGCCCATGTAGGCCTATGTGAAATAAAAATTATTGATTTCGATTTTGATCTTTGCAGGGCACTCTGACATAGCCTCTTCTCAGATAGAAAAGTCACGAGCGGTAATCACCGCACCGCAGAATTAACCAAAGAAAAACAAGCTATTTATTTATTGCTGTAAAGTGTCTCTATCTATACCAATATTATAAAGAGGAAAGATTGTTTTGTTTGTTTGTACCGAATAGGCTCCGAAACTACTGGACCGATTTAAAAAAATCTTTTACATATGGAAAGCTACATTATTCCCGAGTCACATAGGTTATACTCGTATCATATTTGCATTATATATATATGCACGCTTATATCTATTAAGCAAAACATGTTTGTTAATATTATTTACATTACCATCTTTTATACCATGTTTTTAGCAAATAAATGATTATGATTATAATTTTGACGGGAACGAAGCCGCGGGGGTCAGCTAGTCTAATATAAAGATGTCTTAAAGATCTGCAATAACATAGGTCCGCAAAGACATCGCTTCGTCTTGCACAAATTTAAGTTTAAATTAAAACCAGAGTTACTCTCAAGGAGCTAGGAAGAAGAGTGGTGGCCCATTGGTTACAGCCCCGACTTATGAGTTTTAGGTCGTGGGTTTTTGAACCGGCACAGGCGCTTTTCTTCTTTGTCCAACCCTCTTCCCAGTTCAGCTGGGGTCGGGTCTCCTTGTACGTCTGCACCAGAGAGCTCTGTTCTGGGTTGTCTGACTGCTCAGGATCTCCTTCCGGACCTCTTTCTGCATGTTTGACCACCAGGTGGCGGGCGGTCTTCCCCTTCCTCGCGGTCGTTCGGGATATTTAGGGCCTTTTTGATAGGGTTGTCATCTCCACGTCTCAGGATGTGGCCGTACCAACGCAATCAGCTTTCTTTGACCGTCTCGCTAATCGGTGCTACTTTGAACGAACCCCTGACATACTCGTTTCGCACTTTGTCTAGACGGGTTACTCCGCCCGCCCATCGGAGCATTTTCATTTCACTTGTATACGTGGGACACTCAGAAAGTTTTGCGAAACTAAAAAAAATTGTTCTATACGTACATATATTTTTATTAAATCTTTTCAAAGTACTTTCCACCAGCCTCTATACAAAGATTCATGCGCCTAAACCAGTTTTCAAAACACTTTTTCCAGTCCGCCGCAGACACCTCGTTTACAGCCTGCTCGAACGCAGCCAGCGCATCTTCCGGCGACGAAAATTGTATCCCTTTGAGCTGATTTTTTATTTTTGGGAATAAAAAGAAGTCACACGGTGCTAGATCAGGGCTGTAAGGAGGGTGACCCAGGAGTTTGACTGGCGTGCTGTCCAGGAAGTCCCTCGTTTTGAGTGCGGTGTGCGCAGGTGCATTGTCGTGGTGGAGCAGTAGCCCGCGGAGCCCTGTGTTTGGTCGCTTGTTGCTTATAACAGAGAAAACTTCTGGCAAACATTTGGTAGTATACCATTCGGCATTAATGCTTCTTTGATCCCGTAAGGGAATTGATACCAAGTGGCCAGTCAAATTAAAAAAGCTAGCGATCAAAATCTTACCCCCGCTTCTAGATCGCTTCACTTTGGTAGGCGTTGGCTCATTTTGAAACACCCAAACAGTCGACTGGCGCTTGGTTTCTGGGTCGTATTGATAAATCCAGGACTCATCACCTGTAACGATGTCGTAAACACGCCGAGACGAGCCTGCTTCAAATTTGTTAAGCATATCACGGCACCATTCCACCCGGGCCTGCTTCTGAGCATCGGTGAGGTTGTGCGGCACCCAGCGTGATACTATCCTCCTCACGCGAAGATGGCTGTGTAGAATCTCGTGAACGCTTCCCGATCCAATCTTCAATATGTGTTGAATCTCCTGATATGTAATTCGCCTATTGTCTTGGATTAAATTTTTCACTGCTAGCACGTTTTCTTCGGTAACAGCCGTCAAAGGGCGACCGCTTCTTTCGTCATCCCCCAAAGTTGGTCGACCGCGCTTGAATTCGTTATACCAACGATACACGGTTGCCTTGGAAGGGCCTTCATCCATGAATGCCATTTGAAGTCTATCGTACGATTCATCCGGTTTCAGGCAACACTTGAAATCGTATAAAATCATAGCTCTAAAATGTTCCCGGCGCAGATCCATATTTCAGTGAGACACAATACTTTGAATTAACTCGCAAAAAATGTGGAGGGAAATTTTGAAATTGGAACTTACTTATTTTTACTTATAAATAATCATATTTTCGAAAAACATTATAACTGGCCAGTCTCCCATATATAAAAACTTTTTTTCGCAATACTTTCTGAGGGGCCTGGTACAGTTGTTGTTCGTGTGCTTTCTTGAAAGTCCAGCACTCCGCTCCGTAAGTCATAGCTGGTCGTACTACCGTTTTGTATACTTTGCCCTTAACACGGATGGGCATCTTGCGGTCACAATGAACACCTGATAACGACCTCAACTTGAGCCAGGCGGTTTTGATGCGGTGGTCTATATCCTTATCCACATTTGCGTCAGAGGTAAGCACCGAACCCAAGTACTTGAAGTGGTCCACTTTGGATAGTGCCCGGTTGTCTATAAAAATATCGCAACCCGTTTCTGCTGTCCCTCCGTACTCACATTCCAAATACTCAGTTTTATTTCAATTTATGCGTAGCCCATGTTTTTCTAACTGTTTCAACCACTGACTTTACACCGAGCAGGCGCTTTACTTGGAGTAATTTATTTGCATCACCACTGCTCTCAAAAACGGTGAAGTAAAACATCGTGAAGAAACCGGCATGTCCAAGAACCAAAAGTTCGAAGAGATGTGACACTCTCTCTCTGTGAGAGGAGGCTTGTGTCCTAGCAGTGGGAACATTCAAAGGCTGATCATCAATGATGAACGTTACTTTGCAGATCAGAGATCAGCAGAAATTTTAGAATTTCTCCAATCTAACCAAACCCTCTCACTTGCAGGACAGCCTCCAGCCCTCCGAGAAGGCGTGGCACGAGTACACCAAGTCCAAGGAGAGCCTGATCCTGCGGCTGTTCTACGGACAGATCAAGTCCACCGTCCGGTGCACCGTCTGCGGGAAGACCAGCGTCACTTACGAGTCCTTCTCCAACCTGTCGCTGGAGCTGCCTGCTAATGCCAATAGATGCACGTTGAGCGTGAGTATACATATGTTGTATTTTAGTTTTTACAGCGCCTGTTTTAAAGATTGATGAGCGTTTTGGCTGGTCTCATGTATACGAATCTAAGCAAATAGCTCACTTCCCCAACGCTTTAAACATAATGTTGCGTATATATTATGTTTAGTTTGTATATAGAGACCAGCCAGTTTTCACAAAATCTACTCATCATTCTTCATAGGTGAAACTTCCCAGGCTTGAAAGATCATCTGCCTAGCCTTTGCCCGTTTCTGTTTGGGAGAGCTTCCAATGTAACAGGATGCAGTGGAATCATTATTTTACATGGATTGATTATTTATCTGACCTGATAAAGGATTTTTTGCGTGTTGATGATAGCTACTCCATAAATACAATGCTCAACAACAACACCAAGCAAAGAACAAAAGGAAACTGGGCGCACGGTTGGCGCAGTGGTTGAGCGATTGACTACTGCGCTGCGTGACGCGGGTTCGATTCCCGCACGGAACAAATATTTGTATGACATACAGATAGTTGTTCCGGCTCTGGGTGTTGTGTACGTGATTTTATATGTTTGTAAACGCACCCACGATACAGGAAGAAATTCCTAGTGTGGGGCAAAGTTTTTTTTTGAATAAAGAAAGAAAAGAAAAAAAAACCACCAGCCTCTTGGTAGACTCAAAGACTCTCTCGAGAGAGAGAGAATAAAAAAAATAAGCCAGGATATCGATCATCCTGGCATATACGCACAAGGAGGTCTGACCCCAAATAAATCGGTAATGGGGTAGGAAAAATAAGAAGAGGAAGAGTTAGGTGTTGCTGATATTTAAAACATATGATTACATGACCAGTACGTCTTATACACTCATGTGCAGATAACTAAATAACATAATTTTACTCCACAGGACTGCCTAAAACTCTACCTAAACGGCGAGACAATACCCGGTTGGAACTGTCCAAACTGCAAAGAAAAACGCGACGCCGTCAAAAAACTAGACATCTCCCGTCTGCCACCGGTCTTAGTCATACACTTCAAGCGGTTCTACGTGGATCCCAAGGAGTATATGTGCAACGCTTACAGGAAGAAACAGACGTACATAGACTTCCCTCTCGAAGACCTGGATATGAGGCAGTTTGCTCAGTGCCAGAGCAATCATTCGACGTACAATCTGTATGCGGTGTCCAATCACTATGGCTCCATGGAAGGAGGCCATTATACGGCGTATTGTAAGAGCAGCGTTTATGGGAAGTAAGTGGAATTTTCATTGTTTTTTAGGATTCCGTAGCCAAATGGCAAAAAACGGAACCCTTATAGATTCGTCATGTCTGTCTGTCTGTCTGTCTGTCTGTCTGTCCGTCCGTCCGTATGTCACAGCCACTTTTTTCCGAAACTATAAGAACTATGCTGTTGAAACTTGGTAAGTAGATGTATTCTGTGAACCGCATTAAGATTTTCACTCTAAAATAGAAAAAAAACAATAAATTTTGTCCCATACTTGAAACTGAAACTATTTTTTTTTTCTTTTCGTCATACCCATACGTGTGGGGTATCTATGGATAAGTCTTCAAAAATGATATTGAGGTTTCTCATTATATCATTTTTTTCTAAACTGAATAGTTTGCGCGAGAGACACTTCCAAAGTGGTAAAATGTGTCCCCCCCCCCCGTAAACTAAAAAAATATATGATGTACATTACCATGTAAACTACCACCGAAAATTGGTTTGAACGAGATCTAGTAAGTAGTTTTTTTTTAATACGTCATAAATCGTAAACCGCAATTTACCAAGTACGGAACCCTTTTTATTAAGTGAGGTTGCGTAAATGATATCAAAACAGGTAAAGAGATTTTTTGGTAGATTGTTTGGTTTTTTGGTAGAAAATTGTACGGTTCGTACACTTGCAGAGTTGTTGTTGTTGAGGTTGAAGCACGAAGAGAAAAGATCACTCAGTTTCCGTTAGGTTTATTACGTATTTTTGTGTTTACAAGTAATAATACTATTGACGTTTAGGTTAAGGAAATACGAAAAAGACTGGTCTAGGCACAATAGTGTTTTTAGTTTACAAAAGTTCCTGTAATATGTCATGTCCTAATTATAAATAACCTAAAAACCTAACCTAACCTAAATACCTTATACCATAATACTATTGCCCTGGATTAAGATAATTCAGGCCAAAAAAAAAGTAGCTACAAATTTAACAACATGATTCTCCCTCCTCGCCAGATGGTACAAATACGACGACCACGTGGTGACGGAGATACCCTCCAGCGAAGTGAAGTCTTCAGCCGCCTACATCCTGTTCTACACGTCGTGCGGCGCGCGCAGCTCGTGATGTCCCCTGCCACGTGCAGCCACACAAGCGCCAACACCGAGACACACACCAATATTTCTGTGCTTGACTGTACCGGACTGCTCTGTGCTTGAATGTACCAGTGACATTGACCAGGGATATTGTTAAATTTGCGTGCGTCGCTGCGGTGAACGTTACAGTGATTGAACATGGATTGTAGAGTTAATTTAATGTTTATATATTGCTGTATAATACACTGAAGTTGCGCTTACATGGACAATTCAGACCAGAATTCCTGATGGGGAGAGATAGTGGTCAAATGCGCAATCCATACTAATATTATAAATGCGAAGTAACTCGGTATGTTTGTTTGTCACCTTTTCACGTCTAAACGACTGAACTGGTTTACATGAAATTTGTTATGGAGTTAGTTTGAAAAGCTGGGAATAGGATAGGATAGCTTTTAACCTGATATTGTGTTCTTTTGGGATGATAAAAACACTTTATACGCAGGCAAAATATAGTTGTGTATATATGTCCCGGCAACACCTAGCAATGTATGGCAACTCAAGAATGGCCCAATTTATGTTGCCCGTGTAAGCGCACTCTTTATTAGATAGTTAGATGTCGAATTAGCAGTATTGGTAAAAGACATCTGCCTCATTGTATGTTTAATACATTACCAGACTCAATTCTGTCTTGATCTGAGGGAAAATTCTTCAGTGCATGACTGCGGTGAATTTTACAGTGATTTGACATGGATAGTAGCGTTATTATAATATTTATATATTGCTGTATAATCCACTAATTTTAGAATTAGAACGAATGGTAAAAGACATCTGCCTATTTGTACGTTTATTAATAAAAGACATGGACACTTGTATGTATGATAAACGAGTTGTGTTGTGAATCCACTGCAAGCGATGTTAGAAATTACTGAGGTAACAAAAGTTTTTAGTGTTTGTATCTTTGTTACTCAGTTACGCCGAAACGGCTGAATGAATTTGGATGAAATTTGATACAGTATCAATGGGATATGTTTATGATTAGCGCGTCACTTCCTTGGTTGGCTGTATACCCCAACAAAGTTGCAATGATAGTGTTCGCCAAGCTATCGAAACAACTTTTAAAGTAAAACACTCGGTTTCAGTGGATTCTTACCCAAGAATTTTATAGGATCCGTTGTATGTACAGTTCCGCAAATAAGACACATCAAGTTTAAGAAAAAAAACGACTTTGTAGTGTTTTCTTTCTCTCTCTCACACCTGTGTTTCTGAAGCTCGATCTATCTTATTTACGACCGGCGGTAGTTAAAAATGTAATTATATAAAATCTACATGTATGTCTTTCGTCTACCGACTATCTGTAAACAAAGAAGGTTTCATTAAAAAAAAATATCACATTAAAATGGTTTTTAAGAAAAACCAGCTTATAGATGTAAAGATTGATGTGTAAACTATGCCTTGTACAAATAGCTTTTTCATGTTGCGATTACATAGCGTTAATAGTTTCATTAATTTATTCTAGTATTTTTAGTTTTCTTAACTATCGCAGTTAATTTTTAAAGGAACTTACATAATTATGTTAGTTTGTTCTTCTGACTTCTGTAAGCACCGATAAACTTTTGAACTCACAATTTATTTTCTATCCGAGTACAGCTCAAAAAGAGCTCGAATTTTACCAGAAAATATTCTGTCCCTAAAAAAACCATGAAATGTTATTATCTGATAACTAAAAGTTATTTTAGAAGGTAACTGCGATATATTTTCGCGGCTAAAGTGCATTGTACAGTCAGTAAGAAAATTAACTGAATACATACCAGAGCTTGGAATTTCGTCTTACTGTACATGTCAACAATGACATTGACAGCTGTCATTCTTCGCCGCTAGAGTAATAGCTAGAGTGAATGATATTCGAGAGTGAACACTTAATGTTTATGAATGAAAGACTGAACATGATTGATATCCATAGATGTATTTCTTTATTCATTATTGTATTGTACATGACCGGTTTTATCAATTGTATTTTACGGGCGATTTAGTTGTGCAACAGATAATTTTATCCATTGTGACAGGGTTTTATATTAACCATTATATGCATGCTTTTAGGAGGTCTATGTCCAGTAGTGGACGTTTTTTGGCTAAAATTATAGCTGTGAAGCGTGCAGCCTGATTGTGTAATTGAATTCGGCAATCCAAAGGGTTTTGACCCCATCATTCGACCAATCACATGCTAGATGAAAGACGCGATGTGGATTTCCGTCTATGTGATTGGTCGATTTTTCTTGCCGAATTCACTTACGTAATTAGGCTGCTGCAGTATCAGGGATTTAGACGTCAAACGTCAACGCGTTTGAGTTTACACGGCATTGTACTGCATATTTTACAGTAAAAAGTTTTGATCACACGTCCATGCATGTGTATGACACCGCACGTTTATTCAGTATTAACAATAGAAGGAAGAAAGGGAATAGAAGTGCAGTACAATGCCGTGTGAACACAGTCTCACCCTACTAGACCTACTAGTCTTACCCTACTAGACTAACTATTTATCTTTACTTATTTTATATTCTGACTATATATGGCTACTCTGCGGCTTTCCTTTATTTATATTAAAACTAACTTAAGCTGATTGCACAGCTAACTTGCCAGAATGAAATGAACAGAGAATGTACGCATTATGCGACTAGAATTACTCCGAATTTAAAATCACTGTATTGTCGACCTTATTTGCTTTACCACTTTTGATATAAACCTGGTAAATTGAAAGTTCACTAAGGTTGTGCAACAAATGTTCGTTAATCAGCACTCTAGATCACCTGGAGGTGACCATAAGCTCTTCTGTAAGGTTATTTTGAGTGTGCGTAAGGGACAGATGTATACAAGTCATAATTATACATCTGCCCCTTATACACACTCAAAATCTTATGGTCATCCCTGAGGCTTTAGTAAAGTGACATTTTATCAACGAAAACGTGGCAAACCAAAATCGAATTCAAACTGCGATGAATCGCATAATGCGTACATAATCAAACAAGAACTCGGCTAAAGATTTGAACACACTCAGCTGTGATCAAACATCTAATTTTATCGTAATTTATCCAAAATAACGAATAGCAGTGCACTTTCCCTTGCCGGACGAATGTGCCATTTGCATAAAGTTTCCTTTCAACATGATTTGGTCTCGAAAACATATTTTTTGTTAAACTGTTGTATGAACATTTGTATATAGCATACATTAATGGTTTATTGTATGTAAAGCTAAATGTAAGACAAACTTTATTAAATTCTTTGTTAATATACATGTTTTCTTTTTATTTCTACAGTTTAAGTCTCGTTGGTCTTACTGACCACAAGCGCTACTGCATGAGGTACTGAGTTCAATCCCCATATGATTGACACTGGCATGGCCACCATCAGGAATTATAATTTTGATTACACTAAAAATTTGTCGGGCACTGGTTGATAAGTTGTAAGGGTTTATAGGTGGCACATCTGGGGATCTAGGTCTTGGACCTTACTCATTTACTTAATTTTAACTCATTATATCTTCTAAAATGATTTCCGACTAAATATGTGTTTTGGCGACTGATTCAGACTAACTAGCGACTTTGGAAGAAAACAGATCTAGGTGCCCTAGCTTTTGAGATTCAAATTGTGTCAAACTGGGGAGATGCTACCCAGGTCGGCCGCCTAGAAACCCTTGTCTTTTGAACCAGTGACCAACAAATTCTGATATTTGGCGACAAATTTCGACTAATTAGCGACAATTTTTTTGTTTTATCAAAATTAAAATCCCTGATGGTGGCCATGCCAGTGTCAATCACACTCAGCCCCCAAGTCGAGCAATGTTATTGGTTTTTCCATTTGGAATTTTACAGTAGCAGCACGGATTCACCCATGTAATAGGTAGATACATGGGATTTCAACATAACTAACTTTAATATGCCTGGCCCTACGGGAAATAACAAAGGGTATCTTGAGTTAAGAAGTAACTACCCTTGTATACTGCTTAGGTTGGTCATCAACTCTTCATACTTTCAATCAATCAATGATTTATTTTGTAACACATAGGTAGGTATGGTTACAGATAGTAGGTATATTGTTAAAATATGTGCACTGTTTTGCCAATATCTGGCGTACAAAATTAAAATAAACAAACAATTACAATTATTAAGGTCGCATGTCAATAGATTACATAAAAAAAAAACAATTTAAAATTTGTCAACTAGGTAAAAAGGTCATGAATTACAATTTATACAAATACAAATTTATATAAAAACACATTCATACTCAATCAATTATTAAGGTCGTTTTTAGGGTTCCGTAGCCAAATTGCAAAAAACGGAACCCTTATAGATTCGTCATGTCTGTCTGTCTGTCCGTCCGTATGTCACAGCCACTTTTTTCCGAAACTATAAGAACTATGCTGTTGAAACTTGGTAAGTAGATGTATTCTGTGAACCGCGTTTAGATATTCACACAAAAATAGAAAAAAAAAAAATTGGGGGTTCCCATACTTGAAACTGAAACTAAAAATATTTTTTTTATACGTGTGGGGTAGGTATCTATGGATAGGTCTTCATAAATGATGTTGAGGTTTCTTATATAATTTTTTTCTAAACTGAGTAGTTTGCGCGAGAGTCACTTCCAAAGTGGTAAAATGTATGTCCCTTGTAACTTCTAAAATAAGTGAAGGATACAACAACAAAAAAATATATGATGTACATTACCATGTAAACTTCCACCGAAAATTGGTTTGAACGAGATCTAGTAAGTAGTTTTTTTTTAATACGTCATAAATCGTAAACCGCAATTTACCAAGTACGAAACCCTTCGTGCGCGAGTCCGACTCGCACTTGGCCGGTTTTTTCACGTTTCGTCGCTATGTGGTTTACAAGTAGGAGTACCTACATTAGGTACTAATAAAACAATGAGGGTGAACGTGAACGGACAAAACTAATATTATATATTGGGGTAGGTAGAAGTTTTTTTATTTAACAATATAGATTAGTCGGTCCTGCAGAGAACCCCAGCCGCGGCGGTACACGAATATTAGAATTTTTATTTTATTTTTGTTCATTCAACGTCGTAGGGACATCGCCACGCGTGTTTTTAGTGTTTGATCAGTGCTTAATCGGCCCCAGATTTTTTTGGAAAATTAGATCAGAATGTCCGATTCCGAGTTCTCTGACGCTGGTTCCCTTACTGATTCCGGTGATAGTGATTTTGATCCCAATTTCTACAACGACAATTTACCGCCCCGCAATGATCACCCGAAACCTCCAGAACCTATTTTGCCCTACGATCGATTTTCTCTTAGGACTTTGATCCTTGACACAGCCGACATATATAGCATCTGCTTGCAGTTGCCGAATACCGACCAGAGCCTGGTTTGTCTTGATTGTGGTGGCGTCACGGGGCCAGATCTCGGTGATCTCCTCGGTTGTGAGTGCGAGATACAACCCATTTTTTTTATGGGTAAGTTTAATTTCAATACTTTTAATAGCTAAAGATCCCATTGCGAAAATCTGCATGTATTTTTGTTTTTTATTAAACTTAATTTTAATGAATGAGGTACTTATCTACTTGATAGCAGTAATATTAGATTTATGGAGGGCTGCCTGAAAATATCTGGCCGCACTTCCCATAGTGAAATAATTAAAATTGATGTGTGATAGTTTACCCCTAATATATAAAGTTTTTCACGGTGGTGTAGAAAATTGGGAAAACTAAGGTTGCCAGGTCACAGTTAGCTGCAACCTGAGGGTTGAAGTACCTACGTACGATAAGCCCAGTTTTTTTATCCAAGGTTAACCAATGGTTTATAATCTGGCCTGGCCCAGTTTTTTGATCCGTAGTTAACTAAACCAATGGTTAAAATTTATTAACCAATAGTTAAAAATTTCGGTAAAACGCGTTTATTCATAAATTTTGTTTTCTAACAAATGGTCAAATAATTATCTGTTCAACTTAATTGACAATTTTGAGGCTAACAACTGATGAAAAACTCTTTCATTACTCTTTTCTGTTCTTCATAATCCTAACTCTCCTTTGTATCTTTAAGAACGCTTTCAGTAGCTTACTCCGAGCGGAAAACCTTATCATCTGTCATCATCTCTTCTCCTTCCTTTTCCTCCCCACTCTTCAAGTCGTAACGGGGGATATTTTTCTTTTCGCGCTATCTGCCTCTGGATTCTGGAATAGGTACTCTTCCATGCTCGAAACAGCCCTTTGTTGGAGATATTCATGAAAAGAATTAAGGCATAATATATCAACATGACACATTAATTTATGTGTTTACAATTGTAATAATTATTTTAGTTATGTATTATATAGTATACAGTATGTATTAAGTTTATTGTCTTGCACACATTTTGTTTAGTTTATTTAGTGAGTAATAATTTAAAATTTGTGTTTTTTATAAGCTTTTGTTGTGCACATGGATGTGCTTATTTCTCTAGGTAACTAAGGTTTCCTGTTAGAGAACCTAACTATGGGTTAAGCTCGCATTTGTACATAAACTGTCCTATTGTAGGTATTTGTGTGTTTTGTGTACAATAAAGAATAAGAATAAGAAAAAAACGCACATTAGAGAAATTTTGATCTATTGATTAGCATATTAAAAAAAAAATACGTACGCAAAATACGCGCTAGGTCGTGGAGTTGCGGAAACCAGCCCGTTTTAACCTAACCTTTTAACCTAATCTAGCATATTTAACCATTGGTTGAGTTAACTACTGATCAAAAAACTGGGCCTAAGTTAACTATTAACCCTATGTAATTAAGAGAATTCAAGATTAAATTAAATACAAAAAAAAACATTCAAATACTAAATTATTTCTTTATTTGTTCTAGACAAACCCTTGAGGGAGGTCTGGCCGGAAATTGAACACAGCATGACAATAGTATACTCCGCAGCGTATGAGTACCTAGTGACGCTAGGTGTGGATTCCTATGACGAAGCAGATGAGTGCTTTACCCATCCCGAAGTACCCGGATCCCGCATCCACTTTGGTTTGGTCATCTTTAACACACTTTCCGGTATGTTTCAAGACATAAACATTACATCAAACCTCCCATCTGCATACCCTTTGTGAGAGACGTTGACCAATCTTGCAATGTGTCTACTTATACATATGTTTGTATGAGCTATTCTCAAAGTATTTTAATAAAATTTTACATGTAACTATAACAGTCTAAATGATGTGATAAATTTATATATATTTCCGCCTTTATGTGAATGTATTTATGAAGTTTTGACGTTGCAAATGTAATTTAATTATAATAGAAATATCTCATCACTATGTTGTATTGTATTAATTTTAGCCATAGATAATAAATAGTGCCATAAAGTCTTAACACCATAGGTACCTAATAATTTTGAACTGGGAGTCTTCAAGTCAAGAGTGAATAGGTTACTTCTATGCAAGCGTGCTTCACCGTCGACAACATCATCGCTTACCACCAGGTGAGATGGTGTGGTCAAACGCGAGCCAATCAAATATTTAAAAAAAAATGATGTAAAAAACCGCGCTTGGGGGATGGTTGTTTAGTGCGAATAGATTTAATAATGTATAATGGATGTGACGCTTACTTTTATAATACACTTATTTTGCCGAGCTCTTTGCTATTGTTTGTTATAGGCGCCATGCTGTCGAGCGAAAGGAAAAGCGTTATTTGCATCGGCAAATAACGTTTTGTCCTTCATTCTTGCCTCGGTTTCTCAACTTTCGATTATCGGGCTGTTAAAGGAATCGACGAATAATCGCCGGTTAACTGCTGCGATTGCGCGTTGAAAATTCATTCAACCAATCACAGCAATATAACGCGTGCTTGTCAATTTGTCACATTAATTCTGCGATAATTTAGCGGTGAGAAACCCGGCCTTAATCTTTTAATATCTAAGTATCTACATCAAAAAATTATTATCCGAATCTATATGCAATTTTATTAATTATTTTTGTATTTTAATACCAATCGAACGTGCTATTAGTAATGCTAAATGTATGAATGGCAATGCAAGTTGAACAATGTACTATGGTCTGTTATATAAGTTCTTATTTTTTTATATAATTGACTAGTCTTATGACCATTGGGCATTTCCCAATAAATGAGCTGTTGACTAAGTTCCTAATTGTTAATTTTAAGTCTACCAGTGGAATTAATGCTGATTTATTAAATTGATTGATTTTTCTATTCTTTTTGTTTACTTAATTATGAAATTGTAATTTCTTTTTACTTGAATGCACACATTATTTAGTGGTGTCTCAACCCATACAAAAAAAACCGGCCAGGTGCGAGTCGGACTCGCGCACGAAGAGTTCCGTACTTGGTAAATTGCGGTTTACGATTTATGACGTATTAAAAAAAAACTACTTACTAGATCTCGTTCAAACCAATTTTCGGTGGTAGTTTACATGGTAATGTACATCATATATTTTTTTTAGTTTTATCATTCTCTTATTTTAGAAGTTACGGGGGGGGGGACACACATTTTACCAGTTTGGAAGTGACTCTCGCGCAAAATATTCAGTTTAGAAAAAAAATATATTAGAAACCTCAATATCATTTTTGAAGACCTATCCATAGATACCCCACACGTATGGGTTTGATGGAAAAAAAAAATAGTTTCAGTTTCAAGTATGGGGACCCCCAAAATTTATTGTTTTTTTTCTATTTTAGAGTGAAAATCTTAATGCGGTTCACAGAATACATCTACTTACCAAGTTTCAACAGCATAGTTATTATAGTTTCGGAAAAAAGTGGCTGTGACATACGGACGGACAGACAGACAGACAGACATGACGAATCTATAAGGGTTCCGTTTTTTGCCATTTGGCTATGGAACCCTAAAAAACCGTGCCGACGTACTGTACTGATTATTTTTTGTACATCGATCGCGTTCGGTTCCGTTCCACGGATATAGATGGTGATCTATCTATCGCCGTGGAACGGAACCGAACGCGATTGATGTACAAAAATATTCGGTATAATCAGATGAAAAATGCTAGTTACGTCGGCACGGTTTCTTTGTATGGGATGAGGCATCTGTGTGCTAGTATTATATCTGTGTTGATAATAAACAATTTTTGACATGCCCGTGACTATAGTGCGCGCGGAACTAGTTGGCCACGCCTTAGGTGGCGCGTCATCTCGCTATTGCAATCTCGTGTGCGTTTGTGTTGTGCGCACAGATTATTGTATATTATGTATTAAATTATGTAAAAAAAGCATTAATGTACATTAGTGAAGTGTTTTTTTATTATTTACTAGTAAGTAAGTAAGTAATATACAATAATCTGTACAATATGTACTGTTTATATATACATTTAAATAGTTAATATTTGAGATTTATTGTCCCTCGTTCGCAAATACATCTGAATATGATATTAATGCTATTCATGAAGGGTATCAATTAAATACGTATTATTTTACATAATATATACAACAAAAATCAAGAAAACTAAAACTAAAATTTATTTACAAACGTAATCATAACCACAATTAAGTTAAAATAACCACAACAACCAACCTAATTTCAATTTAAACTAATTTCGTAATAAATCTAAAACCTGCCTTGACATAACGCTCTTTTTCTTACGGGGAAGTTGCCGAAGAATTGTAATGAATGGGTCTGAGCTGAGTAAAAGTCTGTTAAGTAAGTCCGTATTCGTAAGTACTCGCGACATTTTTCTCGTGTGATTACGCCTTATAATGTTTATTGTTAGATTCTGCTGCCTCTTCGGATAATTCTCCGATACATAATAGAGCATACTGTGCCACTTCAGCACCATGGATGAGGACTTTGTGAACGGAAGCTGGGAGATTATACCACGGATATTCTGGAATTAAAAGTCGCGCGGTTTCCATAGAATATTTATTAAATTTATCTGAATCAATATTAAAACCTGAGGACAAGGCTTGTAAAATTGTGGAACATCTTTTGTCGGATGTAGGCTTCCTCTTCCTTAGATACTTCAGAAGTTTCTTTCAAAAATTGAAAGCGAATTGGTCTGCAGTACCTAGTGGAAGAGGGTCGAGGATTTTTCCAAACTGTAATACTATCTGAAGGGCAATTTACTACTAACTTAAGTGGGACATAAGACGTCACAAATAAACTACTGTCATCTGTACAAGAGGGATCTGAAAAAGACTTTTTGTATTCACTTTGGCCTGTACTACCATCAAATCCCCACTTTCCAATCAAAGTCAAATTATGAGTGGAATCTGTTGGCACTCTATCTAAAATTTCTTTTTGCGACTCGAGTATTCTAGAAGTTGTGTGATCTAATAAACTTAGCAATTCTACTTCTGCTTTTGATTCTGAAACGGATAAGTTTTCAGGATAGCATTTCTTTTTAGCAGTCAGTACACTTTGGTAAGATGGTAAAATGTCACATGCAGTTTTATTGTTAATGAAATTCTTAATTAATAAATATTGATGCTTCGTCAACTTTGCCTCAACAAAGAGGGATAAGACCTCGTCCGCATTTATATTCAGTCTTAAGCTAGTATTAGACGTATCAGAAGTATTGAGTAGTGCATTCACAGCAGAGATAATTCTGCCAATCTTCTACGTTTCGAGAGCTTAGACAATTCTGAAAAATCTTTCCTCGGGCGTCATGATGGTCCGGGCTGGTTCGCGTTATCTTGAATGCACTGCTCATTACTTCTTACTAATTCGACACATTCAATTTTATTTAACCAATCTGCACCAATATGCAAAAATTTTGACTTATTTCTACAGACAATTTTCAAAAATCTATCAAGACTTTTACATAAACTGAGTATATTACTATCTAAGTTCCTAATGTCTAGTTTCTCCACCTTATCCAGTGAAGCTAGAATAGTTTCCAACACGTGTTGATGTTTCTGAGGAACACTTCCAGTTACGGCAGACCAAATCTCAAATATATGCATCCTTGAGAAAGTACATTTAATAAAAGTGCCAGGAGAAAAAAAAAATACGTATATTTCGTAGACCGTGCTACGCCTGAGCCTATGCAGTCGTAGCTACTAAAGTCGCAAAAGGACGCAAATAAACCTTTTATGTTTTCAAAATAGACAGTTCAATCTTTAATTTAAGATATGTGAGAGTATTTGACTATGGTCTCAGATCAAGTAAAAAAAGGTAGATGACGCACGTAGAACAGAAAAATGTAACCACTTTTTTAACTATGTGTGAGTCACTGGAGTGTTGTCACTTTTTACAAAAAACTCCCTCAAGTTATATAAATGGGATTAAATATTAATTTCATAATTTTAAGTACTTTATATGCAAATATGAGAGGAAATCTGTCTGCTTGTTTGTTTTTAATAAACGCGTACAGTCGTTGACATGTGTCGTTCGTGTGTAAGAACATCGAGCAGCTCAGAACTCGTTTTTTTTTCATAAAAATAAAACAAAGGTTATGTGGAACATGTTTATTACAAAAACAACCATTCCATGGAATTTAAAATATACTTTTTCAGATAAAATAAAAAGTGTAAGTACAAAATAGAGCATCAGAATACTAACAAACTTAGTGAACTTAAAAAATATTGAAACAAGGTGACCAATTTCTGTTGTGCAGTCGGAGGCATCTACTTTAAGGTTTTTGTTGAATTTAAGAAAAATGCCACTGACTGCTTGTCTGAAATAGGTTGTACTTTTTGTGTATTTTTAACATAATCATATCTTTTGTACAAACGTATACGTACCATGAACGAGTCTTGAAGTCCTTTATGCTGTATGAGTTTTTTAAATTTTTGGCGCTTAGAACCCAGTGTCATTGTCAAAGTACGCATTTTAGAAATATGATGCAGTCTTATGATTAAATATTTTTCTATTACTAATCGTATTAAATTAACTTTATGCCCATGGCCAGCATAGTCGTGGTCATTTTCCAAGTGATTAAAAGTTCTATTGTTACCTGTAAAAGAACCTAAAATTTGCGTGACTATATAAGTGTAGTGGCTTTCTCTCACCAAATTTATGTTTTCCATTGAGAGTTTTCTTAATAAGATTTCGCAAGTTGAGCATATATCGAAAACATCTTGGGAGGGAAAACACAATCCACCTTTATTTCTCGCTATGATTGATTTGTGGAAATCATGTTTTTCTTTAGATAGCTTACTATCTGAAGAAAAACACTAAAACGACTAAAATGTGAAAAGTGTCTGAACAGCTTACTGTTCAGACACTTTTCACATTTTAATATTTTCGAAATGTAGTGTACAGTACTACCAGCGATATAACCAATTATTATTATTTTTAAATCATCGAACTCTGCAACATGCAGGGTGCTTGCAAGTTCTGCCGTGTCTTCCTGTATTTTACGGAGAAACTCTAGTGAAGCTAATTCTTGTTCTATTGGGCATTCCTGCTCTTCATGCCTATAAGAGGTCGAGGTTGAATTTATAGTTGTAACAGCGGTAGATGTTCAATTTAAAATGGCTACATCTTCTAACGGAACACAGTTCCCAGAGGTTAAGCTAAGTTAGTTAGATAAAATAGGAGGTACTTATGAATTTAAACAAAAATAAATTAGTTAAGAACTAAATATTTACCTTGACTTTGGTTTATAACATACATAAAATCATGTGATTTAAATAGAAAATAAACATTAATTAGTTCAACTCTCTACTTAATATTTTTTTTTTACTTTGCCTACAATTTACTTACCCACATTTAAGGCAATTAGAAATAAGAATTACTGGCAACCCTCTCCCAATATGTCAATTACGGGGAAATAACAATATCTGTTCCGAATAACCTCAAAATTGTGTTGGAAAACCAAAAACCAAATAGTTCTGTGTGTACTTACGTGTGAAACGATACTCCTAAAGACTTTTTGTTCACTATGGTGTTGTTTTTGCACCACTTGACAACACAGGACGGCATTTTTTTGGCAAAGTTATTGTACGACGCTCCGTGAGATACTAACAAAAATCACCGTAGTTTTGTTGCCTGTGTGTGCGTGAGCGCGTGTGTTTACACGAATCGGCGGAGTTTTGTGGCTTCACCTAAACTATAGGCCGTGCGCTATCTACCTTTTTTTATCGCTTGTTTCTCGGTAAATCGTTATAAGTAATTAAAATGGGCGTAATTGAGTATGAATTTTTTGCATTTATGACCTAAGGCATTACCACCGTGCATTGTCATCTTCAAAAACTGTAATATTCCTGATTGTAAAAACTGGCACCAATGTTGACCCCGATATTCTGGACTGCGATCGCATCACTAGGACTCGATTTAAGCGATACCTATACATGAAAATAATGGGTTCCCTACTTGAAATCGAATGACGTGAGGTCGAATAACACTTGCTCGAAAACGAAATCGATAAATTATGAGTGCGAGAATTCACTAACTCGATGCATCAAAATCTCAAATCATCGTTAGCGCGTCGGTACAGATTACTTAATAGTTACTACGTAACAGATCCTTCACTCAGTAGAAAATGTTCAATACCTATTGCTATAATAGCCTACTCCGTTGAGTCAGCAAACACTGCATGCTAAAATGTGCCTAAATGCTCAAGAGTACAGTTGTGATTGCTTCGCACCGCGCGATCCCACAGCAATCGCAGGGCTGCCTCTTCGATAAAATTCTAGGGATCTTTAAGTCAAGAGTGAATAGGTTTTTTTTTTTTAAATCTTTATTTATTAACGAGGGTTTGATCACATAGTGAACATGTCACCCTCATAGGAAACCATTGTTACATGCAAAACTTAAAATCTACGCTTAATCCCTAAATTAACTAGCTTATATAATATTCTAGCGGCTTCGGATGCCGGAAAAGCTAAAATGATATTACACTCTCCAAATTGACAAATATTCACATTAAATTGATCTCGAATAAAATATCTTTCCGCCCCGTTCCGGACACACTCCACCATTATATGAAAAACATCCTCGACCACATGGCATGCCGTGCAGTTCGGGGATGTAACTTTGCCCATCAATGCAGCAAAACTATTCAATGGAATGTGTCCGGAACGAAGTCTTAAACTAGTCACGATTTCTTGTCTACTCATATCGGCGTTATCAAACCAAGGATAGTTCTGAATAGTTGGCTGCATCGTCCGATACCAAATGCCTTTTGTTAATGACTTCTCGTCAAAGTATTCTTTCCAGATTTCGTAACACTTCAATCTAACTACACCTAAGATATCTGTCCAATAAGGTTCATACGTCACCGGAACACCCTCTAAGCACGCTTCCTTGGCGAAATTATCAACTTCTTCGTTTTCTTCAATACCGATGTGGGAGGGCACCCATTGTAAAATAATATTTTTATTTTTATCTCTTAATCTACTCAAAGAATCTATTATATTATATGTTATCGGATAACCATGAAAATTTCCTATACACCTTGTCAAATGTTGGAGAGCGCTTTTACAATCAGTATATATTACGGAATCCTGAAAATCTACTGATTCCAGGTATGAAATTGCTTCGAATATAGCTATCAACTCGGAATACATGACAGAAATGTTTGAATTTAATTTGAACTTATAGGAGGCATTAGTTTGAGGGTCAAAAAACGCAGCTCCAACATTACCTCGAAATTTAGATCCATCCGTATAATTCCTGTAATATCCAGAATAGCTCCTGCTAAAATTTCTACTACATATAATTCGAAGTTGATAGTGATCGTACGATTTCTTAGCTTCGGTTACCTCTTTAATTTGTGGTTTAATCATACAAGACAAGTTCACACCGCTTATCCACGTATTAAGCGAAAATAATCCCAATACATCGCTGGAGTACACGCTTATGTTATTCAATGTTTCGGAAATATGTGCTATAAGTGGTTTCTTCTTACGTCTCCAATAAGTGCCCTGACAACAAATATTAAGTTTGGTAACAATTTGACAGGTGTCTCCATTTATAAAAGATTTTAGTTTCAAAAAGAATTTACCGGCCAAGTAATATCTGCGTATATGTAACGGTTGCAGATGGAGTTCGCATTCCATCACATGAATGGCTGTACTTTTAATAAAACCACCGATGACCCTCAAGCATTGATTTTGAATTTTACTTAATTTATTTAAATGGGTTTGGCAGCTATTATCAAATAAAAAACTGGCATAATCTATTCTGCTGCGTATGATAGCAATATATAAACGTCGCAAATGAGAGGGGTGTATTCCCCAACCTGGACCAGTTAATATTTTAAAGACATTCAAAAATTTGGAAGATTTGTCTCTTAACTCATTAATATGTTTAGACCATCTTAAAGATTTATCTAACCACAATCCTAAATATTTATAATTGTCAACTACCTGGAGGGATCTTTTATTTATTTTAATATCAATAGTGTCCTTTCTAAAGCCATTTCTAAATATACAGATTTTACTTTTACTAGTTGAAATATTTAAACCAATATCTTGGACTAACTTCCTAAATAAATCTAAAGCCGTTTGTAATGTATGTGTCGCCTCCAAAATGTTGTTGGTTATAAAATATAATACAAAGTCATCTGCAAACTGCGAAATATATACATTATTTATCTTCTTACAGATGTTGACAGTAGCTAAATTAAACAATAATGGCGATAATGGATCACCCTGTGCTAAACCACGACAGGTAGTTCTACATAGTGAGTCACTATCAAGTTGAATTTTTAAATTTCTTGCTTGTAAAAAGTTCCACAGATAGGTGCAAAGTTTTTGTCCCACCCCTAAGCTGTCCATAGTACGTAATAAACTATGTACATCCACATTATTATATGCGTTATCTAAATCAATAAAACAACATATAGTCATTTGTTTTTCGGAAAATCCTGTTTGAATTCTAGAAACTAAATTAGTAAGATTATTTAACGTTGATCGACACTTTCTAAATCCTGTGGTATTCTGTTCTAACATACAGTTCTTTTCTATAAACCACTCTAATCTATTGAGTAAAATGTTATGGAAAGTTTTACATATACATGAGATCATAGATATAGGGCGAAGGGAAGATGTTAAACAAGGATCACGTCCTGGTTTTGGAATCGGCACTACCACTATATCGCGCCATTGTTTAGGTACAAACGAGCAACTGAAAAATGAATTAAATAAATTGATTAGTACTTGTTTCCCTTTCTCAGGTAAATATTTAATCATTGAATATGTGATCTTGTCACTACCCGGGGCTGTATCTTTATTTTTTAAGCTTTTAGTAAGCTCTTGAATTGTAATGGGTTCTTCAAGTTTTGGGTTATTCGATGTAAGTATAGGGTGATCGCATGGTACGAAATCGGGGGCTAAACTACAAAGTAATTCGCTTGCTTTAGTGTTGTCTACATGGGATTTTGTTGCGTTGTATCCCTTAATCCATCTCATCTTTCGCCACAGCTCACTATGGGTCGTAGTTTGGTCAAGAGTAGAACATAAGTCCTGCCATGACTTGCTTCTAGAGCACCGAATAGATCTTTGAGCATCACTGATTTTACTTTGCAGGGTTGTGAGGTTATGTGGTGTTGGATTACGTCTGAATTTAGAAAGTGCTAAACGGCGTTCTGCTACAACTTTAGAGAGATTGGGGCACCAATAAGGTTTTGGTGTAAAGTTTCGTTCTGGGTTTGTATTAATTTTAACATATGGTATAAACAAATCTGCCGCCAAGTCTAAATAGTCTATAAATATGTCATATCCCTTTTGTAAATCATGTGGAATCACGAATTCATCGAAAAGGTCATTTAAAAGTTTTTGGTACGCTACCCAGTCAGCCTTTTTATGGTTTCGGCGAGACACATAGACGTTATTAGCTTTAAAGTACGTGGAAATTTTAATAACACAATGATCGCTTCCCAATGTCTCATTTAACACTTGCCAGTTTAAACTCAAACTTATATCGGATGACGCTAACGAAATATCGGGGGACGACTGTTGTAGTGCATCATTGACCACCTTTATACGCGTGTGATCGCTACCGTTCAATGAAATAAAGCTACTGCCAATAAGTGCGTCAAAGATTTGATTACCTCTCCTGTCTACTTTATTTGACCAATTGGGATGGTGTCCATTGAAGTCACCCAAAACTAAGGTTTTACTAATACGCTGTGAAAATAACTGATCCCAGTCTGACTGGCTAGTACTTACAGAAGGTGGACAGTAAACCGATATAATATTTTCAATTTGGTTACAATTATACACTTTAACGTGTATAATTTCTATACCCGAGTTAAAATTTTGTAATTCTTGGCATATTTGACATTTAATTGACTTATGTGTGAGTATGGCTACACCTCCGTATGAATCGTCTCTGTCTTTACGAAATACATTGTAATCTTTTTATTTTAAAATTTGTTTCTGGTTGTAACCAAGTTTCGCTTAATACGGCGATGTGAACCTTGTCTTGTATTAACAGATTCTCAAACTCACATAACTTCGGCCTAATACTTTGTGCGTTCCATTGGATAATATTTAATATAACATTAGTTTCATAAAGCATTTGAGAAATAATCAAGGACTAATTTAAGTACAGGCCAATCTGCTACATTATCAACTACTACTAAAATTACCCACTCAATGCAAGTTTTAAGTACTCCTTTCCAAATCATTTGTATAGTGCTTCCTTTCATGAATATTATCTCTTGTAATCTGTTTAACAAATCCTTGAAATTGACATCTGTGTTTTTCTTCTTTTTCATTCCAGTTTTTTGTCTCAGCCTTATTACATTCTTCTATTTCCGTTTTCCTCCACTCCATAAATTCTAGATCTGAAGAGTTCTCCCGTTTCTTCTGTTTCTGTTTAGAGTCTGAGTTTTGTTTTTGTTTATGTACCTGCGCCTTAGTTGTCATTTCAGCATAAACTAGACTATTACTGGTTTGAGTAGGAGCTGTGTCCACGACTTGAAGGGATGAAAATGTTATATCTCTATCCTTTATTTCTGTGTTCACTTCCTCATGCATTAGTTCGTCTTTGGGGACATAGATAGTAAGGGCCTTTCTGTAGGTGCAATTAAACTCGGACATGAGTTCCCTCAGTCTTTTTTCCTTTAAAAAGATTGGACATGTTTTTGAAAGGGATATATGTCTTCCTTTGCAGTTAACGCATATGATGTTAGTGGTTTCGCAATTGGCATGGTTTTTCCCGCATTTGGGGCACACTACTTTAGTACTAGGACATCTCTTAAGTACATGACCGTATTTCCAGCAGCGTGAACATTGTGATACTGGAAATACATATGGTTCTACCTTTATCCTCAAACCATGTGTATAAACATAAGGCGGTAAAAATGACCCTTTAAAACAAAGACGAACCGCTTCACTGGGTGACCACCCATCCGTCTCAAAGTTCTTGCGATTCAAGCGATTTAAGGATAATAACTTGGCTGGTGCATGGCAAACTAAACTCTCCAAAATGTTCTCCTCTGACATATCTAAGTCAACATCCCGAATTACACCGTAGGACAAATTCTTTTCCATTGCTCTCTGTATATGCCAACCCTTGTCGATAAAGACTTGACACGTCTGCAAGTTTTCAGCGCTGATTTCGCTAATCAATTCTATTCGAACTCGATACGGATTGATAAATTTTACCCTGCTTATATCTTTTATATTCTGTTCTTTTAATAACTTAGCAAGACTAAATTGTTTAGGCAGTTTTTCTTTACTAGATATATATATTTCTATCTTTTCTGTCTCCTTCAATATTTTGTTTTTCGGCTTAACTTCCGTCCATTCTTCATCGCTGCTGTCCCTCATTCTTTTATTGGTGTTGTCTTCACTATCTCCAATGTATAAATCTTCATTTAAAATAGAAACCTCATTCATAGAATCATTATTTATTTCATTACTCGGCTCATAATTATCGCTCATTTTACTCGTAAACAAGTCGCATCTGCGGCAAGCGGCAGGTAGCCGGCCGACCGACCACGTGCCGCACCTTTCTAAGTTCGAATGCACTAGACGTAGACAGTACCTGCGCGCTCAGTTCAATCGACGATAACAACTGTGACACGACCCGCTCGCACGAGTGCCGCGGCGAAACTCCAGTGAATAGGTTATTTCTAGGCAAGCGTGCTCCACCGTCTACCACATCATCACTTGCCATCAGGTGAGATAGTGGTCAAACGCGAGCCTATTGATTATAAAAAACCGAATCATAATCATAAAACCGAATCACCCGTGTTTGTTTCTTTACGCTAACAGCACGACAAGTTGAGACAGGACGCCACGCCGCGCGACTTGTGTTGTAAGTTTCGTAGGTAGGTATTTGCGCGACTGTCCGTCAAATATTATCACAATTTTATTCTAATAAAATAGCTTTTTAAACGTTGTTAAAATAGTGTTTAAGATAAGTATAACGTTTCTATGTAACAAAAATATGTAAATCTGTGTCTGAAAGGCAAGCTAATGCTTAATACCTACCTATTAAAAATAATTTTAAACGACAAAAAATAGTAATACTTACCTTTCGTCATTGACAGGTAAATGGAAAAATGTTAGGTGCTTATCCCTTCTTTAACTTGATTTGTACCCGTCTACAGCACATCAGGCACCAGACGGCATCGTAGGTACGCGTACGAACGAATGGAACTATTAAAATTGAACAGCGTGCGTGCGCTCCGCTTGCGAAAACCGCACTGAATTTGGTCCGCTAACGGCCCGAGACCGCTAGGTCGGGCGGTAGGTAATTATAGCACGCAAGTACATGGAGTGACGGAGGCTGGCGTCGGCCCATTATCTTGAAACATAATTTCTCGACCGATCGATCGATTTACAGAATAGTTTTTAACCGACTTCCTAAAAATAAGGAGGTTCTATGTTCGACTGTATGTATTTTTTTAAATGTAAGTTCACCAATTTCTCCGTCAATTCTGGACCGATTTTAAAATTATTTTCGTGTTTGAAAGGGTTTGGTTTTCATTGTCACCAAGTCAGAATCTGATGATGGGATGCCATAGAAATCGAGGGAACTCCTCAAATTAATGTTAAAGGTATACTTACATATGGCGTTTTTGGTATTTTCATCAACAATGCAATCATTTGCACTCGGAAGTATAATTTGGTGAAGTAGAACTGGCAATGGCAAAGGAAGGCAATGGAACTTGGCAATTCTTCGGGCTATGTCGGTAACCCTGGTTCTCTTGCGGATCTCTACGTTTCTGATTCGATCACGCAAGGAAACTCCGAGCATAGCCCTCTCCATTGCCCTTTGAGTGACTGTAAGCTTTCCGATGAGGCCCATTGTAAGCGACCACGTCTCAGAGCCATATGTCATCACTGGCAACACACACTGGTCATAGACTTTCGTCTTGAGACACTGCGGTAAGTTGGACGAGAAGATACCGCGCAACTTCCCAAACGCTGCCCAGCCGAGTCGGATTCGACGGTTGACCTCTTTCTCGAAGTTGGCCCTACCCAATAGGATCGTTTGTCCCAGGTACACATAGTCGCCCACAACTTCGAGTGTAGAGTCTGAATGATGATGAAGCAAATACTTATAAAAAAATGGTACTGACGAAAGTGGTACCATGGCGCACTGAAACGCCGTAATTAAACTATTTGGGCTTATTAGATAGAATCTTCATGAGATTTACTTTGGCTCTCAATGATTTTCATGGAAATTTGAGGTAGATACCAAAACTGAAAAGAGATAAATAAAAATCCTTTTTAACAAAAAATAAACCAACTTCCAAAAAAAAAACACTACAAAGTGGAAAATAAGTCTGTAGTCGGTGTTGAAAACGAAAAATAATAGGTACCAAAGACATCGATTAGATGGTCGGTCGAGTACCTAATGATGTTTTAAGATAATGGGCCTTTGCGTTGCCGACGATTGGAGCTTCTAGTTATTCGAGATTTTGATGCATCGAGGTAGTGAACTGTCGCGCTCATATTTTATCGATTTCAAGTACGATCGAATAAACGTTTTCGAGCAAGTGTTATAGGTGTACCAGAATCTCATGGCATTTTTTTTTTTTTTAAATTGTGATTTTCATAATGGCAATGTCAATTGTCACCTGTCGAATCAAAGTACTTGATGTGTCAACCGCTGCTGAAATTTTTTGATATTATCTTAAAAGTTTGTTGTTTTTGTGAAAATGTCGAAAAACCCACTTCGATCTCATGCGAGACATATTGTTTTCAATGTGTATTATAAAATAAGGGAAGAAGAAGGCGTAAATCAAACTCAATCTTTGATTTTAAAGTGCGTCGTAGAGTGGACCGGTAAGTTGGACTGACTTGTTTTGATACTTTTAGTTTAATTTATATTTTTCTTACTTAATTTTAATTTCTTTCCATTACTATTATATTATATGGTAATGATGGCCGGAAGGAAATGGCAACAGTAATGTAACTTACTAATTCTTTGACAAGATATTGATTTTAACGGAGATTGAGAATCTTTGACGTAAGAAAAATATTAAGTAATAATCTGCGCCCTGCAGTGGGATGTGTATATAGACGGGTGTTTTTGTCGGGTTTTTGTCGAGTGAAGTTCAGTGGATGTTAATATTATTTGCAAATTGATTCCTAGTGGATATTGTGATATATTATTGGTGTAGTTTTGTGTCTCAACTGTCTCCGCAACTGGACAATTTGTAAAATCATTGACAAAAGCGATCTCGGGATAGTGGAGCGGTGTATTTTATTGTAGTATTGACTGCCTCTGCAAAGCTTACTGGGAAGACTGACTCGATACAATTTGCTGCCAAATACTCCAAAAAACATTAGAATCTGTTACATCCGCATTCTAATGCATACTAAAGAATAAATATAAGATCCAAAACTTTTTCCAAAGACGTGGCTAAAAGGTCCTAGCAACCAGGCCATAAAACTTACATAAAAAAAAATATATAGACTGATAATGATGAATGACTTTAAGTAACATGATACATTTTATTATTTTTTACAGACTTTATACATAAAGAGATTGTTTTTAAATATGGTAAATGCCAATGAAAAAGAACCATTTTGATGGAGAGAGATGACATAAAACTACAAAGATACAAGTTTTTGAAATGCCAGTGGAGTTCATGGTATCGTATTCTAGTTCTGAATGAGGTTTTAAGTTATTAGTATGATTTAAATGCTAAATAATAAATTAGTACATAAATTAATATTCAATTGATTTATTTTTCCTATGTTAAGAACACGATGCATAACAACATTATTCATACACATACCTATAATACTCACAGTGGATCTTTGTGTCTCTGAATTGGTTGCAAGACCCCGCGCAGTAGCTATTTTTGTGTCAATGTTGAAGGTGAAGATAGCATTGTATAACTGTCTCTTTCACTTGCTTATGTATGTCACATAAGCTTACGGAGTTTCTTGTGCATTCTTCTCCATAACAAGCTACTTTCCGAATGCACGGTAGAATCAACTTTGATTCCATGTAAATTTAAATTGTGACATTCAAAAGTGCCGCTTGGTGGCCAAGTTGAAATAACTATCTTTTGTCTTTTTTGTCATCGTCCTATCTCGCTTACTCTATGCAGTATACTCGATGACAAACTGTTTCTTACGCAATGGTTGGCAGGACCAAGTTCAAAGACTCAAAGATCCGTTGTGACTACTATAATATAGGTACCTCATGTTCATTAATACTAAAGACATAAATACAAATTAAACAGTATCAAGATCGTTTGATCCAATTTCCCCAGTATTGCATACAACAAATTTTTATTTCCCCTTTTGCCATGAGATTCTGGTAGACCTATATACGATCTAACGTCATTCGATTTCAAGTAGGGAACCCGAAAATAATAGCTGCCGATCAATAAAAAAAAATAACTTAATAAATATGTTTTTTTGATGTGTAAGCAGAGAGCATTGGTGGCCCAGTGATAGATACTGGCCGCGACTTACAAGTTTTAGGTCTTGGGTTCGGAACCAGGTAGGTGCTTTACTTTATGTAAATTATTTCTTCACAACTTCTCTCAGAAACTGTGAAGGAAAAATCGTGAAGAATCCGACATATCCTAGAATCAAAAAATCGAAGACATGTGACATCCACCAACCCGCACTAGGCCCGCGTGGTAGTTTACGGCCTATCCGCTCTCACAGAGAAGAGGCCTGTATCCCAGCAGTCATAACATTAATAGGCTGATGATGATGAAGCTATGTTTCTGTACCTAAAGTTTTGTCAAAATCTGTTCAGTAGTTTCTGCGTGAAAAACATTCATCCATTCTCACAAACTTTCACGTTTATAATAAGTTGTAGTAGGATAGTAATAAAAAGTTGTCTTTCAGGGATCACCCATGCTAGGTACGCCCTGTTGAACTTTGATACATGTGGGCATTTGTTATCGCAGTCCCTCGCCTCCATAACGGCCTGTGCTTCGGTTCGGGCGTCTATTTCGCCTCGGATGCAATGATAAAGTTGATATAGATAGACCGGCTCCTACCGTTCTAAACCCACTGGTTTTAGACTCGCATTGGGCGGAAATAGCGCCACTCTCCACTTGGGCGGAAATAGCGCCAGGCCGGACCCACAAAAACTAGCGCCACGCACTAGAAAAAAATACAAAAAGTGTACCTTAAGGGATAAACTATAGTTGTCGCCAAACTTCTTGGCCGCCCTGAAGTTGGCTACAATGGCTGCGCAGTAGTACCTAAATCACATACAAAAACAGCACCGTTTCGTGTCTTGCAGGCTTGCGCATCGGAAAGCCAGCTTCAGGGCGGCCCAGAAGTTTGGCGAGCACTATACGTCTTATATCCTTGTATGCTGCTAAAATTTTGCTCACAACTCCCCCTATTTCTGTTGTTTTCAAAAAACAAACAGCATTTCGAATACAATGAGGGTGATCAAACAAAACTTAGTGTAAGGTTTATATAGCAGTAGGTAGAAGTGTTTTAAAATCAAGTAAATTTTCATTGAACTAACAGGACTGTCACCGCAAAATGCAAAACCGGTAGCCGGATATTGCAATCTTATTTTATTTTCGCTCACACAACTCCGTACATCGCGAAGTGTTGTCGACTTGTCGTTGTTGGTACAACAACAAGAAAACCTCTGTCTCAGTGTTTGATCAGTGCTTCAATCGGTTAAATAGTCTACCGACTAAATAAAATAAAAATGTCTCATTCTGATGCTGATTCAGATAACGAAAATAACAGTGCCGGGCGCAGCGACTCACTCATTTTGCCCTTCGATCGCATGAGTCTCGCGTATGTAATCCTTGATATATGCGACGAATTCGGGATCCGTATGATGATGCCGGTAGGCACGCCTGGAACCGTCTGCCGCAGCTGTTACGGGATCATTGGGCCAGATATCGGTGATCACGTCAGTTGTGAGTGTGGGATTGTGGCTGGTGAGTTTGATTACATACATTTAAATAATAATTTAGAGGATATAGCGATGAAAGTGTTCTTATAAAGTCAAGTCCGCTGGCCGGGGTCGGTCAGTGGGTGACCGTCCATGACATGACATAATCGTTAAGCCGTTGATTCTGGCTGTCATATGAAGATCTTTTATAATCGTTCCAGTAACCAGAAGTTATTAAACTGGTGCTTAAATTTATAAAACTAGCAAATATTTTAGCAAAATGATTGAAAACGTTTAAATTGAGCTATAAATATTTAATTAATTAATAAGCTTTTTTGAGATGTCACGTGAGGCCCCTGCAAGAGCGAGGCCCCGGGCGATTGCCCTGCTCGCCACCCCCTAAGGCTGTCATCACCATTGCTAGCAAGTATCTTCATGAATAGGCTTGCTTCGCCAACTTTGTGTCGCCAAACCAAACCTATGTAGGTAGGTGATCAAGAAAATTGAGGATAATACACTTGGGGGAGGCCTATGTCCAGCAGTGGACGTCTTTCGGATGAAATGATGATGATGAAAAATATAAATCGAAGTGATAAAGCCTGGCAAAAAAATGCCTCTTCATTAGAAACTTTTTTTTTCAAACCTTAACTATTTCTCTTTTTGTTCTAGAGACAAGCTTAAGGGAGATCTGGTGGAATATTGAACCCCGACTGACAGCACTGTATAACACAATATATGACCACCTAGTTTGCCTACGTTTGACGTCCTATACAGATGTGGCAGAGTTCTTCTCGGAGCCCGAAACCCGCACCGCTCTTGCTGCGGTCATCGTTAACAAAGTTGCCAATATTCTTTCTGTTAACGTTTTCTCGGTGCTCCCTCCTGAACAATAATCTTTCTCAGTTTACATATTATGTGAAAGAGGTTGAAATCACAATGTGATATATTTTTTTTACATATTTCATTACTGTATCTAAGCAGTTTTGACAATAGAAACGTAATTTTATTATTAATAGAAATTTATCTCAATTACTAGGTATATCATGTATCACTATATTGTACCTACATATTAAGTTATTTTCAGTCAGAGCAAAATAACCCCAGCTGTTGCTAAAAGCTCTGTAGAGGAATGGCCGTTAGTGCGAATGAGACTAGGCTAGGAATTAAATAATGTATTATAGATGTGACGCTAAACCCCTACTAAACAGTCGGGCGGTATGATAGATATGGTGCCCCGACCAAGGTGCCCTTGGTCGGGGCACCAACCAAAAAATATTGTATACTTAGACGGTGGTTGGTCAAATTGGTCGCAAGCGCATACCTCCCATCCGCCCAATCAAGATTGTTGGAAGGTCGACGATCTTTTTTGGTTGGTGCCCCGACTGTTGACACCTTGGTCGGAACAACCACCCGACTGTGTAGAAGGAGTTTTACTTTTGTTACAATTTTATCTTTCTGACCTTTTTGCTATTGTTTATTGGAAGGCGTCTTGCTGTCGAGCAAAAGAAAGTGTCATTTGTGTCAACAAGTAACGCTTTTTCTTTCCTGCTGTCTTATTTTAATATCTATTTACTTAAAAATAATTATCTGAATCTATTTGCAACTTGATTATGTATTTTTATATTTAGATAACAAACGAACGTGGCATTACCTAGTAGTAATGCTAAATTCATAAATTGCAATGCAAGTTGAACATTGTATGGTCTGATACGAGTGTTTAATGTTTTTGTCAATTTGACTATTCTCATTGACCACTAGGCATTTCCCAATTAATGTGCTGATTACTAAGTTCTTAATTAATTAAGTGAAATTATTACTGATTGAACATAAGATGACTTTAGATATTATCATAAATTAAGACTGATTTATTATAACATAAATTGTCTTTCAAACTAATTTAATTAATAATGAAGAACAAAATTAAATTGATTGGTTTTAGTGTGTTTTTTATTTACTTAATTTAGTTTCATTCATAGGTACTTATTATTTGTTGATTCTTCATAATTTTTGGCAATCCCTAGACTAGTCCCGAGATTTCGCGAAAAAGTATTACCTTATTCCTGAATTCCAAAAAAAAAAATTGGGTACTCGAGTATACAATATGCCTGGATTTGTAGAAATTAAACTTTAAAGCCAGTATAATAGCTTAATGATATCGATAAAAAAACCCCGCATAAGGGGTGTAATCTTCACACCCTCAGTGATAGAGCAATTTTAGTATTTGACTTGCTTCGATATCTACAATTCTACATAGCCTAACAATTAGCAAAATGTGGCCTATAGAGTTCATTCTTTGGCGTGCGCAAATTATTGATGATACATAAAAAATATGTACTACATGACTAAAGTACTCATTAATAGCTACAAAAAAGTCTAAAAGAGAATATATGCAACTATCATCGTTAAGTCACAATAACAGCTTTTATGTTCTAAATTTTAGGGTAGGGTAGGTATCTACCTACCCTACCCTAAAATTTAGAACATAAAAGCTAAAGCATATCTATGATGCCAGTTGACGCACACGAAGCCGCGGGGGTCAGCTAGTGGGCTATAAAAGGAATACCTGTATGCTCACATAAGAACTGCTTATTATACTGTGAGAGAGCTAGGGCAAAGTGGATTCAGTGCAAGAGTTATAATCTATGGGCTCATCATAGCATGTGCGGCAGCCTAAATTGCGTAACTGAATTCGGCAAGGCAAAGGATTAACCCCATGAAAGAGTATGCCAAACACTCTTTTCATATCATCTGCTCGACAATGAGCAATAACATATCATAAAAAAGCATGTTTTTATTATGTTTTATAGGCTCGCGCTTGACCACCATCTCACCTGTTTGTAAGCATTACCTCCCAAAGGAAGTAAAGTTGTATGAAACTCCCAAGGGAGTAAAGTGATTTGAATTTAGAACGTCAAATGGACGTTGCTGGTCAAATTCGTGTGGCAACTCGTGGAAAACTCTAAGTTAAAAAATGTGGCATTGTAAAGAGGTTTATTCGAAAATCGAATTGGCTACCATACACAGAATTCAAACAAAAAAAACTCTAATGCGTTTTGTCTAATGTTATTGTTCTAAGCGAACAACATTTGATATAAATGAGGGTAATCGAATAAAACTAAGTGTGAAGTTTCTATAGGAGTAGGTAGAAGTGTATTCAATAACAAGTAAATTTAATTGAATTAACAATATGGCTTAGACTGTCACCGCAAAGTGCCACACAAGTAGCCGAATTTTACAATTTTATTTTGTTTTTGTTTATACAACTTCGGACATCGCTAAGTGTTGTCGATTTACAAGAAGAAAAACTGTCTCAGTATTTGATCAGTGCTTCAATCAGTTCATACTAGTTTTTTGCAAAATAAAATAAAAATGTCTTTTTCTGATGCTGATTCCATGACCGACTTTGGTCCCGAAGAAGAAAGGCCCACCGAAAAAAAACCTTTTTTGCCATATTGTCGCATGAATATTTCGTTTATGATCATTGACGTAAGCGAGTATTGGGAAATGCGTATGATGATGCCGGCAGGCTTGCCTGGCACCACCTGCGGCGACTGTGGAGGGATAATAGGACCAGAGGTCGGTGATCACGTCAGTTGTGAGTGCGATACAGTGATGGCAAGTGAGTTTGATTACATACTTTTAAATCCATACTAATACTACTATAGTAATACTTATATATTATTTATGATAATCTATATACTTCTAAACTCTCGAATAAACTTAAAAACTACTGGACTGATTTCAAAAATTCTTTCACCGTTGGAAAGCTACACTATCCCCGGGTGACAAAGGCTACTTTTAATCCCTGTATTCCCACGGGAACGGGAACTACGCAGGTGTAACTGGGAGTCGTTCGGTAGTAATATTATAAACGCGAAAGTAGCTGTCTGTCTGTATGTTACCTTTTCACGCTTAAACCGCTGTAACGATTTAGATAAAATTTGGTATGCAGATATTTTGTGACCCTGGGAAGGACATAGGGTAGTTTTTATCACGGAAATTATCATTAAGGGACTGGAAAGAGGGGTGGAAGTTTGTATGGTGAATTAACAATATCTCTCACCTACAATATATATAAAAAACGGGCTATTTGAAGTACTAAAGCTACGCAGACTAAGCCACGTTCAACAGCTAGTAATTTCGACTAAAAGCCGCACGGGTCGATCTTCAGCGTTGATGCCCATCCATGATGAAAGAAGGAGACATTTTTAGCCAACAGTGACTTGTTATTTACAAACACAAAGTTTACTCGTTTTGAACCCTATCATATCTTCTGTGTGGCAAAACGAGCGGCGCAACAAATGTTGAGTAATGTGCAGCATAGAAACAACGTTGGTCAACTCTGATTTACAGTCCGCCGACTTTCTCACAGCCGCTAAATAACTTTAAATATCCTAAAGATATTATAAATACCAATAATAAAAATAACTAAGTATTAAGACAATGAATTCCGAAAGTCAAATTATACATCAATAATATTTGAAAATCTGCGCAATGACACACAGCCTGTACGCGAAGACAAAGATAGCAGTAGGTGTACATACCCTACATCATCATCTGCCTAGCCTTTTTCCCAATTATTGTTGGGGTCGGCTTCCAGTCTTACCGGATTCAGCTGAGTACCAGTGTTTTACATAGTGACTGCCTATCTGACCTCCACAACCCAGTAACTGGTTAACGGTATCCTGTTACATCCGGTAAGACTGGAAGCCAACCCCAACAATAATTGGCAAGACTAGTGTCAGATCTCAAGCTTCTGACTACCCGTAACGACTGTCAAAGATCTTCAAATGACAGCCGGGACCAACGGTTTAACGTGCTTTCAGAGGCACGGAGGAAACTCAGTATGTTGAAATGGTCACCCATCCACGGACCGACCTCGTCAAGCGTTGCATAACCTTGAAGATTGACCCGTGCGGCTGTTATTATTTAGCCACGAGCTCCACAGCAGTAGGTGTACATGCATTTGAAATTTGTTTGAGAATATACTTTCTTGATTCTCGCCTTGAGCGTTGGCTGAAGGATGTTATGTCTAAGAGGTGGGGCAGATCCGTCTATGCATATGGTTGGACGAGAAGCCGTCCCCAACATAGTTGAGGCTATGCAGATTGGTTTTAAAAAAAAAAACAACATTATTTTCGTATTAAGGCAGGGTAGGTACCTACACTTAATTGTAAACCAGCTTTTTTTTTGTGAATCATTAGAAAGTAGGTGGGTATGTGCAAACTTTGATATAATGGTACCGGTTAAACGGGGTTACGTTGAGATTCGGGGTAACTTTGATGATAACTTATTTTTTTTGGTTTTTAAAGCTAACTCCGTCAAAACGGAATGTACCATAGACTAATAGAATGTACCTCAATTTTCTTTTTTAAATTTGGCAACACTGACATTTCAACCACGTTTTGCAGAAAAAATATTTTGAATCGTATAATGAGAATTAAAGAAAAATAACCCCAATTTAAAAACACATTTTAAATGGGGGTTACTTTATATTGCAATGAAAAAACAATATTTTCATTTTAGCGTTCATAGGTTCGCTTTTTTTATTTTCTCCCAAACTATGGAAGTAAAACAATTTTGTATTAGGGAATATAATTTCGTTTGTGAAGTCGCCAACACTGCATTTATTATGTTTTTTTTTTTTTATCCATGGCCGTTAAATAAATTTAAAAAAAAAAAATATATATTTTTTAAATATATTTGAACTAGTTATGTCAATTTAAATTTCAAAATTAATCAATTTAACCTCGTTTTACGGTACCTATATTAAATTTACTCATCTGAAAATAAAGTTTAGTAAACAAGAAAGTGACTTAATAGGTATAATAATATATGTCATATTATGTTCTACGTATAGGTAGTGACTCGCATTCTACGAATATTTAAAAGCTAGTATCATCAAACTAGACCAAAATGTATTTGATAAAACATTCCTCTTTATTTACATCTCTTTTTTTACCCGGCTGCAAGGAAAGGGTTATGTTTTTACCCGGCTGCAAGGAAAGGGTTATGTTTTTCGCGCGTATCTTATATGTAATATTTTTTATTACCTCGTATCTTTCAAAACATTTGACGTATTTTTATAATCAAGACATCGTTAGATAGGTCTTGGCCGCCCAAGTGTTCTTAGATAAGTCCCGGTAAAAAAAAGAGCATGGCGGGTTTTGAGCGCCATATTGTAGGGGTTGCGATTATATTTTTCTTCGAATCTCATTGAGTGGGGTATCTCAATGAAGGGTTTTCATGTTTAAAAGTAATTTGAAAAAAAACTAACTAAAAAGTTGTAAATAAAAAAAGTTAATAAAATTCAAAAAACCTGCTCGCGAACAAATGTATCCACTTTGCAGTCGGGTTTTTTGATTTTTATTAAAAAAAAAATTTCAAACACTAATTAAACCGTTTGTCTATTTGTTCCAGTGAAATACTTGCACGAAATCTGGTGGCGAATAGACTTCATGTTTACAGATTTGTGCGAAGAAGTGTTTGAGTACATAGTCAGCCTGGGTGTGTATCACTATTTTACTAAGGTATCATTCGAGTACGAAAAGCACCCGCGTTTAGGTAAGATCATCGCGGACGGCGTTTCCAAAAAACTTGGCTTCGAGCTTCTCTCAAGCCTCCCTGATGAATATAAATAATCTCAGAGGCGTACGAGTATTGTAATGTAGGTATTCGATCGCGTTAACGTTAAAGTTCTTATAATGTCAATTTGTACCTATACAAAAGAAGTGGCTTCCCCTGACTGTCACCAAATTTCGTTTTAACTGTTTCAATTCAAATTGACGTTTACTCGTACGTTAACTCGAACGAGCACGAGTTTACCTATGTTAAAAAATACCATCTTGCAATGTATCTACTTAAATAAGTTATGTATGTATGTTATTCTTATTTGAGTAAATACAGTCTAATCTAATAATTTTGACATGTACCTGTGTATCTAAATGATGTGATAAATTTTTATATATTTGCCTGCTATTATTATTGAATTTATAAAGTTTTGACATTGGAATCGTAATTTAATTATAAATAGATATATCTTTCAAGTACCTAGGTATGTGTATGATTATGTTGTATTGTATTATTGTTAGTACTTATTAGATTTTTAGTAGGAAATAGATATAAACAATTCACTATGGCAGGGACGGCGAACCCATGTCACGTTTTCAAATAGTGGAAGTTAATTAGGGTAAGCCAATATAAGATACTATATAGCCTCTGCCCGCGGCTTCGTCCGCGTGAAGTAAGAAATCAAACGCCTATTCCAGGCATCGCTGTATAATACTCACAACGGGTGTCTCTGAATTGGCTGCAAGAGGCTGCGCAGTAGCTATTTTTTTGTCAATATTGAAAGAGAAAATAGCATTGTATAACTGTCACTTTCACTCGCATACGTTTGTCGCATCATCCTATCTCGCTTACTCTATGCAGTTAATCTGTTTCGTGCGCAATAGTTGACAGAGCCAACTTCAGAGACAAAAAGATCCGCTGTGAATATCTGTTCTGTGATTTTACGCCAAGACGCCAAGTTTTTCCAAATCCGTTCAGCTGTGAACTGTGAAAGCGTAGCAAAAAAACTCACATTCGCATTCATAATATTATAGTTAGGATTCAGCATACATAATTTGTAATTACAACCATCAACAGCATTCCATTTGTTTGTTTGTTAGACCGGTTGAACTGATGTGGATGAAACTTGGCATAAACATACACCAGAACCTGGATTTAGATATAAGACACTTTTCATCTCGGTATAATGTTCCCCTGGGTAAATAAAACGATTTACGCGGACAAAGTCGCATGAAGAAGCTAGTTCCATTGTAAATAGAAATATCTCTAAGTACCCCCCAATAATTTGTATTAAAGATAAGTAAGTAGATCATAATAAATTATTAGTACTTAATAGCTATTAAATAATTAATTACGCCATTATGAATTAAAATTAGCAGAAATCAATTCTCTCTATTGTTTATATCACCGGATGATTGAAAATACCGTTAGTTTAAAATAAATCGCGTCAGACTGTAAACTCTTTGTTCTCAATAGGGCACGGATATTGAAAAACGAACTTGTAATCATCAGCACAACATATCGAGATTTTGTAACCTCGCAGGATTTATGACAAACATACGGTATTTGCAATATTCCGGTGACACTCTCATAAACAGAAAACAAAATAATGATTACTGTACGAATTTAGAATTGTTTTTAAATAAAGGGTTTGACATTTTCTGGTTTTATTTTTTGTATTTTTAACCGATTTAAAAAAAAGGAGGAGGTTCTCAATTCGTAGGTTTTTTTTTAAATTTATGTTCCCCGTTTACTCGAAGACGCCTGCACCGATTTAGAAAATTCTTATTTTATTTGAAAGGAAATACTTCCCAGGTGGTCCCATACTCATCACGTCAGGATCTGATGATGGGATCCTGGAGAAATCGAGGGTACTCCTCAAATTTAATATTATAGGCATACATATAGCGATTTTGTTATTTTGTTCAATAATGCAATCATTTGCACTCAGAAAGTATCATTTGGTGAAGTGGAGCTGATGCAGAATACCACAGATGGCTACTAGAACTCCTTAATGCTGAGGATGTCACTGGTATAAGATATATCGAATAGTTAACCGTCTATGATGAAGCAAATACTTATAAATAAATGGTACTGATGAAAATGGTATTATCAAACTGATCTGATGATGTTGTTGTACAGTCGAGGGTCAAAATTGCAGTCACACCTCAATTTGTATAGTCACCTGTAAGGTTCTGTGCATATAACTGTGTGCGTGATGTTTTAACGCAAACAATAGACATCATACAGTCAACTACGAGGTGAAGGTGTGTTCCTCTGTGGCCGGACCACAGTTTAGTACTCAGATGCTATAGTTCGAAATAATATCTACCAAAAGTCTACTTTCATCGGAATATATATATCGGAGGAAGGTAAATGATTAATAGTTGGGAACGATGAAATATCGCTTGTAAAGTTATTAATTCAGTTTTATTTAATTGGCAACATTTAGCTTCTGATTCAAATTTCAATTAGATTTTATTCGATTGGCAACACTGAGTTTTCTCCAATGTCCAATGCTAGGGAAGGATTTGAATCCTAGAGTAAGGTGACAGACAATTTGGAGGAAAGACGCGCGGCAGCGCGGGGTTGACTTGAGTAGAGAGAACTGGAGACGGTACCGCGATCAAGTGTGATGTGTGGCATGATTGGTGCCGGTGGAGTTGCGTCTAAAAGTATCAGGCTACTGGCTAGTGAAAACGATTACAAACTGGCGCGTCAACTTGCTACTAGAATTGGACAATGGAATATCTCTAAAACGGCATAAGTTACCTGCCTCGTGCATGCATAACCCACGATAAGCCCACAGGACCGAGGGTATATGGAAGGAAGCCCTCGTGTTTCCGACATCAGAAGTATGAACCAATGCACGCACAAGGCGATGCTGGATCAAATGAGACGAATAATGGCTGGCGCGCTCTCTTTGATGCGCAAATATTTGCATGGAAGTACCTACCTACATAGAGAGACGTTTCGCAACTCGTCGGCTACTGGAGAGCGGAGACAGGAATATTATGTTGCCCGAAATCATCCGTATAGTTTGGCCTATACTAGACAATGTGCGAAGTCTAGTTGCAGATAATGTTAATGATGACATCGATGCCCAATCCTGACTAGATACCTACTGGGCAAACGCAACTGTGGTGTACAGATGCATTCGTACAATATGCAACAAATAGCATGGACGTCTGAGCCCTTCAACATGGCTGCTGTGGATACCACAAGACCTTTTGTGACCAGCTGTGTGTGGTGATACAAGTGCGGAGCTCAGGTTCCATTTCAAAAGGCAATACATAACCCGCAGCCTACAGCGCTATGAAAGAGGAAATTTAGTGGTGTTATACATGCCACTGCGGTGATCAATCCATTTAATATTTTCTGGTAGCATCTAGGAGTCTGGACTTGTGCATGTGTGCATGGTCGGCACTGCTGCCTGACCCATCCGGGAGCACAGGCTTAAGGTATGTTACTTTGATTGATCTGCATTCAACAATCTGTGCAGCTGTGCATTTTTGTGGCAGCCGAAGTATGTATTGGGTTTGGATTTACCAGTTTAAGTTTAAGTTTTACAATTCTTGCATTAATTGCAATCTATAACTATTGCATTATTTTGTTTCATGGAAATGTGTCATGTAAGTTACATAAAAAGAGTAAAAAAAATATTCAAACAGCGCTATCTGTGTAATGGTGTTGATACTGTATGTTTCTTTCAATAATCATCGAAATTAGATTCGGGACCCCATTAGCCGTACTATGCTGCTTGAAATAACTTATTGAATAGGTGCATGAATTTTTTTATGATCAATTAAAAAATGAACAATTCATTTTTACATAGACAGAATGAGAAGTCAGTCCATGTCACGCCATCTATTGATATCCTTGCTTTGTTCGAGCTTTGAAATATTTTGTTTCATCAAGTATTTAATCTTTTTTATTCACCAACAAAATAAACAACAAAACGATTTTCGCAATTTTATGTTTCTAATGTACTCGGAGCATTGGAACGTGGGGACGAAACGCAAAAAAAATATGAGATTTCATTACATTATTATGTTGTTAGAACAATAATACACAGTTTTGTGACCACTAGTGCTGTCACAAGCATAAACACAGATAATAAATAGGTTGTTAGTTTACTGACAATCGAGAAGTAAAGATATTAGCAATCCGTTTTTTTATATGTTTGAACACTAGGAATTTTAGCCATGCATTTTTTATTAATAGGTGTCACTTCAGATTTACCGTAAATATTACTACCACTGAGTTTGTTGTTGATTTGATCTCAAAGGGAATTTGTGAATATGCTATTCCTTGGAAACAACATACTTTCTAACTGTTCGCATTGGTATTTTCAATACAAGTTTGAATCCAGTTACGGAACGCAAAAAGAAAAATCATAATAATAGTCGATCTTTAGTATCTTTGACCGATTGGGGTTGTTTTCACAACTAAATTAAAGTATCAGGTATAAGGGAACAATATTTATTTTGTTTACGTTGAGTTCACTTATGTTTGTGTTAAACATTCAATTATTTTTAAAATGATATTTTGGTTCATATCAAAACAGAAAAATCTTATCTCGATTTTCTAAGGTGAAATATTGATTCGCTGGATCGATTCAGTACTGGATATCGATTGAAAAAACGTTTATTTATTTTTTGTCCTTAAAATTGATTCGTCAATTAATCGATAACAGAACGTCATCCCTTGCTCATCTCTTTAAGACATAAAGACATTGACAAGTAAGTGTCAACATTCGAAAAAGTTTGATGATACAAAACAAATAACTTTGATATGATTTTTAACTTAAAAGTTACTAGATAAAGACTAGATTATTAATAAATCGTTACAATGTGTGAGTCACTGTGAGGATTAGACTTTTAACTTTTGCATTGTTGCAAAGACATGCAATAACTTTCAGTTAAGAGCTATGTAATCAAGATTATTTTCAAACCAGTGTTAAAGTTTAGTGAAATAGTTTGTTGTTCAACTCGATTTGCAATCTTACAACCTGCAAACATCACGAGGATTAACGTTACTATAGCCTAGACAGTTGGCGTTTAGTTTTGTTGCTACCAACGGTTGAATAAAGGTAAAGTTAATGTCTGAAGTTGTTATATATCGCATTGTAGAGAACTAACCAACTGATAACATGTCATTCTAATGGTACCTACAAATAAAAATGATTTAAATTGACTATGGTGAATGACAAGTGCAACTAGACATTTAGATGGTGTCGAGAAGACGTGTTCAGGTATTATGAGATGCTCGAGAGCCAATAACTGTTCCAAGTTGTGGCTGAGGATGAGATAGATGTTCAATTGGCAACATTTTAATTCACATAGAACGGTTTCTCAGTTTCGTGGGTCAGAGAGATGACGGAGTCAAGAGTTTATTCGGCGTTTAAGTTGAAAGTGCATTCTGTGTAGCGAATGTATTTGCTAAGTTATTGTGAATTGTAGACCACGGATGGGATACTTGGGTTCTATTTGATGTACTTGGTACATGGGTTTTTGTTTTTTTTTTTGGAGGAAACTAGGAATGGTTTCCTTGTTCTGTGTTGTTCAACGATGCTTGGCCTCGGTAATCTTGAACATTGTTCAAAATTTTTAATAATTGTAGCATCTCTTTAAAATGAAGGTTTGTATTTGTGAATTGAGTGGTGTCATGTAGGAAGTCTAGTACCTACCTAACTTGAATAATAAGTTTGGAATTTAAAGTATACTGTCAGTAATGGCTGTGCTAACTTGTTGAATAGTCTGTGCTGGTCATTTTGAACATACCTAACGTTATTTTGTGTTATTTCATTCAAGTTGGATAAGATAATGTTAACACAGATGTAAAGTCGGTGATGTGCGGTGCATGATTTAATTTTTAGTTTGCAAAGTTGGTAATGTTTGGTGTTGTAAGTTATTATACCTATCGTACTGAGAGTTTGGTATGAAATCATGAACATAGAATAGAGTTCTTGAGTATGCTTTTGGCTGTGTATGAAATCATGAACATAGAATAGAGTTCTTGAGTATGCTTTTGGCTGTGTATGAAATCCTGAATGTGAGGTTGCCGTTGTATTCAGAATAAAGATTGATACTGAGAGTAAAGATTGAAATAACAAATTTCATTTTGGTTTAAAGGGGCTGTTTGGAAGTGAAATGGAATTCTGAATGGTGGCAATTATGTGTTGAATTAAAGGCTTTGTTTGGTTCATGATGAGTTTGAGAAAATCTGAAAGATTAAGTACCCATTGACGTAACTGAATGTAATATGTTGAAGACTGATTCAAATCAATCTAGCAATGGTGAGGTCGTGTGCATGGTCAAAGGACTGACTGTGCGGTGAAGAGTAGTCACTGCGGTGACTGCTGTAGCCTTTGATAGGCTGGTGAGTGGTCAGAGATGACTGCTGTAGCCTAAGATAGGCTGGTGAGTGGTCAGAGATGACTGCTGTAGCCTTTGATGGGCTGGTGAGTGGTCAGAGATGACTGCTGTAGCCTAAGATAGGCTGGTGAGTGGTCAGAGATGACTGCTGTAGCCTAAAGTGGGCTGGTGAGTGGTCAAAAGATGACTGCTGTAACCGAGATGGGTTACGAGGCCTGGTCAGGATGACTATGGTTGCAGGATGGTCACAGGGTTGACCATCAGGAGGCACAGCAATTGCTGTGGGACCAAGAAACATTGCTGGATATGTATGGGGGGGAGCCTAGTCCCTCTGGGGCTTCGGTGACCTGTTGTTTAATGTATGTGACATGGGTATCTGGCAGTCTTGTTGCTTCGAGAGGACCGGTTGTCTGGGGGAGCCTGGTCCCTCTGGGGCTTTGGTGACCTGTTGTCTGGGGGGAGCCTAGTCTCTCTGGGGCTTTGGTAACCTGTTGTGTGTCTGGGGGAGCCTGGTCCCTCTGGGGCTTCGGTGACCCGTTTTTTGGTGTATGTGGCATGGTATGTTGTGTTGGGCGTTTGAGTGGTTTCTGGCACACTTAGTGCTTCGAGACCGACTTGACGTCTGTTGGGAACCTGGTACCTCTGGTGCTTCGGTAACCGTTTAGAATGTGTTAGTGTTAATATGGTTGTCTAAACGGTGAGGTATCTGTTTCGAGAGTACGACGATGGTTGTGTACGGTGTACGGTGTGGAGACCTAGATTTACATGGAGAAAACAAATGAACAGTGTGAAAGCTATGAGAATTATGTTTTCATGAGTAAAGAAGTACTTGATTTTTGTTGTAGGCTGGTAATATAAGGTGTTGATTGAAGGTTTCACGTGGAAGATGTCACGACCACGTAATTTTTTTTTATTTGGTCAGGAGCGGCCGAACTTAACCTATTAGGTACTTAATTTTTTTTTGTTCTCTTGGTTTTTGTTTTTCATCACAATTGAGTAACGATGTTGTTCATCGCTCTACATCAAACGTGGGACCGTTTGAATGTCAAGATGGCCGTATCGGAGGAAGGTAAATGATTAATAGTTGGGAACGATGAAATATCGCTTGTAAAGTTATTAATTCAGTTTTATTTAATTGGCAACATTTAGCTTCTGATTCAAATTTCAATTAGATTTTATTCGATTGGCAACACTGAGTTTTCTCCAATGTCCAATGCTAGGGAAGGATTTGAATCCTAGAGTAAGGTGACAGACAATTTGGAGGAAAGACGCGCGGCAGCGCGGGGTTGACTTGAGTAGAGAGAACTGGAGACGGTACCGCGATCAAGTGTGATGTGTGGCATGATTGGTGCCGGTGGAGTTGCGTCTAAAAGTATCAGGCTACTGGCTAGTGAAAACGATTACAAACTGGCGCGTCAACTTGCTACTAGAATTGGACAATGGAATATCTCTAAAACGGCATAAGTTACCTGCCTCGTGCATGCATAACCCACGATAAGCCCACAGGACCGAGGGTATATGGAAGGAAGCCCTCGTGTTTCCGACATATATATATTTTTAGTACCTCAAGAGATATCTTTTTAATTAACAATTAATGTGGTCCGGCCACCAGGCAGTGCTCTCTGGCCGCGCCACCTCAAATTAAATCTATATCTATACTAATATAATAAAGCTGAAGAGTTTGTTTGTTTGTTTGTTTGTTTGTTTGTTTGAACGCGCTAATCTCAGGAACTACTGGTTGGAATTGAATAAATCTTTTTGTGTTGGATAGTACATTTATCGAGGAAGGTTATAGGCTATATAACATCACGCTACGACCAATAGGAGCGGAGCATAAATGAAAAATGTTACAAAAACGGGGACAAATATTCCTTTTTGAGAGCTTCCATTGCGTGCGCTGCGTAAATGGTTTAAGTTACGCAAATATCATGTAAGACGGAATTGTTCCTCTTTAAAAGTTCTACAAAAAAGTCCGCGACAGCATATGTCTATCTTTTAAGGTTGACTCACAATAGCAACTTTTATGTTCTAAATTTTAATTAGATCAACGCTGCCGGTAGAAACAAAAGTTGGTTGCATTTGTATAGTAGTATATTATTTCTTATTCAAATAAATAGTTCAACAAGTTGGAAGTAGATAGGGTAGGGTAGGTAGGGTAGGTAGGGTAGGTAGGGTAGGGTAGTGTAGGGTAGGATAGGGTAGTGTAGGGTAGGGTAGTGTAGGGTAGGGTAGTGTAGGGTAGTGTAGTGTAGGGTAGTGTAGGGTCGGGTAGGGTAGGGTAGGGTATGGTAGGGTAGTGTAGGGTAGGGTAGGGTAGTGTATGGTCGGGTAGGGTAGGGTAGTGTAGGGTAGGGTAGTGTAGGGTAGTGTAGGGTCGAGTAGGGTAGGGTAGTGTAGAGTCGGGTAGGGTAGTGTAGGGTAGGGTAGGTAGTGTAAGGTAGGGTAGGTAGGGTAGATAAATGTTTGGTCTTTTTATGGCAAAACAAAGTTTGCTGGGTCAGCTAGTAGAGTATAATGAACTATTAATAAATCAATATCCCGAAAAAAAACTACCTAAAGAGTACCTTGCATACGACAAATATGATCCAATAAACCTCTTTAGTTAAGAAGTTATTGGTCATAGGGTGTGGTCCCGCTGGCAGGTATACTCTGCAGCAAGTCAATTTTGCAATATTTTATATTAACTATCCATAAAGCAATTTATATAATAGTACCCTTTCTCTACTCTTCGTTGATACTTTTTCTCTCAAAAAACTATTCATTTTGATTAATTAATCTTTAAAGTATGTGGCGCGGCTAGGGAGGATTACTTTCAGCAAATATAACGAAATATGATTGTTTTCTTTATGCCAACGAAAACTGCATAATAAGTACTTTTTAAAAAGACCCTGGACTTCATCTATAAACTATTTTTATTACCAACAATGATTTTGAAAAAGATGCACTTTTTGGTTTTTGTTTACCTATCTACCTAAGAATAGGTAGTTAATTTGACGACGTAAGTGAAAATTTTGGTTTAAAATAAACAATAATATGAATAACAAATATATTTTCACAATCAAATATTAACAATTGTTAATAAATGACGGAAAAGTGTTTTATATAACAAACTAAAGACAATAGATTTAATTTAAGCATTTAACCCTTTAAACAAGAAATAACAATGATAAAAACCGGGCAAGTGCGAGTCGGACTCGCGCACGAAGGGTTCCGTACCATTATCGCAAAAAACGGCAAAAAAAAACACGTTTTTTGTATGCGAGCCCCCTTAAATATTTATTTAATTCGGTTTTTAGTATTTGTTGTTATAGCGGCAACAGAAATACATCATTTGTGAAAATTTCAACTGTCTAGCTATCACGGTTCTCGAGATACAGCCTGGTGACAGACAGACAGACAGACAGACAGACAGACAGACAGACAGACAGACGGACCGCGGAGTCTTAGTAATAGGGTTCCGTTTTTACCCTTTGGGTACGGAACCCTAAAAAGAGTGTACCAAAACCGCGTATTTAAAATATAGTCAATCAGTATTACAAATAAAGGAGTTTTGAAGTTATTTTCCAACTTTAAAATGCAAGACCTAAATTAAAAATAAACATTTTGATAAAAATAAGTTATAATTTACAATTTTGGTGGATGGTAGTGGACATAGAATATTCAAGCAAAGGAAGTTATCATTATAAAGAAAAGGTAGGTTATTAAGAAAAATATTATGACACAACAGCACTTCCGGACTGGGGACACAGATGGAAAGGAGTACTAGGTACTGTGAGCACTTTATAAAATTGAAATATTATTTGTTACCATGTCTTGTTTGCGTGGAGCATCTATCAGATACTGCCGCAAACGTGATCTGAACGTATAAGATGGTACCAAGCACTCATAATGGTGGTGGAATATTATTCCACACCTTGGATGCAGCGAATCGGAAACTCCCCGTGAAAGCCGCCATCCTATGCGACTGTGTTGAGAGCTGCTGCGCACATAGTCTGGGCGCACATTCCCGTTTACTAGCCATCCAACTGAGCTTGTCGTATAAGTACCGCGGTTTCTTAGTCTTAATCACACCAAAAAGAAGACAAGCCAAGTGCAACTTACGCCTTGACTTCATTTTAAGAATGTAGTGTTTGTTTAGAAAGGTATTGAGACATGACTTCTAGGGGGAACTGAGTAACAGAAACGAGCACATGAATTTTGGACTCTCTGTATAAGTTCTTAGAATTTGAAGTATAAAATAAAAATAATATTTTTCGTTCCATTTGCAACCATTGCTTAGAGGGGTGACGTTGCTCGCTTCCGTAGGATTTACCATCTTCTCCTAGCAAGACCCACCCTACACGTACCCCCTGGGTGGTGCTAAATGAGCAACAACGCCGAGCAACAGGCGGCGGTTGAGTAACCTGTCTCCAAGCTTCCACTAGCCTAGAGGGACTAAATCCCCTCTGAAAGCGTGGACATGATGCCTTGGGAAAGCATCATGGTTACACTCCCAACCCACTTATATGAAAATGTCGAATAAAGAGAATATGATATCGTGCGATCCGGCGCTCACAGGTCTTCGGTAGTCAATTTCACACTCGCAGGCCCGGGTGCCTGTGAGTGTGAAATTGACTACCGAAGGCCTCACAGGGGTAGGCGACCAGGCCCCTGCGTTGGTAAATACTACTGGCAGCAAAACAAAAGTATTTGTGCAACAAGCGTTCCACCATAGCTTGTTTTTAGCAAGACCGAGATCCAGTTCAGTGGGAAGCAGCACCATGGCTTCAGCTCCCCCTGAAGATAATATAAACAAAGGAGCAACTGTCAGCTCTGACACTGACCAACATCAACCACCACCTCCTCCATGGCAAAGAGTGCCTGTTGAAAGGAACAAAAAGAGAAAACTTTCTACGAGCCCAACTGTAGGACTAATGGAAACCTCAAACCGCTTCTCAGGATTACCAATAGATATCATAGATGAGATACCTCTGAAACCCAGCAAACCACCACGTAATGTATTTTATGGAGTTGAAGACCTTAATAAATTAACTAAGCTCCTAGAGACAACAACTCCAGAAACCCTACATAATAAGAATACTGACTGGGACTACTTCAGAGAGTATATAGATAAAAATATAGAATTGAAAGTGGCTCTTAAAACTAGTGATGATGTGGAGGACTCAGCAAAATACATAACAAAGCTTATACAAAGGGCTTGCTGGATCAGTACCATGGAAAACAACCAGCGTAAAACCAAGACCACTAACTATCCGCTAGAAATAAAATCTGCACTGTTATAAAAGAGACGACTACGCAGAGTGTGGCATCTAACCAGACTAGGAAGAGATAAAACGAACTTCAATAAGGCCGCTGAAGATCTGAAATGCAAATTAAAAGAATGGAGAGATAACACACTACAGATACAACTTGAATCGTTGTCTGCTACAGAGGCAACGAATTACTCCTTGTGGAAGTTCACCAAAAACTACAGAAGACCCCAGGTTGCAAAACCTCCTTTAAAGTATGATTCTGGCTGGGCAAGAACCCCACAAGAGAAAGCAACTGTTTTTGCAGAACATCTCTCCAAAGTTTTCGTCCCAAATGATACGGTCAACAAAGAGTTTGATAAAAAGGTGGAACAAATCCTTAAACAAGATTATCAAATGACCTTACCGCCGAAACCCATAACTACACGAGAGGTCTGGAGAGTGTCAGTGGGACTCAAAGATAAAAAAGCGCCAGCATTTGATTTAATTAGGAAATCATAAAACAACTACCTAAGAAAGCATTTATCTTCCTGACAATGCTATATAATGGTATCCTGAGAGTGCAACACTTGCCAAAATTGTGGAAAGTATCGCAAATTACAATGGTATACAAAGATGGCAAACCACCAAATGAAGTCAGTTCGTACAGGCCTATAAGCTCACTCAGATTCTTGATCGACCTCAGATTTAGGCAGCAGCACTCCACAGTGGAGCAGGTCCATAGAGTATACGAAAGAGTTAGAAAAACTCCTGAAGAAAAAGAGTACTGCTCTGCTGTATTCTTGGATATCCAGCAAGCTTTCGACAGAGTGTGGCATGAAGGCCTCCTCTGCAAAATTAAAAGTTACCTCCCACACAGCTATCATCAAATTCTGGCTTCATACGTAACTGAATGGCAGTTCCAGATTAAGGAAGCAGATCAAATGTCTAAATTTGCAGAGATACTCGCTGGTGTTCCTCAGGGCTCTGTTTTGGGACCTCTGCTGTATACCTGAAGCAGTTAAGACCACAATTGCAACGTTCGCTGACGATACCGCCACCCTTGCTAGCGACAAAGATCCGGACATGGCTTCAAAGTTCCTACAGAATGCACTAAATAAAACAACTAAGTGGCTCCAGGACTGGCGTATCAAAGCAAATGCTTCAAAATCTGTCCATGTTACCATCTCTCTTCGAAAAGACAATTGCCCGCCTGCCCAACTGGAAGATACCACACCAGAACAGTGTCCGATATCTTGGACTGCATCTCGATCGGCGCTTGACATGGGACCAACATGTGAAAAAAAAGAGAGATAAACTTAACATTCGCTTCTAGCAACTACTTTGGCTTCTGGGTCGTAATAGCAAATTGTCGATGGATAACACGCTACTCATCTATAAAGTAATCCTGAAACCGGTATGGATGTACGGCGTCCAACTCTGGTGTAGCGCCAGCAATTCAATCGTCTCATGCTTACAGAGAATGCAAAACATAATACAGAGAATAGAGAATGCGAACAATTAGCAACGTACCATGGTACATCACAAACCAGGAAATTCATGAACATCTGAATATGCCCACAATAAAGGATGAAATCCAAAACGTCACCTTAAAATACCGGGAAAAGCTAGTGAAACACCCCAACGCATTGGCAACACAGCTTACGATACGTAGCTACATAAAGCGCCTCAAACGGAAGGACATCATATAGACAAGATAATCTAAGGATAGACGATGAGCAGACGCACTCTAACCGACATAACGCGCTCACCAAATTTGCTAATAGTGTCAGGCACTGATCGCAGATATTTGTATTATAAAAGAAATTGCAACCAAAAGATATTTTAAAAGTGGAATAAGACTCAAACCACAAACCTCATAAATATCGTAAAAAGTGGAATAGCGCCCAAACCACAACTTGTGGAATGGGCGTCGAACCAGTATTGTACTGCATTACTGCACTATGTAAGATTTCATTTATATTATTGGGCATTCTATTCCACCGAAAGCGACGAAGGTGAACGAAGTGAGCCGTAAGAAGCGACAGGTGGAATAGAATGCCCAATAATATACTACTAATATATATTTTATTTACTTTTTTGTTTCCACACAGGGCTAGATAACAAATTGACAAATTGATATCATATTTATTTTGAAAATACATCGTCAAACAGTGGAGTAATCGCTAGACTACGTTATATGGAAGAATGTTCGACTAGTGTAACCATAAGCCTTGGTTCTTCAAAACAAAGGACAATGGCAGAAGCCCACACATTGTTTTAGCTGAGATTAAACTCCTACGTCATTAAATTAAATTATCTGGTTTAACTAAGGGTCATGTTCTGAATTAGTTTGCGCAAGAATTATTGTTCGAGAACGCCGAGAATAATAGATATTCAGTTATGAACTTTTGTAGGTTATGTCTGGGTAACTTTTAATAATGAGTTTAATAGGTAATATTATTCGATTTCGTGGAAGTAAAAAAGCAACATCGCATCAGTATTTTCAGCTTGAAATCTATATTCATATTATAAAGAGGAAAGATCGGTATTTTTGTATGTAACTAATAAATTTAAAAAAGTTAATTATAAAAACAAAAAACCCGACTGCTTAAAAAGCGAACTAAAAAGACGTAAACAAGATGAAAATCATGTTGTGCAGTCGGAGGATACATGTTCGCGAGCTGGCAGACCTAAACCAGATGTATTTCTTTTTAGTTCGCTTTTTAAGCAGTCGGACATTTTGTTTTAAAAAATAACTTTTTTTACTTTAGGTTCACGCTTGACCACTATCTCAGCTGATGGTAAGCGATAATGTGGTCGACGGTGAAGCACGCTTGCCTAGAAGTAACCTATTCACTCTTGACTTAAAAGACCCCTAGATTGTAGCTATCGGGAAACACAGACTCCGGCAGGGAATTCCACTCCTTAGCTGTACGCATAATGAAAGTATTTCCAAAACGTTTAGTGCGTATGGGTGGGATGTCTACCATGTACCGATGACGCATCGCCGTACGTCTTGTAGTCCGATGATGAAACGGGCTTAGTGGAATTAGATCATGCAATTCCATCGCACACTCCCCGAAATGCAACCGATAAAAACAAGATGTTCAAGGCTCTGGCGCTTTGTCTTAACCAGTGCCTCATCGCCGATGAGCCTTTTGGCCTGCCTTTCGATCCGCTCTAGTGCATCAAGCTGGTATTTGGCGGATCCGTCCCAGAGATGAGAACAGTACTCCATGCATGATCGAACTTGCGCTTGATACAAACTGAGCAGCTGTTCTGGCGTGAAGTACCTTCTAACCTTTGCAAGGATCCCCAGCTTTTTGGCAGCCACGTATACGTCGGTTTGACATTATGTCGCAGAGATCAAGCTATCTTCTATGAAGTATAGATACAAAGTATAGATACATTCACTACTTGTCACTTTGCAGAATAGACCACCGAGCGTGTGTTGAGTGGTCCGCCGGACATTATTATTATTAATTGAGTCTGTCTCGGTCCGCTTGTATTCCCATTGGATATGGTCTGCTCCGGACCAAATCCGGACGTATGTAAGGTTATCGTCTGGTTTGGTCTTACCAACTACGAATAGTCGTCAGTGTTGCCGATGTCCATGGTCTGGATTACCCAAAAACCTGACTAAAAACTCGTTTTACTAGGGTAAATAAAATATAACTTATTTTTAATTATTTTTTATTAGAACTTATTATATCGAAAAACTTGGCATTTCGTTTGAGCTTTCGGAATTCTTTAGGTTAAACATGCATAAACAACTTTCGGAAATGGGGTAAATGTAACAAATGATCAATCATCTCGTTTTAGAATGAATCGTGTCATCATTAAACAGCAAAATTTGCAGCATTACAAGGGACAATCGGTTTCATTTCTTGTGCGTTCTTCTCCATAACAAGCTACTTTGCCGAATACACGGTAGAATCAATTTTTATTACTTGTAAATTTTTATTGTTTGACGTTCAAAATTGCCACTTATTGCCATTTAAATAATTATATTTGACAAAAAATTAGTTATGCCCGTAAAAATAGCCCAAAATTTTAGATATTTTTACCCTAAATTTGGGGCTAAAAGCCCTAAGTTGGCAAGCCTGCGTGAAGCAACTGCTGTTCAGTCGGTCCGCCGAACTAGGTTCGAGCGTGTGTAAGCAATAACGGATTTGTGGGCGGGGTCAGTCCAGTCAAATCCGGACGTGCGTTAGCACTATAAGGTGGCAACACTAAGCTAATTAAAGTTAACGAAAAAATCAAATAACTTTAATTTATAATATGTTTTTTTAGTAAATGTTATACTTTGAAAAAAACGTAGACAATTAATGGAATTTCTTTTCTTTCGTATATATAACTCACTTTCAGACTCTCAAATTTAAGTCAGCTAAGATTTCGCCATTGTTCTTTGGTAAAAGAGCTATTTCAGTATTGTGACGCATGATCACGTATACAGCCCTGCACATCTCGCTCCGTTTCGCATCATCGACAATGATACTTGTGTGTGCGGGCAAGAGGATAGGAGGACACGAATCATATTATTCTTAGATGTTCACTGTATGATCATACTTACTCTGCTATATACAAGACTATCGATTTTAGAAGTCCCATTTCCGACTAGCATACCGTGTTTTACGTGTTTACTATTTAATAACTCCATTCCGATATATAAAGTCTTAGCTTCATTTATAAAAGCTAATGATATAAAACACACAACATTTGTATTTAGATATTTCTAGATGATTATTTTGTTTCTTTTCATTTAATTTCCTCCTCAATTCCTTTGCATGGTTCCTTCCTTGACCATTTTCTGTTAATGTTATTCCCGCCCGTCTGCGATCTTTTTCCCTACCATATGTTTCACCGTTGTGTATAAAAAAATACTCTCCAAATCTCTTCCCTACACTGCCTCGTCTTTCCTACCCATACTCAAAAGATGATGCAACCCAAGCCCGAGAGATCAAGACTCACTTCAAACGAAGAAATTAATAAAAATATAGAATAACTATAGAAAAGAAGAATTGAAAATGAGAGACAAACCAGAAATAACTTGACTCTGGCAAATGCACAAGATGTGCGAAGCCAAACTCCTCAGATGAGGATAAAACAAAAAACCGGCCAAGTGCGAGTCGGACTCGCGCACGAAGGGTTCCGTACTTGGTAAATTGCGGTTTACGATTTATGACGTATTAAAAAAACTACTTACTAGATTTCGTTCAAACCAATTTTCGTTGGAAGATTACATGGTAATGTACATAATATTATTTTTTTAGTTTTATCATTCTCTTATTTTAGAAGTTACAGGGGGGGAGGACACATTTTACCACTTTGGAAGTGTCTCTCGCGCAAACTATTCAGTTTAGAAAAAAATGATATTATAAACCTCAATATCGTTTTTGAAGACCTATTCATAGATACCCCACATGTATGGGTTTCATGAAAAAAAATGTTTTAGTTTCAGTTTCAAGTATGGGAACCCCCAAAATTTATTGTTTTTTTTTCTATTTTATGTAAAAATCTTATTGCGGTTCACAGAATACATCTACTTACCAAGTTTCAACAGCATAGTGCTTAAGTTTCGGCAAAAAGTGGCTGTGACATACGGACAGACAGACAGACAGACATGACGAATCTATAAGGGTTCCGTATTTTGCCATTTGGCTACGGTACCCTAAAAACTCACTACTATTTTGTAGGTATTAAAGGATGAAGTCGTAGCTTGGTGCCGAGGATACGTTTTTGGTTTTTGACGTGGCCGTCAAAAGGATGCATTCTAAAAATAATTCTGATTAAACCATGGCAGGAAACGCGATAACGCGTCTGTGTTAATCCTTATCATATTAATGACTTCACATCCTGTTTAATTTACAGTAGTTGGATAAATCATATAACTAAATATTTGCCCTTGCATCACCCGATAACTTTGCATTTAATTATTTATTTTTGTTGTTCGTTTTACCGAAACCGTACGGTTCTAAATACGATAAACGTATATCTGTCTAAACCATCGTTGTTAAGGGGATGCTTCTAAACAACTAATACCATGGGGAAGAATGGTCATATATGACCTAGGCCTGACAGGAATGTGATATTCTAGCTTTTTTTAAGTTTGTTACACTTCAAAAAAGCTTTTAAGATTTTACTTAAAAAAATACATAGTATTATATATTAATCTTCATTCTTTGCAAATAGGTACGTTACTTATTACCTATAGGTGAACACAGCATAACTATACAATACTAGCGACCACAGATAACTATGCTAGCGACCCGCCCCGGCTGCGTAAAAACAAAGGAGGATGCAACACAGACACCCATAGCACAGATTACTGCCCATAGTCTGTGCTGCATTTTCTTGCGTATGGCAAGCAGCTGCAAGGATTTATACTGCCACACTCAGAGACGTTAACGGTTACTTAAAACTCTCCTTAGTAGAGATTTTTGGTACAAAATCTATACTAAGGAGCGCGTTAAGTAACCGTTAAATGTCTCTGAGTGCGGCAGTTAGTCTGTCCAAACCAAGCTGCAACACAGCGGTCTGTAGTGCAGCATTTGTCTCTGTAAGGCTTTGAAAGGGCGGATTTAATACAGTCACCCACAGTCGGTGTTTTTTTTAGTATTAGATCGTATTTATTTGAAAAACGCAACAAAAAATTACAATAACGCATTATCTATATAGTAGTAAAAATATTTGAAAACGCATTAAAAAGGCAAATTTATAAAATTACAAATTGTTTTATTTATCATGTCCTTGTTTTGTAGTTTGTATGTGCTTGTTTTTTAGCATTAGGACGGTTATGTTTTATATTTTCGCCAATATTGTGTTTTCCTCCTTTCTTCTTTACTTCGGAAGTGGTAGGCCGTCCACTTTGTATTTTCAACGGAGACTTGGTAATGCTTCTGTGTTAAGGCGGTACCCCAAGCAAAACGCCGCGCAAGCCGTTTTTCGTGCTGTTTTTAGGAGCTATCTACTCGTTATTTAAAAATAAATATCAATGAATAAAAATAAATTAAATTTCTACATAATATTGATTCTAAAATGGTAGATTTCGTTTTTTTTTTAATGTTGTTTATATTTCACTAAACTCCTTCCAAAAAAAAAAAAAATGTCATAGGTTATTTTAATATTGTACACTGGAAGCCTGCCCTCTATAATTGTAAAATTTATCTGTCACTCTAGGGTTTGCTGTAAGAGGAGTGTACGACTAAACGCCGACAGACACTACGCCGACAGACTGAACACCGACAAGACTTTACTTCGACGGGACTCCTTGCCAACAAGACTCTGCGCCGACAGGACTCTTCGCCGACAGGGCATAATATAAAAATACATACCTACATAGTCAGATGCTTACTTTGGAAATAGATTATGCTTTTCTTGTAATTATACAATTTATAAAAAATAATGATCTTGCGTTGGTTTTTAGTGGTTACCTATCATAAGTTCGAAAAATATTTGACCGAATTTCATTTCACCTAAAACTTTTCAACTTCTTCTTTCAAACAAATTCTTTGTTTTTTTTTTCGTTACTCTGATGTTTCATTTGCTCGACAAACTTTTTACCAAAGTTACACTTAGCCGAAATAACATTAGTTCGAAGTATTATTTTTTATAAGCATATTAAAATACTAAGTGAAAAAGAGACAGTTGGCGAATACAAATTAATGTTTAAAACAGTGACTTGAAAAAAATAGTAGTCGTATTTACTGTTTGCAGGGTCTATACAGTCTATATAGTAACCTAACACGAAGGAGATGACGGGAGTGTCAAGTTTTTTTTTCAAGTCGCTTTTTTAAACATTTGTATTCGCCCACTGTTTCCCTCTGAGTGAGATGCCTTTAAAACAAAATAGAATTGGTAATAGGTCAACTGAGAAAGTGGCAGACGTGACTGTCCGTAAGTTTCTCTGTGGACGTGACTTCGATGAAGTAAAAACAACGAAACGATAATAGTTGAAAAGTTTTAGGTGAAATGAAATTCGGTCAAATATTTTTCGAACTTATGATAGGTAACCACTAAAAACCAACGCAAGATCATTATTTTTTATAAATTGTATAATTACAAGAAAAGCATAATCTATTTCCAAAGTTAGTATCTGACTATGTAAGTATTTAATATAATAAATATATAATAAATATATGCCCTGTCGGCGAAGAGTCCTGTCGAAGTAAAGTCTTGTCGGTGTTCCGTCTGTCGGCGTAGGGTCTGTCGGCGTTTAGTCGTACACTCCTGTAAGAGAACTCAGCATTGAGTTAAGCTCGCCTTTGTACATGTACTTTATTATCAAATGTATGTAATGTTGTTTTTTTGGTGTACAATAAAGAATTAAGAAAAATGAGAAATAATTATTGATAGCTTGCATCTCCTCGTAAAGTGTTCATTCATTATTTTTTGTACTAACACTAAATGGATAGACAATTTAATAACGAACATTTTTGTGGTTTTTTTTTTCAAAACACCAAAATTCGATTTTATAAAGATTTTATTCTAAAATCTGGGCGTATTCACTACTGTAATTCATGCGCCACCAGTGCCGCTAGACCAATAGGAATGCTCATATCTCATGCCGATTTTTTTGTCAGGGTACCGTCATAACGACGAGCAACAGACGTCGGATAAACTTTGATCCATTTCGTCCTCGTGCTTAGAATGTTTGTGACTGCAAATGCCCTTGCTTGACCAAGTGATTCGATTGTGCCCAAAACTTTTTTCAACTTCATTATAATCAATAAATTATTTGGTGACCTCTTGAGCTATTATGTTGATCACACGGTCAACGTGAGTTTGGATACACCTATTTAATTCGTCTCTTTAAAATCTATTGGTATTATTATGGAAACAGGAGATGGACTAGGTGGACTATTTAATATAACATTTTCACACCAGTGGTGGTGAGATTGAGACTGCTGCTGTATGTCTGAAAAAAATCGGTAGGTACCTATGTGTACATCACCAAGAGCCAGTTTTGCATATTCAATCCTGTCATTTTGAGTTCTTCTCAGTGATCTTTTTAGTATTACGCTCAATTTCAGTTCTAAATAACACAAATGTTATCAGAACTTTCCACTAACACCCATGTTTAAACCTCTATAATGTACGGTGTAAACAAGGTTTAAACCCGGGTTTTAGTTATACCGCTTTTTGTAATAAGACTGTCTGAGGCCAAATCTAAACTGAAGAAGTGGTTGTTGGACCGGACTTACGAGGAAACAGAAAGTTTTCTTCGTTGCACTAGTTGATCCTACACACATTACATACGAAGAAAGAAGAAGAAGAGTGTGTTTTATCTGAATGTTTGTAGTTATCTACACACATTCAGATAAAACACACTCTTCCACACTCGACATTTACTCTTATTAACTGTTTGTCTTGCATTATGTCTTAGATTATATCATTCGTTTCTATTTATTTATATTGTATAATAATATTTTTGTAAATTAGTCCTTGTTACAAATTGCCTTGCTGCGCTAGCAGGCCCAGTGTTGCCGATGTCTATGGTCTGGATTACCCAAAAACCTGACTGAAAATCCCCAATTTAGGAACAAATAAAATAAATATTCCCCACATCTGCCCCACTATATATTTTTTTATCAATTAGATAAAAGTAATACAAATACAATACAAAAATACAAAATCGTTTATTGTCACAATTAGCATATTACATAATGCGTAATGCATATTGTGTAATGTTCTAAATCATTTGAAGGATCAAATTTCAAGCTCCCTCCTTCCTTCTAAATAGCTTCTATAGTGGCCATAAGCGCTACTACAGCGTAAATTATTTAGGACGCTAAATTTTCTTTCGGCAGGTGCGTTTGAGAAAGATAGAACGAGCAATAGTTTAGCTTTTGATGTTCATGAATTTTGCCATAACATAAACTCTAAAACCTTCCTGCCGGATAAGTTGGGTTAAGCTGCATTAAATATACATATGTATAATCACTTCTAGTACTACTTTTATTACTTCTTTATTCTTTCAGTTCTACTGTAAATGTCTAAATTCGCCGCGCTTTCCCCACCAATTACCCAATCGGACTACAAATCCCCGCAGTTTGGAGCATTCCCCACAGATTGATTTACAAATTCTGTGTTATGTCTGGGCCACCAAGATACTGGCTGTGCCTAGTTTGGGACCCGTTGCTAATCTGGCAAAGTCATTGTTAATTCAATTAATGTATGTATGTATACCAAGCTAATGTATACCAAACATACAGAAAGAGGCACCCTGGTGTATAATGTTTGCCGATGACATTGGTTGCTGAGAGTGGCCTAGAGGTCCAAAGCTGATTGACCAACTTAATTTTGCGTTCTGATACGGAACCCTACACACATTTTGCCGTTTTTGGTTCCTAATTTTAGTATATTGTGTTTTGCAACAATATTAATAAACAATTCGAGAAATTAAGTGACTTTTTTCATTAGCACAATTTTATTAGAAACCACATAGTCTATTCCCGGGACGGTTCCGGGATCCCGAGATTATGCATCAAAAATCCCGTAGTCCCTCATTGTATTCTCTAAGGCTTAGCACGCACTGTGATTTTTATTCGCGCGAATTTTTTCGGCCATTCTGCGACCTAAGGAATTGTATGGATGGACGCTAATGTAATTAAAGCAGTAAATGAAGATATCTCTCATCACTTAAGCCATATTTTGAATCTTTGTATACAGAGTGGGACATTTCCAAAAGACCTTAAATTGACAATTATTAAACCTATATTTAAAAAAGATGATAAATACTTAATGGAGAATTATAGGCCTAAAGCACTAATTTCTGTATTCTCAAAAATCTTTGAGAAATATATTTACAGTGAAATCAGTAGCTACTTAGACAAAAATTAAATCCTATGTGATGAGCAAAAAGGCTTCAGAAAAAATAAAAATATCAAAATGGCAGTGTACGACTTTTATACGTAGTTTACGAGTTGACAAATCTTTACCCGTTTGTTCTATATATTGTGACATGTCACAAGCATTCGACTATGTAGACCACAATATATTGCTAGATAAACTTCAGGCTTATGGTATAAGGGGTAATGTTCTGGATTTGTTAAGTTCATATTTATCAGACCGCCAACAAATAACCCAAATATCAAAATTTAATGTTAAATCTAAAAGAGAACAAGTTTTTTCCTCTGGTAAGCGATACATCACATATGGTGTTCCCCAGAGAAGCGTATTAGGCCCTCCTTTGTTCCTACTATACATTAATGATCTACCAAATGCGACTAAGGGACCCGTGTCATTGTTCGCTGACGACAGTACTGTACCATAGCACCTAAAAATATGGTTAACTATAAGTCGGATTCTAATGATTTTTTTGTAATTTTTCGTAAAAAGATACAAAATTCGCCCAGAATTTTATCCGCAGTGCGTGTTAGTTAAATTCAGTACGCGGACAAAAAAAAAGGGTTTATTGTCGCACATAAAAGCGCGCGAACCTGAAACTGTCAGTCGATCGTCCCGTCTCCTACACAGACACTACTAGACCAGAGGATTTGTCGGATTTTTGATTAATTCGTAAATGAAATACTGAATTAGTTGTACAGGAGTTTTATTATTTTCAGGAACAACTACAAAACGAAATACTTAATACATTAACATACAAGTGTTTCAGTGTTCCTAACCCGCTTACCTATCCCTGCACCAAATCATTTAGATATACATTGACATGTAAAACTTATTAAAATACTTACTCTCATTAAAATGAGAATAGCTCATACAAACATACTACTACATTGCAAGAATGGTCAAAATCTCAAAACTGACAAAGATTATTAGGCAGCAGCGGGGCGAGCACGGCCTACTGTGACAGATTTGAGTCACACATTTTTATCAATGCGTATAAATGCGTGGCTCAAGCCTATCACAGAGGCCGTGCTCGCCCGGCAGGGATACTAAAGTCAAAGTCAAATACATTTATTTAAATTAGGCCACTTTTTAACATCAACAATTCAAATTTACAAGTAATAATAATTAATTCTACCGTCCATTCGGAAAAGTAGCTTGTTATGGAGAAGAACGGACAAGAAACTCCATAATTTATCTTTAAAAAAAAATTGTGTTTTACAATATTAACATAAGTACATACATTAATAAATTCATATATGTGAGGACGTAGCACCCAGAATAGCTCTACACACTTTACTACGTACAGGTATAAAGTAGATATTAAAAGTACTCACACATGTGCTGTGCAGTTATATAATACTAGAAAAAATTGAGTTTACACAATACAAATTTATTCATATAGTCTTCAGCAGGTCCAACAATATAATCCCCGGCACTTAAGTTGGCAAGAGACGTTATGATAGCACTTGAGCAGAAGTCGTTTTTTAGGTAAGTAAACGGGGCGCGGGAAACATTTAGGACCGTTCCGAGCGCGCGATTGGTTGGTCAGTTGACACAAGGAACGACTGACCAATCATGGCGCGTCCACATTCTGTTCGCTCTTAAACTCATATTAATACAATACAAAACAATGATAAATATACCTAAGTACTTGATTTCTATTCTTATATAGGTCAAAACTTCCTATTTTACAACAATATAGGTACATAGCATAAAAATATCTGGTGTAAGCACAGTCAAAAGTGCAGTCCAAAAATCAAATGGCTAGTTTTTTATGAATAATTTAAATTATCCACAACTGGTTTAATATGTTGAATAGAAATTAAAGTATAGATTATACCTACTAACCGTGAAAAGTTGAAATACTTCAGCCTAAAAAAAATTGCCGCTGCTGACTGCACTTTTGACCCTTAACTTTACGTACAATAGGTACATTAATACCTATAATAATAATAAATCATTTGTTGTCAAGTAACAATATAAAAATTCATATCTACAATATAGTAGGCACATTTAAAAAAAAAACAAAAGAATCTTATTAAAATGAGAAATACATTCAGTAGTCACAACGGATCTTTGTGTACCGAAGCGAAATAGAACGATGTGATGCGACAAAGGTAAGCGAGTGAAAGAGGCAGTTATACAATGCTATCTTCTACTTCAACATTGACACAAAATTTGCTAGGTACTGCGCAGGGCCTCGCAGCCAACTTCATCGTCACAAAGATCCACTGTGACTACTGTACATAAGTATAAGTAGATACATTTGCGATATTGGTCAACATTCATAACATAGGTAAACTGACAACGATTATTTGGCAGAACGGAGGTCTGAGCGGACCTCAAAACCAGGAATACTGGAAATAATGTCAACTATGAGCTTACCAAGTTTGATGCTGTCTTTGTGCGTGATATATTTCATATAGTTACAGTACTTGTCGATACCTAGGCATTTTAGGAAGTGATGCACTTCGTCATACAGATGTGGCACTTCTTTCTCAATGTCTGACCAGATGTCCTCCAGGCATTTCTCTAGAACAAATAGATACATTTTCAGTATATTTAAAAATCAAAGTAGTCCTACTAATCTAAGTGAATGCCCGCAGCGGGCACTCAGTCGCACACGGCACAATGGCACATGGTTGATCCCACAGCTCAATAATTTCAGTGTTTTTATATTTTCTTGCAATAAATAAATACGCATCAAAATGACTTCTTGTGTAGCTAAACAGTGTTTATATAATACCAGAAAGAAAAATAAGTCACACGGGATCACTTACCACTCGTAAGTACAGTCAAAAATGTTAATTTGTTGAAAATTACAATAATATTTAATGTTTGTTTCGCCATATTTGTGAGAGCGAGATAGATATTACAAAAATGCGTGAGAGACACGATACGCACATATAACGCAATGTAATTTCATTCATTTAGCATTCGTACAACATTCGGCGGCTAACGCGATTTCGCTCGCACTACAGCGCCGTCTCCTATCTCTGTCCTTGTCTATCGGTAACTGTAGGTTTGGGACTGGTGACATAGATGTGTGAGTTTCGATGCATGTAGTCGTGCGCCGAGCCCAGGTTTTCTGATCACGAAGTTAGCGCGTAACGTACGTTCTATCTTCCTACTTTTAAGAGGAAATACGGGCGGAGAGGGGTGCGCCAAAGTTCAACTAAATTTTTAACTCCGATATTTGGAAATCCGAAAATGTTCTTCCTAACATTTTTCATCCTAAAAATCACAATTCCTAACTATTCTGACTCTAATGTTCATAATTCCGAAGCATTCAACTTCATAATGTCAGTATCAATAAACATTTATTATACTTTTATTTGTTTTCCTATATTTTCTCAACATAACCATCTTTTATACTATTATTCAAACTCATATCATTTTTGTTTAGATTTATTTTTATTCATAATAATCAGTATTATATACATAAATTTTGCGTGACTTTATTTTCACATAACTTTAATTTTATTTATAGCGGTGTGTATCTGCAAAGATATACATAGGTTAGGTTAGGTTAGAACTGTGACCAAATACGCGCGAGCCGAGCGAGCGAAGCGAGCGGTGCCGCGGCAGCGACCGGCGAGCGCTACCTCCAAATTGGTCGCGAAATTTTTCTAAGTATTTTTTTCATAGTGCCCCCAAAACGACACTCTGACCTGAATTTCATTAATTTATGACAAAAATCAGTGAAACGACCTTTAATCATTCTAAACAGTTGATTTTGTAGACATAATTACCCACATATATTTTTTATTACACTTGGTAGGTAAATGTTTCTTTCTGAATATGAGTGAAAAAAATATGGTAATTATGTTTAGGGATAAAACCGTTATGATAAAAAACAGTAGCAGTTTAAATATAATTATATTAATGATATTATTAATTACAATTTTCGGAAACATGAGTGTTATGAACATCGCCGGTAGCACTACAAATAGTATGAATGAAAACTTTAGGATGTAAAATTTTAGGAAGAGTGATCATTCGGATTACAAATCATTAGGAAGAACAATTTCGGGTAAAGAACTTTAGGTGAGCCAATATGGACCCGGCGGAGAGACTTTTGAAAAATAGGTATTTGAAAAAACTGGGTGCGCCAAAGTTCACCTAAATTTTCAACTCCGATAATTGGAAATCCGAAAATGTTCTTCCTAACATTTTTCAGCCTAACAATCACAATTCCTAACTACTCTGTCTCTAATGTTCATAATTCAGAAGCATTTAACTTCATAATGTCAGTAGCAATAAACATTTATTATACTTTTATTTGTTTACCTATATTTTCTCAACATAACTATCTTTTACACTTTTATTCAAAGTCATATCTTTTTTCTTTAGATTTCTTTTTTTTCATAATAATCAGTATTATATACATTAATTTTGCGTGATTTGGAAGTTCATTTTATTTTTGTAGGTAGTACTCATAAATAGAAAGCTTTATAAACATTTTCAAGACTCGGCAATGTTATGTTTTTTTGTATGTTTTTCGTGAGGTAAAAAAATGAGAATTAGTCCAAGAGCGAGCGAAGCGAGCTCGGGAACTTAGGGCACCCCGACACGGATAGGTTAGGTTCGAAGGAGATGACGGAAGCTGAAGTGAGCGAGCGAACGCAGCTCCCGTCATCTCCTTCATGTTAGGTTACTTTAGACCCTGCAGACAGAAATAGGAGCGCCGCGCAGCGGGGCTCCGTCGACTTAGTTGCTTAAATCTTCCATAACCATGGGGTTCCGTGGGGTTGGGATGGTACAGTGAGGTTTTTTTCATATGTAAATCCATGTACGTCTAATTTCAATCCTCCGCGACTGGTTTTAAATGATTTTAAATTATTTTCTCTCTATATTAATAAAGCATTAACACAAACATGCACGTAATGATAATACACCGACATGAACTTTAACAATAGACACAACTCAGTACGTTATGTAAAGTATACCCCAAATAATAATCATCCCTCAAATTAAAACTATAAATATCATCTTCTACCCAAATATTTTTTTTATTACACTTGGTAAATGTTTATTTTTGAGTATGAGTGAAAATATTATGGTAATTATGTTTAGGGATAAAAGCGTTATGATTAAAAACAGTAGGATTTTAAATATATTTACATTAATGATATTATTAATAACAACTTTCGGAAACACGAGTGTTATGAACATCGCCGGTAGCACTACAAATAGTATGAATGAAAACTTTAGGATGAAAATTTTTAGGAAGAGTGATCATTCGGATTACAAATCGTTAGGAAGAACAATTTCGGGTAAAGAACTTTAGGTGAGCCAATATGGACCCGAAAAAACTATCGCTGTCGCTCTGCGAACTGCGAGCGCGTGGCGTCCGGCCGCGTTATCCATGTGTGTGTGTCTCCGAAAGTTTCCAAGTTGACAGTGTGTGCGTGCCTCCGAAACGCTCCCGGCCGCGGCTCGCGCATTTCTTGTAATCGCCCCAGTCACTCGTTACTTTTGTTGTTGTGTATTGTGGACAGATATCCAACAATATATGTTATTCTTAACAGTAAGCGCAGAAAATCTTTTTTTAGACGAGACTTATAATACTGTAGAGCAATTTAATAATGTAATTGCTAAATTTATTGGCGGAAAAAGAATTAACTTTGCAGGAAGTGGCTAAAATCACATCAGACAAGATGTTATGGATTAGTAACTTCATGGAATAGCGAAGGGCTATTCATGCACGCATTCAAAAAAAAATACAGGACTACAGTCCGGGCCAATATACAAAAAAAAATATAGAACAAAAGCAGCGTTCGAAAAAAATTACAGAGATTTACCGAAAAAGGAAACTGACGTATCCCAAAGACGAAACGAGCAAAATAAAAAGAACTACATAACCTGTTAAAACTACGGTCGCTTAGCTTAGAGTTGGAAGAAATATCTTCTTCCTGCCTTTGGATTTATATAAATTAAAAGAAAAATAAATTTCTTGAAAGATTGCTCTCAACTATGGATGTTCAAAGAAAAATAGTGGGGGCCAAAGCGATAATAGCTTATGGGCAATTGAAAGACTAAAGAGGCTTACGGCATCGAATTTTGGGCGAATATGTAAGATATATGCGACCGAAAACATCGGTTCGCAAAAATATGAGAAACGTTATTATATAACAAATTTAATGGAACCGTGGCTACCAATTATGGCAAGGAAAAGGAATCTGAAGCGATCGATCAATTTATCAAGCACACGGGGCTACAGGTATTAGAGTGTGGAATGTTTATCGATGAAAACAAACCCTTTTTAGCGGCAAGCCCGGATGGTCTGGTAGGTGAAGACTCGATAATAAAGGTAAACTGTCCTTATGAAATTGCAAGTATGTCACCTGAAGACGGAATTCATCAAAAATAAATGGATTTAGAGCTGTTTTCAAGGGTCATCACTAATCGTCTCCGTAGACCACACATATACGCGGCAGGTTATACAGATGACCGAAGTGTACAACCTGCCTCTCTGTTTAGCGTTTGTGGAATACGAGAAAGCCTTCGATTCGATCGACACTTGGGCTGTACTGCAGTCTCTCCAACGGTACCAAATTGACTACCGGTACATTGAAGTGTTGAAATGTTTGTATAAAAACGCTACCATGTCAGTTCGACTTTAGGATCAGACCTCGGAACCCGTCCTTATGCAGCGAGGTGTGAGACAGGGAGACGTAATATCTCCAAAACTGTTCACCGCTGCACTGGAGGATGTTCAGGATCTTCAGGACCGGAAAGGGCTAGGCATAAATGTCAATGGCGAATACATCACTCACCTTCGGTTTGCCGACGATACAGTGGTCATGGCTGAGACTATGGAGGACCTCAGTACAATGCTCGATGACCTCAGTAGAGCTTCCTAAAGAATGGGTCTTAGGATGAACATGCACAAAACCAAGGTGATGTTGAATGTCCATGTTACACTCACTCCAATCAAGGTCGGATACTCTACACTCGAAGTTGTGGGTGACTATGTCTACCTGGGACAAACGATCCAGTTGGGTAGGGCCAACTTCGAGAAAGAGGTCAACCGTCGAATCCGATTTGGCTGGGCAGTGTTCGGGAAGTTGCGGTATCTTCTCGTCCAACTTACCACAGTGTCTCAAGACGAAAGTCTATGACCAGTGTGTGTTGCCAGACATATGGCTCTGAGACATGGCCGCTTACTATGGGCCTCAGCAGAAAGCTTACAGTCACCCAAAGGGCAATGGAGAGGGCTATGCATGAAGTTTCCTTGCGTGGTCGAATCAGAAATGTAGAAATCCGCAAGAGAACCAGGGTTACCGACATAGCCCGAGCAATAGAATTTGGCAAGCCCGAGAATTGCCACATTTAAGTGGGTAGGGCACATTGCTCGCAGAACGGATGGCCAATGGGGCAGAAAGGATCTGGAGTGGCGACCGCGAACCGGAAGACGTTGCATTGGAAGGCCTCCCACCAGGTGGACCGATGACTTGGTGAAGGTTCCGGGGATCCGCTGGATGCGAGACGCACGGGACCGATCAATGTGGTGACCCTTGGGGGAGGCCTATGTCCAGCAGTGGCTGATATGATGACGATGATGATGATGAAATAGATTTATGTATGTTTAAAGGCAAAAATATGTTACAATTAAAACAGAATCACAATTACTTCTACCAAGTACAAGGCCAACTACACATAACTCGTCGAGATTTCTGTTATTTTATTTAGGTAGTCCCAAAAGCTTTTATTTTTCAAAATATTAAGAGGGACGATGCATTATGGCATAAAAATGGAACCATTATTAGAAAAGTTCGATAGATTTGATTTGATTTGAAAAGTTCTACCACATTAGTGGCAAGCCTAAGGCATTAGCCTTTTACCAGAAATCATTGACGGTTGGATACCAAAGAATAAACCAGTGAGAGAAAGCACGTCGTCATAATCTGCCTAGCCTTTTCCCATCTACGTTAGAGTCCGATGCAGCTGAATACCAGTATTTTGATGGATCGACTGCCTATCTGACCTCAACAACCAGTTACTGGGTAATATGCAACCCCTTGGTAAAACGGGTCAGACTTTCGGGCTGTCAAAGCCGAAAATAACAGCCGGGACCAACGGCTTAACGTGCTTGCCGAGACACGGACGGGTCTTGGTATGTAAAGATGGTCACCCATCCACGGACCAACCACGGCAAGCAAAGCTTAACCTGATCGACCCGTGCGGCTGACGTTGAAATAAGTTTAATTTCGCTGATGTACCTAGTAGGCGATCTAGAGATTGCGGATACCTATCCGATATATAATTTACTGTTTTGTATTGAAAACTTTTTGTAATAAACATTTATAGACATGCACTTTATTTTATTTTGTATCCAATACTTTTTAATACTTCTATTTGTATTTCTCACGAACAGCACATGTAAACAATATAAATGTGTTTATCGATAACTGTTTTCAACACTAGTATATCGCTATTATTTTCAACTACTACGCATCACCTTTCCGTCTGTGTACGTATTATGCAGACCCCTTGCGTCTCAACCCGCCCACAAATTCGTGCGATTTAGACAACTGCAGATTCGACAAATTTTCTTAAGTAAAAAGTCATAATTCGAGGTTTGGCTCTCGCCTGTTTTCTCCTCCAATATTGGACCGATTTAGAAGATATTTCATAAACTGAATAAGAAGGATATTCACTATGTCCCTATGTTTTTCTTTTTTCATTAATAGTTGTCAAATTTGTACACTAAGGCTCTGAAGACAGCGACTCAATACAGACAATTTTGAGCATTTTGGAGAGGGTTCTAGTTCTTATACGGATAATATATCACCAAAAAGGAAAACATAGGGACATAGAAGAAGTTGATATTTATTTTACTGTAAAAATCATTGCTTTAAGTTCATAAACGAGAGAGAAAACAGACGAGAGCGTTTGTATGGAGAAAAGACCACCCCCGTTTCCTCTTAATACATCAATGTATACGCGCAATTGTTTGTTCACTTCCTTTTCTTAGTTATGAGGATTATTATCTTGGTTGGGCAGTATTTGAATTACTTTAATTAACTATTTGTAAATCAATTACTTCATAAAATTTAATTTGTAATTGGCATTTCAACTATATTTAATACTTATGGCTTCAAAATACATTTGAGTGTAAATGCATTATTTTTTATTTAGTTTTAAAAAAGGAATTAGATTTTTCATATAAACAAATTGCTGAAATTTCCTGCTTAGTGGTCCCCTAGAACCCTACGTCAAAAACGTAAACCTGTCCAGTAAGATGCATAGCTTGGGGTTAGTTTCGAAAAACTTATAAACTTTATTGTTTACATATGTTGGTTATGTCAAGTTTATTAACTGAAATAATAAGATTCTTCAAAAAACCTTAGGCACCCCTACATCGTCTAATGGGGAAAGATTCGATAAACTAATAATGACAACCTTTATTGTTTATTTAGGTTAGTATTTATGTCATGTTTCAAGTTTATTAACCCAAGAAATAAGATTTTTCAAACAAATTTTAGCACCCCTTAAATAGTGTTTTGGGGGTAGATTCGAAAAACATATAATTACAGCCATTATTGTTTACTTTTTTTTATATCAGCTTTGGAAATAAGATTCTTCAAAAACACTTTAATACCTCCTAAATCGTATTTTTTTAATTAGTTTCAAAAAAGCTTAAAAAGCGTAAAAAGACGTAAACAAGAAGAAAATCATTATGTGCAGTGGACTGTGGAATTCTGAAAAGGACCCTGAAATGATGTATTTTTGATAATATTCTTATTTTTCTAGAAGATTACGAAATATCTTAAAAATGTTAACAACCTAGAGAACTTTATTCTCAGGGTAGAATTTATAAATTAGTTTATTTGTTTTAATAAATATAAAGTAGCGGCCGCCGTACAGTTTTTCAGTCGCCCAAAGATTACTATTTTTTATTATTTTTTTGGTTTTGGTTTTGCACTATTCGTGCTTATTGCTACTGACAATATTTAATCTGCTAATAACAAAACGTAAGAATTGATAACTCGCGAAATAAAAAATATTAAAAAGGGAAGTTTGGAAACGAAAAGGAGAATAGTTGTTTAAATAAAAATAATAAATTTTAACCAATTTAACAGTTTACTAAGGGAATATAATACAACAGCAAACTGTCAACAGGTGACCCAATAATGGCCGACTCGGTGCGTCTACACTAAACTAAAAAATTTACATATTAAAATTTACGTTTAAATAGCTCATATCATTATTTACAAGGCAAAGTGATATGGATTTATAAATACATAATTAAAATTAAATAAAATACATGAGATAGAAGTAGGAAAAGGGAATCAGAGGGAAACAAGGCTTTGGAAAAGTGAGGTGAATTTGGTCATAAAGGGGGCAGGCAAAAATAAAGTGGTTCAGATCTCCCACCTCAGCGTCACATTCACACTCAGGGCTCTGCACAATGCCAAGCCTGGCAAGATGAGCTGGAGTGCACACATGAGCCAATCGCATACGTATGATTATGGTTGTAATCTATTTGCTTAGCTTGTACTTGCTAAACCAAGGTTTTACAGGAATGGATGGCTGGATAGTACGATAAAACTTTCCCTTTCACTGGTTGCCCTGACCAAAGCTTGCCAGATCTTGGGAATTATTTTTGTACGGAAAAACGTCATTAGCTAATTGGTCTGCTCTCTCATTTATCTCATTACCTAAAATGCCACAATGTGAGGGTATCCGCGCAAAATGCACTGAATATCCCTCAATAGAACATCTGTGAAGGAGTTCACGTGTTTCAAATATAATAATAGAATTATGAGAGTAGAAAGGAAATCTGGCCAAAGATTGTAAGGCACTCCTTGCATCAGTTAAAATGAGTGAATTCCGTAAGCCCATAAGGAGTATATTCGACAGCTTTGAATAGACCGTAACATTCGCCCGTAAATACAGATGATTCGGGCGGGAGCTTTATTTTTTGGACGACATTATACTGGGAGTGGTATACACTCCAACACATGAGTTTCTTCCATGTTTCGAAGCATCTGTAAACAGGAGCTGACAGCCCTTGAAGTCTCTATCCATAGTAAAGTTGAAGTTAATGTTATGACATACGTCTTCTCGGTAAATGTTAAGGTTATAGTGAATGTTTGCTGGCATAATTAATAAACTGTAATTACAATGTTAAATAGGAAGAAATTGGGATTGGTGGCAAGGAGCTTCAATTAAATTGTATTTTCTAAAGCTTTTAACTAAACACGGAGTAACTTTGAGCCTCCAGTAAGTGGATGAAGTAACTTCTTTAGAGAGAATGGGAAGTGTATTTCGCAAAGGGAAAAAATAAATAAAATATAAAGTATATATGTAAATTGCAAACATCGAGCCATAAATCTATCAGCTAAAAATTGACTTCGCAAATGAAGCGGGGGTTCTCCACATGCCACCTGAAGACAATTCATAGGACTGCTTTTCATTGCACCTGAAACTACTCTAAGTGCCTTAGACTGAACACTTTCCAGTTTCTTAAGACCAGCAACATTAGCAGGTTCCAGCAAAAAGGTACCATAGTCCAATACACTTCTAATGAAGGTGTTGTACATTAGTTTTAATGAAAAGGGATGTGCACCCCACCAAACACCAGCAAGACATCTAATTATGTTGATATTTCGTTCACATTTAGCAACTATATACTCACAATGTGGTAAGCCTGTAAGATGTGTATCCAAAACAAGGCCTAAAAATGTTACTTGATTTTTAAGCGGCATAGAGATATTAACATATTGTACGGGACGGACGTGATCGTCCAAGACCGACAGGCAATCAGGAGGTTGTAAGGCTCCTGCTTGAACGCGTTGACGCCCCTTGCACCTATTGTTCAGTTGTCATCTGGTAACTATGGACCTTGGAGACACTTGAAGGCTGCCAAGTAGGTTGAGGTGAAAAACGTGATGTCCAGGTTAAATAAAACTATTTGTTCATGGCCAGAAGCGATGTTCCTTCATGGTCCTCGAAGCGCAATGATGCGTGGAAATACTTTAAGTGAAATAATGGCTACGAAATGTTCACGCGCCTGCGCACTATTAAAGAGGCGAACTCGACTGCGACGAGGACCACAACATTCCGACCGCAAAAACTTTTATTTTTCAAAAAATATACGCTAAGACTCGTAGCTTGAAACTGACAGGAACTACCCTTCCACTGGACCGATTCTGGTGAAACTTGTACTTTTGGATAGGTCTCGAGGAGACCTTCCCTCCGGTCTTTGATCCAGGTCCCTAGCCCCTACCATCAGGGAGTTCTCGTAAGGAGAATGTCGAAGAAAGGGAATTCCCGCCAGTTTGAAGCTTTACAATCGAGTTTCTCCTAAAACTAGACATGTTAGCTCTAGGGTACCAGCGAGGGACTTGGAGCCCTCCTACTGGGCCGTTGACACACATAAGTGTTACAGTTATATTCAAAACATTCAGGCGTACAGCCGCGAAATGGTGCGAGAAGTTAGCTTATGCCCCTGATCTTGGCACATAAACTCGATTCCTACTCAGACTGCTGGGTGGATTTTCAAGTTACATTCACACCCGGGTAGCCCTCGTGATGGGCTATCCCAAGGTAGAAGTCCGGTAGCTACATGTCCAACCCCCGATGAGTTATCGTTTGTTACAAGTTTGTTTACATAGCAAATCCATGTAACCTCGCACCATATCAGGTCGCTTAACTCCTCAACCACCAGAGCTAAGCTCCTTCCGGAAGTGTGGTTGGGTAGCTGGAAAACTAGGCTGTCTGACGGCGGTACCCTGATGGGTGTATCACCAGCCTTTCCGCAGCTTAAGGTGCCGGGAAGCGGCCGAATACTAAATTTTACGTCGTCTCACAGCTTTAATGTGTCTGTGTGCGTTATATACACCTATATACTAGTTTTGTGTCATGACTGAGTCTAGACGCCCGCCTGTGGGTCCACGAAGGTAATGCTTCAGACAGCATATCTATAACTGACCAGGCACCAAGTGTCCCTGGACGTAGTGACCCGTCGGCAGACGCATAGAAACGTCCATGCCGGCATACACAGACACATCACTTCAAGCAAGTGATGTCTATGTACTAGAATTACACAGGTGCTATCTATTTATAGGGCCTAGACAAAATTCTAGGTCACCTAGAAGCGCTAAATGGCTTGTATCGAATTTTCCAAACACTTACTTGAGTAAAATGTATGTATATTTCCCTTTTTAGAGTGAAAATGCACTATGACTGGCCATGTACTGCTATTATGTATAATTTCTCAGTCATGGTATCCAGCCATCCTATCTAGAACACCTAGGTGGTGTTTCCTAACAAAACAATTATGTGTAAGGAAGCAATCTAATTGGTTGGTGAATAGAATACCTATAGCACCACCTGATACCCTGCTCAAAACGGGGGGTCTAAAATAAGTAAACAAAATATTTTTATTTCCTTAAACCTATACATTTATCATATAACTAAGGTACCTTATGTATAATTCTAACACATAAGCGCTATATTCACACTATAAACTATGTAAAAGCCCCCAAAACATGAGTTTAAAGTTATCAAAATTCTACAAAAACTGGTTTTAGTATAAATATAAGGTGCCGCCCTCTTACAGGTCATTGTGAACTAAACGCTCGTTGAGGACGGTTGTTTTTTACGGAGTTAAATACTTGTTTCTTTCCGTAATAACACAATCAGTATGCATATTAAAGCTTCTAATTTATTGTTATTAGACTATATAATTCTATTACCTACTGATAGACACATAAAATATAATTTTAGTGTCTCAAAAACATGAGCAAAAATTAGTTACGAGCTTTACTATAAAAGGTTTTTTCACCTACCGACATCGCTTAGTATGCGATGGCGCTCTGGGGTGAGCAGACGTGTGTCTGTCAATACTATTTATATTTTACATATGACAACCTATCTAAAGGTGACGTATCGTCGCGAACATCTCTCCCGCCGTGCAGTGTCGCGTCGACTCGATGCTACGTTGGCGCGGCGCTGCATCAGCATTGTGAGCGGCGCACGTCGGCAGCGCTCGTGACCTCGACGCTCTGCGACACGTCGCTCAGCTCTCGCCGCTGGAACTCTGCTGCACTCATTTTGGCAAAGGAATGAGCTTCTTCACCGGACGCTTTAGAGTGCCGCCAGTGGTGCGCACCTCAGCGGTCCGGACTTCTCCATCAGGGCCAGGGTATATGGCCTCGATGCGGCCTCGCGGCCACGTGTTGCGAGGCAGCTGCCCGTCCGCGATAAGGACGGGGTCGCCCACCAGCAGGCCAGGCCCGCGGCTGTGGGGCTCCCGCCGGTTTTGGAGCTCCGGCAGGTATTCTCGCACCCACCGGCGCCAGAACATGTCGGCCAGGATTTGTGACCGACGCCACATCTTTTTGTGGTCGATGTCTTGCTCGGTCAACAAGACATCGACCACAAAAAGGTCGATGTCGGGTTTGGGAGTCTAGCCGACCCACCAAGTAGGAAGTGGTTCGGCGTGATAGACTCGTCGTCATCGCCGTCGACTGATACATGTGTCAGCGGGCGGCTATTTACCGTGTACTCTGCCTCACAAATCAGTGTGGACAACACCTCTTCGTGTGGGTGTTTCTCTGTGAGTACGGTATACAATGCGTTTTTTACGCAGCGAACTAGACGCTCCCATGCACCTCCCATAAAGGGCGCTGATGGGGTGATGAAGCGCCAAGTGATGCCTCGGCGACTGGCCTCCTCTCGGAAGGCCTCTCGTAGCTCTCGATCGGCACCGTGCATGTTGGTGCCGTTGTCTGAGTGGATCTCAGTTGGACATCCTCTGCGGGCGGCGAAACGGCGCAGCGCTAATATTGCGCTGTCTGCGCTGAGGCTGGCGGCGATCTCGAGGTGAACAGCTCTTGTGGTGAGGCATGTAAACAGTGCTACATATCTCTTGTGATGCTGGCGACCCACGGTGACAGATAGCGGGCCGAAGTAGTCTAGCCCGGTGTACGTGAACGGCCTTTGGTGATGAGCCAGGCGCGTTCGTGGGTGGTCGCCGGTCGCTGGCACAGGTGCTTGTGCCTTACGAATACGGCACTGAAGACATTGTGCCAGTACTTTCTTGGTGATGGGACGCATCCTTACGACCCAATAATGCTGCCGTACCTCATTTATTGTGAGTTCAGTCCCACTATGTAGTAAGCTGCGGTGTGTCCAGTCTATATAGAGCTGGGTTATATGATGGTCGCCATGTAATATTGGCGGTCGCCTTACATCTTCTGTGACCTCGTCAGTGGCGGCTATACGGCTTCTAATACGTAGTAGGCCATCTACTATTTCTATTTGCAGCGCGTGTAGCGGACTATTTTTGTCCACTATTTCATGTGCATGCAATCTAGCTATTTCTTGAGCGAACGATTGCTGCTGTGCAACTTGTACGAGTATTTTCTCGGCTTTTTGAAGAAAGCTCGCATCTATGTACTGCTTTCGGACTTCTGGCGCTATGTATGACGGCTTGGTTGCTGCAGTCGCTGTCTTCTTTTTCTTTCGCCAGTCCGTGTCCTCCTCAGCGTTTTTCCGGGTTCTTTTGTAGAACGTTTTCTCTGTCCTTTGTTTACAGAGATGTATAAAACGTAGGACGGTAGCAGTCGCACGTAATAGCCGCTCCCATCTTGAAAAGTTGACGGGATTAGGTATAGCTTCTATGAGCTTCGAAGTGTATGTATGTCTGTCTGTTATTTTCTCCAAAACAGATTTTTCTTTTTCTGTGACAGTGAGCGTTCTTTCCTCTCCTGTCTCTTCTGTGATTGGAGGTTTTTCTGATGGCCATGAAGAAGGGTCTTCATACAAAAAACTTGGGCCACAGAACCACTCGTGTTGTGAGTCAAACCTCGGCGGCACGTCACGAGTCGCTATATCGGCGATGTTCAACTTCGTGGATATCCATCGCCAATCCTCCACTTTGCTACCTTCTTCTATGGCAGCTATGCGATGAGCTACGAAGGCTTTATAGGTTCGTGCTCCTTTTCTTATCCACGACAAGACTGTTTTGCTGTCTGTCCAATACGTGACCGACGATGGATTGTTGTCGTGTTCACGTTTCACAGCTGCAGCCAGACGGGTTCCCATCACCGCTGCCTGCAGCTCGAGGCGCGGTATCGATTGTAGCTTTAATGGAGCTACTCTCGCCTTGGCCATGACTAGGCTCACCTTCTGTGTGCCTACTGCTGTGGTGGCTCGCCAATACACAGCTGCTGCATATGCCAACTCGCTTGCGTCGGTAAATACATGTATTTGTATTTCTGTGGCATCACTATAACCAGGATAACATCTTGGTATGCTGATGCCCTTGAGCTGCCGCAGGTTTTCGATCCAACTTCTCCACTGAGATGCCAGGTCAGCGTCTAATAGCTGGTCCCAATCGACGCCTCGCCTCCAAGCTTCTTGTAATATTTGTTTAGCTCGAATCGTAACAGGCGAGGCTAGTCCTAGGGGGTCGTATAACGACATAACAATTTTGAGAGCCTCTCTTTTTGTAGGGGCCTCCTTTTCTAAAATTCCTGGCGGCAGTCTCGCAAGCGTTAGGTTGAAACCTAGCGTATCTTCACTAGGTCTCCAAATCAGGCCGAGTATTTTCTCTGCGCCTACTGTATCTCCGATGTTCACAACCTCAGTGCAGGTTTGTGACGGATCGATATTTTCTATCAGGCGCTTACTGTTTGATACCCATTTTGTTAGGTCAAACTTCGCCTGTTGGTGTATTTTCTTCACCATTGTCGCGACTTCTGTCGCTTCTTCGACTGTTTTATAGCTGTCCAGATAATCGTCCATATAATGGCTCTCTACTATAGCTTTCACTGCTACTGGATGCTGTTCGATGTGCTTTCTTGCGTTCCAATTTTTCGCAAAGATAGCGGTGCACGGCGAGCTTGCCGCGCCGAAAATGATGGACGTCATACGATATTCTTCTGGGGCTCCATCTCTTCTGTTGCCTCTCCATAGGTAGCGAAGTGAGTCTCGGTCTTCACTTCGTACTTTTACTTGCATGAACATCTCGGCTATGTCTCCGGAGATGGCCACGCAGTGTCTACGAAATCTCATCATGACGCCGGGCAGCGACTGCAGCAAGTCTGGTCCAGTTAGCAGGAAGTCGTTGAGTGACTTTCCTCTCGATTTTGCGGCGGCATCATGTACTATTCGAATTTTCTCTGGCTTCATGGGGTTGAAGACATCGAAATGAGGCAGGTACCAGGTTTTTCCTGGCGTGCTTGACTTGGGAGCCTTCTCAGCATATCCCTTTTCCATCAGGGAGTCCATCTGTTGTGTGTATTTCACACGAAGAGCGGGGTTTTTATCCAGCTTCTTCTCTATGGAGACTAGCCTTTTGAGTGCTGTCTCGTAACTATCGGGCATCTCTATTTTCTCGTCCCGCCATAACATAGCGGTTTCTATGTGCCCATTTCCTAACTGTCTTGTGTGACGGTTCAGTATATCTTCTGCCCTCTTCTGGGGGTCAGAAGCTGGTTGTCGTGGATTGATAGCCAACGACTCGATAGCGAAGAATTCACGGAGCTGCTCGTTCAGTTCCGCATCTTGCCTTGCGTCAACGGACTGACACCCGTTGACATAGTGCACCTGCTGGCCCAGTGTTCTGGTGTGCGCGCCGTGCAATGTCCAGCCCATCATGGTTTTCGACGCGATGGGTTGGCTTCTAGGTCCTCTGCGGACTTCAGTGGCCAACAACAAATGCCAGTTGTCTTGGCCGACGAGTATCTTTGGCACTCCAGCAGGATACGTAAGCTGCGACGTCAAGTCTCGAAGGTGCCTACAGCGGGTTACGTCTTCTTGACTGACTGCCTGTGGTGACAGGTTGAGCTTCGAAATGGTGCGCGCCTTGAAGGGCACCCTATCTCTCATACGACTTGTGAGAGTGACGGTTATACGTCTCGATAAGGGAGTGTCGATCATGGTGTTTCCGATAGCACCGATCTTCAGAGGGTCGATTGGGCCCACTGCTCCCACTCGCTGAGCGATTGCTTCGTCGATCAGCGAAACGGTGGATCCGTCGTCAAGGAGTGCGTATGTGTCTGCCTCTCCCGCCGGTCCTATTACCCGGACCGGTATCATCTTCAGGAAAGCTTGACTCGATTCAGTTCGCGAACTGGCCACCGTCTCCTGAGACTCCTTCTTCTCTTCTGGAACAGCAGGCTTCCTTGTCCTGTCTGTTTGAGGCTTCTTACCCCTATGAAGAAGTCGATGGTGCGTGGCTGTACACCCCTTATGATCACACTGCTTCTTGTTGCAAGTGTGTCCAGCACGACGTTGTCTTAGGCAGCGATAGCACAAGTTGTAATTCTTGGCTAGCTCCCATCTTTTGTCACTTGCTGCGTCTCTGAACCTTTGGCAGTCAGACGCGTAGTGACCACTTTTGTCGCAAATTCGACATTTGTTTACCGGCTTGTCGGTAGCTGTATGCGTCCGTTGTATGACGCGTTTTCCCGCTAGAGAATCCGTTTCCTTGATGTTCTCAGGCGGGGCGAATGCACTGCAGAAGTGAGCTTGCTCGGTTATGAAGTCGCTGAAGAGTGACAGATCCGGCAGCGACTGGTACTTTTCCGTGTACGTTCTGTACCATTGTACACGCAGAGAATTGGGTAGCTTCTCAGTTAGCTGGCGCACCAGCTCGGCATTGAGCAGATAGTGCCCCTTCTTGAGAGCTCGCAGAGTGACAACTCCGCTTCTGACTCGACTTGCAAAGGTGCAGATGTCCTTGGGTGACTCGCTGCATTTTGGTAGCCCTCTAAGTCGGTCTGTTTCGGCCTGAGCTATTGAGTCAGGACGTCCAAACTGTAGTTCCAATTCTCTCATGATCTCATCCGGCTTTGCGTTCCCGATGAGCTCTGAGCTCACTGTCTCCAGTGCGCGACCACGCAAGCTCCTTCTGAGTCTTGCCGTGTTTTCTATGTCGCTGAAGTAGGCATGAGTTGCCTCGTAAATGGCTCGAAAAGATAGCCATTCTGTATGAGCTCCACCGAAATTCGGCAGAGTCATGATAACCTGCGACGCCGATCGGTTAGGCGTCCATGGTTCGATTTTTCTGTCGGCTAGCGACGCTATAGCGGATGTCAGCTCCGTTAGAAAAGGACGGAGTGACTCTTTCGCTTCTATTTGCCTTGGCGGCTCCACGTTGGACGGCTCTGTCCTAGGTGGTTCGATGTTAGACTTCACTTGTGGATGTTCTATATGGTCGATATGTTTCCGGGAGTCCGCTATAGCGTCGACGGCCGCAGCCGGGGTCCAATCGTCATTGTCCCCTTTGGCGACGTCATTCTCCCTCAACGGTGTGGGCTCTGGCGCCTCTTCGAGCCACGAACGGACATACTCTTCATTAGAATTTCTGTCATCCATATATTCATCCTCAGAAGCTTCTTCTTCTGCTTTTTGAAGTGCTAACTTAGCGAGTTCCAACTTTATTTTCAATAAGTCTTCACGAGCTCTTGAAATTTTCTTACGTGACCGGGTCGACTTGCTAGTTGACGGCGGTCCAGTATGTTCGATACGGGCGTCACCCCGGGTAGCCATTACTTCTCCTTGAACAAAGGTCTTATCCCGGATCCTTTGTTTTCTACCAGAAGGCTTCAGTGTTTTTTCTGAAGAATCTTCTGATTTCGATGCCTTCCTGCGTGTGCTTGGTTCCTGTGGTTCCTCCTCCTCATGTGTGGGCGTGTTGTCACCTATCTGTGACGTTGGTGGGCTTCTGACTGGTATGGACTTTTCTGTCCCTTCAGTAGTGGACGGTGAGCGTGGGGGCAGCTGATGTTGTACGCCCGCACCTGGACGCTCAATGGGGACTGTCCATGATTCAGGCCTCTTGTCCTGGGATCTGGTAGTCGGCATCCTGATTGGTTCAAAGTTTCAGTTTGAATACGCCAAGTACAAGTCCAATCTTCAACTTGTCTTCAAAACGTTGGCTCGAAACGGCTGAGTCCAATTCTAGACTTCTTCAATATGTCAGTTTGAATCGGCTGAGTCCAACTCTAGACTTCAACACGAACTGGTTGACATCTATTTTCGAGCTTCAAAACGGCTATGTCCAAACTTAATTTTTTCTTAAAACTGCTAAGTGGTAACTCTGGGTTAAGTCCGATTTCAGTCGTCGGCTTGAAGAGGGTTCGCTTCCTTTTTCAAACTTCGAAAAGTATCTCCAAACTCCGGGTTAGTTTAAACTCCGGGTTATATCCGACCCTCTTAACTCCAGGTTATTCTTCAAACTATAAGTCGCTAGTCAGTCTTCAAAACTATAAGTTCCAAATCAGCTTCAAACTTCAATGTTGATACGTAAACAAGTTCACTATAAGACTTTCAACACAAAATGGGTAAGCACATGAGCATATGTTTTCACTGTACTTACTGTTGTCTAAGTGTCAACTTGTCCAGCAGCCTCCAAGGTTGAGCAGCCGGTCTGGTACCAATCACTGAACTGTTGGTCCAACTCTTGACGTTAGTAGTCACTTCAGACTCCAGATATCCAGGTTTGAAACTCCAGACTTCGATCGAGAGCTTCTATCTCGATAACGACTATTTGTTTTTAAACAAATTCTAAGTCGAAAATAAGCCTTCAGCTATAACGCTTCAGGAAATTTCAGCAACTATTTTTTCGTTCTATTTTATAGAACAAGTCGCCCACACGACTATTCAATATGCTTCTGTGTGTAAGCCTCTTCTTGGATAACGCTTCAGCGATAATCCTTCAGCCGTAACCCTTCAGGAATTCTATGAACGTCGTATGTTCGTTCTATCTCCTAAACGAGCTCCCAACACGCTGTTTGAAAACTCCGATTATGAGTTTCCTAGCGATAACTCTTCAGGCTATGCTATATTCCTTCAGGATACAGTTTCTGTGTAATCTTCGATTACTGTGAATTCTCAGTAAGCAGGTTACACAACAGAAACAGCTCAAAAAACCGTCTTTTCGCGACGGTAATCACACGGGAACGGTTAGCTTCTCAGGAAGCCGGTAGAACCACAGGAATAGCTCAGGAATGGCTGCTGTGTCCCAGCAAAATGGTTGTCTTCCAGGTAGTCCACGCGTGGGCCTAATCCACTCGTGCACTCTTCACGACTGTAGTCGCTCTGGAAGTTTCTACTATGAGACGATAGTACGTTGCGCCTTTTGACGACGCTAATCACCCAGTAATACGGTTGCTGACCAGTAACTGGGTTATCTCACCCAGGAAAGGGTTTCTATCGTCCCAGAGTGTACGCTATGTTTTTGACTGTTAAAGAAACATGATCTTAACCCTGGCACTTGTAAGGTTTACGAGATGGAACGTCAGTATTCTTATTTCCCTGGAACTTTTCTCACGAACGCAACGCTTAGTACCCCAGTTGGCACATTTGTGTGGTGTGTAATCTTACCAGATTTATATTGAGGGTACCTTGAGATATTTGAGCATCAGTTTTCTTTGTTCTCACGAATGTTCACAGGCGTGAGCGTCAGTTTTCTTTGTTCTCAGGTACTAGTTTTCACAGGAACGATACGTTTTGACATTACCCAAGAAACAGGAATGTAACCTCAATATATAAGGTCACTTTACATCAGGCTTGTTTGTTCTCAAGGCAGCGTTCGTGTCCCCAGGGCATCAGGTTTCTTTTTTCACAGGAATGGGACATCAGTTTTCTTTGTTCTCGGGAACAAGGCTCTTCCTTGGCCTATATTTTCACAGCGTCCGGGACATCAGTTTTCTTTGTTCTCGGGAACAAGGCTCTTCGTTGGCCTATATCTTCACAGCGTCCGTTGGTCTGGTATGTTTCCCAGAAAATTCGGCTCGACAGGACCAGCAAATGGTCCGTAGGTTACCAATATTCGGCTCGACAGGACCAGCAAATGTACGGGACGGACGTGATCGTCCAAGACCGACAGGCAATCAGGAGGTTGTAAGGCTCCTGCTTGAACGCGTTGACGCCCCTTGCACCTATTGTTCAGTTGTCATCTGGTAACTATGGACCTTGGAGACACTTGAAGGCTGCCAAGTAGGTTGAGGTGAAAAACGTGATGTCCAGGTTAAATAAAACTATTTGTTCATGGCCAGAAGCGATGTTCCTTCATGGTCCTCGAAGCGCAATGATGCGTGGAAATACTTTAAGTGAAATAATGGCTACGAAATGTTCACGCGCCTGCGCACTATTAAAGAGGCGAACTCGACTGCGACGAGGACCACAACATTCCGACCGCAAAAACTTTTATTTTTCAAAAAATATACGCTAAGACTCGTAGCTTGAAACTGACAGGAACTACCCTTCCACTGGACCGATTCTGGTGAAACTTGTACTTTTGGATAGGTCTCGAGGAGACCTTCCCTCCGGTCTTTGATCCAGGTCCCTAGCCCCTACCATCAGGGAGTTCTCGTAAGGAGAATGTCGAAGAAAGGGAATTCCCGCCAGTTTGAAGCTTTACAATCGAGTTTCTCCTAAAACTAGACATGTTAGCTCTAGGGTACCAGCGAGGGACTTGGAGCCCTCCTACTGGGCCGTTGACACACATAAGTGTTACAGTTATATTCAAAACATTCAGGCGTACAGCCGCGAAATGGTGCGAGAAGTTAGCTTATGCCCCTGATCTTGGCACATAAACTCGATTCCTACTCAGACTGCTGGGTGGATTTTCAAGTTACATTCACACCCGGGTAGCCCTCGTGATGGGCTATCCCAAGGTAGAAGTCCGGTAGCTACATGTCCAACCCCCGATGAGTTATCGTTTGTTACAAGTTTGTTTACATAGCAAATCCATGTAACCTCGCACCATATCAGGTCGCTTAACTCCTCAACCACCAGAGCTAAGCTCCTTCCGGAAGTGTGGTTGGGTAGCTGGAAAACTAGGCTGTCTGACGGCGGTACCCTGATGGGTGTATCACCAGCCTTTCCGCAGCTTAAGGTGCCGGGAAGCGGCCGAATACTAAATTTTACGTCGTCTCACAGCTTTAATGTGTCTGTGTGCGTTATATACACCTATATACTAGTTTTGTGTCATGACTGAGTCTAGACGCCCGCCTGTGGGTCCACGAAGGTAATGCTTCAGACAGCATATCTATAACTGACCAGGCACCAAGTGTCCCTGGACGTAGTGACCCGTCGGCAGACGCATAGAAACGTCCATGCCGGCATACACAGACACATCACTTCAAGCAAGTGATGTCTATGTACTAGAATTACACAGGTGCTATCTATTTATAGGGCCTAGACAAAATTCTAGGTCACCTAGAAGCGCTAAATGGCTTGTATCGAATTTTCCAAACACTTACTTGAGTAAAATGTATGTATATTTCCCTTTTTAGAGTGAAAATGCACTATGACTGGCCATGTACTGCTATTATGTATAATTTCTCAGTCATGGTATCCAGCCATCCTATCTAGAACACCTAGGTGGTGTTTCCTAACAAAACAATTATGTGTAAGGAAGCAATCTGATTGGTTGGTGAATAGAATACCTATAGCACCACCTGATACCCTGCTCAAAACGGGGGGTCTAAAATAAGTAAACAAAATATTTTTATTTCCTTAAACCTATACATTTATCATATAACTAAGGTACCTTATGTATAATTCTAACACATAAGCGCTATATTCACACTATAAACTATGTAAAAGCCCCCAAAACATGAGTTTAAAGTTATCAAAATTCTACAAAAACTGGTTTTAGTATAAATATAAGGTGCCGCCCTCTTACAGGTCATTGTGAACTAAACGCTCGTTGAGGACGGTTGTTTTTTACGGAGTTAAATACTTGTTTCTTTCCGTAATAACACAATCAGTATGCATATTAAAGCTTCTAATTTATTGTTATTAGACTATATAATTCTATTACCTACTGATAGACACATAAAATATAATTTTAGTGTCTCAAAAACATGAGCAAAAATTAGTTACGAGCTTTACTATAAAAGGTTTTTTCACCTACCGACATCGCTTAGTATGCGATGGCGCTCTGGGGTGAGCAGACGTGTGTCTGTCAATACTATTTATATTTTACATATGACAACCTATCTAAAGGTGACGTATCGTCGCGAACACATATGTTACTGTAACTGCTGGAGGCTTACGCATTCTACTAAATAAGACTATGTTGCTTTTATCAATTGACAGGTGTAGACCATTGGTTTCCAACCAAGTCTTCAGTAAGCATAAAGAAGAGGTTAAGGAAGTACAAATATTCGCAACAGAATGACCAGATAAATAAAGAAGTAAATCATCTGCATATTAAAGGAATTATGTAAGTATGTAATGATCGTAGCAGGTAGCGTTCTGCCTACCCCCATGGGAAAAAGGCGTGAGTTTATGTATGTATGTATGTATTAAAGGAATTGCACTGACCCATTTGGAGAGGATTCATAATAATAAGTGTAAATATTATAGAGAAGTGGACTAAAGTACAGAACCTTGAGGGAGATCTTTCCATACCAAACGGGTAAATGTACATCCCTCAATATCTAGATTTAACGATCTCTCTGAAAGCATACTAATTATGAAATTAGACAGCATTTTTGGAATTGGTAATAAATTCAGCTTTTGTTCCAGGACTGATACTATGACATTTTCATAAGCTGAACTTATATCCAGGAAGGCAGCAATAACAGAGTTATTTGAAGAAAAGGCTAAGCGAATATCAGTCGTGAACACACTAAGACTATCAATCGTACTCTTACCCTTCCTAAAACCAACTGTGATGTTGCCAACAAGTTTTGGCTTTCCAAAAACCACTCCAACCGGTTCTTAATGAGATGTTCAGCAATTTTAGCAAGAACTGTTGAAAGTGCAATTGGTCGATAAGAAGTAACTTTAGAAGAAGGTTTGTTTGGTTTCAGAATAGGAATAATTGTTTGAGACTTCCAACTTGATGGGATGTTGCCAGATGTTAAAGCTTATTGATGAGATCTAAATAAATTAAAAGAACAGAGTCAGACAGATTGGCTATAAATGAATATGATATACCATCTTCACCAGGAGCTGAATCCTTAACATGTGAAAGGACTCCTTTCAACTCGGCATCCAAAGTAGGAACATAGGGAAAATGCATTAAAAATCTCTGTTCTGGAACCGACGGAGGACCCAAATGATCCACGAACTCATTGGCCAACTCTAATGGCAGTTTTGAGGCCGCTGTGTTACTGAATGCTGACCTGAATCGCCTGATATTCTGCCATACTACAGATGCGTTAACTTCTGGAGAGATAGATGCACAAAATCTTTGCCAACCTTCAAATTTCTTTTTCCTGAGGAGCTTACGAGTTGCACGAGCAGCCTTTTGGTAAATCTCAAAATTGTGATGAGTCATAGAATGGCAATAATTTTTTTCAGCTTCTTTTCTTTTTTTAATGGCCTGAGTGCACTCAGCATCCCACCAAGGTGGTGAAGGAATTTTGCCTTTAGCCCCATTCTTAATAGGGAAAGTATTATCTGCTACCTCTACTAAAATTATTGTAATTGCATTAGATAATAACTGAGGATCATGTAGTAAGGAATTAGATAAAGCAGAATTTTTTTCTTCTACACAATTTTTGTATTTATCCCAGTCTGCATTTTGAAGTCTGTATTTTAATCGCGGTAGTGGTGTCAGAATACAAGTATTTGGTTTTTTATGTGGAAAAGAAATGATTAAAGAAAATTGGTCTCCACCTGAAGACGGTAAAGGCGACCAGGATAATGTCGATGCTAACTCAGGTGTGCAGATTGAGAGATCAGGAGCACCTATTCCCTCATCTGGATTTGTTTGGCGTGTTGGAAGACATGTGTTTAAAATACACAAATTGTTTGAGTCTAGAATTTCTAATAACTTTTCCCCATAATAATTGGAACTAGAACTGCCCCAGGACTGATGTTGGGCATTAAAATCGCCCATTACCAAAAATGGTTTAGGTAAAACTGTAAAAAGATTGTTAATTTCAGAAAGAATATTTACAGTAGGGCGAGAATAATATATACATACTATACAGATTTTATTTACAATAGCAGCAACAGCAGATATATCATCACTGAGACTTGGAAGAGGAAAAGACTGAAAAGACAAGTTATTTTAATAAGTATGGCGACACCGCCATACCCATCGCTTCTGTCTGTTCTTAGACATGCATAGCCAGGAATTCTAAAAGAGAAACCCGCCGCAGGCTTATTACGTATGAAACAGCAATTAGCAATATTTGCGCAGAGATTGTACAATCATCGCGCGATTATCGCTTTACGACAAAAAATTGGAAGACTTATTTGTGCGAAATAATTGCTCTTCAATCGCGAATCCGCATTATATAGCAGCTATAGCCACACCATAATAATTTTACGACAGCACTACTAACAATAAAAATCTGCTAACTGAAATGTGCATTTATCGCAAGATAAATGATAAATGATTTTATTTCTGTAAGTTGGTTTGTACAAACGCTTTTACATATCTAACATTTTTTTTTTTTAAACTAGATGAGGTCGGCGTTTCATATCTGACTACTCTGAGAAGAAAGGCCGAAACAAACTCAGAGGTCACAGTCTCTTTTAAAGTCCTGACAAAAATCTTGGTTCGATCATGTGAAGACCATGTAGACTGATGTCTGAAATGGTCTTTTGAGGAAAGAACCAGCCAGATTGAGTGGACCTGTCCAGTCAGTGCACGCATTTGTCAATAACCGAGCAGCTCAACTCAGAATTTAAGGAGCTCAACGATTCGACGAACAATACCAAAGAAAGGACATTCGGGTAGGCCGCATAAACTACTCAAACTGCCAGACCATGATTAAAAACTAAGATAAATTAAAAAACAAAATAATGATCCACATAGTCTTCACATTCACAATAATTAAAATAAAATAATATAATACTTTAAAAAGTAAATATTCTTGTCATTGCAAGAAAACAAATAAAAAAAATAATTAAAAAATTTAAAAAATAACAAAATTCATGGTGCAAAACATTTAAACAAAAAAAAAAAACTAAATTAATTTAATTGGAGCAGCTCACTCCCAAGCCGTTTGATGCCTTTTGCCATTTGCCAAGATGATCGCGATCATTTCGTATTACGTATACGTATTTTGACAGCAGAGCGACAGCAATCGGCGAGCAAAAGTGGCTGTCAAATTGCGATAACTTTTTCCCTTATTGTTGGTCGATTGCCAATCGCTCGCTGATGGCTGAGTAGGTACAGAAGTTATTGAGTTTTTGGCGGCATTTTTCGTGTGTTATTTTGTGGCTACTATATTTATCCGCAAATTAGAATATTATTATAAAAGTAAATATTGAAATAGCAAATTCCTAGTGAATGACGAATTGGTGTCGTTTTGTGTCTCTAATGTCTACGCAACTGGACTATTTGTTAAATTATTGAAACAGACGTGATCTCGGTAAAGTGGAGGTTTTTTTTTACTGTAGTGTTGGCTACCTCAGCGAAGCTTATATATGTTTACTACTAAATACTTACAAACACATTAGAATTTAATAAGTCTACAATATGTATCTTCTATTATATTCTTTTTATATATGGCAAGCACCGATGTTGACTATTCTGCCAATGACTAAAGTAAATTGGAAAAATCTATTTTACGTTTCATAGCTTAAATACGAGATTATGTAGTATATTTAGTGATGTCCTAATGCGTTATCGATTCGATTTCTTGTAAAAATCGCCAATTCGAACAAATATTAATGGATTTTACACATTGACATTTTAGTCATCCAATTTTTCAAATCATTTATTATATTGATTTGAAAATTTGATGATGATTTGATATTAAAATATCCAATTTTCACTGCCATATTTACTTTACACAAACACTTTACATCTGCGAATATTAATTTATCGGAATATTGGAGCTAAATAGTAATCAAATTGACTATTGTTAAAAAAACAGCTGGTTAATTCATCAAACGATACATTTTATAAATCATCGGACAGATTAATTACTACTACTACTACTGCTTGTAGCTTCTGTTAAAAATTACTGTTAAAAAAAGACTTGACTTAAAGGCCTCAGTAGCCAGGTCACTAAATTGATCGCGCAATTATTGTGCAAATATTGCTACTTGCTGTTCCTTACGTAATAAGCCCGCCGGTTTCGGCCATGTCTCACAGAGAGCGACTGCAAAAGGATTGTATTTATTTAATATATAGTACATATCAGATTTTTTATTTACAATGCTGTGACTGTTCCACTGAACAATCCTGGATTGATTTGGATCCATTATGGTTAAGATTCATTATGTTAGACAGCGTATCAATTATAGTGGCAACGTTGGACGGTTCAATAATATTATTTTTAGATAAAGTATTAATTATTAGTTGTTGATTTATTATGCAAAGCAACACCATTACCTGACGTTGAAACTTCATTATTAATAAATTCTTGATGAGCTGCCCGGTCATACCCCTTGGCTTTTTTTTGGGGATCCCGAGGTTTTAGGAATACTGTTTTCCTGTTTGAAGTGTTCGGTTAATGGGGCGAAGGTGGTGAAGAAGAAAAACTATTATTTTTATATGATGAACCAGATGTTACCACATCTGCATATAGTTTGGAGATTGGGGGATGTAGCAGCGACGCTTCAGCATACGACACGCAGCTATGGGCCATATAGTGCTTTTATTGACTTTTGTCTCTCAAACTCTGGGCATTTTTTGTTAATGGCTAGTAAATGCCACCGCAATGACAGCATTTACTGTCACTTTCGTCTGCAATACTACAAGTGTCAGCAGAATGCCTCTCCCCACACTTGAAGCACTGAGGGTTATGATAAATGATAAATGATAAATGATTTTATTTCTGTAAGTTGGTTTGTACAAACACTTTTACATGTCGATCATATTTTTTAAAACTAGATGAGGTCGGCGTTTCCTATCTGACTACTCTGAGAAGAAAGGCCGAAACAAACTCAGAGGTCACAGTCTCTTTTGAAGTCTTGACAAAAACTTGGTTATATCATGTGAAGACCATGTAGACATATGTCTGAAATGGTATTTTGAGGAAAGAACCAGCCAGATTGAGTGGACCTGTCCAGTCAGTGCACGCATTTGTCAATAACCGAGCAGCTCAACTCAGAATTTACGGAGCTCAACGATTCGACGAACAATACCAAAGAAAGGACATTCGGGTAGGCCGCATAAACTACTCAAACTGCCAGACCATGAGTAAAAACTAAGTTATAATAAAAAACAAAAATCCACATAATCTTCACATTCACAATAATAAAAATAAAATAATATAATACTTTAAAAAGTAAATATTCTTGTCATTGCAAGAAAACAAAAAAAAATTAAAAACAAAAACAAAATTCACGGTGCAAAATATAAAAAATCAAAATTAATTGGAGCAGCTCAATCCCAAGCCTTTTTGTCCTCAACGTAATCTTTAATAGTATAAAACGCTTTCTGACACAACTTACGTTTAATGAATGATTTGAATTTATTAAGACTTAGATCTTGTACGTGGCTTGGAAGCTTATTATAAAAGCGTACACATTGACATCTAAACGAGCCACCTATCTTCTTGAGCCTTGTTGTAGGTACTACAAATTTGTGTTTGTTCCTAGTATTTATGTTATGGATATCACTGTATTTTTTAAACAATTTTATATTTTTATGAGCATATAAAAGATTTTCATAAATATACTGAGAGGGCACAGTCATTACATTAATCTCCTTAAATTTCTCTCTGAGAGAGTGCCTCGGGCTTAATTTATATATTGCTCGAACAGCTCTTTTCTGCAAAACAAAGATATTCTGGATGTCGGCGGCATTTCCCCACAACAGAATACCGTACGACATTACACTATGAAAATAGCTAAAGTATACTAAACGGGCTGTCTCTATGTCAGTTAAATTACGAATTTTTCTAATAGCATATGCTGCGGAGCTTAGCCTCTTTGACAATTTATCTATATGTGGGCCCCACTGAAGCTTAGCATCCAAAGTTAAGCCTAAAAATACTGTGCTATTCTCAGGATTCAATTCTTCGCCCTTTATCAACACATCAGTTTTCACCTGCCTAACGTGAGGTAGGGTAAACTTAATGCATTTGGTTTTTTTTTCATTAAGGAGTAAATTGTTAACATTGAACCAGTGAACTACTTTTGAGATCGCGCTATTTACTTCGTCAGTAACCAGCTGCTGCCGTTTAAGTTTAAACAAAAGTGAAGTATCATCTGCAAACAACACTATGTCATGGTTATCCTTTATGAGGTACGGCAAGTCATTAATATAGATAAGAAACAAGAAAGGACCAAGAATCGAGCCCTGCGGGACTCCCATTTTTACTATAGATCCGGGTGATCTTTTTCCATTAACGTCAACAGTCTGAATCCTATTACTCAAGTAAGAAGTAAGAAGATCCAGAGCGCTGTCCCGGATCCCGTAGTGGCGGAGTTTCCTGATTAGCGTTTCATGAAGAACACAATCAAATGCCTTGGACAAATCACAAAAGATTCCCAGGGCATCGCACTTATCTTCCCATGCATTATAAATATGTCCTAAAAGCTCAACACCGGCATCAGTAGTTGAACGACCCCTTGTAAAACCGAACTGTTTGCTATGTAATAATTTATGCTTATTAAAAAATCTTTGCAATTGCTCTAAAATTAATTTCTCAAATATCTTACTAAAAGTAGGTAGTACTGAAATAGGTCTATAATTTGTTGGGTCTGATGTACTACCTGATTTAAACAAAGGTATTATTTTACTATTCTTCATTAGGTCAGGAAACTCCCCACAGTCGATACAATTATTAAAGATAATAGCTAAACTAGGTGCGACAACATCAATAATAGACTTAGCAACTTCTACAGAATGACCCCACAGATCTGCAGTCTTTTTAACATTTAGAGTGTGAAAGGTTTTAATTATGTCTCTACAAGTAATATGTTCAAAAAGAAATTCCGTATCGCAGACATTAACATTTTCTTTTAGCAAAGACTCAGCAACAGAAGGTGATGAGTTTAGGGATTTAGTAGTTGAAATGGGAATATCCGAAAAGAAATTTTCAAAGGCCACTGCGACTTGTGAGTCTGATTTTATGATGTTGTCATTAATAGACAGGCTGTAGTCAGTATTTCGGTTACCAGATCTTCCCGTTTCACTATTAATAATATTCCAAGTCGTTTTAATAACATTACTACTGTTTTTAATCTTTGAACTCAAATAATGCGACTTGGCCAAACTACAAACTTTTTTAAATAATTTTGAATAATTTCTAACATATAAATTAAATTCAGCAGTGTTTACATAAGGCCTTTCACTGTACAGCTCATAAAGCCGTGTTCTACTTTTATGAATACCAATGGTCGCCCAATCACCGAATGATGCGTTACTATTAACGGAGATATTCTTGGGAATAAAGGTTGAATTAAATTGATTACAGTATATACTAAAAAAATCATCATATAGGTGATTAGGATCAGCATGAATTGACAAAATTGGTAATTTATTAATGAGTTTAGCCTTAAAAGCTGCCAAACGACTTACAGTTTTGGGGTTAACAGTGATATCCTTTTTAGCCACTTTGTTGTTTAGGTTTTGTATAGTAATCCTCTGCCCACAATGATCAGAATCTAGTAAATTTATAATTTCTTTGTGGACAGGTATAACATTAGTATAAATATTATCTAAGCATGTGGCACTAGTAGGGGTTATTCTTGTGGGCTCCAAAAATAGGTTTACAAGATTGTAGGACTGAAACAGACTTATTATTTTACTACAAGAACCTGAGTTTTCTAATAAATTAACATTAAAATCACCACAAGTGATCCCATACCGTTCCTTGGCCTAAAATGGGGACGAAGCTGGTACATCGCATGCGGCTTGCTGCTTTTTGCACCGCATCTAACATGCGCACCCTATGGTGCTTTCAGGGCTCTTTGTACGGGCTGAGGCTTGCCTTTCTCCCACGGCTGTACGCTGCCAACTACCTGCACGCTGCCAACTACCTGCACGCTACCTACGCCCACCGCCAGGTCCTTTTACCTGACACCTGCGGCTTACCGCCGTGCCAGCCTACGCACGCTGCCCGGCCTGGCCTGCCTACCTGCGGCCTGCCGTCGCGCGAGCCGGTGCCAGCGCAGCCTACCCTGCGCACTCCAAGCTGCTACAGTTCCGGCGACCCTATCGCTGTGCCGGTGCTGACCGGTCCCCGCGTCTACCACGTGCTGCCAAGGGACGGTACCCCCTTACTATTTTATCCGCGTGACGGCGTCTGTACAGAACTGAGTGGCGCTAGAACCCTCGACCTAGCTGTTATATTTAACTTAAAATATATGTATTAAATTCACATAATAATCATACAAGCTGTTTCTCTAACTACCTCCTAACTACCAGTTAGCGGCCTGCGCAGCTTACCTAGCGCAGACCTAGCCGTTACAGTGGCCGTTACGTGGTTCGACCTACATTGTACCTTTGTATGTCCAAAATGACAACAATTAAAACATTGAATTGTTGGGAATGTCTACAATTCTACTGGCATAGAATTTTTTATAACAACAAAACACACGTTTTGGTAAAATTTTACCATCAAAGGTGAGCACGACTGTTTGGGATGGTTTCCAAACAGGGGTCGGTTCGTGAACTTTATAGTTAAGACGCCTTGCCTTAATAACTTTCCCGCATCCAGTGGGAACAGTCACATTTTCTATTATTTCCTCGGGAGACCATTCGGTAGGAACACCTTTAATAATACCCATACGACAAACATTTATAGATAGTACAAATGCCTTTAATTTCTCTTTCACCAAACAAGGGTCATTTATAAAAGAGTTTGCATCTAGGTAATGAGAGAAGCTTAATGAAATCCTATTTCGCCCGATGCGTTTTAAAGAACCATTGACAATATTGTTGTTATTATTGTGTAACGACGTTTTTCAAGAAAATGCCCTAATGTAATTGGGTGTAACGATTGAGCAGAATTTCCTGTATCAATATTTTTTTGTATATGTACAACATATGGCGACAGGTCCGTGGCTTCGTACAAAGCCCTAGCAATCTGTGGTGCTTTCTGGGGAAGTTCTGAGGTGGAACGAATTTCACTTTGTGCACCATCCACAGAACGTGGAGTGGCTTCCAGATTAACTATTACCGAGTCATTTTCGTAATGGCAATCTGATTCTTTAATAATTCCTGTAGAGTGAACATGTCTCCTTCTTTTATTACAGTGTTTGCACATTTTGCGTGGAGCTCTAGCCCTTTTCCGCTCCGATCTGGTTATGGACGAGTCGGTGTCCATACTGGATTCATTGTTAACAACAATGTTAAGTCCAACCGAGGGGACTGTGCCCCCCGGGTCAGGCGGTTCATTGTCCATCGGACAAAAAAAAATAATGAAAAAACTTACCCTAAATGTAGAGAATTAAATACACAAACAATAAAATTAACTAGCCTAATCAATATCTACATAAATCTACACAACTTATCTCCAATCTCAAAAGTTTTGTGTTATTTAAAAAAGCCGAAAGAAAAATCACGACCGCCAAATTCGACAATTCCCGCGCTTAGAAGATTACATTATTTTATTTTTTTTTTGTTTTGTCTTCACACGTTTTGTGTATTTAGCCAGTGTTAAGTATAGAAGTTCTAGTTTCTTTAGTTTTAAGTCCAATGTCCTAGTCATAGACTAATATAAAATAGTTAGGCCCCAGTAAAATGGCGGTAACTTTACTGGAAGCCTCCACGGAGTTTTTAGTCGACAACATGAACAAACTCATGTTCTACCGCTGTGTTTCACTTTCCCACCCACACTCGTGCACGTTCACTTATATTATTAGAACAAAACACCACCATTTTTACACTATTAATATTCAGTTAAACACAATTTTAGGAAAATAAAACAGAGAAGCAACATAGACGCCATCACGTTCCCGCCAAAACTCCAGGTCTCCAAGATTACTATTATATAGGTACTGCAGGCGCCCGCGAGGTCCACAGATTACATTTTAATATGGCGAAGTCTTGACGAGGCAGGACCTGTCACTTTTGCTCGCGCTCGACCAAATACCTTATACTTCGTAGTAAAAAATACGTAGGTCTTTGCGCTCGACTTCCCGCTAAACTATTGACCCATAGACTACTATTATTGACCGATTTATTATGAGACCACAGTGTAACAAAATCAATAGGTTAGGAAAGATTTTTAACAGACTTTAAAGAAAACCGAAATATTCGTCATATTTTTTTGGGCTATTAGTCAAAATAAAAATAATAATTGCGAATATTAGTCCAAATAAAAAAATCAAAATAGCACCGACCGCAATTTTTGTTATTTTTGCATAGCTGTAATTTTCAGTTTTTGGGGTCGCTAAATACTAATATGGAGTCAAAATGGAAATACAAGATTTGAATTTTTGAATCTGCCTGTATGTGTGTCGTATTCATGGTTTTCGGGGTCTCTGAATGAGAATATGTTGGAAAGTTTCAAAAAATTCGGTAAGCTTTCTATGGTCGGCGCCATTTTGGAATTTAATTTTGACCCCAAATTCACATTTAGCGACCCCGAAAACCATGAACATGACACCCATGACGAAAGGTTCAAAAATTCAGTCGGCACCATCTTGGAATTTCCTTTTGACCCCATATTCACAATTACCCACCCCGAAATCTATGAAAATGACACCCATGACGAAAGTTTTACAAATTTTGGTCGGCGCCATCTTGCAATGTAATTTTGACTCCATATTTGTAAATACCATGGTAAAAACCGACCCCAAAAGAAAGACAATTACACCCATGACGAAAATTTTGTTAATTTCGATCGGCGCCATCTTGGATTATGATTTTATTTAAAAAAAAACAACCTAAAACAATCGAATTTATGTAAACCCCAGTAGAAATTTTTTTTTTGATGACTGTCTATTTAGGCCTTCTGTTTATGTTTTCAAAAATATAGACAGATAATCAAATAATTGAATAAAATCATGTTTGTTGTATGGGAGCCCCACTTAAATATTTATTTTATTCTGTTTTTATAGTATTAGTTAATATAGCGGCAACAGAAATACATCATCTGTGACAATTTCAACTGCCTAGCTAGCACGCTTCATGAGATAGGTACAGCCTGATGACAGACGAGACGGACCGCGGAGTCTTAATAATAGCGTCCCGTTTTTACCCGACTGCCGAAGGAGGGTAATGTGTTTATCAGTCTATGTATGTATGTATGTATGTATGTTTGTTCCTATAGGGCGTTCTTCTGACCAAACGCGTTGGCCGATTTATATGATTCTTACGTCAATCAAATCGTATTAACCCTGCGAGAGTCACTGGCTACATTAAAATTGCAAAATAGAAAAATGGCGGATTTTGGGCGCCATATTGTGGGGGCCCAATTTTTTTTTTCTTCCTATCCCATCGTGTGGGGTATCAAAATGAAGGGTTTTAGGGGTGATTACAAAAATATATAATACTTATATGTTTAAATGTACCTAATTCTACAAAAAAATAACTAAAAAGTTGTAAATAAAATAAATATTTAAAAATAACCAAAAACCCGACTGCTTAAAAAGCCAACTAAAAAGACGTAAACAACAAGAAAATCATGCTGTGCAGTTGGAGGATACATCTGGTTTTGGTCAGCCAGCTCGCGCATATTGTAGGTGTGTATGCAGCCAATGCCTAGATCTGGGGGGTAACCACAAGCTCTTAGAGTAAGGTTATTTTGAGATCGATTAAGTGACAGATGTATACAAGTCAGATACATCTGTCCCTTACTCGATCTCAAAATAACCTTACTCTAAGAGCTTGTGGTCACCCCCCTGACCTCTACAAGGTTGTGTTGGGTGAGTTAGTGTTACTTACGAGTATATGGCTGATTGCGATAACGACTGTACAAGATTTTCAAATGATAGCGAAGGACCAAAGGCACGTCATGCATCTCCACACCTTATCGAACCGTGGGTGCAGCTGTTAATATGAGCATTTTCATCATCAATGCATTAGATCTAATATCCTTGATTATTTTAAAGTGCCTATTATAATCAAACTCACCGGTCATGTTAGCGCCGCATTCGGAACAAATGAGTTCAAGTTTATCCGGCTCCGTTTCTTTGTCACAATTGGGGCAGCAGGAGAGACCCTCGTTGAATACCACACGGATTTTAAAAAAATCGCATATTTCATACATCACAAATTGAAGCTCATCGATATCGAAGGGCAAATCTTCACCGATGCTGTCGAACTCTGAACTAGAATCGGAATCATAATCTGAATAGGACATTTTGATTAAATTTTACAAAAAACACTTGTGACTAGTAAAAACCGATTGAAGCACTGATCAAATACTGAAACTCTGAAACAGAGGTTTTTTATCTAGTTGGTCCTGGGGTTTTCTAAACTTCTAAAGACCGCCCGAAGTCCCAAGTATCACGAACTCCCGACCAAAGAGTAAAAAAGCAGTCCCCCCTTCCTAAATTATATAGTTATCTGTGAGTGTGCTTCGAACTAAGGACAAAGCAGTGTTGCCACTTATACCAATACCTTTCTAGCTAGAGGTTTTGCAAAAATAGCTGAATTTAATCAAAACTAGAAATTGGAAAATCTTACTTTACGAATTGTCAAAGTTATAAAAATAATTAAAATAATTGGTATAATCAAAACAATTAGGGCGATGGACCGAAAATAGATGTTTTGAATCCCAGGTGACGAGAATCCCGTGAATCAAATATCTTTACTTGAGACACATGAGTTATTCCTTAATGTGGAATGTGGGCTTGGCTGTCAATGTGTACCTACATTATGGTTTAATAGTAGTTTTAGCACACGAGTGTTTTAATACCTAGTTATGTGCAGTTTCATACACTACTTTATCTACACTCATACATTGGGATTGAACCTACTAAATAAAAGAAAAATATCAAAAGAGTAAGGAAAATTCAGTGCAGCTAAACGTATGAATGGCGCCAAAACCCAGTACATCACCGCATTAACCGCGCATGCGCTAAAGCGGGCTTTGCCACTGACAATTAATGTTTTTTTTTATAATAGGTACTATGAAAAAAATACTCCCCCTACAGTCGGGTAAAAATAGCGCGACACACATAAGCTTTCCATTACAAAAAAAAATATTGATGGAAACTCCTTGGTGATATTAAATTCTTGGATTTGCCATGTATCGTAAAAGAAAAAAGAAATGTATTATAACATTATTTTGTTGGATAAAAAGTGTTATAATAAGATTATATTTTTAAATTTCGGAATTCTGTTTATAAAGTGTGTCACTATAAACTCGTTTTGAAGTTTATAATTCGAATATTACGATATGAGAGTAGATAAAGATAATTAATATGTACCTACTTATATAGAAATGAATAAACGACATACTAATTAGCATACATTTGGTATGAGTACAAAACGCTTGCTATTAAGTAAGCGTTTTATAGATTCAGCCTATTAAGCCTGAATCTACATAACGTGGTGTTTTCTTTCCAACGGTTCCCTTTTTTAAAGTGCAGTTGAAGTCTCTAATCCAAAGAATAGAATTGAGAGTAATTATACTCATTCTGTTCCTCTTTTTATTCTTTACTATGTTAATATCATAGTTCTTGTCACTGCTTTCTTGTACAGTAGCTATACTAAGTAGGAAATTTGTTTTACTTCAATTTATATGTTGTAAAAGATGAGGGATGTATAAATAGCTAGATCTAGCCATAAAGTAACTAAGTTGGCAACACTGGAACAAAGCTGTCAGTATTTGGGGAATATTCCAACCATAGATAAAATTTTGTGATATTCTCTTTGTCATTTCAGTGTGCGTTACTCCAGCAAAATAATGTCGAGAATAGGCATTTGAATGTTTTTAAAAATGTTGCGCTTTTAATTTTTAGTTATTTCACAAAAACATTTCCTGCTCGGGTAACGGTACCGCAGCCAAACATTTTCTTTTTTAGTGGGAACATTGAAATCAAAAATATTAGCTGTATAATTAGTTGTCTAGACGAGGTAAATGTTGCAATTTATTTTGTATTTATTCTTTCATTGGTTGCGTAATTATTCGAGATCCTGCTGGTGTAACGTTTGTGGTTTTGCTGGATCTCTGAAACAGTTAGGCAGATTCTTATCATCTTTTGTACACGAATTTTGAGGTATTAATATTTAATTGTGCAATAAAAATCAATAATAATGCACCGTTCAAAGGTTATTTAATTAAATATTAAACAGTCGCTTAGTTATTACAATTTAATCATTTCGTCTCGAACCTGGAATCAACTCGTAAATACAACACGAAAGTTTCAAATTATGTATCAAAATTACAATAATAACACCAGTATTTAGACAAAAAAAATGTGTTCATGTCTATTTCTTTTTATTATAGGCATAAACAGAATGGCAACGTAATAATAGGTAACAGTGGCGATGGCGGCATATGAGTGTGGTGACTGCGGCTGCATGGTGATGTTATAAAAAAAACTGTTTGTAAAAGGAGGTATTAGTAGACATAGCTAGGCATAGAGTGAACTGAAAACATTCATTCTATATCTGTGATTGTTTGTTTAATTAATACTTTAAAAGTTCTATTTTAATAATTATTTTACCTATAAATACTTTTTAACACTGGTATACACATCTGTACTAAACTTGTAACTCCAACAAACAACATCCTACATATTTTAGTAGATAGCATAATGGTCGGGTTACTACAGTTTTGCAGTTCCTAATGACTTTTATTTTCACATCACATCATCAGCCTATTAATGTTCCCACTGCTGGGACACAGGCCTCCTCTCTTTGTGAGAGGGAATGGGCCGTAATCCACCACGCGGGCCCAGTGCGGGTTGGTGGATGTCACATGTCTTCGAATTTTTGGTTCTAGGACATGCCGGTTTCCTCACGATGTTTTCCTTCACCGTTTTGAGAGCAGTGGTGAAGAAATAATTTACACAAAGTAAAGCGCCTGCCTGGGCTCGAACCCTCGACCTACAACTTGTAAGTCGCAGCCGATACCACTGGGCCACCACTTTTATTTTATTATCTCATAATTATTATATGTACGCTGCAATTTTATAGGTATAAAACTAATCTAAACAACGAATTATTAATATATAATTTAGTTTATATATCCACATACAGGTTTAGCGATGACCGTAAACGTAGCGAACTGAATTTCTTCATAATTTGTTAATTACTAACAGGATAGCGTCAACTTGCTATCTACCCTACCTACCTACCTGCCAACCTATTCACCTGCCCTACCGATCAACCTACCTACCCTACCCTATCCTACATACCTACCTACCCTACATACCTACCCTATCCTACATACTCTACCATACCTACCTACCAATTTGTTAAAATAATTATTTGAGTATGATTTAATACTACAATACGAATGTTACTGCAGCAGGATCTCGAATAACTTTGCAGCCGAAAAAAGAACAAATACAAAATAAGTTGCAACATTTACCTCGTCTTGACAAATAATTATATAGTTATAATATTTATCTCAATATTCCCATTAAAAAAGAAAAGTCTGGCTGCGGTAACGTTACCAGCAGTAAACGTTTTTGTGAAATTACTAAAAAAAAATAAGTGTAACAAATTTAAAAATGTGCGCGCAATTACAGAAGCTGTGCAACTAATTATCTATAACATTTAGGCTTAGCACGCACTACATTTTTTATTCGTGCGCATTTTTCCGCCCATTCTGCGATCTATGGAATTGTATGAAGCTGCACGCATTGCGGTAGAAAAATCGCGCGGAAATTATGCCGCAAGAAATCCGTATTTTTCCACAGAATTTACCGCACCGCGGCGCGGATCAAATTCGCGCGAATATTTTGAGCTCTATGCACACTATAAAACAAAACCCCGCGAAAAAAATCCGCGCGGATAAAATCGCACCTTAAATGCCTATTTTCGACATTATTTTGCTGGAGTAACACACAGTTTTGCACACGTCATTTCGTATTTACTTTATGGTTTATCATGATTTTATGTAAATTCCCATAATTTCTTCTTAAATTGTTAGTGGAAATATTGCAGCATTTTCACAAAGTTGTAAGAACATTGATAACAGCCAAGGCATCCTTTTTCTGATCTTGGGGTTTGTAGAGTTAGCTAGAATTATCGGCGGGCTTATTACGTAAGGAACAGCAAGTAGCAATAATTGTACAATTATTGCGCGATCAATTTATTGACCTAGCTACTGAGGCTTTTAAGTCAAGTCTTTTTTTTTACAGTCACTTTTAACAGAAGCTATTTTAACTGTCCGATGATTTATAAAATGTATCGTTTGATGAATTAACCAGCTCATGAAAGAGCAACACTTCGTGGAGGCTGTTTTTTTACAATAGTCAATTTAATTACTATTTAGCTCCAATATTCCGATAAATTAATATTCGCAGATGTAAAGTATTTGTGTAAATTAAATATGGCAGTGAAAATTTGATATTTGCATTTTATTTACATAAATGTCAATGTGTAAAATCAATTAAAATTTCTTCGAATTGTCGATTGTTTTAAGAAATCGAATCGATAACGCATTAGAACATCATTTAATAGACTACATTATCTCGTATTTGAGCTATGAAACGTATAAAAGATTTTCAAATTTAATTTAGACATTGGCAGAATAGTCGACATCGGTGTTTGCCATCTAAAAAAAAAAAAATCTCATGTGTTTGTAAGTATTAAGTAGTAAACAAATAAGCTTTGCTGAGGTAGCCAACACTACAGTATAAAAAAAACCTCCACTTTACCGTGATCACTTCTATTTCAATGATACAACAAATAGTCCAGTTGCGTAGTCATTAGAGACTCAAAACAACACCAATTTGTCATTTAAATTTACAATATTCACTAGGAATTTGTTATTGAAATGTTTATTTTTATATTATTATTATTATAATTTGCAGATAATTAAAGTAGCCACAAAATAACACACTAAAAAATCCGCCAAAAACTAAAAACTTCTGTACCTACTCAGCCATCAGCGAGCGATTGGCAATCGACCAACAACAAGGGAAAAAGTAATCGCAATTTGACAGCCACATTTGCTCGCCGATCGCTGTCGCTCTGCTGTCAAAAAACATACGTAATACGAAATTATATCGCGATCACCTTGCGATAAATGTACATTTCAGTTAAAATATTATTATTGTTAGCAGTGCTGTCGTAAAATTATTATGGTGTGGCTATAGCTCAAATATAATGCAGATTCGCGATTGAAGAGCAATTATTTCGCAAAAATAAGCCTTCCAATTTTTTGACGTAAAGCGATATTCGCGCGATGATTGTACAATCTCTGCGCAAATATTGTTAATTGCTGTTTCATACGTAATAAGCCTGCGGGCTGGGCTCCACTTGAGATTTGATGAAGAGTGAGTCTTGGCAAACAATTTAGGTACATTTAGCGAAACCCTAACAAAAAGGTTATAATTATTATTCTTGCGCTTTTCCTATTTGATTTTTTAACCGAGTTCAAAAAAGGAGGAGGTTTTTTATTCATTTTTTTCAATGTGTTTTACGAGGCCTTATGGGATTTTTTTTAATTTGCCAAATCTATCAAAAAATTTGGAAAATTCTTCTTTTGTTTGAAAGGGTCTACTTGCCAGGTCCCATGGTCATCAGGTTAAGATCAGATGATGGAATCGTGGAAAAATCGAGGGAACGCCTCAAATATTATAGGCATACATTTAGCGATTTTGTATTTTCATCAACAATGCAACCATTTGCACTCAGAAAGTATCATTTGGTGAAGTGGAACTGATGAAGAAGACCACAGATGGCTACTGAAACTCCTTAATGCTAAGTTTGTCACGGGTAGGTATAACATATCTCGAATAGTTAACCGACTGTTAGCTCGTGGGTTAATTACAAAATCAACTATCCCGGCCAAACAAATACGATTTAGGAAAAGGCGGTGGAGTCCGTGGTAGCGACGTTGCAAGAAGCGAGTGTTCACCGAGACACGCGCCCGCGCCGCGTCGCCCGCCGCCGCGCTGCGCACTCACCACAGAGTACTTTTGGCACTCACACACCAGCATTGAGATAGGAAATATTTAGTATGTCTATGCACACCAGCCAGTGCCGTGTTGGTCACGCAGATACACGTAGTCACGTACAGCCATAGAGTATAGCGTACAGCCTAGACGGCGCGCTCCGACCGCGGACGCGCGAAGTGTTGAGTTGAATTCCCAACACCGATTATGATGATTTTGATTGATTTTGATGCAGCAAATACTTATAAATAAATGGTACTGATGAAAATGATACCATCGAACTGATCTGATGATGAAGCCGGAAGGTTAGGCACTGGATCTCCGAAATAAAACAATGTATCCTCGTCGTGTTTGGGCTTATGAGATGTACTTTGGCTAAAAGTGGTAATGGAGGATGGAGGTACCTAGGAAAACCAAAAAGAGATAAATAAAAATGGGGATGAAAAGGAATGGGACGGTATCCCACCAATATTTTTATACTTATGAAAAACCCGCAGAAATAAATAAAAGTTGATAATGCAAGTCCCTCTCCTCATCATCATCATCAGCCTCTTAATGTTCCCACTGCTGGGACACAGGCCTCCTTTCATTCTCACTCCCTCTGGAGTGGGCTATATTTATATAAACAATCTGTTTCTTTCCTAAAAACGACTTTTCGTATCGCGAAAAGTCGTTTTTAGGAAAGAAACAGATTGTTTCCTTTGCCGAATTCACTTACACAATTAGGCTGCGGTTTCCTCACGATGTTTTCCTTCACCGTTTTGAGAGCAGAGGTAATGAAATAAATTACACATAGTAAAGTGCCTGCTCGGATTCGAACCTGCTAGCACAGTCCCTCTCCTACACAAAAGCCACCAGTTAAACCACCAAGTAAGTGTAAAAGCTACTCCTTTGTTTAAATAAAAGCCACCAGTTATTGTTCAATTTTAATAATCACCAGGTTGGTAGTTCATTCAGCAGAGTTAATGCTATACATGGTGGCTCATTGATTTTAATAAGTAACCAGCTTAAATTTAAAGACCGTAAGGATATTGTGAGCCTATCTGTTGAGCGGACAGTTGAAATAGCTTGTATAGAATTGGAGCAGTTTATTGTATTAAGTGTATACAGACCCCCTTCAGGATTGTATGACTGCTTTGAAAAGGTAATGGATGAAGTGTTACACAAGATTTGCAACTCTAATAAATCCATTATAACTTGTGGTGATTTTAATGTTAATTTATTGGAAAACTCAGGTTCTTGTAGTAAAATAATAAGTCTGTTTCAGTCCTACAATCTTGTAAACCAATTTTTGGAGCCCACAAGAATAACCCCTACTAGTGCCACATGCTTAGATAATATTTATACAAATGTTGTACCAGTCCACAAAGAAATTATAAATTTACTAGATTCTGATCATTGCGGGCAGAGGAATGATATCACTGTTAACCCCAAAACTGCAAGTCGCTTGAAAGCTTTTAAAGTTAAACTCATTGATAAATTACCAACTTTGCCAATTCATGCTGAACCTAATCATCAATATGATAAATTTTTTAGTATATACTGTAAACAATTTAATTCCACCTTTATTCCCAAGACAATCTCCGTTAATGGTAATGCATCATTCAGTGATTGGGCTTCCATTGGTATTCATAAAAGTAGAACACGGCTTTATGAGCTGTACGATGAAAGGACTTATGTAAACACTGCTGAATGTATTTGTAAGTTAGAAATTATTCGAAATTATTTAAAAAAGTTTGTTTTTTGGCCAAGTCGCGTTATTTGAGTTCGAAAATTAAAAACAGTAGTAATGTTATTAAAACGACTTGGAATATTATTAATAGTGAAACGGGAGGATCTAGTAACCGAAATATTGACTACAGCCTGTCTATTAATGACAACATCATAAAATCAGACTCACAAGTCGCACTGGCCTTTGAAAATTTCTTTTCAGATATTCCCGTTTCTACTACTAAATCCTTAAACTCATCACCTTCTGTTGCTGAGTCTTTGCTAAAAGAAAATGTTAATGTTTGCGATTCGGAATTTATTTTTGAACATATTACTTGTAGAGACATAATTAAAACCTTTCACACTTTAAATGTTAAAAAGACTGTTGAAGTCGCCAAGTCTATTATTGATATTGTCACACCTAGTTTAGCTATTATCTTTAATAATTGTATCGACTGTGGGGAGTTTCCTGACCTAATGAAAAATAGTAAAATAATACCTTTGTTTAAATCAGGTAGTACATCAGACCCTACAAATTATAGACCTATTTCAGTACTACCTACTTTTAGTAAAATATTTGAGAAATTAATTTTAGAGCAATTGCAAAGATTTTTAATAAACATAAATTATTACATAGCAAACAGTTCGGTTTTACAAGGGGTCGTTCAACTACTGTTGAGCTTTTGGGACATATTTATAATGCATGGGAGGATAAGTGCGATGCCTTGGGCATTTTTTGTGATTTGTCCAAGGCATTTGATTGTGTTCTTCATGAAACCCTAATCAGGAAACTCCGCCACTACGGGATCCGGAACAGCGCTCTGGATCTTCTTACTTCATACTTGAGTAATAGGATTCAGAGCGTTGACGTTAATGGAAAAAGATCTCCCGGATCTATAGTAACAATGGGAGTCCCGCAGGGCTCGATTCTTGGTCCTTTCTTGTTTCTTATTTATATTAATGATTTGCCTTACCTCATAAAGGATAACCATAATATAGTGTTGTTTGCGGATGATACTTAACTTTTGTTTAAACTTAAACATCAGCAGCTGGTTACTGACGATGTAAATAGCGCGATCTCAAAAGTAGTTCACTGGTTCAATGTTAACAATTTACTTCTTAATGAAAAAAAAACGAAATGCATTAAGTTTACCCTACCTCACGTTAGGCAGGTGAAAACTGATGTGCTGATAAAGGGCGAAGAATTGAATCCTGAAAATAGCACAGTATTCTTAGGTTTAACTTTGGATGCTAAGCTTCAGTGGGGCCCACATATAGATAAATTGTCAAAGAAGCTAAGCTCCGCAGCATATGCTGTTAGAAAAATTCGCAATTTAACGGACATAGAGACAGCCCGTTTAGTATACTTTAGCTATTTTCATAGTGTATTGTCGTACGGTATTCTGTTGTGGGGAAATGCCGCCGACATCCAGACTATCTTTGTTTTGCAGAAAAGAGCTGTTCGATCAATTTATAAATTAAGCCCGAGACACTCTCTCAGAGAGAAATTTAAGGAGATCAATGTAATGACTGTGCCTTCTCAGTATATTAATGAAAATCTTTTTTAAGCCCATAAAAATATAAAATTGATTAAAAAATACAGTGATATCCATAATATAAATACTAGGAACAAACACAAATTTGTAATACCTACAACAAGGCTCAAGAAAATAGGTGGCTCGTTTAGATGTCAATGTGTACGCTTTTATAATATGCTTCCAAGCCACGTACAAAATCTAAGTCTTAATAAATTTAAATCATTCATTAAACGTAAGTTGTGCCAAAAAGCGTTTTATAGCAATCAAGATTACGTTGAGGATAAAACGGCTTGGGAGTGAGCTGCTCCAATTAATTTAGTTTTTTTGTTTAAATATTTTGCACCATGAAATTTGTTATTTAAAAAAAAAAAAAAAAATTATTTGTTTTCTTGCAATGACAAGAATATTTACTTTTTAAAGTATTATATTATTTTATTTTAATTGTTGTGAATGTGAAGACTATGTGGATCATTATTTTGTTTTTTAATTTATCTTAGTTTTTAATCATGGTCTGGCAGTTTGAGTAGTTTATGCGGCCTACCCGAATGTCCCTTCTTTGATATTGTTCGTCGAATCGTTGAGCTCCTTAAATTCTGAGTTGAGCTGCTCGGTTATTGACAAATGCGTGCACTGACTGGACAGGTCCACTCAATCTGGCTGGTTCTTTCCTCAAAAGACCATTTCAGACATCAGTCTACTTGGTCTTCACATGATCGAACCAAGATTTTGTCAGGACTTTAAAAGAGACTGTGACCTCTGAGTTTGTTTCAGTCTTTCTTCTCAGAGTAGTCAGATAGGAAACGCCGACCTCATCTAGTTTTAAAAAAAATATGTTAGACATGTAAAAGCGTTTGTACAAACCAACTTACAGAAATAAAATCATTTATCATTTATTTATCATTTACAGGTATGAAAACTAAGCGTACCACTTTTTCGCACACAACTAGGACCGATGAAACAAACTTGCCGATGAAAAACAAGTTTGCATTGTCTCGTTTAACTTTTTTGTAGTTTTTTTTACAGCTCAATGCGGCTTATTTAAGCATATTTCTAAATTTCGGTTGATTCGCTAAATAAAACAGTTCTAGATAAGATTATCATCCTCTCACTTTTTTAACTCGCGAAGTATATAGGAAGATTCGCGTCATCTAGTTAGATTTATTTCTGTGGACAAATCTGAATGCAAGCTACAATAAGGACAAGGTGAGCTGTTGAACAAATTTATTTGTCTTTTAGCAATATATTTATATAAACTAAATTATAAAAGTAGTAAAATACTTCTACATAATTTAAAACCGATTTTTTAAGTATATGAAGCAAAATGATTCAAAACATAACATTTATTTAGTTTTATTAATAAATTAATGGGGTATTTCATACACCTGCAGAACATAAGAATATTATTATCTTAAAAAATAATATTTACATTGATGTATAGCCTATACCATAGACATTTCATCGTTGATACTTATTGCAATACGTTCTATGCATTGATGTATTAATTTAATACATCAATGGTTCTATGCAAAAATTTTTCTGAACGCCACTTGACAAAAATTGCTGTCATTTTGTTGTATGTCGGTTTTCTTCAACCTTTTCAAGTATTAGGGAGATGTTTTCAAAATAGACACTTTTAAAAGTTTTGATTCTAGTAGAAATGTTTTAATTTTGACGTAAAATCTTTCGGGTAACCGGTATAATATTTATTACAAAAATGTCTTATGTAGAAATAAAATTATTAGAATAAAACCAACTAAAACTGAAATGCAATTGGTTTTATGTCATTGGATCTCTATTACCTACTATTTTGTTGTCGAATATGATAAAAAACATCTTTGAAAATGCAGTTAAAAATATAATAACTAAATCGTTACGACACTAAATTTTTTTATGACTCTCCAGAAAAATCAGCTTAGTCTGACATAGAACGTATTGCATATCAACGACGATTTTTCATTATTACAAGTTAACCAAAATATTGTTATACCAAATATCCTGAAGTTACTCAGAGTGATTAAATACTGATTATAATTAATATGCATACTATCTAAACGATTGAAAAGATTTAAAATGATTTTTACACTAAGGCCCTGTTTTATGATTGGTAGTGAACTCAACCAATGGTTGAATGTGCTAAGCAATGGTTTGTAATATTGTTAATAGCGTGTAGCGGGGGGAGGGGGTCGAGTCAAATCTCATTTAATCTTACGTTGGAGAGAGGGGGGGTCTCGGCAATTATCATGTATTTTTTTTTCTGAATGAAACAAAAAAAAAACTATTTTGGTCCATTTAATCCAGATTGTACATGCTTAAGATTTAATCTTAAGAGTAATTGTAATACGATTAAGATCATTCAATAATTCGTTCGAAAGAAAATAATTATAAAAAAATAATTTCATTCATACTTCGACGTTATACATCTACTGACTGTCAAACCACCATATAAAGCAATTTTTTTTTCCTTTTAAATTTTTTCACTTGTGATTGGGAGATGGGGGAGGTGGTTGAATAAAATCTCACGACATCTTACCAGGAGGGGAGGGAGGGACAGAAAATTAAAAAAAAACACCTCACGTAATTTATGGACGCCCCCTGAAGTGTTGTAATCACAAATGGTTTAAAACGTTGAAGTATTAAATATTTGACTATTATTTAGACAAAAAATTGATGAATAAACGTATTTTACGGAAATTTGAAACCAATGGTTAGTACATTTAACCATTTAACCATTGGCAATCTATTCTTAGTAGGTAACTATGGGTCCCAAACTGCCGGTCATGTCATGTATTCGTGACTTACCTACAGATAAGGTAAGGTTTAATGAAATAAAAAAAATACTGTTTGCTGCCTTGCTGGGCATACAAATATGTATTCTTTCAAAAATTTGTACCTATAAAAATGATAATAAGTTAAGCTTATATTTTAAGTTATAATAATGATGGATGATAATAAATAATAATGAATGAATGTAAGTACCTAGCTTGTGTTTAACCACAAAAAAGAGTAAAGTTTTACAAAGAAAGATGGAAAACATATTATTTGGCACACACACAATGTACAGATAAGCAGGAGAACTTACTTGATAAGTACAATATTATTAGATCTAGTAAAAACAATGACCTTATTTTTTAAATATCTTCATCAGTGATGAAGTTATAAATCTTCAAAGTTCAGTAGAAAGAGAAGTCTAACATGGAATAATAGACTTTGACGTCAAGTCCGCGACGCCCTTACTTCTGTCATTGGAAACGGCATTTTCGCGAGAGGAACAGAATTATTGTCTTAGAATCGTTAATTCATTATAGGTATCTCGTTTGTTATTCGATCAATTTTGATTCTGTTTTCACTGTTACTATTCTTTTTTTTTATGTTTATCGACAGGTAAGATAACAAAAAAAAACATGCATGTTCCATATTGCAAGTGACTATGAAATTAAAAATTGGATTATGTTGACCAATCACCAATTATGTGTGAAAACATGATAGTGGTCACTGAGTGACTGTCACATGATTTATGATTTTGTATACTAATGCTAAAATACAATTATTTAAATTACTATAATATATTGTATACCTTATAGGTATGTTACAGCCATACTAAGGTAAATTATAATTATCTATTGTAAGAACTGAGTTTCCACTTGTGCCACACAACAACTAAAGGTGAACGGCAGATTTCGTAACGCATACTTTTTTTGTTGTTCGGTTAAAGAATTTGTACCACTTATTAAGGCAACTAAGCCATTTATTTTTATGTAAGTTAACAATTTTTTGAACTTCGGATTAATTAATAATATCAGTAAAAATATTTTAATAAATAAACGTAATAAAATCGTACATTAAAAGCAGTTATTTTTTAGAAGTTGCCTTGTTTAAAATAACACAAATATTGAAATGATAATTAATTATTTAGAAATACAAATAACACAAAATATAATCAAACTCATCATTATCAAACTGTTGCAATCCGCTGCTGGACATAGGTATCTTATAATGCCCTGAGTAGGTACAATCCTCATCTCAATCTACCTACTTAACACTACAAAGATAGCAAAAAACAATTTAGTGCATTTACTTTACACATTATGTATGTAATATGTAACATTTACCTATATGTTGGTACACTAGTACATAACCTTAAAACTTAAAACTAGTAATAACTTTTACGTCCCAAGTTCTAAAAATCTAAGAATTTAAAAAGGGATTATCTATCATATAAACTACTAATTAAGACAAAAAATATCCCAAAACAAGAAAATTTATTAGCGGTACGAAATTCCCATACAAACCTGCCGTTCTCCTTTGAACAGTTTCTGGATTTTTCCGTTACAAAATAAATCAATACCTACAGATTTATTTCTGAAAATTCCTGCAGCCTAATTGCGTAACATAAATTAATTTACACAATATAATAAACCTGCTGACCAACTATTCATTTTGTATTTGACTACATATTTTTTTGCAAACACAGCCAAGCTGATCAGTATATATTGATTTTTTGATAATCCTTGATTTAGTTGCTGAACAGCAGCCTTATTGCGTAAGCGAATTCGGCAAGGCAAAGGGCAACGAGTATCCATAGTAGAGTATTCATATGTACCAATCGACCAATCACATGCGAGATTAAAGACGCGAAGTGGATTTCCGTCTATTTTATTGGTCGATTGTTACTATACTATACTCTTTGCCTTGCTGAATTCCACTTACGCAATAAGGCTGCAGGTATTGTAATGGTTTTTTACGAACTACAAAATAATGTTTAGCAGATTTTTCTTGCTGAACGACATTATAAATAAGTACCATTTGATTGCTTTCCTTTTTTTTAAGAAACTAGCTTTGAGCTATAAAATAGTGAAACAATGAGGGCTTTCGTTTTTGTGCCCACTAGTTTTTTTATGTACTTACAATAAATTGTATTGTATTCTATCATTTCTAAAGCGATAGTGCGATTAAATCGAGTATGGCCGTAGCTTTGTGCAACCTCTTTTTTCGAAAAAAAGGCGTATAAACTTTTCTGAAACATAAAGCTTTAAATCAGTGGTTTTTAAAACCCGTACCTATCTTACAACTGCCATATTTGACAAATATTCACAACAATAAAAAAAATAGTAAATAAACTCGCGCTAAAAGCCAAAAAAATTTGAAGACCTCACTCTACACCAGCGCCCCTAGCGGCAAATTCCAACGCGGTAGCCTCCATTAGGTTGCTGATCTCCTTCTAGAACATACCGCTGTATGCGCAGCTGTTATAGAGAGACGTGTCCATACAGTCCATAACTATCACGTTCACACCACCATCTTCTGACTGCTGTGAGTCTTCTTCATATTCTTCCGCTGCAGCAATTTGTTCTTTGGCTGGAATTGTTTTAGTGTGTGTTAATTTAATTTGTAAGGTGACGAGTAAAGGAAGGTGAGAACAGCAGACTTGTTGTGTAATGAATTCGGCAAGAAAAAAGACAAAGAGTATGAAAATACGACCAATCACATACGAGAGCGAGATGAAAGACGCGATGTGGATTTCCGTCTATGTGATTGGTCGATTTTTTATACTTCTGCCCTTTGCCTTGCCGAATTCATTACACAATAAGGCTGGAGGGCCATAGTAGGCCAGCAGCCGTATTGCGTAAGTGAATACGGCAACGCAAAGAGTTTGACCGCTATCCACTTGAGTAACTCTTGTAAAAGATTGAATAATTGAATTGTCTGGTGGTCCTTTTGCGCAGTGGACGTCTTTCGGCTGATATGATGATGATGAGACCCGCAGCATTATTATGTAAGAAACAGCTTTAAGCAATCTTTGCGCGATCAAACGCTTTATGTCATAAAAGTCGGAATTATCTACAGTTTAGATATGGTAGGACCAACACAATCGTTTGTCAAATGCGCCTATTAGAAAAACCGCCAAACACTCTAAAACTTCTGTATCTATCTTTTTTCCCTTGCAAGATTGCACCGACCGGCTTATTACGTATCTACGTAATAAGTCTGCCGGTCCTGCACGAAGGCACGGCGAAGGGGATTGATCTATAAGACTTGTTAACGTCCCTTACGTACAATGGTAATAATCTTGCTCTAAAGCTTATGGTAGGGCTACAGTAAGAGAAAATTTTAGCGAGACTGGCACGGTCTGCAGCCTTATTGTGTAAGTAAATTCGGCAAAGGAAACAATCTGTTTCTTGCCCAAAAACACAAAAATTCACAAAAAAGTTGTATCTTAATTCAACTTTTTTGTGTTTGTCAACATGTGACAACCTAAAAATTAAGTGTAGTTAATTTAGTTGTTTCATCAATATTTAGCCTATTAATGAAAAAAAAAAATTTTTCTCCCGACAACAACCTAAAAATCCCGACATTTTCAAATTTTGTACAGAAATTGTCGTTTTCCGATCTAACAACCTGTCTAGTCTGGTGTCAGAGACTCTAATTAACTTTTACCAACTCAATTTAACTTTGTTATTATAAGACCACACCTAAACTCAAGTTAGCCTGTTTTAACAAACATTAGGAAACACCTAAATAATGTATGACTGCACTGCATTGATGTATTAAAAGAGGAAGATGCGTTACGCACTAACATCGCGATCAGAAAACCTGGGCTCGGCGCACAACTACATGCACCGAAACTCACACATCTGTGTTCAGTGTCATCACCACTCACCAGTCCCAACCCTACAGTTACGGATAGACAAGGACAGAGATAGGAGACGCCGCTGTAGTGCGAGCGATATCGCGTTAGCCGCCGAATGTTGGCCGAATGATTACTATTATGAATGAAATGACATTGCAATATGTGCGTATCGTGTCTCTCACGCATGTTTGTAATATCTATCTCGCTCTCACAAATATGGCGAAGCAAACATTATATAATATTGTAATTTTCAACAAATTAACCTTTTTAACTGTACTTACGAGTGGTAAGTGATCCCGTGTAACTTACTTTTCTTCCTGGTATTATTTAAACACTTTTTAGCTACACAAGATGTCATTTTGGTGCGTATTTATTGCAAAAAATATAAAAACACTGAAATTAATGAGCTGTGTGATCAACAATGTGCCGTGTGCGCGACTGAGTACCCGCTACGGGCATTCACTTAGATTAGTAGGACCAAGCGCTGTGAGCAGTCCCGTATCTTCCTCTTTTTAATACATCAATGCTGCACTGTTAGATTTGCAACTCTCGGATCTAAGCCAAGTGTTCAAAACCTAGCAACACACTTTTATTCAGGCGTTCATTTAGTCAAAATGGACATAATAATAATAATCTTTATTGATAAACATCTTACAGGGTATCTTTGAGGTGAGACCCTGACCTCCAAACTAGTAAAATACTGTATCTTGAAGGTCAGTTCCTTCCCTTCACAAACGTGTTATTAAATACAAGTACAATATGTCCATAATTTTAACGTAGGCTATCTTATATCTTAGACCAGTAAACAACAATATATTACTAGATTTCAATTTAACTAAAGCTAGAAACACATAAATACATTAAAAAAAAACAAAAAGTAATACAGAAAAAAAAAAGAATGTTTGTGTGTAGTTGAGTGTGTGTGTGTGTGTGTGGGTGAGCGTGTGCGTGATTGAGTGTGTATTTCATACCGTTACAACAAAAAGAGGCTCAATTTTTTCATAGTCCATGTCATTCAACCATGCAATAATTTTACACTTGACTTGAGTATTAGGATTACCTACTGATTGATCTGATGTTATGAATGGACTGTGTTAATTTATTGTATAACCGTGGAGCTTGGACGTTGTTAATTCTGCTAGCAAATTTTGTTTTGGCTCTAGGTACTGGACACTGCACTTTTCTTTTATTCAACTTTGGTAAAGACGGAATGACCCGTCTGTGGTATCTACGTAGGACTTCATAGACATAAAGTTTACGAACACTCATGACATTTATTTCGTCGTATAGATCTTTGGTGAGATAGCGATAGGGAAATTTAAATGCGACTTTTAGCAATGATCTCTGTGCGCGCTCAAGAACAATCATAATTGTTTTACAAGTTATTAACATAGTTATTACGTTTATTGCAGAGTATCAAGTATGGGCCTTGGGATTTGGGATCTCGCAAAAAACTGGTGAGAAGCAAGCAGAAACCAAAAAATATATGTTAAACAATATATCAAACTTACTGTTTAAAGAAGGTGGTGTACTCAGATCCAGATCCTCAAAGTTGCACATCGTATCATCAATACCAGCCACTGGTAAATTAGACTGAGACATGGTTGTGACAACTGTATGTTTTCCTGGCGGAGCTGCCTGTTTAGACGCCCCAGAAGATGCTGACAGTGCCTCAGATGTTGATGGTGCTGGAACCACTTCCGTAGGTTTCAGTGCTGTTTCTTGATTGCCCATCACTTTATTAATAGAGGCTGCTAGGCGAGACTCTAGATCTAGTCTTTCGATCTGAAATTTAAATGATCAGTAAGTGTGGCCCAAGCTGATCAACAAAATTCATTAGAAATTTGGAGTAGTACTTATGGCTGTTTTTACCCGTAGTTCAGAACTCATTGTTAAAATAGTAACTTATGGTTTTATATATCGGTTCATCAACTGTTAGCCTAACAAAAACAAATGGTCAAATAAGTTGGATTGGAGATAATTCGAAAACTTTAAGAGCTAAAACTTATTAAAAAAAAACGGCCAAGTGCGAGTCGGACTCTCGCACGAAGGGTTCCGTACCATAATCGCAAAATATAATTATAGCGGCAACAGAAATACATCATCTGTGAAAATTTCAACTGTCTAGCAATCACGGTTCTTGAGATATAGCCTGGTGACAGACGGACAAACAGACAGACGGACCGCGGAGTCTTAGTAATAGGGTCCCGTTTTTACCCTTTGGGTACGGAACCCTAAAAACAGACTAAGTGCGTGTCGGACTTCGCACATTTCAATCAATTAGTATTTGTTAGTAAAATATACGTCATAATAAACATAATCAATCACCAAATTTCAAATTCATAGGTCAAAGGAAAGTTAAAATAATCGAAATAAATGTGTGAAAAACGACGGACAGACGGACATATAGCGAGGCGAATACGTGAATGACAGCAATAGGGTTCCGTATGGACCCTTCGGGTACGGAACCCTAAAAAAACACATTTTACCGAAACCATTGATTACAATTTTTAGGGTTCCGTACCCAAAGGTTAAAAACGGGACCCTATTACTAAGACTCCGCGGTCCGTCTGTCTGTCTGTCTGTCACCAGGTTGTATCTCATGAACCGTGATAGCTAGACAGTTGAAATTTACACAGATGATGTATTTCTGTTGCCGCTATAACAACAAATACTAAAAACAGAATAAAATAAATATTTAAGTGGGGCGCCCATACAACAAACGTGATTTTTGTGCCGTTTTTTGCGATATTGGTACGGAACCCTTTGTGCGCAAGTCCGACTCGCACTTGGCCGGGTTTTTAACCATTAATTACGGATCATAAAACAAAAACGGTTAACGGGTCAATCAGACCTTAGGAACGCGTGCAAGAGAGGACAAAAAAGGTGTAAAAGTTCGTACTTACTGCCAAACAATTTCTTTGCACCTTTAATTCAGCCAGCTTTTGTACTATTATTTTCTCTTCACTACGAAGCAGTTTCTCTACGCCTATTCGTTGACGTTCGCTTATCTTTGGCATCGTAGAACTTAAAGCTCCAGCGTTATTTACAAAACAATACGACAAAAATACTCAGTTTTTTTCCTCTTTAATAACTGAGCCGATGTCGACTATTCTGCCAGCTTGGTGAGTTAACCGCCGAAGTTTGCACTCTGTGGTAGATCTATAGGGACAATACAGTTTTTGGTTAGTTAACATATCACATAACATCATGGCTGGATTCAGAGAAGGACTGAGTAGAGATATGTTTTACCGTCAACCGGCCACATGTCCAAACTCTGGACTGTTACTGATAAATACCAGATCGCATAACCAATAACACTGTCTGACTCGGGATTCGAACCCAGCGCCTCAAAGCCAGCAGTAGCATTTGCTAAAACTAGACCAAAGATGCATTTTTTTTTGGACAATCCCACCGCAGTATTCCCAAATCACTGCAACTCCTGCAGCCTTATTGCGTAATGAATTCGGCAAGGCAAAGGGCAAATGTATAAAAAATCGACCAATCACATTCACGGAAATCCACATCGCGTGTTTCATCTCGCATGTGATTGGTAGATTTTTAGGGTTCCGTACCCAAAGGGTAAAAACGGGACCTTATTACTGAGACTACGCGGTCCGTCTGTCTGTCTGTCTGTCACCAGGCTGTATCTCAAGAACCGTGTTAGCTAGACAGTTGAAATTTTCAGAGATGATGTATTTCTGTTGCCGCTATAACAACAAACACTAAAAACAAAAAAATAAATATTTAAGTGGGCCTCTGATACAACAAAAGTGATTTTTTTGCCGTTTTTTTGCGATAATGGTACGGAACCCTTCGTGCGCGAGCCCGACTCGCACTTGGCCGGTTTTTCATATTATTTGCCCTTTGCCTTGCCAAATAAAATACGCAATAAGGCTGCTGAAAGCCAGAATGCAATGAAGCTCGACGAAGACCCGGATAATGAATTTAACTGTCTTGGATCCCGCAACGAAATTAATCAGAAAAAAAACAACATTTCCACTTTCCTCCGAGGCAGTTATCGAACATCATCAGCATCATTTCAGCCGAAAGACGTCCACTGCTGGACATGGCCTCCCCCAGGCGTCCTATATTAACCGGTCCCGTTCGTTTCACATCCAGCAGATTATACCTAAAATATTTTATAACATTACAAATAGACTTTGATATTTACACATTTAAAATAATTACAAGCACCTGACTAAATTAAATCCAACAACATTCACACATTCATTATCAACATTTTAAATGGCAATAATTTAAAAAAAACCGGCAAAGTGCGAGTTGGACTCGCGCACGAAGGGTTCCGTACCATTATCGTAAAAAACGGCGACAAAATCACGTTTGTTGTATGGGAGCCCCACTGTAATATTTATTTTAATCTGTTTTTAGTATTTGTTGTTATAGCGGCAACAGAAATACATCAACTGTGAAAATTTCAACTGTCTAGCTATCACGGTTCATGAGATACAGCCTGGTGACAGACAGACAGACAGACAGACAGACAGACAGACGGACCGCGGAGTCTCAGTAATAGGAGTTTGATAACTTCAGGCAATAAACTAGTCAAGAGGGAATGGAATTTAATAGAAAGGAGGATTTTGATTTCGGCGAGGTTACGGTACAAGTAAAGAGACATAAGATAAATTATATAGGCCAGAGTACCTTCAACGAGACCACATTCGCACAGGGAATTGTAACTCCTTATATCATCAGCTATCTGCCAGAGAAAGTCTCGTCGAAATCGGTCCAGCCGTTTCGGCAATAACCTGGAACAGACAGACTGGCAAAATAAAATAAAATATATGAGTACCGTATCTACCTATATACTTTCATAATAATATGCATTTACATAAAAGCTATTATTTTCATATTACAAAACCCTTCAATTTTATTTGTCTAGAGACTAGCTGTCCCCCGAAGCTTCGCTCGCGTAAACTGGCTACCTACCAACCCTAACCTACTCTATCATACCTACCTACCCTACTTACCTACCTACCTCTGTAGGTCTCTACCCTACCCTACCTACCAACCTATCTACCCTACCCTACACAACGTACAGTTTTTTATTAATACTTAAAGTAAGTAGCCTATGCCCTTTCTCAGGATGCAATATATCTCGTTGCCAAATTTCATTGAATTCCGTTCAGTGGTTTAGGTGTAAAAAGGTAACAGACAGACGGACAGACAGACAGGCAGATAGAGTTACTTTCGAATTTATAATATTAGTATGGATATATATATATACAAAAAAATTGCATTGTTACGAGAAACAATCGTGTGTGCATTTCAGCCTTGAGCTCAATCCAATATCGGGCAGTGACTCGACGGCCCCTAGCTGGGGCAGAGGCCTTCAACAGTAGTCCTATCAAAAATGCGCGACATGATTCCGTCCGAGAACGATTATAAAAAGGAGGCGCGAAAGAAGACAGCCCTGGCGGACGCCAGCGTGCACTGCGAGGTCCTCCGAAATGAGGCCTTCGTGAGTCACCCAGCAGGAATATTTCCTGTAAATGCTCTCCAACAGGCGGACTAGCGGCACTCCTATGTCCAACAGGCGGGACCATATGCATGCGGGTGCATATTTTCTTAACATATTTTCTTTATTAATATTATTATAATTTTAATTTTGTATTTTAATGTTGTTTATTTTATACTTTACGAATATTAGTATAAAAGCTTTATATCCACTGAATCAATGAAATCACTTTTCCATAAAGGTGCATTATAAATATAATTATAACGGCTTAAGATTGTTTAGTTTGTCTCGACCATTTAAGGTGGAAACATACTACCAAAACGCGACGCGACGTGACGTGTCGACACCGGATGCGAATCGTGCACATACATATACATCACGCCACGTGATGCTACAACACTCTTTGTTAGTATCATAGCTTCGTTTCTGGTATTATTTCTAATACTATGATCACGGTATTGGCCTGAACTCATCTATAGTAATATTATAAATAGAAAAGATTTGTATTTTTTTATGTTTGTTTTTTTGTATACAACGAATAAACTTAAAAACTACTGGACCGATTTCAAAAATTATTTCACTGTTGGGAAGCTACACTGTCCCCGGGTGACATAGGCCACTTTTTATCCCTGTATTCGGAGTCGTCCGCTAGTATCATATAATACTGAGTACCGTTTCTCTAATTCTTTGTCGTTCATCCGACAATTTAAATAAACATATCAAAACATATTTTATACTAGGAATTTTCTCGACTGTCTGACGCGTGGCGTCGGGTGTTAACTAGAAACACGCTGATCCAGACCGACTGGATGTTACGGCGTGGGAGTGCGTGTGGTCTCATGGCGTTTTGTCTGTGTTTCTGGCCATATTAAATACATGGAATTGATTAGTACGTCGGGTGGCGCCGCGTTTTGGTAGTATGTTTCCACACTTGGATTCCCTGTCCATGGTCTCGACACTCGCGCACTGCTGGCATTGTGTTTGTATGGATATTTACGCACACATTCACAATACAGCCACCTAACCTAAACTTATACGTTTAAATTCTGTAAAAGCCCTCTTAAATTAACTCACCTGTTGCAGCTTACTAAACAAATTGTGGAACGGAAATCTCTGACTGAAATATTAAACCTTCACGAGCGACGCGACGGTGTGCGGAGACTGACGGACGGATTTATCACTACAACCTGTAGTTTCAAAACGCACTCCTTGACCACGTTGTGAAATAAACCTTAATACTTTCACATAGAGTCGAGAATTCTGTGCGGGAATGTTAGAGTCCTCTGTGCAACGCGCAAGCGTGGATTGCACTATAAATAGAGCTAAGTCTAGGATTTTAAGGACATATTGATTTATTACTGTTTTGATTGAAGGATTCATGTATTAATTTGGTTATTTCGTAACTTTTGCAGATTTTAGGGTTCCGTACCCAAAGGGTAAAAACGGGACCCTATTACTAAGAATCGACGATCTGTCTGTCTGTCTGTCACCGGGCAGTATCTCATGAACCGTGATAGCTAGACAGTTGAAATTTTCACAGATGATGTATTTCTGTTGCAGCTATAACAACAAATATAATAATAACTTAAAACAGAATAAAATAAATATTCAAGTGGGCCTCCCATACAACAAACGTGATTTTTTTGCCGTTTTTTACGATAATGGTACGGAACCCTTCGTGCGGAGTCCGACTCGCACTTGTTTTAATTGTAATGAGCAGTGGTGGCCCACCAGTGGTAACGGCCGCGACTTACCTACGTGTCGTAAGTCGTGGGTTCGAGCCCAGGCAGGTGCTATACTTTGTGTTAATTATTTCACCACCACAGCACCACTGCTCTCAAAACGGTGGAAACCGGCATGTCATAGAACATGTGACATGCCGTCAAATTTTTGATTCTATATCCACCAACCCGCACTGGGGCCGCGTGGACCGTGGTGGATTACGGCCCATTCTCTCTCTCACAGAAAGGAGGACACATCCTCAATTCAATTCAATTCAATTTATTTCATCACAAATAAATTTGAGTACATGATTATCCTTCATACTACCACATACATAAAGCATCCTCCTTTCTGTGAGAGAGCAGTAGGAACATTAAAAGGCTGACGATGAGACAAAAATTACCTGTGATTGAGGTAATTTAGGGCGCTTTATTTACTTATAAAAATATCGTTGATGTCAAGCAACTGATTAAAAGATTCTAAATATCAATTTTGTAATTATAGAAAATTTTGATTTAGAAGAACATGCTGTACTTCGAGATCTATAAAATAATACAAAATCTCTTCACATAATACTGCATGTATTTTTTTAAAGAAATAAAAAACGGCTTAAAAAAATTAGATTAGAATTATATAGTGGCCAAACGCGAGCCGAGATAATAAAAAAAACGAACTTTTTTATTATTAATTAATAACTTTTGCGTACACAGTGTCTTTCATTGAAACCGACAGCCTGGCAACATATTATATATGGTAATAAAAAATCAGTTTGCATACCTTCCGTCAAGGTAAGATAAAGTAAAGACATCATCAATGTAGGAAACTTATTCCCAACAAGCTTTTTACCCGCGGCTTCGCTTCCGTGGCCCACCCCACGGGACCTGTTGTTTTTTTTTTTTGGGATAAAAAGTAGCCTATGACATTCAGCGATTGTGTAGCTTTATATTAGTGAAAAAATATTCGAAATCGGATTAGTACTTGCAGAGATTACCTCGTACATCCTAACTTACATACTATTAGGTTCAATTTACATTGCCGCGGAATGGAATGGAACGGAAGCGTCATTTTCACACCGACAGTAACTACATGAATTCTGAGTTTAGTTGTACGAGTCATATCTCAAAAACTGCTTAACTAATTTCGATGAAACTTGCCCTATTCACTACGTTGAAAGCACAGATAAAGGCACTATTCCCTAAGATGAAGCACGGATAAAATAAAGTCTGCAACTAATTAAATGAAATTTAAGCTGTGTACTTCGTTAAGTGACAAATTCACCATACTAATAGATATATAAGTTCTTCGTAATATGTATTAGTGAATAAGTCGTTGGAGTACCTAAAATAAAATAAAATGTGGATTCCTGGTGGATCCATTTTGTAGATAATATTTAATACCAATAAGTTACTATAAATAGGTCTATAAAAAGTTAAGTATAATATAATAATATTATAATTTATTTATTTCTTACCACAAATTTACAGACAAAAAATTAAAGAGTCTACAGACATAATTAATTTGTGAAAGACTGGTGCCTAAATTTGATTTGATTTTGTTAAGAGACGACGATTGTCGCCAACGACCTTGAGGGCACAAAACGCGCACACGTTTCACACCCGCGCGTCTCAAAATTGAGTAGTTTTTGTACTTTCCATATTATTCTATGACTTAAAAAAAGCCTCAGATCAAAATGTAGATAGTTAAATTGTCTTTGAGATGGTGTTGATTTCATTAAAATACACCAAGCGGTTAATGCGATTGTCGTGTTTTTGTCCGTTGTAGACATAACTTTACAAATTAATAACACTATGTTGTACAAATAAAACTGAACATTTTGATAGATTAAATTATTAAGAAAATGGTCTAATATACCATATACTTTTTCCAATAAAAATCATTTTTGCAAAAAAATACTACCGACTTCCAAATGAAAAACTACAAAGTGAAAAATAACTTAACTTTTGGAAGTCGGTGTCTTTCGTAGGAACCATTTTTTTGCGATATGGACACCGACTTCCAAAAGTTAAGTTATTTTTCACTTTGTAGTTTTTCATTTGGAAGTCGGTAGTATTTTTTTGCAAAAATGATTTTTATTTTTCGCTTTTTAGTTTTACCTACGTAATAGCAAGTTGTTTATTAAGGTCCCTATAACTCCAGAATAGATTAACCGAATAACATGAAACTTGAACATAACCGTTGAAATGAGAGATCTGCGAACCCCTTTAGAGCGTACTGGCGTGATGTTATGTTATGAAATGGTATAAACAACAAACAGACATGCGATTGCAGCAATCCCGAGAGTTTTGCCGTTATTTATTGAAGAGTTCTGTTGTGTATCTCCGAAGTTCTACATCAGACGTTCACCAAATTAAAATGGGACCAATTTCGAAACATACTCTTTCAAACAAAAAAAGAATTTTCAAAATCGGTCCACAATTGACGGAGATATCGGTGAACATACATAAAAAAAAAAAAAAAAAAAAAAAAAAAAACATACAAGAAGTCGAACATAGAACCTCCTCCTTTTTTGTAAGTCGGTTAAAAAATTAAGACTAGCCGTTTAGACGTGATTCTAATTTTCAAATCAGCTATTCAAGGGAATCGGTGCCTTAAGTCACCAGTCCCCCAAACAAAGTTTTACTTTATAATTGTCAACTGGACTGCAGTGCTAGGAACTGACTTATAATATTCAAATAAAATTCTCATACATTATAATATTGCAATATTACTATTATCCGATCGATTTACAAAAATAAGAATAATAATCATATCGTCCATATCGCAAAAAAAAAATGGGAAAAAAGAAAGACACCAACTTCCAAAAATAAAGTTGTATTTCACGTTGTAGTTTTTGATTTGGAATTCGGTAGTATTTTTTTGCAAAAAAGTTTTTTATTTTTGCCTTTTGAGTTGTACCTACCTAAAATAGGTAAGTTGTTTAGTAAGGTACCTATAACGCCAGAATCACATCACACACACTCATCATCAGCCTATTAATGTTCCCACTGCTAGGACACAGGCCTCCTCTCTCTGTGAGAGGGAATAGATTACCCAAATAATATGAAACGTGAAATGAGAGATCTGCGTACCCCTTTAGAGCGTACTGGCGTGATGTTATGTTGTGAAATGGTATAAACAATAAACAGAGATGCGTTTGCAGCAATCCCGAATGATTTGCCGTTATTTATTGAAGAGTTCTGTTGTATATCTCCGAAGTTCTTCATCAGATTTTCACCAAATTAAAATGGGACCAATTTCGAAACATACTCTTTCAAAATTAGTCTACAATTGACGGATATCGGTGAAAAAAAAAACATACCTACATGAATCGAACATAAAACCTCCTCCTTTTTGTTAAGTTAAAATAGTGAAATAAAGTTATTGCATCTCAAGTATGGTGCACTTTTGTAGATCCAACAGAAACTTCTGCCAACTTAGCTGCAGCTCAGTTGCATAATGATTGCCAGGACAAGATATAAATCCTGAGCACATTTAAAACATTTACCTAGTTTAACTTTTTTGCTCTGTATAATGCCTTGTAATTTTATACATAACTTTAAAATTAATAACACTATGTTGTACAAATAAAACTGAACATTTTGTTAGATTAAATTATTAACAAAATGGTCTAATGTACCATATATTTTTTCCAAAAAATTACGACTAGTCGTTTAGACGTGATTCTCATTTTCAAATCAGTTGTTAATGTTGAACTTTGCCATCTCCGACCAATCCATCAAAAACAAGATCAAATCGATTAATTAATCAATAGTTTGTGACAACCCTATTTCCATAGAAATTTAAAAATAATTTAGAAACGCAATATCTCCGAGATCTTCCTAGTTACATATTTAGAATTTTCTCAAGTTGAAGGTACTACACATAAGTATATTATGCTAACAAAAAAAAAACGCAACCAGTATATTATAGTTAATTTTATACATTTTGTTTTTGTTTATTTATAAAATAATTATTTACTCTCGTTCCTGTGATGTTAGGGACTTGAAATTTTCAGGTCTGATATATTTAAAACAAACAATTAGGCCCTGCGCAGACGACAGACTATCCGTAACGCACTTTTTAGTCTGTGAAAATAGAACCTATGCAATTATATGCAGTAACGCACACGACGCGCAAAAAGTCCGTGTGCGTTACTGCATATAATTGCATAGGTTCTATTTTCACAGACTAAAAAGTGCGTCACGGATAGTCTTTCGTCTGCGCAGGGCCTTAATCTGTACTTTTACAAGAGGTTGAGATTTATTATTCAAGAAACACGGACGAAAAACTTTTTCAAGAGGTCAATAACCTTTCACAAATTTATTTTTAACTCCTAAATTAAGTGAAATATAAAAATGGGTTTTTTTAGAATGCTTTATTAGGTTTTAACCTATGAAGATAAAAAATAAAACTGGCATGTCCGCAACTAAGGCAAAATAATACACAGTGCACTGACTCGATTGAAAACTTGTTTGTTCCCAAGTGTTTTATACTAACTAGGATAGGGATGGCGAGCCAGATTAGTGATAGTATGATTTTTATTTGGGTAGGTAGGGTAGACCGGGGACAATTGAAACAATTTTACTTAAACCGTGTCCAGTGAAGTATCTATAGTACCCACATCCCTCGTATTTATATAGTTGAAAGGGTCGTTATCTAGTTCCTACTTTAAACATACTATATATCTCTATTTCGAATAGTTATCCTATAATCACCTATTAAAGAAGACCGGACACAGTGGTTCTATTGACCCCACCCCAAGGACGGTTGACACAGTATGTAGGGATAATTGAAACACTGAAATTATTTTAGGAACTACTGAAGGTTTTTAATCAATCTTAACAATTTAACTTACCACTAAATTATTTATTGAGATCGTGACAAGTCCGTCAACGTAACATTAATATTTCAAAAGTTATTTATGCAAAAAAATCTTCAACATAAACAACTCAAAATATCTCTTATTGATATAATTTTAGTGCTCTAATTTGTGTTATTGAATACTATTTCACATTATTGAAAGACTTAATATCCTATTATGTTGTAATGGCACTTACATGGGGGCGAAAATAAGGTAATCCAGTCTCATAAAAAACAGCTTGTTTCAATCATGACAATGTTTCAATCATAAACATGTTTCAATCATAACAATCGTTTATTAACCCGTATAGGTTTGACTCTTATTGTGAAATTTAATTTCATAGAAGATCAATCAACTTAGCTAATATTTGGCACATAACACTTTATTTTAAATTTCGAAAAAAAAAATTGGGCATTTTTACCCTATAACTATACTCTTTGCGCTGTAGCATGGTGCGGGTGACAGTATCAAAAACATTTTGACGCATATACGTATACGCATTTTTGTAGTTTGACGTCATACAGGCAACTATGGTATACGATATAACTGTGGTATGACGTTAAACTACAAAACATGCATAGAAGTATACGCGTAAAAAAAGGTTATTGAAACTGTCACCCGCACCATGCTACAGCGCAGAGTGTAGTCGAACATAGGTGTGTATTTTAAAAACTAATCTCCATTATGGACTAGGTACAAAGTAAAAGAAATAAACACTTCTAAAAATACAAACTTTGGTACTTAATTTATGAAAAAACTATCAGTAAAAATAATAGTTATTGGGTAGAATCAGTCTCATAGTTTTTAATTCCACATATGCTTGTTGATATGCAAATATGTTCTTGGAACTTCTGTCTGTAACGTGTTTTCATTTTCTGGGCATCTCTAGAAAAGATGAATGAAAAAATTTTTATTAAACTTAATGTCGCGGGCCCAATTTTAGGGTCGTCTGAGTTATTAGGTTGCCTATCAGATGTAATTTTATAATAGCGATTGTGAATTAAAAGTGGTTTAAATGGTTATTTTTCATATTAATAGGTACCTTATAAAAAATCGGTTGATTTTTTATAATCTATTAATTTTTGGCATTGAGAAAACACAACCTTCTTCTGCGCAGTCAGGTAAATTACGGCATATGCGGGGACGTTTGAAACGTTTGAAACGTCCACAGACAAGTTGTTTCAAACATACCCATCTCACATCTTCTACAACAATACTCAATATTTTGTTATATATTGACTTAAACATTAATCAACAGAAGTAAAACAAACTTAAATAGATAAACAATACTTCAAAATAAGAAAAACTGACAAACAACAAGATTTAAATAGATAAATATCAAACAAAAAATCGTTAATATTTACTTTTTGGCGCGAAATTCGTCGAGGCGTCCTGCCTAGCGAGCATGGGCGTATGCAAGAAATTTGTGACAAGGCATGATAAATTATGTCATGTCTTACAATTTGTCTTAAATGCTAGCACGGGTCAAACTTGTAACATATTTTAAAGGCGCAACACGCCTTTCTTGTTGCTGCCCGGCTAGCACGGCCTACTGTGACATGGCTTGAGTCACACATTTCATCGCAGTTTGGGCGATAATACCATTTTGTCCTAAATAATAGTACCGGCGGCATGAGAAAATTTCCTGACGTTTGTTTGGGACTCATAGGGTCTTAATTGCTAATACGGGCGCCTCCATTTTGTCACAAATGTCACATTTTGACAGATGATTTAGAAAAATGTATCACTTTCGTTCGGAGGTGGTGATAAAATTTTATAGTTGAAAAAAAAAATATTTGCCTTCTAATTACTGCACCAAATGGCAATAAATTCATTTTGTGTGTATGGTGATCAATGCTCATTAATTAATTGAATTTTTATAGGATTATTAATTAATTTTATATTATTACTTTCTCATAATTGCTATTTTTTTACGTCATGCTCCCCAGAGACCCCATCACCTATTTTGCTGTTTATAAATTCATAGCACAATTGTACGCAATGTGTACCGAATTAGTACATACTTAAAAAAATAAGTACCTTAACAGATTATCAGGTACAGTCAACTGAATTATGACTTGCTGTAGAGCATCTCCCCAGCAACCCCAAGTAAAATTGTAATAATTTTACTTAGGCATTTACTTAATATGTAAACAAGAGGTTGATAAAAACTGTACTCTTATTTTTACCACTGGATGTGCTAGCTACCTATAGCTTTTAAAAACGTTTATTTTAAATTTCGATTATAAGCGCCTGAGAAAAATAAATAGCAAAGTGTATTTCAATCTCTTTCGATATCATAAAATTGGTAGGTGTTGTGTAGTAATTAAATTATAGACACTATGTGATTAAGCAGAACTATTGTAATAAATATTATTTTCCTTTAGCTGTTATAACAGATATTGATTTATTTGTACGTAGGAATTACTAATACCTCAGTACGTATAATATAAAATCATAGAGATTCTAAATTAATAATTTTGTACACCTACCTTCAATTTCTATAACTTTATTTTCATCTTCATTCATTCCTTGGTTACGAGATCGCTGTTGATCACAGATTACTGATATGCTGTTGATCAAGTTAACTTTCTTTAATATGAAGCGTGGAAAAAGATTATCTGTGAGTTTGGTGGAGCAAAAGTGTGTTTTCCTTGAACAAAGTGAACATTTTCATAATTTACCTAGTGTGCCACATTCGGGTAGCGATATTTACAAGATTATCAGCCGCAAGTTAAGTGCTCAAATGTCACCTAAGGCTTTGTACCTTATCTTTAAAACAAAATTGCAATAATTTTTAGTGGTTTTTAGTGGTGAAAGTGTAATGAGCTTTGAAATAGAATTAAGCGAATGGGAAAAATCAAACCACGGTTTTATAATTATGTCAAAAATAAATCTGGACGTCGTGCTCTAAAGAAGAGACTACCGTCTGGTGCGTGGAGTGATTGTTTTAGAAAATATATTTGGAAAAAGACAACAAACAGATGCACATGGATTTTCTGAAAAATAATTATATTAGTGGAGATCGTGTGAAGATAA